>CM076579.1:64954729-65688032 GCA_034641835.2 Pinus albicaulis
GCGGAGGTAAGTGGAAACAATGAAATTTACGATATAGCGATGCGAAAAGGTAAGGTGGGTACCTTTTGAAAGTTTAAAGTAGAAATGGAAATGCGCCTATGTAAAGAAATATATAAGTGACCCGAAGCATATAAGGGTTTTCAAATGTTTTTAGGCTAAAGGGGCGCAACACAAAATGGAAGTGTTATCGCACTCGGGGGTTTGTGGGATATGAAAATTACAACATGCGTTATGAAATTGCGATATGCGATTGCGATAAAGGTAAAGCGGAAAAATAAATCTGGTGTACCAGTCGAGAATGTAGACTTATCGCATTTCAGGGCTTTCTATACTTATGGCATTTCGGGGACCGAACATTATATAAAAAATGTTTTCCAACGAAGTTTGCGATAGGTTGATGTGAAAAGGCAAGGAGGGTCCACCAATGAAACATGGTAATGCAGTAAGAAAACAACCAAAGCGTAGAGTGACTTTAGGATTCAAATAATTTATGCGCC
Organism: Pinus albicaulis; assembly: GCA_034641835.2. NCBI lineage: Eukaryota > Viridiplantae > Streptophyta > Pinopsida > Pinales > Pinaceae > Pinus > Pinus albicaulis. The sequence goes on from CM076579.1 coordinate 64,955,227, forward strand.
ATCATCTTTAGGTTTGAATGTTTATAATTTAAATAAAAAATTAATCCCCTTTTTAAATAAATTAATCATAATTAACTTATAAATTTATGAAAAGGCGCATTTGAGCTTGCAACCATATATTTTTCATTTTTGTACACGAAAGCCTTCATTTTTCTTTGGCATCCTAACATTTTATTTTTTATTTTCCCTCATTTATTTAGGGTAATATAACCTAACATTTTATCTTGATATGGATGTATAAAACACACAATAAGCCTAACCTTTTTTAATTTCTTTTTCTTTCATCCATATCCTATCTTAGCATTTTCTGAATTTATTTTGACTATACATGCTAACTTATCAAAACTAAATAATGTTACAACATCGGCTCCAGCTAGGGACTGCTTTCCCTTGTGGGATGCAGAGAACAAGCAGATCCAAGTTCCTTCTCCTCAGGCTATGGATTCTTTGCTATGAAATCAAAACAGACTTAATTTTTTTTTTAAATAAAGTGGTAATATACAATGATGATTCATAATATTATTCAGTATTGTATGTAATGTTTTAGAAATCTGCCATTGACGGGCATTGTAGTGAACTATCCTTTCAAATTTTGTAGAACAAATGTATTGTTTCCTTTCACTTTAGCAATGCTGAAAGGTCCAAACCATAAGTTATCAAATTTTCCATGTTTACCTCTGTCTTCCCTTCTAATATCCCATCTCAAAACTAGATCACCTTCTCTGAAGTCTCTTTCCCTGGCCTTTCTGTCAAAAAGACTCTTCATCTTATTTTGATACTTTCTCAACTTATATTGAATCTCATCTTTGTTTTCATTTAATTCAATAATTTGATTTATCCTTCTAGAGAAATCATCAATTTCATCAGTAGATTCTTGTAGAAATTTAAGAACAGGAAAAGCCAAATTAGTAGGAAAAATGGCCTCTTTACCATAAACTAGCTGGAATGGAGATTTACTTGTTGATGTTTTGGGAGAAATCTTGTTTTCCCAAACTGCATATATAAGATTATTGCCCCAATTTTTCTTATGACCTTCAAGAGTATTTTTTATTACTTTAACTAGGATCTTGTTAGATGACTCTGCAAGACCATTTCCTTGAGGATAATAATGGGTTGAATGATGTAGCAAAATATGATATTTTTGGTAGAATTCAGTTATCTTTATACTACTAAATGTTGTGGCATTATCAACCACTATTTGTTGAGTGCTACCAAATCTAGAAAGATTTTTTTCTTCAATAAATTTGATCACTATTGTATCTGTAGCATTTCTGACTGAAATTGCCTCCACCCACTTGGTGAAATAGTCCGTGGTAGTTAAAATCCATCTGTGTTGATTGCTTGAAGGTGGGTGAATTTCTCCTATAAAATCTAGTCCCCACTAAAGGAATGGTGTTGAAACAACAACTGGAACTAATGGAAGAGCTGTTATTTTTTTCTTACCAGCAAACATTTGACATGGAATGAAACTTCTGACCTTTTATTTTACTTTTGAGAACAAGGTAGGCCAATAGAAACCCACTCTTAGTATCTTGTATGTCGTGGCCCTCCAAGCATAATTCCCTCCACAAATCCCTGCATGAAATTTCTCAATGATTCCTTAAGTTTTAGTTTTTGTTAAACAAAGTAACAGAATGTTGAGAGGATCGTTCCAGTATAAGTTGGCATTGATAATACAGTATTTGATAGATTTCAATTTAAGTGTTTTGAACTGGATCTTTGAAAACCCAGTAGGACAGTCAAAATTGATCAGAAAATGTACAATATTTGCATACCAATGTGACAAAAAAAACTTTTCATCAATGTGAACAGGAACTGTTTGAGTTGAAGGAGAAGGTTCTTGTGGGTTCTTTCCTTGAGAATATTGGGAAGGTTCTTGTGGCTTCTAAGGGTTTGTAAGGAATTGTAAGTGTTTTTGAAAGAAGGAAAGTTGATTTATTGACAAATCTGAAGGACTAATAGAAAGGACAGTTTTGGTGAACTCTCTGTGTTATGCATTATGTTCGTTGTTTATGCTTTGATGAAATCACACTGTCTGTTTACTTGTTGATGAATGCACAAAGCTAATTGATATGTTTATGCATGAGTATTGACATATGTTAGGTATTACATTGATTAAGATCGAGATCTGGTTCTGATTTGTTATCTATGCTAAGTGAAGACAAGTATTTATATGTTATTTTATTGATGATTGTGCATGATCTATAATTTTGCTATAAATTGACTGCGCACATCTGTAGAAGATCACTTAGGGTTCTGCCAAGGACCACCTCATTAAACTCTCTCTCAGGGTGCAGAAACCTGGTTCCAACACCCCCCTCATACTACTTCGGGTGAGACTTTGGTTTGCACAAGCAGATCATTGTCGAAAGGGCCAGTAGTTGGAGGGTTTGTTGGTTTATCCATAAACTCTGAACCTGGGTCAGGACCCCTCAAGCCAACAGATTACATTTTCATAGTTTTCAAGTTAATTGTGCATATATTACATCTGCATAGTTTACATTTTGAAAAATCAACTGTAAGTTTAGATCAATGCCTTTGATTTTCTTTTTGAGGTAAATCACTTATCATTATAGTTTTGGGTTTCGACTTTTTGTTGGTTTGTTGGTCTATAAAAAAAGAGTCGTTCACTTCTAGAATTGGTTGTGTAGATCTCTTTTCTTTCAATAAAGATCATCATATATTCATTTATGTATGTTGGAAATAGTTTTTTCATTAGTTGAAAATATAGTGTCTCTCATTGAAAGATAGTCCTAATTTGAATTTGCATGTTTTTATGCTTGTTTTAAACATAACAATAAAAAAATTTTCTTTGAATTGATTAGCATTAGTATTTTCTTCATGAAAATTAGTGCATTAGAGAATTTATTATATTTTCTCTTATTTATCAATTGTTGCATTGTTGGAAGCGAATGGAATCTCTCTCCTTACTTTAGTTAGGATTCATCGAAGTGAAAATATTACATTATCATATTTGATTGCATTCAGTTTTGAGTTAGGTCATAACACCATAAGTTTCACCTCCATTTACCTATTGAGTAAATAAAAAACTAATACCACAACATTAAATAAAATTCATTTAGAAATTTTTACATTTTTAGGGCTCATTCCACCAACAAAGATCAAGTTAGTGCTTTGAAATAGGGAAGTGAGTAAACTTTCCGAAGAAATAAACAAACTGTAGAATCTTGCGGTAGGGAGTAAATCTAGTTATTACAGTTTTTCTTTGGGAAGCTATTCTTACACAAGAGTTAAGCATGAGGTCATATTGGACCCAGTGAAGTAATTGTACCTGCTTCATTAGTAAAGATAGAAGGTTTTTACGCATTACAAACAGTGTTGAAATGTGTTGAAAGGTGCTTGGGGTCACTTGTTAGTAAACCTCATATTTACCATGTCGAGGAGTTTTCAAGGGAATTGAGCTTAGTTACTCTTCCCTTGCGTGTACGTTGGGCCTACGACTGTCCCCCCAGGTTAAATTTTGATAGTTGGTAACCTTAGTGACCATAATCTTAGGGATTTTTTCCGAGGTAACGGTGGAGGGAAGGTCCCAATGTACCTAGAACATACGTTCACTAGACTCAGTTGGAATTTTTGGAGGGTAATCTTCACTCGAGATGGAATAATGGAGTTAATTGCACCAAAATGTTTCATTAAGGAGGTTGTCAAAGTAACTGGTTCCACCTGCTATATTTTCACATTTATTTCTGCGACATTGGATTTCATCACCAACTAGTGATTTCACTACGAAAATAAATTTTTTGTATGTGATTTGAATCCTAGATTCACTAGTGTGTGTTCATTTGTTTGTTTTTACTTTTCAGAGACCTTAGGTGTGGGTTGTGAATTTAGATTGTTAATATTTTTACATTATTAATAAAATTCACTGAAGTTGAAACTAATGGTAATAGTTCTAGAATTTACCAACCAAGGAACCCCTCCTAACGAGAATCCTAGTCTTTTTCCTTTCTTTGGAAATGTTGATCCTCCTTATATGGCTACATTTTCATTACGTGGATTTACCATAGGTTTACCAATATGGTTATTTTCAACTTCGTTTGCCTCAAATACTCAAAATGTTCCACCTGAACCAGATGCTTCACCTCAACTAAGTTCTCCATATCAACATCACCAACCTCATGCTGACCCTTTACCTTCTTTGCCAAATATGTCTTCCTCCATTTATTCTTCTTCGCTTAGTAAAATCCTTGATGCTAGTAACCAGGTGGATAAGAATAAGAAGAAAGGGAAGAAGAAGAAGAAGCAAGATAAGAAATAAGTCAACCAACCAACCATGGTTGTAAGTATTGGTAATGTTGAGGAAACCTCCAACATGCATCGTAAGCTCAAATACCCTTGCAATCTTTGTAAGGGTGACCACTTCCTTATCAATTGTCCTGATATTCCTAAGGTTTTGGAAGTATGGTCTGAAAAATCTTATCAACTTACTATTGATCCATCAACCAATGATTCTCAGGTTTCAGAGAAAAAGGGTAAAGTTAGGTTTCCTTGTAGGTTATGCAAAGGGAGTCATCATATTCACCTTTTCCCTGATATGGATGAAGCCTCAAAATTGTTGGAAAACCTTACTATTTCATAGCAACAACTTCAAACTGGTCACTGTAAATTCTCCCAACCTACCGTTAGTTGATGAACTGATTGGTCTAATTCCAAGTACAATCAATCTCACTCTTCCATTGGAGAGTGAAACACATATCAATCATGATGATGAACCATTAGTTGATCAAGTGATTGAATTGATTTCACATTCGGTCGATCCCACTCTCCCTATAGAGAGTGAAATTGATATCGCTAATGTTCTTCTTATTGCTTCATATTCTTCTACACAAGGGGGAATTTTACCAGTTCCCACATAACCCCCTCCAAGTATTGAGGTCATTTCCTTTGATTGGAATAGACTGGAAGAACCTCATCTTCCTTCTTCGATCCCTTTCCAAATCATTATGAAGGCTTGTGGTAAGAATTTGCATCACACAAATGTAGATGAAGGTGCTTCTATTAGTATTTTATCCTCAACTGCTTGGCAAGATTTGGGTTCCCCTTAGCTTGTGCCTATTACACAAAATATGTCAGCTTTTAACAAAAACATTAGTGAACCTTTAGGGATCCTTCCTAAGTTTCCTATTACCTTGGAAGGTAAAACTGTCTGTATTGTTCTTATGGTAGCCCAAGGCCCTTTGGATTTAAATTTACTCCTTAGGCGAGCCTATGTTTACACCATGAAAGCTATCATATTGACACTCTTTCACATGATGTATTTCCCTCACAATGGAAACATTGTGACTATTGACCAAGTTTCATTCATTTATCTTGATTCGACTACCATCAATATGAAATCCTTAAATGTTCCTTATATGGAAGTGGTATCTACCCCACCACAGGTTAATTATGTGGCAACTAGACCCATGTATTCAGTTAACGATGTAAGCAAGCCTCTCACTGTTTTTTGGACTTCTTTTGACTCAGATCTGAAAATTGACATGGAAAACCTTATGGGGGTATTTGAACACGATGTTCTTATCCCTATTGATTCCCTTGACATGTGTTCCTTCCAGAGAACTGTTCTTCCATATTATGAAGACATATTGGAATCCATGGTCGAGGTGTGCCCCTTGACATGTGTTCCTTCCAGTTGGAAGCCATGATCAGGTCATTATGAGGATGGTCCTTTTCTTGTGTCAACCTTCTTAAAAAATGAAACAAGAATTTGTGAGGATAGTTCTTTTACTGTGTAAGCCTCATTAAAAAAGCCCATGAGGATAGTTATTTTATTGTGTCAACCTCGTTAAAAAATGAAACATGTTTCCACGAGGATAGTTTCCTTTACTATGTCAAAATCATTAAAAAATGAAATATGTCATCATGATGATAGTTACTTTTACTGTGTCAACCTTGTTAAAAAATGAAACATGTCATCATGAGGATATTTCCTTTTACTCTGTCAACCTTGTTAAAAATCAAAACATGTCATGATGAGGATAGTTTCTTTTACTCTTTCAACCTCGTTAAAAAATGAAACAAATACTTATGAGAATGGTTCTTTTATTATGTCAACCTCATTAAAAAATGAAACAAATTCCCATGAGGATAGTTCCTTTTATTGTGTCAACCTCATTAAAAAATGAAACATGTCGTCATGAGGATAGTTATTTTACTATGTCAACCTCGTTAAAAAATGAAACAGGGTCCCTTGAGGATGTGTTAACCTCGTTAAAAAATGAAAGAAATCCTTTCCTAATTGAGTCGAGTCTTTGACTAGATGTCATAAATGTTAAGTTGAGTCTTTCATTTGATCTCGTAAATGAACCTTCATTCCATCAAGTTATTAGTAATCAATAGTCTACTTAGGTGAATGAAATGAAGCTTGGGGGGCATGTTCCCTTGTAGGTTATGCTTGGAAGGCAATGAAACTTATCTCAAGCACATTTTTTCTCAATTTCAATCTTGTGTAAAAATGAAACAAACTTATCTCAAGCACAGTTTTCCTACGTTTCAAGCTTGTGTAAAAATGAAACCATTCTCAAGCATAATTTTTCTCTATTTTCAAGCTTGTATAAAAATGAAACCTATCTTGAACCCGTTTCAGCTATTATTTTCAATACTTGTTAAACTCATGAAAATCCTAAGCTTCTTTTGCTATCTTTCATGCTCATAAAACACATGAAAATTCCAATTTCTTTCAATTTTTTCTAGCTTGTAAATTAAATTAAAATTCGGTCATAGGAGTACACTTTTATCACTTTTTCAAACTCGTTAAAACTTATGAGCAAGTGAAACCATGGAGTTCTCTTTAAGCCCTTTTCAGACTCTCTAAACATGAAAATATTTTTGAGTACTTGACTATTCAAACTCGTAAAAGTAAATGAACAGTCGTCTATTCAGTATAATTTTACCCCTTTTCCGGACTGAAATAGACTATTTACGAAAAGGTATATGTTGAGTAAGCATGGTCAATAGAATTCTCTCTTGCATCATTTTATACCTTTTCAAGCTCGAGGGACTAAATTCATGAAAAAAACACTATCGAGTTTACTTATGTTTTTCCCCTGACTCCCTAAAATTGAAAAACACCGAGTTTTACTTTCTCCGGACTCGTTAAAAATTTACGTTGAAAGAACAACATGAGTTTTATTTTTGTGTCTTTTCAAACTCTTTAAACATGAAAACGACATTGAGTTGCCCCTACACTGAACTTGTAAAACTAAACAGTGCAGGACTCGTCAATCGTGGCGAGACCAAACCTCTCCCTCCTAGGGTTCGTAAAAATACTTCGGAGGACTCATCCGAAGGATGAGCTTATACGACAAGCATATGTTATCCTCCTCAAGCTTGCGTAAAAATAAAGAGGTACTTACTAGTAATGGTGGGGGGAAATTGGAAAAGAACAATTTTTTTTGTATTGTAAAAGGTAGTATGTCACTCTTGAACATGACACTCTATTGCATTTGTGTCAAGGTTGGGAAATCCATTTATCTCATAGTTAATCGAACCTCATTGAAATCCTTCAGTTGGTTTTGGGTATTATCGTTGAGTCAAATGCTTCCAAGTCTAAGTGTTGTGTCGCCAATATGTTCAAGAGAAGTCCAACCTCAGTCAAAATTACCTTGAAAATGATAACCTTCAATCACGTGGGTTATCCCTGAGTCAGTCCTGAATCACTTCAAACATTATTCTTCAAAACTTGACATGAAGTTTCGTGTTGTAGGCCCTCCTGTGACGGATCACTTCCTATCAACTTCAACTCATTATCTAGGAAGTTGATTTAGAAACCATTTTTAGTACCTTGAGGCCTGCATGCCCTAATGGAAGGATTCTGACTTTCGACGATAGGTTATCATAATTAGATTTTGATTGAATGATTCTATAAGTGTTCAACTTAAAAACATTTAATCACACTTCATAGATTTTACTGGAGTACCTTGAGAGCCATTATCATTATTGGTGGTTTCTCTCGCACTTGCTAACGATTTACATCATTGACCGGTAATCAAGTAGTTTCTACCATGTTCAACTTCAAGACATTTACTCACATGGTTAGATTCATACATCGATAGAGATGGATATCAAGACCCTAGATCTAATTTCATCTATCGAAGACACATGGAGTTATTAAATATTCATGATTGTAAATATATATCCTTTGATGGTTGTGTCCATACTATGTCTACCGTTGACATGGATCTTTGTGTATTTCCCTACTAGTTCTTTGAGATATTTTTACTCTAAGTATGGGAATGCCTACCTCATTTATGTTTATATGAAAGCATGATATTGTAATCCTTTATTATTTGTTTCAGTTCCTCAACCAATCGGTCTCTAATCTTAACCTTTGACAGGATAAAGCGCTTCAGTCATCAAAAGTATTTTCTCTCTTTGCACTTTAGGGGGAAATTTGTCACACTAAAATTTGTCACCATGACTGTCGATTTAGATATCTTACCATCCGATGGAGTGTCTCAAGAGAATCCCCTATGAAGCTTGAAGTAAAACAATACTAGGGACAAAAGGAATTTTGGTTTTCATTGCTTAAAATCCCTTTTTGAGCATTTGCGCAGTTTTACTGAACAAAACCCGCACATGTGCAATTTATTCCATTATAAAATGCATAGATATGCTCAGTTTCTTCCACTAAAAATTGCGCAAATATGTGCAATTTCTTCCACTAAAAACTATGCAGATATGTGTAGTTTCTTCCACTAAAAATTGCGCAGGTCTAGTCACAGAGGTAAAAATAAAAAGGCAAGTTCTAGAAGCTTTGGTTGAGGAATCTTATCCAAATTAGAAATCTAGAACCACTACATACCTGCGCCTCATCCCTTGGTACATGGAACTAACCTCATGTTATTAAGGATCATATCCCTTGAGATGTGGAACTAGAAACCTCCTCATTCTTCCTATAAATTCAACATATGACTAAAGGAATGGGAGACTTGGATTTGTAAACTCATGTTGTTGGTTTTGGGTCTGAAGATCTTGTTATCAAGGGAAGGAAAGGAGACCATTGGAAGAGGCTTGTGACATCAAGGCAAACCAGTTGTAAGCTTGTTTTCCCTTTGATTTTTAATACAAAATAATTGTTCTTTCCTAATTGAATCTATTGTTGATGTTATTTGCAATATTCCTTGATCACTCACATGGTTTATAATTGATTGTTGATTCAATTATATGTTGTATTCTAGATTAGAGTTTTCATTTACCTTTTATTTTATATGTGAGATGCTTTGATCTCTTTGAATGTTTTTTTCTATGCAGATCTCTTTTGGAGCATCATGGATAAGCTTTGGAAAGCGTTCGGAAGTCCTCTAAGGCATTGAGGGGAAGCTGGTTGTAGAAAGCATTGAAAGGACTTCTACAAGAACTTCGTTAATAGGATAGTGATCCTTCACATACTACATGTTTCATGTTTTGGTTATAGGCTAAGGAAAGAGATATTGTTTTGTCTGTTTGTTTCTATTTTTCCTTTAGGACTCTAGGGAGATCGCTCTTGTCTTCAAAAGGGATTTATCCGGGTAAAAATGGCTCTTGTGAACCATTTTGATGCCTTTAAGCTTTGTAAATTTCATTGTTCATTAGGTATATCTATAACACAATCCTATATTTCATAAGCCATACCAATTCAAACCAGAAATTCCTTATATTCATGTTCATCACATTTATAAGCCCCATCCTAGTCTAGAAATGAAAACACATGCTCATTACAATTATAGACACGATTTTAGCAAAGAAATGAAAACACATGCTCATTAAAGTTATAAGCACCATTTCAGTCTAGAAATGCAAGAGCATGCTCATTACAATTATAGGCACCATTTTAGCCCAAAAATACAAACACATAGATGTATTATCACTTAAGAAAATGCAAAGAGAGCAATTATCTTGTAATTTTCAGTGAAACTGAGTCTGGGAAAAGAACTCTACACCCAACCATAAACAGTTACAACCAAGCTCACTTACAGTTGTCACCCCCGAGCCAGATTCCAGAGACTGAGGGGCTTGCTCACAGGATTGAAACGCCAACTGCTAGCTAAAACAGGGAATCTAGAGGACCTCCTTCCTCACCCACAAACCACTCAACGGTCAAACAATATACAGGGAATACATAGATCAACTTCCCCCACCCTCCAGCTACCCAATGGAAGGTCATCAACACATACATGGAATCCAGAGACCAACTCCCCCCACCGTCCAACTACTAAATGGAAGCTAATCAACACATACAAGGAATCTAGAGGATTGTTGCCTCCACCCAAATACATAGGGAATCCAAAGGCTTCTTCTCCACCCAAACACACACGGGGAATCCAAAGGCCAATTTCCTCTACCCCAAGAGTGTCAAGGGAATACAGAGAAGTAAGTCTCCACCCTAAACACAATGGTTCCACCCACTCTGAGGAATCCAAAACCCACTATAAAATCACAAAAAGAATGAGTTAAGAGATCCTCCCTCTAGGAATCCAAGGACACAATCCTCCACCCACACCATCAAGGGAATCCAAAGAGAACCATCTCCACCCTCTGGCTTTATAAGGACTTGAGAGCCATTGTTCCTCAGCAAGGAAAGACCATCCTCATGCTAGTCATGCCAACTGACATGTTGTTACTGTCTTCTCTTCTCTTCAACAATCCTTGCTCTCCTCTTCTCTTCTCTTTAGTGTGGTTCCTTGATAAATTTTGCTCGAATGGATGAATATGCTTTATTGAATGAACGAGGAATCATGTTCTCCATGAGGTTGAATCCCTCCTTTTCCTTTTCTGTCTACTTTTCTACTTTGGAATTTACTTTCTTGTCCTTGTTGTCTTGCAATCTCTTCGAAGACAACATGATCCTTGTAATTCTCTTTGTAGCCCATTCTAATTCAGGAACCAATTTATTATAAGCACACCAACCAACCTTTAACGGCTATTGAAACAATCCATGTTTTCTACATAAGGAAACCTTACATATCCTAAGTAAGCGGCCTCCTCAACTTTGGAATTTGTGTCCCTTTTGACTCAACCCTTTTTAATATATTTTGTAAAATATTTACATTGCATTTTCATGAGGAAACCTGGGTTGGGGCTATCATAGTCTCCAATTTTTACATAGTCAAACTTGCAACAGGTGCAACTTAGAGGATGCCCACACTGGATGATTTGATTGAGTCCATGATACATAAGCAAGATAAGATCATAAAAATGGGCACATTGAAAATTTCCAAAGTCCATGCACTCGTTGGGCATGAAAGTGGAAAGGCCAACCTAAAATCCAATCAACAATCCAAAGGAAAAGGAAAGGAAGAAGAATTTTATCCAAGGAAGGGAGGCAATCCCAAATCTCCAAATGAATCTACCGATTCGAAGGAAAAGAAGGGAAAGAAGGGGAAATCAAAATGCAACTATTGTAGTTGTGGTTCCGTTAGCCTCCCATGATTTTTTGGCAAAGCAGCAAACGAGCCGAATGCATCTCCCCGAAGAAAAATTATCCTCGAGGTATCCTATGCCTTTGCCTTTGATAAATTTCCCTCTGCAAAACTCTCCATGTGGCCCCTCTCTTCCCCTTTGCAAAATCCCCTTTCCATCCCAATTTTTCCCCAAATCCCCCTTTAAATCCTACCCTTGCCCTTTGTTCCCTCAAAATTCCCCTCCATCTCTCTATCGTTGCCCTCCTCAGGCCTCAAAATGCATTGAAAGGGTTAAGAACCCACTTTCGGACCATATAATAGGCCTCATCCCCTTCTCCGCTAGTCCCCGCACCTTTTCCTCCCACAGAACCCAGTGTTGTGACCAAGCGCTAGCCCCCGCACCTTTTCCTCCCACAGAACCCAGTGTTGTGACCGAGCGCTAGCCCCGAAGGCGCTGGTCCCATATATTTATCAGACACTTTCTCCACCGTTGATCCATATAGATCGAATGGCGACCATTTAAACCTGCGACGCTCGTGATTCACCATTTCAAACCACTGATCGCGCCATCGCCGTCCATTCACCGCCAAATCAACGGTTTGGAGTGTATCTGCCACTGTGGTCCCCATCGCGCGCCATACCATGAAACAACCTGGTTTCATCGCACCGCTAATGTGATTCGGGCGGTATTTCTCCATTTCCCAGCGATTCCATACAACGTTCGACACATGTCTCCCGTACGACGGCAAAACTGCCCTCCCATCGCGCGTTAACATTCGGCATGGGATGCACAGCGATATTCGTACGAGTTGTCAGATCTGCCTTTGCCCATCCAACGGTCATCACTTGAAGGAGTTGCACGGGTTTTAATCCACGATCACCGTACCCCTGGCCCACCATTCCATTGCTCTTCGCTGTGTTTCCCACCGTCGATCTCCTCTCAGATCTGACGATCCAGAATCGTCTTCTCACTGTTGAATCTTCTGTCGCCACTCGGTCCTGCCACGTCACCTCCACGTGTCTCGCCATACATCCACCCTCCTGTTTCATATATCTATTCATAGGTTGGGTTTATTAAGGTTTTCATTTAAATCTCCTCTGCATTCCGCCAACCTGCGCCATCTCTATTCTCCACCATTCCACGGAAATTTTCCGCCATTTCTCCGCAGTCCCACTATCATCCACATCATCTTCTCCTAGCCATTGTTTTCATAGCTGGTTTCACCTTTTTGTAGGGCTATCAGAGGTGAAGAAACGCCATGGTTCAATATGTACTACTTCAGTGGTGTGCTGCGTAGGCAGAATTGAATCTGGAAGTTGGTACTACAATGAAAATGCTCGAAAATGGTCGCGGCGTCATGAATATCACCCAAGGACAATTTAATCTCTGCAAGGAATCTATCTGATGCCATTAAAGCCCAGATTTTGCAGATCAAGACATTTATGAAGCCGTGGAGAAAGATCAGCTTATAATCAAGGATTCTAGCATTCATAATTGAGGGTTTTGAGCTTTAATACAACAGTTTAGAGGCAAAGCACCAGATCAAAGACCCCATATATTATGCAAAGGTACAACACGCAGAAATCAAGGCATATCAGGGGTTTATAAAATAGCAGAATCTGTTTTCCTCAATGAAGGACAGAGCGCCCATACTGCATTCGATCTATGCCGTGTTCTGGAGAGATTTTCTACCCTAAAACAACCCTAGTACTATCAGAGCATTTACTTCATCAATATGGCAGATTTATTTGTCATTTATTTATCTTTTATTTATTCTCCAATAGCACCACATAGTACTACATCCATAACACATTGGAGTCATATCAGAGTAATCCATAGTCTGGAGAAGGTCATTTGTTCACCCAAAGAACACCAGAGATTAATGCACAAGATTTATACCGAATGGGCTTCGGCCCCCTTTCTTTTCAGAAGTTTAATACTGCATTTAGTTCTCCATCTACCTCCTCTTCTCCTCTGGAGCTATAAATTCATGAAGAACTCATTGTAATGGTTTTTGATCAGTTATCAGAGAACTGCAAGTAGTTTCTTTGAGACACAGTCTCTGTGTAAAGATTGTAAGATAGGTTGAAGGAGACGTTTTCAAACTGAGTATTCAGCTATTGGAATTGTTGTACTCGATTGGTATTGCTATTTAATATGACAAGCGCATTTATTTGGATCCTGACCTGAAGCAGCGGTGATGTTTTCCTGTCTTTGTGTTTACATTCATTTCATTTCGTTTCTACTGGCTCGCATCAGAAATTTGGCATAGGATTTACCCTTGTTAGGTACCCTATGTTCCTGATCTCCTTGCCATTTATGTTTCTCTTCTGAATGTATTATCTGAGAAATGATTTCAGTTGGTTTAACCAGTGTAGTGGATGTTATTTCCTGCTCTCTGATGTATGAATTAAATGAATTCAGTTCTTAGATGTTTCTTGTTATTGATTTAGTTGGAAGATTTGGGAACACTGGGGATTAGAGTTAGCCCTGTCCACTAGGATCCTTGTACGACCTGCTAATCTATAACTCTGTGATCTGAATTTGTGTTATCTCCTCCCCTCCTACTTTCCACACCAAATAATCATCTTGAAGATCCTATGGTTCAGATGACTAGCCCAATTGAAAGCCTGCCTATTGAGTAGCAAGAAAATCCTTCCCTGACTCCATTGCCCAATGGTTTTGAATATTTCCTAGAATATTTCACCTCTGTCTTATCCCTCTTTGCTCATCCTGGTCTTACATTGAATCCTTCTTTCCTGATAACTAGCAACCAAAACAAACAATCAAACAAACAAACCCGTGCCTATAACTAGCCTAACATCTTAAACTTTGAGCTTCATAGACATAAAACTTTGCTCAAACTAGAGAGATCCCTCTCTGGACCCAGGAGGGCTAGATCCTAAGGTCTAAAATTGGTTCTGATGTTGTCTCATCTTTTTGTCTTTCCAATCTGGCCAAAACATGGGAACCCCAACATAATGACGACTCCGCTGGGGAACTGAGTGCATTACACCTTAAACATTCTTAAGCATTCAAAAGACCTACAATCTTTGGTTAGGTTGGCAGTTAAACAGTATTATTCTCACATCAACCTCTATACCATTTGTTGTGTTTCCCCATACTCTTGGACAGAGTCTAGAAAGGGCCAGGTAGCCTCCAGATCTCACACTCTTTCAGAGGTGACATATCTGGTAAATGCACTCCCAGTCAATCTCTGGTTAGAGTTTGCTATGTTTGAAGATATCCTCGAAAAGGACATCTCAAGTGCACTGTGGTGGATAGTGTCCCCTCCAAAAAACATCCTAAACCCTCCACCTGGTGACTCCAATATTCCATAAACGTTTCAAAGACTCCACTAGTGATCAGTAGGCCTGTTGATTATCTTGGTTCACATTAGACTCCACTGGGAGACCAGCCTCCATAACAACATCAACCACAGTAGAAGTAACGAGTAGGGTTAAGCTGCTTGGTCAGAAACAACATTCTGGCTTCTAGAACTGTCCATACAAGAGCTTACCCTAACCCAGACCCACCTGAAATAGTCGATAACCCTGAGAGCATCCTCAAGAGAGCTCCTACACTTAAAATATAAACTATTTCAAAACACATCCATAGAGCTAATTCTGCACCAGAAGATCTTACAACTCTATCACAATTTCACCTTGACCTAGACCTACCGAACAACTTATCCAGAACTAGGTCATTCAGTAGCTTAGACTAGCCAGACCCTGAGTTTCGTGATTCACCACAGCAAAGTGGTAGACACCTTGGGAATAGACAGACCCCTCCATCTATGCCTCCCGATTTACATTTCATACAAAAATTGGGGCTCAGTCACCCTAGGTCTGCTCATTAGTTCTCTGCTGGTCATAATATCCCTGTAATACATATACCTGCTTCCCAAGCCCCTTTAGCACATCAAAATATCATCATGGCAGCCTAGTATGCACCTCTGGTTTTACCCCACCCTCTAGTACCCTTACCAAATGATTATCAGTCTAAGATTCCACACTTCATTGCAAAGGAGTCCATCACAACCCAACAACATGTAGATAAGATGGAGGATTATTTTGACTACATGGAAATTGATGATGATACAATCAAAATGAGAATCTTTTCCCAAAGCTTAGGGGGTGATGTGAAGAAATGGTTTAAGGGCCTACCTCTAGGTAGCATCAATGATATTTCGGGCTTATATTAGACTTTCATAAAAAAATGGGAAACTAGGGCGAATCCATGCCAACTCCTAGCAAAATACATGACCCTTAAGAGAAACGTAGGAGAGAGTGTTCACGATTACACAATGAGGTTCAACAGCATTTATAATGCTCTCCCTCCACATATGAAACCTCCATAAGGCATGGCCCTAGCAAAATACCCTGAAGGCTTTGATGCTGACATGGCCTATGAGCTCAGGGATAAGGAATACAACAAATTGGAGGACATGCAGAAAGAAGCAGTGAATATAGAAGCAAATCTGATTGAAAAGAGAGCAAGACTAAAATCGAAGAGAAGGGTAACATACAAAGATGACAATGCAGCTTCCACATCTGACCAAAATTATGATAAGTTGTCTAAAAATGTGGAAAGGTTACAACAAATGATGGAAAAGACGGTTGTCACAGTTAGAAATCAGAACAAGAACCAGAACTAGAACTTTAGAAGAAACAATAACACTCCCAATAGACAAAGAGAATCAGATCAACAAGTTATCCCCCCATTTCAAGAGAATTTTCTTGATGAAGATGAGGGAAATAGAAGAGTCTGAGGGAAACACAATAAACATATATGAAATAGAAGATTCAATCCATAACTGTTATTCAGAAGAAGATCAGCCTTCACCCTCTGGTTGGGAGGAAGAATGGTTGGAATCTGAAGATTGCAAATTAGGGTTTGAAAATTCCATGATGCAGGTCAGAGAGAAATATAAACTTAGAAGCAAAAAGAGTTAAGAAAATGCCAAACCAAAAGCTTCTAATGTCACCATAAAGAAGAGACCTGAGAAATATTCTAAAGCAACTACTGAAAGTAGCAAACCATCAACCGAGAGTTCTAGAAAGAATAGAGAAAAAGACAACCAAAACACTAATGCACAAGGCAAACCAGCTAGCAGCACTAGCACTTCAGTTAGTGCTCCTGATAAAACCATCACAAACGCTGTACATAATGAGAATCAGCCCACTGATTCAACCGCTAAGGTAGTGGAAAATAAAACAGAGATGAGCGTTCACAAGAGTCAGTCCACTTTCAATTTGGAAAGTGAGATTGCAAGAATTAAAATCTCTGTCCCACTTTCTGAGCTGACCACTCAGGATGTATATAAAGGCCAGATTTTGAAGGCTTTGAACCTTTGTGAGAATGGTGACTCTGTCAATTTGAATGATGATCAGCCTGCCCTCTTGTTTGGTACTAAGATAGAGGGGAAGTTTCAGGAGGGGTTAGTTCCACCTTTCTATATCAGTCTCAACATTCATGACAAGATCCTGCACAATGCAATGCATGATTCTGGAGCATCTCACAACCTAATGCCTAAGGTAGTTACGGAAAGACTAGGTCTAGAGATAACCAGACCCTACAAATATTTATACTCTTTCGACTCTAGCAGAGTAAAATGCCTAGGACTGATCAAAGACTTCTGTGTGAGCTTAACTCAAATCCTAGCTAAATGCATGGTCATGGATGTTGTGGTGGCAGATGTGCCACCCAAGTATGGCATGCTACTATCAAGATCATGGGGATCCAAGCTACAGGGTACAATGCAGATGGATGGCTCATATGCCACAATCCCAATCTTTGGCCAACTTAGAAAACTGTATAGGGAGACACAGATGAAATTCCTAGTTAGTAGCCCCGAAAAATCATAAAATTCACCTATTTATTCTGTACATACAAACCTTGACTCCTTCATATTTTGTAATGATGAATCCTTAGAAGGGTCAGAGTCCCAAAATAGAGATACAAACGGAGAAGCAGAAGCTATTGACTTTAACATAATGGCTAAACTGGACTTAGAGGACAACGAAGAAGAAAACCGCAACGAGACCTGTAGGATATGCGGTGGAGACCTAGCCCTGAGTGAACCAGAAATAGAGCGTAAACAGCCATCTGGCCAGATCCCTGAAACTCATACATCCCATGAGGAACAAAGCGATCCACAGCCCAGTATAGACCTTATAGATAAATCTAATGGTGAACCCAGCCATAGGGAAAAGAGTGATAACGAAAACTAAAATGAACCCCTGTGGGTGATGAACTTCGATGGGTCTTGCACAAGAAGAACTGCTGGGGCAGGAGTGTGGATACATAACACAGAGAATGATTATGTAGAGAGTCATGCCTACAACCTGCACTTCAAATGTATAAACAATGTTGCAGAATACGAGGCTCTGATCTTGGGTCTAAATCTGTTGAAGAAATTAGGGGCCGTAAGATAGCCGTGCAGGGAGATTCTGAGCTGGTGATAAAACAGGTAAATGGGGAATACACAGTGAAACATCCTAGTCTGAGAGTATATAGGAATGACACTATTGACCTACTGAAAACATTTGTTGAATACAAATTAGTTTTTGTTCCTAGGATTCAAAATGTCATTGCAAACGGATTAGATTTCCTAGCCAGTTCCTACCCCAATACTCCCACTGACCAACAAATCATCATTCAGACCAAATTCAGACCTGTTGTGCCAGACAACGAAAAATATTGGCAGGAATTTGAAGGTGATAAACAGATCAAAGATTTTCTGGTAGGCAGAAACGAGTTTTAATTTTATGATTTAGACTCCAAATCTGACAGTAGCAACCTAAGTGAAGAATCCTCAGATGAGGAAGAAACACCCTGTAACCTAGAAATAAATTCTTTAGATGAACAGACTGGAAATCCAGACCACAAATGTGAAAATGCAGATAGTGAAGAGGTAGAGGTGCCGCAGGCCAAATATAAGAATATACCCAGAGGCCTGGCACCCTTAGAGGACCTCTTTGACTTTGATGATGTGGAAAAAAAGCCCACTATAGAACATGCACACTCTGATGTGGAATAATGCAACATAGGCACTAAGGAGAAGCCCAAAATGATTAAACTGGCTAAGTCTTTACCTACAGACATGAAGAAGAAATACATTGACATTTTCAAGGAATTCATTGATGTGTTTGCATGGAGCTATGAGGACATAAAGGCCTATGACACAGATGTCATCCAGCACAAAATACCCTTGAAAGAAAATCAGAAATGCTTTAGGCAAAAACTTCACAGAATCAGTCCCAAACAATTTCCTGCAGTAGAGAAAGAGATCAAGAAGATGTATGAAGAAGGTATAATTGTGCCGGTAAGGTTCTCTGATTGGGTATCAAACTTAGTGGCTGTGAGGAAGAAAACAGGGGAAATCAGGCTGTGTATAGACTTCAGGAATCTTAATAAAGCCTCACTCAAGGAAAATTACCCTTTGCCTAAAATGGAACATATTCTTCAGAAGGTAGTAGGCTCTAAAAGGATTTCCCTGCTAGATGGTTTCTCTGGATATAACCAAGTCTTAGTAATCCCAGAAGATCAACTCAAGACAACCTTTACCACTCCATGGGGTACCTTCATGTACGTGAAGATGCCTTTTGGATTGATGAACGCCGGAGCCAGCTTCCAAAGAGTGATGGACATAGCTTTTTCAAATGAGATAGGGAACTTCATTTTTATCTACTTGGATGACATAACAGTCTTTTCTAAGACTGAAGAAGAACACCTGAAACATCCGAGGAAAGTATTCGAAAAATGTAGAAGGTTCGGTCTCTCCCTGAATCCTAAAAAGACTATCTTTGGGCTACAGGAGGGCAAACTCCTTGGCCACATTATATCCGAGGAGGGAATCAGGATAGACCCACAGCGAGTTGAGGGAATACTACAGATCACACACCCCAGAAACGTCAAGGAATTACAGTCTTTCATTGGGAAGATTAACTTCCTTAGGAGTTTTATTCCAAATCTGGCTGAACACCTTAGGAACATGAATAACATGATGAAGAAAGGTGCAGGAGTTAAATGGACTATAGGAGCTAAACAATCCTTCGAATCAGTGAAACTTGCACTTACCCAAGCTCCCATCCTAATCAGCCCAGATTTCTCCAAAGATTTCCTGATTTTTTCATTCGCCTCGGAGCATACAGTGGCTGCAGTCTTGCTGCAGAAAAAAACAGAGGGAATGGAACAGCCAATTGCCTTCTTTAGCAAAGCACTCAGAGATGCACCCTTGAAATACAACATCATGGAGAAACATGCCTATGCTCTAATTAAGGCCTTGAAAGACTTCAGGGTGTACATATTGCATTCCCACACTATAGCTTATGTGCCCAACATCATAGTCAAAGATATACTGTCCCAAGACCTAGATGGGAAAAGGGGAAAATGGATAGCAGTGATCTTAGAGTATGACCTTGAGATAAAACCCACCAAACTGATTAAAGGTTAGGGCTTAGCTAAATTAATGGCTGAATCAAACCTACAGGCCCAAGACATCAACATGATAAATACCTTGGATGAACAACAAGAATTGCCTGATCTCACTGTTAAGGAAGAATTTCAGAGCTCTCCTTGGTATTCCAACATTCTGTATGTTCTTACACACCTCAATGCCCCTCCCAGATTATCGAAGACCAAGGCCAGATTCTTAAAGCTAAAAACTAGAAATTACTGCATCTTGAATGAAAACTTATACTGGAAGAATCCTAATGGCCTATTGCTTAAATGTTTGCCTGAAAATGAGGTAGAGAGGGTTAAACAAGAATTCCACGCTGGAGAGTGTGGAGGCCACCTGAGTTGGAAAGCCACTGCAAACAAAATACTCAAAGCTGGATATTATTGACCCACACTCTTCAATGATGTTCATAAAATGATAGTTTCCTGCCACAAATGTCAGATCTTTGAGGGCAAAAGAAAACTCCTCCCTTTACCCCTACAACCCATCACTGTTGAAGGTCCCTTTTTGTAATGGGGCCTAGATTTCATAGGGGAAATTCACCCTGCTTCTTCTGCTCAGCACAAATGGATCCTAACAGCCATAGATTATTTCACTAATTGGATAGAGGTCGTGCCCACTAGGAATGCCACAGATTCAGTCATCATTAGTTTCGTAGAAAGTCACATCCTCTCTCAGTTTGGCTGCCCAAGGAAAATAATCACTGATAATGCTACTGCTTTTGGATCCAAAAAGATGGTTGATTTTTGTCTGAAGTACCAAATAGCACTTGGTCATTGAACTGCCTATTACCCTCAAGGTAATGGATTAGCTAAATCATCAAACAAGAGCCTGGTGATCATCATCAAAAATTTGTTGGAAGAGAACAAAAAATCATGGCATAACAAGCTAGTACATGCTTTGTGGGCTGACAGGCTTACAACAAAGAATTACATTGGCATGTCACCATTTTAGCTTTTCTATGGAACGGAAGTAGTATTTCCTACCAGCCTTGGGATACCGGTGATCAAGCTGATCCAGGAAATCGAAACAGAAGAAGATAGTATGGTAAGGAGAATAAACCAAACAACACATCTTCAGCAAACAAGGGAAGAGGTCTACAATAGAGCAGTGAAAGTTCAGGAGAATATAAGGAAATTGTTTGACAAAAGAACCAAAGCTGCTGATTTCAAAGTTGGAGATAAGGTTTTGAAGTGGGATTCGAGAAGAGAGGATAAAGGAAAGCATAACAAATTTGACAGTTTGTGGCAAGGTCCATACCTCATCCAGGCCACTGTGGGTCCCAATGCTTTCTTCTTACAAGAATTAGATGGCACTGAGATGTTTGGGGGTCCTGTCAATGGCAGGATTCTCAAACATTACTTCTGCTAATTTACAATTTCCAGTCCCCATTTCCAATGTACATACCATTGTAGTTTTTATTTTCAGAGAAAAAGGTAAAAATGCTTCAAAAAAAATAGAGAAAAGGAGAGGTTTAGACATGCTTAAAATATGAACCTCTGATGTGCAAAAGAATCAGCTCTAACATGCTCAAAACCAGAGCTGAAATGAAGAAAAGGAAGTGACTCTTACATGCTCAAAACTTGAGTCACAAAAAGAAAAGAAGGATACTACAAGTTCCAGATCTCAAGCCTTCACAATTTTGTTTTCAGTTTTCAGCAAATTTTGTCCATGAGCAACTGTCTTTATGCCTTGGACCCACAGCAAGTCAGACAGTCTAATCCTGGCTTGACTGTTTGTCAATTTCATGTCTTATAATGTAGGGAAGAAATCTGCTAGATAGTTTAATCCCAGCAGATATTAGACTAGGTAGAGAAACATATGAGACCGAAAATCTAATCTGGTCTCATGGAGCAATAAGGGTAGAAATAGAATAGGTTTATTTTCTGTTGTAACAATAAATGATGAAAAGGGTCTACTAGTTCAAATGCACCCAAGAAGAAAATGCTAGGATTGTAGGATGGGTAGGTAGTTTGTTGTGAAAGTTTTTCTGCTGATGTAATGTCTTCATATTATGGTAGCCGATCAAAGAAAAAGTGATGTGCCAAGCAGCAGGCAACTGACCTTCTCCAAAGATCTATTCTCTGAATTCTTAAATCCTTCAAGAAGAAGCAATCCCCATGTGGAGCCACTGTTAGCCCCCCTATAAATTTTTGGCAAAAGCAAAGTAGGGGGCTAAGTTGTTTTTGAGCCTTCAAGGAATGCATCTCCCCTGAAGACACATCATAATTGAAGTCTCCTTTCCTCTGCCTTTGATAAATTTCCCTCTGCAAAACTCTCCATGTTGCCCCTTTCTTCCCCTTTGCAAAGTCCCCTTTCCATCCCAATTTTTCCCCAAATCCCCCTTTAAATCCTACCCTTGCCCTTTGTTCCCTCAAAATTCCCATCCATCTCTCTATCGTTACCCTCCTAAGGCCTCAAAATGCATTAAAAGGGTTAAGAACCCACTTTTGGACCATATAATAGGCCTCAGCCCCTTCTCCACTAGCCCCCGCACCTTTTCCTCCCACAGAACCCAGTGCTGTGACCGAGCGCTAGCCCTGAAGGCACTGGTCCCATATATTTATCGCGCACTTTCTCCACCGTTGATCCATATAGATCGAACGACGACCGTTTAAACCTACGGCGCTCGTGATTCACCCTTTCAAACCACTGATCACGCCATCACCGTCCATTCACTTCCAGATCAATGGTTCGGAGTGTATCCGCCACTGTGGTCCCCGCCGCGCGCCATACCATGAAACAACCCGGTTTCCTTCGCACCGCTAATTGGGGTTGGGTGGTATTTCTCCATTGCCCAGCAATTCCATACAGCGTTCGACACCTGTCTCCTGTACGAAGGCAAAACTGCCCTCCCATCGCGCGTTAACGTTCGGCATGGGACGCGCAGCGATACTCGTACGAGCCGTCAGATCTGCCTTTGCCCATCCAATGGTCATCGCTTGACGGAGTTGCACGGGTTTTAATCCATGATCACCGTACCACTGGCCCACCATTCCATTTCTCTTTGTCGTGTTTCCCACCATCGATATCCTCTCAGATCCGACGATCCAGAATCGTCTTCCCTCTGTTGACTCTTCTGTCGCCACCCAGTCCCGCCACATCACCTCCACGTGTCTTACCGTACATCCGCCCTCCTGTTTGATATATTTGTTCATTGGTCAGGTTTATTAAGGTTTTCATTTAAATCTTCTCTGCATTCCGCCAACCTGCGCCATCTCTGTTCTCCACCATTCCACGGAAATTTTCTGCCATTTCTCCGAAGTCCCACTATCATCCACATCATCTGCTCCCAGCCATTGTTTTCATAATTGGTTTTTTGTTTTTGCAGGGCTATTAGAGGCGAAGAAATGCCATGGTTCAATATGTACTACTTCAGTGGCGTGTTGTGCATGCAGAATTGAATCTGGAAGTTGGTACTACAATGGAAATGCCCGGAAATGGTCGCGGCGTCATGAATATCACCGAAGGATAGTTTAATCTCCGCAAGGAATATATCCGGCGCCATTAAAGCCCAGATTTTGCAGATCAAGACATTTATGAAGCCATGGAGAAAGATCAGCTTATAATCAAGGATTCCAACATTCATAATTGAGGGTTTTGAGCTTTAATACAACAGTTTAGAGGCAAAGCACCAGATCAAAGACCCCATAGATTATGCAAACGTACAACACGCAGAAATCAAGGCATATCAGGGGTTTATATAGTAGCAGAATGTGTTTTCCTCCATGAGGGATAGAGCGCCCATACCGCATTCGATCTATGCCATGTTCTGGAGATATTTTCTACCCTAAAACAACCCCAATACTATCAGAGCATTTACTTCATCAGTATGGAATATTTCTTTGTCATTTATTTATCTTTTATTTATTCACCAATAGCACCACATAGTACTGCAGCTAGAACACATTGGAGTCATATCAGAGTAATCCACAGTCTGGAGAAGGTCATTCGTTCACCCAAAGAACACCAGAGATTAATGCACAGGATTTATACCGAATGGGCTTCGGCCCCCTTTATTTTCAAAAGTTTAATACTGCATTTAGTTCTCCATATACCTCCTCTGCTCCTCCGGAGATATAAATTCATGAAGAACTCATTGTAATGGTTATTGATCAATTATCAGAGAACTGCAAGTATTTTCTTTGAGACACAGTCTCTGTGTAAATATTGTAAGATAGGTTGAAGGAGACGTTTTCAGACTGAGTATTCAGCTATTGGCATTGTTGTACTTGATTGGTATTGCTATTTAATATGACAAATGCATTTCTTTGGATCTTGACCTGAAGCAACGGTGATGTTTTCCTGTCTTTGTGTTTACAGCTGTTTCTACTGGCTTGCATCAAAAATTTGGCATAGGATTTACCCTTGTTAGGTACCCTATGTTCCTTCTCTCCTTGCCGTTTATGTTTCTCTTCTAAATGTATTATCTGAGAAATGTTTTCAGTTGGTTTAACCAGTGTAGTGGATGTTATTGCCTTCTCTCTGATGTATGAATTAAATGAATTTAGTTCTTAGATGTTTCTTGTTATTGATTTTGTTGGAATATTTGGGAACACTGGGGATTAGAGTTAGCCCTGTCCACTAGGATCCTTGTACGACCTGCTGATATGTAACTCTGTGCTCTGAATCTATGTTATCTCCTCCCCTCCTACTTTCCACACCACATAATCATCTTGAATATCCCATGTTTCAGATGATTAGCCCAATTGAAAGCCTGCCTATTGAGTAGCAAGCAAATCCTTCCCTGACTCCATTTCCTAATGGTTTTGAATATTTCCTGGAATATTTCACCTCTGCCTTATCCCTCTTTGCTCATCCTGGTCTTACATTGAACCCTTTTTTCTTGATAACCAGCAACCAAAACAAACAATCAAACAAACAAACCCATGCCTATAACTAGCATAAAATCTTAAACTTTGAGCTTCATAGACATAAACCTTTGCTCAAACTAGAGATATCCCTCTATGTACCCAGGAGGGCTAGATCCTGAGGTTTGAAAGTGGTTCTGATGTTGTCTCATCTTTTGGTCTTGCCAATCTAGCCAAAACATGGGAACCCCAACACCCTCAAGATAATACATTCCCCAAGACCCATTCTTACCATGTAAACCATACCCATGGTGAAAAATATCCCCCATATAGGCCAAATATTTGCTATAGATGTTTCGTGTAGTAATTATAATACTTGTTCAAGAAGATTGATCACGAGAAGATTCAAATATGACTCAAGCACCTTATGATCCTTCCTTGACCATGGTTTAGGCCCAAAGTTCCATACATGGTGCAAAAAGGCTCCTAAGATATTAAGGCCAAACTTAAAGGCCCCAAGACATAAATATGTCACAAAAAACCTTCAAATAGCAACCATATCACACCTAAAGGCCAGATATTATATCTTATATAGGATATGTGTGGTCGTTTGAGGCCTTATTCACGTCCATTAAACTAAATAAGTTTTCTTTATGGACTAAAGATCTTGTTTTCCTTCCATATCCATCATAGAGGCCATAAAACCCATCCTTATTATGTAAAACATACTAGTTGTTCCCATATGTACATTCTAATATTCTGTTCATGGACGTTAAATATGAAAAAGACTTATTTCAGGCATAAGGCCCTTTTTCATTCCTTGTCCAAGATATAAGACCTAATTCCCTTATATGATGTGGAAAGCCTCGTAATGGAACCCTTATCCCAGAAAGAGGCTTAAAGTCCCTCAAATATGATCTATATTGTTCTTTATGGTTTTTTTCATGCAATGTGAGCCAAAGAATTTTCATTTTGGGATTGAGGCCATTTTTTTCATCCCTTTGCAACGGTACAAGCCTAAGACCCATTCTTACTATGTAAAACATACTAATGATACTAAATATCCCCCATATATTCCTAAGATCCCCTATAGAGGTTATCTATTGTTCTTTGAGAACTAATTCCCCTAAGCCCTAAAATCCTTAATTGCTAAATACCCTAACCCCCTAACCCATCTAAGCCCTAAACCCTAAATGTCTAACCCCTTAACCCCTAATTCCCAACCCCTAACCCATTTAACCCCCTATACCCCTAAACCCCTAACCCATTTAACCCCCTAAACCTCTAAACCCTTAACCAATAACCCCTTAAACCCTAATTCCTAACCCCTAACACATTTAACCCCGTAAATCCCTAAAACGATAACCCATTTAACCCCCTAAACCCTAAACCTCTAAAACCTTAAACCCCTAGACCACTAACACCTAAACCCCTAATCCCTTAACCCCTAAACCCCTAAACTATTAATGCTTAACCCACAACCCATTAAACCCTCACCCCTAACCCTAAAATCCTTAACTTCTAAATCCCCTAACCCCTACGAACCTAATCCCTAATCCCTTAACCACTAACTCATTATTCACCTAACCCCTAACTGCGCCTAAATCTCCTAAGTGCTAAACCCCCAATCGATAATTCCTTAACCACTAACTCATTATTCCCCTAACCCCTAAGCCCCCAATCCCTAACCCCTTAACCACTAACTCATTATTACCCTAACCACAATCCCTAATCCCTTAGCCACTAACTCATTATTCACCTAACCCATAAATTATCCTAAATCCCCTAACCCATAACCCCCCAACCCCTATCCCCTTAACCACTAACTCATTATTACCCTAACCCCTAAACCATAAACGTCTGACCCCTAAGCCCCTATTCCCCTAACCCATAGCCCCCTAATCCATAATCCCTTAACCTCTAACTCATTATTCCCCTAACCCTTATAACATTCCTTAAAACCCGTTGGGATTAGCCATTCCAAACGGGAGCAGGTCTATTTGGCACCTACATTTGGGTTAATTCCCCCTTGTTCGCAAGGTGGAATACCATAAGAAAATCCATGGGTTGAAAAAACCTGGAACCCAAAAATCTATCATAGATTTACTATTTTATCTCAATCTTATTTTAATAATTAATTAATTAATTTCTTTAAAGACTCTTCCGGATAAATCACATAATTTTTTTAAGGTAAATTCTTTTCGAACCACTCATTATGTGGTTCATCATCAATGTTTTTAAAATAAATTTATTATAGTTAAATTGAATTAATTTTTGACGCTTCCTTTTATATCAATTGTTTAACTTACAAGGAATCAAAGAGTGTGCTCAACATCCATCAAAACAACAATAGGTATTATATTAAAATGATATTTGGAGGGCATAATATTAAAAATGACTTTTGGAAAAATGGAGGGAGGGAGTATTCATTTTTAGTTTAAATTTTAGACCTTTAACAAGTTAAAATAACATTTCTTCCACCAAAAGCACATCACTTTGTTTTGGTCATCTCTCACTTCCTTTTTACCAGCAAAAAAGAAGCTCTCAGATTGAAATAGGGAGATAGGGAGTGGCAGTCTAAGCCTCTTTCCACGCCAATTTTTACTTCAAAAGGTAAGATGTTTCTTCTTTTGGATCCAACAACCCATTATTTTCGTTTCCACATTGACGTGTAGCTCTTTATATGTTCATTTATATTATCATTGCTCTATATCTTTCTTTTGAAAAATGGTTCTGCTTCGAAATCACCCCAAGCAAATCAATCACAGTAACTGTTTGTAGCAGAGTTCCTTGTCTTGTATTTCAACTTGGCTCACATGGACTTGTTTTCTCTTTCCTTCATTGTTTGTTCTGGCCTTGCTGTTTGGACTTGTTTTCTCTTTCCCAGTACTCTTTCATCATCGAATTTTAGGAATTAGACAGATTTTTTACAAAATTGTTGAGGTTTTAAGGTCAAATACAGAAAAATGAGATTTTTAAAATCTCAGTTTTTAGGTAGTAGGAAGTTATTAGCTTCTCTCTCGGCACCTTCTCTAGGGGGTGAAGAGAAAATTCGGCAGTATAATTCCCAACCCAACGAGGGCAGTTTCAACTCTGATCTAGCTCTCATTCTCGCAGTTAGCCACTCTGAGGGGGTTTGTGTTCTCCAATCCTATGCTCTCACTATTTTTCCTCTGGAAAAACACTAAGCCTTCACTCTAGCTTGTGATTTGTTTGCTAGCTAATACCTTTCAAGACTCGGTCGTAGCAATCAGGATTTTCTGCCAAAAATTTGAGTAGCCCTGTTATTGTTGCGGTAGTACTTTCATGACCTACAAATAAAAGAAAGATTAAGTTGTCCTTAACTTCATCGTTAGTGAGAGATTCCCTTTCACCTCACTCATCAACATGAGAGAGCAGTAAGGAGAACAAATATTGCTCCAAAGAAGCCTTTCTCTCCTGCAACTCAATTCTCCTCTTCTGAAGAACATCATCAAGTTGTTTGTGAATGGAATTAGCTACATGTTTCACTTTATTATGTTGTGTACCAGTTAGATCAATGGGAATCTACATCACCTTAAAATGATTCGACATCCTTTGTACATCGTGAGGATTTGTTATGCTAGCGAACAAATCACAAGCTAGAGTGAGGGAATAGTGTTTCATCAGAGGCAAAATAGTGAGGCATAGTGTTTTATCAAAGGCATAGTTTCAACTCTGAGGGGGTTTGCGCTGTCATATGTTTTCTTATCCTCCTCTCGTTTATTGGTTGTGCACGTTCCTATTGCAGACAAATGGGGGCTGACCCATCCGATCAGGTTGCTATCCGTCTAGCCAAAACTGGACTGATGAAGGCGGAGCGGGCATGAAAGCACTTCCGACTTTTATTTACACGTCTACTTCTAATATGTGACTCGGATTGGCCACTAGCTGCTCCATATTCTTGGCTGAATTCGAAGAAGGAGAAAAGGTGCGAATGTGAGAACTTCTTAGATCTATTACAGAGATTGAGTGTAGAGGAATCTTCTATCGATATGTCACCTTTAAAAAAAGGATGAGATCCAGAGTTACCTGGTCTTTACACTGCCTATAGAAATAATAGAAGTAAAACACTAATGACCCAAAAATGAAAACTACTAATGATGTTCAAAGTATTCACTTTCCATAAATTATATGTGCAAAGTGTTTAGATAGTCTTGCAAGTGAAACAAAGTGTTTTTGCAATTTTCCTCGAGTCTTATGTGTGCAGAGGTGGTTTTCTTTTACCTGTTTAATATTAACAATCTGAAAAACACAGCAATATAAAATCACATAATATAACACAGCAACTGATGGGGCAGTTCACCCCTCCTGGGCTACATCTGCCGGGTCCAAGGCCCCCAAATGGGCATGTCCTTGCTCTTATTAGATGCTCAAATTGGTTATACAGTGACAAGAAAGCCTAAACGGGAAAAATAAGTTGTGGAAATGAGTTCAGAACATAGAAAATAGTAAAGATAGGCTTTTGTTTCACCTCAAATGGTTAACCATAGCCCAATACACCTCCAACACTCCCTAGGCCCTGATGGCTCTTCAAGCTTCTCTACTGAAAAAGTACCTAAATATGAGCTCTGTTTCCTTTGCAACCTGCACCATTGGCTCTAGAATGCTCAAAATACTCTAAATCAAAAAACAAATCGCTCCAAAAGGTTCTGCCTAGTGAAAGTTATGACCCACTGAAGTTTTGCCCAGTTTGGCCTAAAAACCCTCCACCAAAATTGGAAGGATTGGAGTTAACTTCACTAAAATAGCAATTTTCGCCTTATTTGGGGGATTCGCTCTAGTTTAGCCATGCGGATTTCTGGAGGCATTAACTGTCAAGGGTAATGGTCACATGGCGGTGGTTAAGGCCGGAATTGTCGGCATAACCACCAGACGGATAAGGTCGGGTTCCGTTTCTTCGTGCAGGGCTGACCCACATGCACGTTGGACCCACAAGTAGACACCACCCGTCTTTTGCATTCAATGACCAACCATACAACTGCACGCACGTTTAGTTGTGACCCCGCCTTTGTTCACGGTCCGCCCATTCAACGTGTCAATGCTACCCGCAGGTAGGCACCACCTGATGCTCCGTTCTCGGCTCACCCGACACGTTCCGACTTCGCCCTTCCACGTTCACACACGACCCGCCATGGTGTTCAACGTGCACAATTGACCCGTTCACTGCTCAACCGACCCGCGTTCACACTTCGACCCGCGGGTATGCTCCACCCGGGGCTGCGTTCATTGCTGAGCCATTCAATGTGTAGACCTTACCCACCGGTTCACAACTGACCCACGGGTAGACACCACACGCGGGTGACCCGTGCCCACCTGAGTCGGGTCGGGTCGGGTCAGCCCATGACCAATATTTTTTTTAAAACTTCAAAATTTTAAAAGATTGAACCTTGAGGCCTGGGGCCACGTGGAAACCTCCGGGCAAGCCATGTGGCACCCACTGATTGGCCATCCAATTTTTTTTTATAAAAATAATAAAATTTTCTATTTTCCTCAAAAATTCCGAAGATGTCATTTTTGCCTTCCCAAGTGTTGTTTTGAAGGTTATTGGGAAAAATTAAAACTTGAATATCTTCCACATCCGACATCGAATTTGAGTTATGTTTGCGGCATTAGGATCGTAATGAGGAACACTATCCGGTCGATCAATTTATTAACAGTTCTGAGCAGTGCCAAATTTGAGCATTTTTTCCACTTAGGACATGATCACCTGATCTACCTCATATCTTCACCTATGTGTAGGCATTCTCTAAATATCCTTTAGCAATTAATATGTATGATAATACTCTTACGTTTCATTACAAGGTGGACTAGTTGTCATATTCATCAGTTTTGATTTCCTTGTAAGATGTCTCATTTCTGCAGTGGAAGTGCTTTTTCTCGATGTTCTATGCATGCTTTCTGGTTTATGTCAATGCAGGAGATCAACTATTTGGGTTTCTATATTGATGATATAAAAGGTCAAGAGGAAAAATTGCCCCATTCTCCAGCACAGAATGACAATGCTATTGCAAGTGATGTAACAGGCGGCAATGAAGTAAAGTCTGAGGACAAAAGGAGCCCATTTAAGGCAACTCATGGCATGAAATGCAGTGAGGGTGAAATTGTGACGAGTCCAAAGCAAACCCTTAAAAAGTAAACCGTATCTTATCTTAAAAATCACAAAGATCATGACTTAAGCAAACATATGGCAACATCAGCAAAACTGTCCTCCCTAAGAAGCTCTTCCAAAAAAAAGTTGAAGAGGTTGCTAAATCTAAGGAGTGGAAGTGTCCAAAGTGTAGAAGTATCTACAATTGCAGTATTTGCATGTAAAATTGAATATAGAAATGCACCTAGGCGAAAACATGCTAATTGTTACGTTGCTTTGTTTAACTCAAAATTTCAATCAGGTTTTGATATTGTTTGAGATTTCCAGAAATAAAGTTGTTGAATTCATTATTGCAAGAAAAAGCAAGGTTGTGCTCCTATTGGAATTCTTATCCATGCACTTAAGTCTACAGGTTTTTCTTCTGTTGCTGATTTACTCAAGTGTCAAGGTCTTTCTGAGGTAAATTCCTACACATGCAAATCTTTGAATTTTGCCTCAAGGGAATCCAATGCAGTTAATTGCAGGCATAGAATTTTCGTCAAATGATGTTGGATCAGCGTTGCAGTTTCTAGAATTTTTCTCAGCATTTGAACAAGTATGTACTTTCTTATCCAAAATGTGTTTTAAGTTCATATCTATGGTTCAAACTGAAATTTGTGAACTATGGAGATTTTCTTTTACATTTTCGTAGTTATACCTTCAGCAGTACCAATTTTTTGCTACAAACACACTAGTGTGACGGTATGTGTTATGAAACCAAACAAAATAGAAGAAAAGAGAGATCAACACCTTTGAAATCAGCCACTTCGAGGGGAAACCTCCAATACATTACATAAATGAACAATTCTTGGATGCTACAAACGACAAAACCTGATTTCTATATATAGAAGTCCATGGGGCCACAATTTAATCCTAGTGGGGCCACAATATAATCCTAGCCGACCTAACAATAATAATGTAAGGACACAATAATAACAATATGGGGGTTACAGGGGTACAACAATAACAATAAGGGGGTTACACTAACAACAATAAGGGACTATACTATTAATATAAGGACCTAACATGCTCCTCTCCTTCAAAAAAGTGTTTTCAACGCTTGAGTAGCTCCGGGTGTTTTTGTATGAAATTCTCATCCTCCCATGTAGAATCCTCAGTGAGTAAGTTCTTCCATTTGATTAGATACTCTGAAATTGATCGATTTTGTAGTTGTTGGGTTCTTGTTTCCGTGACCGCTTTAGGTTCCAATATGGTTCTTCCTTCCTCATCAAGTTCTGGCAATATTGTTTGAACTGGAAGTTTTTCCCCTATAACCTTTTTTAAGCATGAAACATGGAAAACTGGATGCACTCGCGAAGAATCAGGAAGCTCCAATTTGTATGCCATAGTACCAATCTTTTGCAAAACCTTGTAAGGACCATATTACTTTGGTGATAATTTATTATCCTTCTTAGCTTACTTGAGGGACATTTGTTTGTATGGTTGTAGCCATAAAAATACCCAGTCTCCCACATCAAAACTTCTCTCACTGCAATGTTGATATGCCTGTTGTTTCATTCGATTTTTTGCCAAATTTAGGTTATACTTTAAGAGTTGGAGAACTTCTTGTTGATGCTCGATGTGATCCTCCACTGCTTGAACCCTAGAATTTCCCCTTAAAGAAGATGTGGTGGATGGTGGATGATATCCATAAACTGCCATAAATGGGGTCATTTTTGCTACAGTATGGAAGGATGTGTTATACCACCATTCAGTGAGAGGTAACCACTTGCCCCATTGTGCTTGCTTATCAGATACAAAACAAAAAAGATATAACATTTATTCACCATCTCAGTTTGACCATCAGATTGAGGATGATAAGATGAGCTATGAGCTAGTTGAGTACCCAAACAAGAAAATAACTCCGTCCAAAAATTTCCCCGTAGTAATGGGATCTCTCTCACTTACAATAATCTTCGGGTTTCCATGTAGCTTTTGAATTGTTTCCATAAATGCAGTAGCAACTGTACTCACTTTAAATGGATGAGATAATGTACAAAAGTGTGCATACTTGGTAATTCTATCAACTACCACCATGATGACACTCCTTCCTTCAGACTTAGGTAAACCTGTGATAAAATCCATTGAAATATCCTCCCAAAGTTGACTTGAAATGGACAAAGGTTGTAGAAGACCCAGGGTCTTAATTGTCTCAAATTTATTTTGTTGGAAAACGAAACATTCCACCACAAACTTTTGAATATCATATTTAAGGCCATCCCAAAATAATATTTCTTCACCTTGTGGTAAGTTTTTAAAAATCCCGAGTTTCCTCCTAAAGGAGAATTGTGCAATTCCAAAAGAATATTTTGTTTTAGTTGGGAATTCTTGCAAATATATAAGCGATCTTTGTACCATAAGGAATCATTTTTCCAACTAAATGTATCAGATGTACTAGGATCTTGCTGCAAATTTTTAATGAGAGTCCACACTTCTTCGTCCTTCTTCCATTCATCCCTTGATTCGGTTATCCAATCTGGTTGGATAATTGAAATGGCACAAATCAATGCTTCAACCTCTTCATGCTTTCTTGAGAGTGCATCTGCAACAACATTTAGCTTCCCTTTTTTGTAGACGATTTCAAAGTCATAACCCAACATCTTTGTGATCCATTTTTGCTGCTCTTTTGAAGATAGTATTTTTTCCAAAAAGTGTTTAAGACTATCATGATCAGTTTTTACCTTGAAGTGTCTTCCCATTATGTAAGGTCTCCATTTATTTAGTGAATTTAGTATTTCCAACATTTCTTTCTCATAAATAGCCTTTTGTAAATACTTTCCTTTGATTGAACGACTTTCAAAATAAATGGGTCTTCCTTCTTGCATTAAAATAGCACCAATTCCATTTCCTGAGGCATCACATTCCACAATAAAGGTTTTTGTGAATCAAGGAGTTTAGACCTGTAAGAAACATTTCTCAGATGTTCAAAGGCCTTAGTTTCTTTAGGAGTCCATGAAAATGCATCTTTCTTCAATAATGTTGTTAGAGGTGTAGATATTCTCCCATAATTCTTAACAAACTTGCGATAATACCCTATTAACCCAAGAAATCCATGCAACTGCTTTATGGTTGTGGGAACTTTCCATTCCTTAAATGCTTTAATTTTTTTAGGGTCTACCTTAACATCCTCATGAGATACAATATGACCAAGATATTCCACCTCTTTTACTCCAAAGAAACATTTGGATATTTTTTCATATAATTGTTTCTCCTCCAATAGTTTGAGCACCCTGTCAACATGTTCAACATGATCCTTCCAAGACCTGTTGTAGATTAGTATATCATCAAAAAATACTAGCACAATTTTTTTAAGGAAGGGTTTGAATGAATCACTTTCAACCCTTGAAATGTATAAGGTGCATTGGTAAGGCCAAAAGGCATGACCAAAAATTCATAATGACCCTCATGAGTTCGAAATGGTGTTTTCAGAATATCTTCAGTCTTCATTCTAATTTGATGATATCCAGAACGAAGATCCAACTTGGTAAAATAAATTGCTCCATATAATTCATCAATCACAGAAATGGGAAATTTATCTTTAATAGTGAGCTTATTGAGCTCCCTATAGTCTAGACACATGCCCCATGATCCATATTTCTTGTGCACCAATACTACTGGAGCAGAGAAATAACTTTGACTAGGTTGAATTATACCAACCTCTAACATTTTGCAATCATATGTTCAATTTCGCTCTTTTGGACATAAGGATATGTGTAAGGCTTGATGTTTGGAGGAACACTATCTGAAATCAAATTAATAGCATGATCATGATCACGAATAGGTGGGATTCCTTTGGGAGTATCAAACACCTTGGAATGATTGTCCAAAGCTTTTTGGAGATCCAGAGAAATATATGATTTTGATGTTGGAACTTCCAGTGAGCATAACTGTGAAATTACACCCCGTTTTTCTTTCTTTAGAAGCTTTGTCATGACATTAGAGCTTATTATCTTTCCTACCTTCCCTGCAATACCCTGTAATTCAATTTCCTTTCCTTCCGAAATTTTTGTCAAGAAAAGTTATTGAAAATGAAATGCTACCATCCCCAAAGATTGTAACCATTGTACTCCTAGTACAACATCATCACCTCCCATTGGGATGGAAAGCATTGGAATATTCAATAAATATTCCCCCATGGCTAGCTTGATATTATAGCATTTTCTAGAGAAATTTATAGTTCCTCCATTCATAACCATCACTTGACATTCTGGTGCTGGGTATAGGAAACAATTCAATTCCTTGGCTACCTTACAATGAATAAAATTATGGGTACTACCCGAATCAATCAACCCTATTACCTTTTTCTTCTTGATATGTCCTTCTATATTTAGAGTTTGAGTGGTAATTCGTGCCAATTCATTACATGATATGGTCGGACTCATTTCTTCTTCTTCTTCCTGGTGTATATCCTCTACTTTTGAAGTTTCTTCTTCATTTTCTTCCTCCTCTTCACAATCTATGTAAAATAATTTCTTCTTAGCCCACTTATGACCTTTAGTGTATTTTCTATCACAACTGTAGCAAACCTCTTTTTCTCTTTTTTCTTCCAATTGTTGTGGTGTCAACCTTGTAGGTTGTGTAAGTCTAGGGAGTAGCAACACTTCCATTTTTATAGATGTGAGTGGTAGGCTTCCTTGTCGCCATAATTTTACATTCAAACTTTTTTTCTAACCTGAATTCCTTCTCCAATGATTCAGATTCCCAAACTCAAACTTCATGTTGGATGTTATCCTTTAAATTCCCTCTGAAGACATCAATCCTGTGTTCCTCTGGAATATCAGTTACCCTTATATTCAATTTTGGAAGTCCTCAATGTGCTTCGACACTAAACCCTTTTGTTTGAGATTTATCAATTGGCTAAATAAGGCGTTGCTCTTTGTATCCTCATAATGTGCTATCATTTTCCTCTAAAATCACCAAGTGAAAAATATTTACAGAGTAGCCACTAATGTGCGGCAAATGTATTTTTTTCTAAATGTAAAGTTGCAATGTGTACCTTTTGTGTGTTTTGCACATTATTGAGATCAAAATATTGCTCCATATGTAGTATCCATGCTACGAGATCCTTGCCATCAAACTTCCTCATATCCATATTTGGAATATGGTGGTTCTTCCATCCAACATTAGAGTTTATGAAATCACGATTAACATTTATTTTTTTCTCATCATGATTTTCCTCTACTATCTTTTCGCCATTAGGAAACATTTTTTGTATCAACTTTGTCAAACCTTCTATGTATGCTTTTAGATCATTCTTCATGTTTTCCAATTTTTCATCAATCTTAGCTTCCATGTCTTCCATCTTAGCTTCAATATGCTGAAGTATTTGTACCAATTTAGTGTCCTAAATTGTTAGCATTAATTATCAACCACGATTTGTAACTTTGATGAAGTGTGGTGCACTATATGTGCCTAAGTGTCCCTTTTCTTACTTCGTTGTTTTGATGTTTTATTGTTGTTTTTTGGTTTTATGTTTTGATCCTTAATGTTCTACTTTTAAACTAGAAATATGAGAATAAATCTATTTAAAAGGAAGAAAAGGAAATGTTGTAAAACTAGTTAATTCCCTATGAAAGAAAACAAAGTTTTATGGATAAATTTTGAAGTCTAATTTCTAATCAAGAAGAGATGAAACAAGTGTTTTAACAAGTAAACCTAATCCATGGATCCTACAACTCAATTGAGATTTTAGAAACGAAAACTGGAATTGCATTTGATAACTCAAACATTGCATTGAATATAATCATTTAGCCATTCTTGCAAATCATATTCAGATTCAGTTTCAATCAGAATGTCCTTTAAAGAGATTATTAGTTGCAATAGGATGAGGATATTCTAACTACAACTAATTAAGTGAATAACCAACTTATCAAGTCTCATCCAATTCTGAAGCCTTCACTCCTTGGTATGGCTCTCTGAAAAATCCATTATTCTCTTAATTTTAGTAAGCAAATGATAGGAAGAATGAAATGCTAAACAATTACTGTTTCTACAAGTCACTAACTATTTTAATATAAGATTTGAAAATAGGAAAAATGGCTTTTACTTGGTTGAACATAGCAATTGTCAACTATGAAAGACAGAAAATGAAATCTAAACAACCACTGTACCTAAGTCACTAACCATTCAGTTGTAAAGATTTGGTAATATAGACAAACAATTTTTACTAAGTTGGACACAACAATTGTCAATTATGAAAGCAGTAAACTTGAGCATAAGCAGAAATAAATACTAAACAAAGAAATTGAAGCAAATCTATCTAAAAAGCATAATAAAAACCTCCTTTAGAAGCAGGGGCCCTCTGCTCCTAAGTTGGTCGACTCCTAGCTTATCAGAAGTACAATCAAACCAACATTTGATGATTGAAATTATTTATTGATAAACTCACAACTCTACATCCCATTCCATCTCAAGCCTTGTTACAAAACACTCTATAATCCCTTCTCTTCTTCTCCTATTTGTCACCTTATGATAGGAGAAAGCTTCCCCTATTTATACAAAAATATGAGAAGTTATCTCATTAATGAGAGTCCATGAATCTCTCCCTCTATCTCTAGAGTTACAATCGAAATAGGAAATGATAAGACACATGTCTTCTTAGAGTTTCAATACAAAAAGGAAATGATACACATATCCTCATGATCCCATGATCTTCTCCACTCAAATTCAAATTTGGTTTTGGGAGGCCACATAAAGGTCTTTTAGAAGCTCCCTTTTGACCTACACATGGCATCAATCTCATCCCACTTGTTAGATATAAGCATATGCACATTATTTTCTATTTTTCAACCACAAATTCACTTAAAATGCTAAGAATTAATAAAGTTTGGAAAAACATAAATGTAACCCAATAGTGGTAATGGGAAGGTAAATGTAATGAAATGGAGGTGGAGTGAAGGTGGTAATATGGAAATATAAGTAAAAATGTAATTTAAGTGAAATAACAATTTCAAGGTCCAACATACCCCCCAACTGAAGCTATTGCATGTCCTCATGCAATCTATTACATTAATTCTTTTTGATCCTTGAGCTTTGGCTTAAATTTGCGTGATATCATTTTATAACTTCATACTTCTACAAAGTATTTTACTTGAATTGCAACATGGTTGGTTTTTGTGTTACAACTATATTTTGTTGTTGAATTCATATTTGACCTTTGATATTTGCATAATGATAAGTTGATTTTTAGTGCAAAGTGTATCTTTATTGGATTGCATCATGATTGGTTCTTGTGTGACAACCATGATTGTGTTTGTATCCAATTATCTTTTGAGTACTTTTGAAAAGCCATTGTATGCTCATAATAATAATGTAATAATTAATATCTTTTGGAAGTATGTGGGTTTCTGAATGTGATATGAACATGGCAAAGTATGAATATGAATGTATTCCCTCCCCCCAACTGATGGTATTGGAAATTTTATGAAATGAGGAAGAGAAATGTTTTTTTCCAAAAATTATCATTCTAGCTTTTCAAGGAATTCCATGGTAAAAAGTTATAAAATGACGTATCTTAACTTACCCTTTGGAAATGGATGAGTTGCATGTGTGTACTGAAGAGTGTGGTTGTTGATGTTGTTGGACTATGTAAACAAAGGAATTTGATCTACTTCTTTGTTCTCTTTGTGCTGATGACA
Source organism: Pinus albicaulis (assembly GCA_034641835.2). Lineage (NCBI taxonomy): Eukaryota > Viridiplantae > Streptophyta > Pinopsida > Pinales > Pinaceae > Pinus > Pinus albicaulis. Next base: position 64,993,690 of record CM076579.1, read on the forward strand.
AGATTGGGATCTTTATTGTTGCTGATACAAATTGATTCCTGCTGCAAACTGTTGAAATGATGTAGTCTTCAATCGTTACAAAATCCGATGGTACAATTCTAGTCATGCGAATAAATGTGTTGATGTCAAGCATGAAGAGAAGTCATTGGATTACCGACCATTGATGAATTTCGTTAACCAATGCGAGACAAACTCACCATTAATGTCAATGAGTGCCAAGGTACCTAAGTACACCTTGCGAAGTGCGAATAGATGGGCTGATGTCGAGCTACTTGCAAGATATGATGATCAAGGGACATTGATGTATTCCCATGATTGTCAGCGAGAGAACTTGTCTTTAATGCATACAATCCTCAAGGTACTATTAAGGACTCTAGTTTTGGACCTAGATAATGTGCTGATGTCGATAGGCCAAGACTTGTTAGAAGGGAGGCCTTAAGGAATCCTCCATCATCTAACGTGAGCATGAAAGAATAATTTTTTTAAAGGGCTATGTATAAAAAGTTTTGCAGTGGATCAAGGTTTATTTGACATAATGAAAATGGAAATGAAATGAATCAACTTGTAGAGGAGTTGAATGGTTTTATTGCTAGGCTAGTGAAAGCAGGGTAGGAAAATATAATGACTGGGGAAAAAAATGAGCAGCGGGGGAAAATGAGATGAGGATTTTATTGAATGACTAAGTAGAAATGCAATAGCGAATGTAAAGGGAAATGAGAATGGAAAATGACAATGAGCAATAAGCATGTAAATGGTCTTATTATTTTTATTTGTGGAGTAGACAAAAGGTAATGGAAAGTGTATGTGAATGAAGGAAAATGAACAACTAACTTTTGTTGGGAAAAATAACTGTGGCTCGCTTTGAAGTTCTTGGTTGGATTTACAATTCAAAAAGGGAGGAAAAGCAATGGTCTTGATGGATATGAATAGATTTGTGCTTATGTTTCCCATGAAATCGGTCCTTTGAAAACCAATTTTGTGCTCAATTAGTTTCCTTCAATGATCATTCGACCATCCCAAACCTGCAAAAAAACTTGACATAAAGAAAATAAGTGTGTTAAAAAATAAATGGCCAATTACTTTTTGATTTTTACGCAAAAAATTGAATGTCAAATGAAACAGATTAAGGAAAATCAAAAGTGTTATATCTAGTTCAATTCATGATATCTATAACAATCCATTTTTAAAGAATAACCATGAAAAATAAATCAACTCCCTATTGTTAGACGACTTCATGCAATGTGCTTAGTAAAACAATTGGCATCACAAAGATTCGTTGTGTCCTGCAAGTTAAAACTTCATAGAAAAATACAATCAACAATATTAATGCCAAATGTTCAGAAATAATCTAAATAATCTTCCAATTGTCCTGCAAGCCATTATTAAGAAGAAATTATAATTTTTTTATTATTTATTTATTTATTTTTATTTAATTTTATTATTATTATTATTTATTTTTATTATATATATATATATTTGAATGATTTATTTTAAAATTTTTCTTTATTAAAAAGAAATTATATATATATATATATATATATTAATGAAATAAAGCATGGATGAAATAATCGTCTGTATGAAACTTTTTGAAACAAAATCATGCCAATGCCTCTTTCATGCAAGATAAAAATAAAAAGCTTGAAATATGTAAAGTCAAGTTCCTAACTATGAAAGAGATGGAGGCAAAATCGTTCTCAATTTATACAACTTACATTTGATGCACATGTGATAATGCCTTTGCCTCAAATAATCCATTTGTAACTCGTCATGTGCCACCACAGATGAATTCTGCTACATTCTCCTTTAGATCAGGAAATCAGATCTTTGATTATTTATCAAAATCGAATTTTATAATACCATGACTATTTACATAAAAAAAAGTTTTTCTCTCACGCATACTGCAAATTAGTGCTTCGAAGAACCCTTAATTTCTCCCAAATGGCTGAAAATTTCAGAAAATTGTTATACTATTACCTAATTCACCCCGTTCCCAAAAAAACCCATGTTTTATTTTTTTATAATTCGCCTCGGTTTTATCATAAAATGCGTTTTAAAATCGGGTGTTTTTAACAATTACGCATTTTGTTTTCTGGCAATTACTTCTGCAATAAAATTGATGTGGTTTGATTTTTTTATTTGCAGGTTTTGATGTGTAACGACTTGTCTCTCACAGAGAAGTTCAGATCAATTTCCCTCATTTCAATTACCTACAATGTAATCTGCAATATTCTCTTCATCAGCGGTCTGAAATCTTCTCTTCATCAACAATTTCTTCATGTGATACACTTTCATTGTCTGTCCCTGCAATTGAATTTGTAATCTTCTCTTCATCAACAATTTGCAATCTTCTCCTCATCAACATTTTCTTCATGTGATATACCTTCATTGTCTGCAAATTTTAAAAATGATTTCTAATAACTGTTGTTTGAGGAAAAATGAATATGGAAAAGAGAAAGTTAATTTTTTTTATTATTATTGTAGTGCATGGGTCTTTGTGTGTGGATTGACTCGCCTCACAACTATGTAAGGCTGCTTTAAAGGCCGTCTCACGATATACGTGAGTCTTATTTCCATGAGCCAAAATATTTTTTTTTTTATTTTTTAATTTTTTATATTTTTTTTAATTGACTTGTTAATAAAATTATATATATTATATTTTCAAAAATTTATATATATATATATATATATATATATATATATATATATATATATATATATATCATTAAACAAAACAATTTATTGAAATTAAAATTTTTCATCATTTTTTTAAAGTTTATTGTAAAATTAAATGAAATGATGAAAACATAATTTATTATTATTATTATTATTTTTAACATAAAAATTCTCTTTTTCTTATCCTCTAGATCACATAAAGTGCAGGAGGAGAGCATACTCGACAAATTATTAATTTTTTTAGATGTAAGAAATAAGGCTACCCAGTTACACTTCCCCAGCAATGGCACCAAAATGTTTAGCCAATGTAGTGTCTTAAATTGTTAACATTAATTATCAATCACGATTTGTAACTTTGATGAAGTGTGGTGCACTATATGTGCCTAAGTGTCCCTTTTCTTAATTCGTTGTTTTGATGGTTTTTTGTTGTTTTCGGGTTTTATGTTTTGATCCTTAACATTCTACTTTTAAACTAGAAAGATGAGAATAAATCTATTTAAAAGGAAGAAAAGGAAATGTTGTAAAACTAGTTAATTCCTTATGAAAGAAAACAGAGTTTTATGAACAAATTTTGAAGTCTAATTTCTAATCAAGAAGAGATGAAACAAGTGTTTTAACAAGTAAACCTAATCCATGGATCCTACAACTCAATTGAGATTTCAAGAAATGAAAACAAGAAAAGCATTTGATAACTCAGAACATTGCATTTGAATCTAATCATTTAGTCATTCTTACACATTATATTCAAGTTCAATTTCAATCAGAATGTCTTTTAAATAGATTAATTCCAATGGAATGAGGATCTTCTATCTAAAAACTGATTAAGTGAATAACCAACTTATCACACCTGAAGTCTTCACTTCTTAGCATGGCTCTCAGACAAATCCATTATTCCCTTAATTTCAATAAGCAAATGACAGGAAATAAAATGTTTGCCAATTATTGTATCTATAAGTCACTAACCATTTTAATTTAAGATTTAAATGGTCTTTACATGGTCAAGCACAGTAACTGTTAATGAATTCTAAGCAATCATTTTTATTACAAGACACTTATCTATTATCCAATAGATTTTACTCAGTTAGATCCAGCAATTGCAAATTATGAAAGCAATGACAAAAATGAAACCTAAACAATTACTGCACCTATAATTCACTTTATCCATTGATCAACAGACTTTACTCAATTGGATACAGTAATTGCAAATTATGAAAGCAATAATTTGAGCAAAAAGTAAAGAGAAATGCTAAATAGAAACTGAAATAAACCTAGTTAGAAAGCATAAAAAACCTCCTTAACAACAGGGGCCCTCTGCTACCAATTCAGTGAATTCCTTAGCTCCTTGAAGATGTGATAAAAACAGCATCAAAGAACTTCTTTATTGATAAACTCACAAATCTACATCCCATTCCATCTCAAGCCTTGTTACAAAACACTCTATAATCCCTTCTCTTCTTCTCCTATTTTTTCACATCCATGATAAGAGAAAACTTTCCCTATTTATACAAATATATGATAAGTTATCTCATTAATGAGAATCCATGAATCTCTCCCTCTATCTCTAGTTTTACAATCAAAATAGCATGTATTTTTAGAGTTTCAATACAAAATAGGAAATGAGACACACATATTCTTAGAGTTTCAATACAAAAAGGAAATGAGACACATATCCTCATGATCCCATGATCTTCTCCACTCAAATTTGAATCTGCTTTTGGTAGGCCACATAAAGGTCTTTTAGAATCTTCATTTTGACCTACACATGGAAACAATCTCATCCCACTTGTTAGGTAAAAGCATATGCACATTATTTTATAATTTTTAACCACAAATTCACTTAAAAATGCTAAGAATTAATAAAGTTTGGAAAAACATAAATGTAACCCAATAGTCATAATGGTAAGGTAAATGTAATGAAATGGAGGTGGAGTGAAGGTGGTAATATGGAAATATAAGTGAAAATGTAATGGAAGTGAATGACAATTTCAAGGTCCAACACCAGCTTTCATGCCATCCATCTTAGCTTCCACGTCTTTCTCAAACCATCCATATTATTCTTCAAACCATCCATCTTCGCTTCCACTCCTTTCTTCAAAACTTCTATTTCATTTTTTTTCTCTTTGCGAGAGCGAAATTTGGTGCACTTGCTCTTGTAATTTTGATAGATCATGTTGCAATTCTTCATTTTCATGAGTCATAGTAGAGTACTCTGAGGGCTTAATGGGTGTTGAATTCTTTTTAGGAGGAATTTCGGAACCCAATACTTAAATATATGCTCAATAGGCCCTTGGAATCACTTCAAACTGATTTTTTTACACAAGACTTATGTAATTAGAAAAAAAAATACACACATTTTTCTTGCTTTTGAGGAGCTCGATATTGAAACTAAATTATCTCTCTGATTTCAGATCTTCAATATCTGAAATTTGGCCCTGAGATAGCACTCTGAATCCTCTTTCAAATGCCATAGGTCTGACCTAATTTGGATTCTTGAAGACAAAGTTGTGCCCAATATCCTATGATGACCTAGTTATGGACTGGTTTAGTAGAGCGAACTTGTACGACTTGCCACGTGTCACTATTTCCTCCTTCGGCTCTGAAATTGATAGCTAGGAAACTACAATCTGTGTACTTGCGGTCACTTTTTACATAATTTGAATCTGATACTCAGAGAGAGAGTTATGAATATTTTCCCACAATCACCTCTTTGAGATGAAATTCGGGAGGCTCAAAAAGGCCTAACGTCCACAGAATATATCTCCATAAATATTGCGAACCAAGATTTGAAATTATGCAAAGATGCTCCTTTGGATTTTAGCTTCGCACTTTAAAAATTTCAGCTTCTGACCCTTCATAGAAAAAACATTATTGAGAAGCTACCATGATGACCTGTTTGGAGCAACAAAACCCTAGAATCCAAAGCTTTGATACCAAATGTTATGAAACCAGCTCCAAAAATAGAAGAAAAGAGAGATCAACGCCTTAGAAATCCGCCACTTCGAGGGGTAAACCTCCAATACATTACATGAATAAACAATTCTTGGATGATACAAATGACAAAACCTCCTTTCTATATATAGGAGTCGATGGGGCCACAATGTAATCCTAGCCGACCTAACAATAATAATTGAAGGGCACAATAATAGCAATATGGGGGTTACAGGGGTACAATAATAACAATAAGGGGGTTACACTAACAACAATAAGGGACTATACTAGTAATATAGGGACCTAGCAGTATATAGTGGAAAATTTTTAATACTGGTCAGTTTACACCATGATTTGGGCTAACATCACTTTCTGCTTATTCAGTTCTTGATTTCTGCATGTTAGATATAGCCCACAACACCTTTCCATTCTTTTAGAGCTATGATTTTACACTAGTCAATAATAATTGTTGTAGAATTTATTTGATTGTTAAAATAAAACTAATATTTCCAACGAAGACTTTTGAAAGTATCTGTAAATTACATCTTATAGATGTACCTTACCGATAGATGACAATACCTGCTATTCTCAGTGCAAGTGAAATACCAAAGCCTCTTTGATCATCGAGAAAATATGGTTTTGTAAGGTATTTGTATTATAATGAATTTCCACTATGGTTTTGTCCACATGCTTATATTGCAACTATGAATGTTTAGTCCCAATTGTCAGGCCTTGGCCTTGATTCCATCCGAAGCATCTCCTATTTTTATAGGGCTTTGGCACATGCTTACCATTCGACATAGCAGTATATGATAAACTTTGTATTCATAAACAAATGAGCAATGATGACTCAGAAATGCCACTAAATGAATGAAAAAACCATTGTTCTACAGGGATGTGTCCCTTGGGGTGGGAGGGGGAAACTCCATGTTTCCCATGTTCCCAAGCTGTCTTTTTCTTTCAGGATGCTCCAAGAAACATTTTTCCACATATCTCTTTTGGGAAATGACGTGAAACATAGAGCGAAATGCATTTTCCCAAAAGGGTTTTTTATTTTTCCCTTTTTTGGGACGATTACAGAAAAATTTCTCTACATATCTCTATGGGAAACGTAGATGGAAACTTTTCCCTAATGTGAAGGATGCATTTTCGAAAAGGAGCATTTTTAAGATTTTCTCTATTAAAAAAATGCTCTTTTGGATGTCTGTTAGAAAAAAAGAGTTGCCAATTTTTATGGTGTCCCAAATGTGGCTTCTACTTGTGTGTTTGACCATCCATATACGTGCAACCAAGACTACGACTCCTTATATTCCTTCTCCAAGTGACTCTTTATTCATGTTGTGCTCACTCTTTTCAATGCCATTGCAACCCTCACCTATTCCAATATACCATCATTTCGACACGAGTTGTTGATCCACATTGTAATTTTGACTAATCAATGCTCATTAAATTGTACTTTTTCAATTTTGGATTTTTGGCCATGTTATTAGAACCCTATTGTCAAGGTTCCTAGTGTAGTCAATTTTCTTTATCTGCGTTGTGTTCACTCGTTCAAATGCAATTGAAACCCACACCTAATCCAATATACCATCCTTTCGACATGAGTAGTTGATCCACATGGTAATTTTGACTAATCAATACTCATTAAATTGTGCTTTGTCAATATTGGATCTTTGGCGATGTTATTAGAACCCCATTTTCAATGTTCTTAGTGTGCTTGATGTTCAAGGTGATCAAAGGTTATAGAGCTTTTTCCACTTTTAGTGGTATGTAGAAGTAATTGATTGATTTCTAGTAATAAAAAATTGTTCCAATTATATATTGTGCGAGCTTTTAAAAGCCAAAAAAATCTCTATCACTTTTCAGATAATATCATTGGATTGTTTACATATATAATCACAAAATATAGCAATAAGTGAGACAAAAAACTAGATATGGAAGGCAAAAACCCCCACAAAATTATTATTTGTATACTCTTGGTATTCTAGCACTTGTGGAATAAGTTGGAGAGCCTCCTTGCAGAGCTTGTCTGCTAGGGTATTGGTTTCATGGTATATATGGCCACAAGAGAGCCAATCCAACTTGTTGTAGACTTGTTTGATACCTTGCAAAATGTGAGCCAAATGAGGGGCCACTATGCTGACTTTGTTGCAGACTCAATCCACAACAAGTTTTGAATCCCCTAAAATATTTAGTTTTTTGACATATTTTTGGTTGAACATATTGACAAGAGCCTAGAGAGTTGAAAATTCAACTCTCATGTTTGTGCCCATCCTTGGAGCATATTTGACATGCAAAAAATCAGCAATTTTTGCATATTTCTTTCCACAATGATTTTATTTCATTGCTTTGATCTTTGTTATTTTTTTAGTTAGTTTTTTGTACAAAGAATAGATGCGTAATATAGCCCATTAATATTTGTTTGGATTTTATCTTTGTTATTGCTTAACATGTTAACGTGGATTACACTTTGTCAAATGACATTTACATGATACATGTTCATTTCAACATGCCACTAAAATGTTTTTGAACACTAATCATCTAAGATCTCTATACTTAAGTATGAAATGAATTTTTATATACTTTAGGACATCTTAAGCCGTCTTATATTCATTAACTTGAGTTATTATTTGTTTATTTGTTAGTGGGTAATTTGGGTGAATCATAGAGTAGTGTTCCTTAGTTCTATAGAAGGATTCACATAGGGTCATTTTCAGTCTTCTTGAATTGGTCCTTGTGTGTCTAAATTTATTTGATACAAGTTGATGATCAAAATTTTCTTTGAAAATTTTATTGATACTTGTTTTCTATTTTTATTTAGTTTTTAATGATGATTGATAGGTTTTCAAAGCAATAATTTGTTGAGTCCTTTCCTTGCATGTCTACTTATGTCTGGAAATTTTGCTAATTTATTTCTTGCAAAAGGAGTTATGTTTGTTGTGCATGGCTTTGTACTTTGTATTACCATACACATCCTTTGAAATGTTGGTGTGGGATATTTTATGGTTTGTTTCCCATAAACAACCCACCTTAACCCTACACCAAGGTCCTCCTATCCATTTTAGTGATGGATCATTGTGTGTTCAAGTGTCTCCTTTAGATTCTCTTGCCTTAGTATAGATGCAAAATTGTGGTTTTCCATTTGATGTGTATTTCCTTTGTAGGTATCCTTTTTGGATTTGTCCTTAGTTGCATGTTTGGCTAAAATAGATGTTTTGACCAATTCATTTGGGTGTCTTTTTTAATTTAGATACCTTATGGTATATGTGCACTAATTTGGGTCTTTGTTAGTCATGGAGCCTCTCTTGTTTCTTGATTTTTATTTTTTAGGATATGCTCATTTAGGTGTTTATTTAGTCAAACTTTACCTTAACTCAAGTTTTTTTTCCATGTGTATCAATTTGTTATTTTATTTAATTGTTATTTCAAAATTTAGTGCTCTAGTGCAAAGCCTCTTTGGTATGACCAAAATGTCACAAGGTTAACACTAGTGTCGAGCTAGCGACGGATAAGGTGGCACCAATGATGGTTGTTTCTGTCACTGACATGGCCCAACTGTCACAAATTTGAATCATATAAGCCACTATTTCCAAAAATTCACTTCACTCGGGTATAACTAGATTCATTAGTTGTTTTTATGCATGAACCTATAGCAAGATGCATTAGCATTTTTTATAGAAAAAAATATAGCCAAATTCATTAGCATTATGATACGTAAACATACTTTCGAGGTAACCTAACCAAACTATAGTAAACCAAAGTTATAGGCAGTAGTTAGGACATAACAATCCTTATCTTTAAAAGAAAAAAATAAGAGAAGATAAGAGATCATTTGTAGATTAAGATGCTCACCTGTGTGAAAGGCTTTGGGACATCCACCACAAAGGATAAGGTCACCTCCATACCAACACTCGAAAAAAAAATCATCATTATCACTTTGATCAAGTAGCTTTCTCTCACAATATTTTTTTGGCTTGTAAGTGAAAGCGCTACCTCATGTAGTCAGTGCCCATCCATAAGATAGATGCATTGGTAACTATTCAGGAATGGCTAATGCAAAAATAAGCTAAAAAAAATGTTGGTCTAGATATAGTCTTGACAAAAAGAAAAGGGAAAACAACCAAAACAACGTCACAAAGATACTTACAAAGTTTGAATCTTTCCCCATCCAGTATGTACTTCAGACTCTGAACAACACACCTAATAAATGTAAAAAAACCTAATAGTAAAAACAAAAATACTGAGCAAGTGACCCTTTGAAATTTAATAAAAATGATCTAAAAATGTAATAATATCTTTCCAAGGTTGTTGTATCTTTTTTCATATACACATATTTCCATATCATCATCATGTTAGGTGACTTAGGATATTGTGGTGTTGGCTGGAATACTACCTAACATAAGGGCCTGGGTAACATCATCTGACTGCTAATGTGGGTTCTGGAACAACAACATTGCCAAGGTATCTTGGAAATAGGACTAGCTGCCCAGGGCCTCATGGTGGATCTCACTGCAAAGGAGGAAGTGATTATTTGGGTGGAGAATAGTCCAGGAAGTGGCCAAATAGAATTCACAACAAAATGCCAATGGAGAGACAGATTTGACATTCAGTATATATTTATAAATTCCAATTTCAATTATCAAGGCTTTTGATATTCATAGTTCCATCAAAAGGTAAATTGGTAACATCATCTCTACTTTAATTAGACATTGTTGGATGAAATATGAGTTTGCTAGCATTGATTCTAAAGTAATAGGGTTGGTTCCTCCACATAGAATGAATTTTGGCACTGCCAAGTTCAGTTACTACTTTGGAAATTTACAAAGTGTTGTTGCGGGGACATGAAATCCATCATCTGGTTGAGCACTTTTGTACTCTCCTTGATTCTAAGTTAGAGATCCTACAGACCATCTAATATGGTTAGCCTCCATCCAGGTAATGATTGACTTCATTTACCCTCTCTTCTACCATTTTTCATGTATATATATCTTATCTTTGAGCCCTCCTCTCTCTTCTCCTTTTTCCTTGTACTTGCTTCTAGTGCAGACCATCAACTAAGTGCACTCATGACTTTTCTTCAAGAATTTGAGTGATCTGATTAGGACTATTTTACAAGGAAGTTGAACCTCTGAGATACTAATGGTTTCAAATTTAATGTGAATGTGGTATGTAAACTTAATACTTTTCTATTCAACTTTAAAGTGCTTTCAACTCATGGCTTAAATATGTTTGGCTAAAGATTGAAAAATATTATAATAAAAGTATATTATTATAATTTATTATTATACTTTATTATAATAAAGGTGGTTATTATATTATTTAATATGCTTTGAATTAAATTTGTTTGGCTAAAGATTGCAGATTGGTTATTATATTGTTTATTATACTTTGGTTTCATGTGAAGGAATAATTGATGACTGACAAGCCTTTGAGTGATTTTCATCATTGCCCTCTTCAACTGTATTAATAAACTCATCATCTTGTTTTAAAGCAATACAGGGAACTATGTGAACCTCTTATGTAACTATAACTTAAAATAGGTGTCCTCTCTTTAGGCACACCAACAATTATCTTATCAATATCCCTATGGAACCCCATATCTAGCAAATGGTTGACTTCATCAAAGTACGAGAACTTTCACACCCATTAAACAACTTGAGACAACTCGGGTATTCTCTATATGGTCCCAAAGCCTTCTAAGAGTGGTCACTAATATTTGGAAAGGATTTAATTGTAGCCATTTATGTTCTCTTGGTAATTTAGTGCCCCCACTAACTACTTGTAAACCAATATTTGCATGGAATTTAAACAAAAAATTGTCCTGGACAACAACTTGACTTTCAAGTTCCCTAGTGGGACAAATGACAAGAACAAGAATAGGCAACCTTTTATGATCTTGGAGGAATGGTGACTTCACTATCACCTAAATAGCAAGAAACATAAATGCTACTATCTTGTTGGTGCAAGTTTTAGTCTTGGCCAACACATCCTTTCCTTTGAGAATAAGTGTAAGAGTTCCTTCTTGCACAATGTTCATACACTCATCTCCCACTGCGTTGGTTTCCTTTACTATTAATGGTGAGATATTTTTTTGGTCAAATATTGATTGGCTCAAATAATTAGCATCCCCAATAACCTTCACACTACTTGCTTTTGGATATGCTTTTTCAACAGGACTCAACATTGGCTTCTTGTGCCCCATAGGCTTCACTGAATCAAATTCATCATCTTCATCTTCATATTTAGACTCCTCTTCATCATTACTGATATTTAATTCTTGGATACCAGAGGATTTAGAGACTCTTTTGTTCAAAAATTCACCTTCTCCTTGGCTTCCTCTTGTAGAGACCCCATTACCTCTAGAAGTTCTAGATAATCCATCATTATCATTATTTCTACCACGCTTCATCCAACCAAATATAGATATATCCAACTTATTAAATTAGTTATCCTTATCCAATTACTCTTCAAACAGACGTCTGAACTGGGCCTACCTTCTATTAATACTTATTTTGTTAAAATCCTTTGTTTTAGGGAACTTTTGTGGAGAAGAAGAGGTTTCGTTCTCCGAGAAATCTTCAAATCTGCAAAGTTCCTGACTTCTTGCATGACTCTCACTCTTCCAATATTGCATAATCTCAAGTGATATGTACAGAGGTGAACCACACAATGTTTCTACTATCCTTTGGGGTTGCAGGGTCCTGGATTTTGCAATTTTTAGTATCACATTCTTGTCATTTGTTGAAAGGATAATTCTGTGGTTTTCAGTCCCTATGTATAATATTGTTTTCACATAGAAATTTTAGTCCAAGAACAATTTGGATCATTATTTGTCTCACAATATATTTTGAAAACCTTCCATAGTGTTGAATATATGCAACTATATCACCACCAGACATAAAATTTGTTACTATGCAAAAATATGGTGGCCTTGTGAAAACACCAATAAACTAGGTTATATTTTTATGCCATAAATTCCTCGAATTGAACACCTCTTGGATTGTTGAAAAATGTTTTTCAGTACACAATGAAGTTGTCATGACTGAATAGGCTATTATGGTTAACATTGCAGAAGATGATTTGAACAAGTACTACTCCCTATTTCTTGCAGTGCTTTTGCAACCATTTCCTTTTACATATCTGGTTGGATTCCCACCATAGAAGAATCAAATATATCTTACATATGCATCCAAGAATCCATGCCTAGCCTTTGAAATTTTAAGCCATAAATATTTACTATTTAAGAACAACACAAACAATGTCAAAATTCTTCTCATGTGAAGCAATAATCTCTGACTGACAAATCTTTGAGTTAGTTTCCTCACTGCCCTCTTCAACTATATTAATAAACTCATCATCCTATTTTAAAGCAATCCAAGAAACTTTGTGAACCTCTTCTGAAACTGTAGTTTAAAATAGGTGTCTTCCTCTCTTTAGACACACCAACAATTATCTTATCAATATCCATATGGAACCCCATATCTATAAAATGGTCTACTTCAACAAAGTACAAGCACTTTCACACCCATTACAAAACTTGAGACAACTGGGGTATTATTTATATGGTCCCAAAGACTTCCAAGAGTGGCCATTAATATTTGGAAAGGATTTTTTTATAGCCATTTATGTTCTCTTGGTAATTTAGTGCCCCCACTAACTACCTGTACACCAACATTTGCATGGAATTTAAACATAACATTGGCCTCGACAACAACTGACTTGCAAGTTCCCTAGTGAGACAAATGCCAAGAACAAGAATAAGTGACCTTTAATGATCTTGGAGGAATTGTGACTTTATTATCACCTCAATTGAAGGAAACATAAATGATACTATCTTGTTGGTGCAATTTTTAGCCTTGGCCAACACATCCTTTCTTTGAGAATAGATGGAAGAGTTTCTTCTTGCACAATGGTAATACACTCACATCCCACTGTGTTGGTTTCCTTGAGTGTCAATGGTGAGATATTGTGCTTCTCAAATCTTGATTGGCTCAAATAATTAGCATCCCAGTATCCTTCACACTACTTATTTTTGGATCTTCTTTTTCAACAAGACTCAACATTGGCTGCTTGTGCACCACAAGATTCACTGAATAAAATTCACCATCTTCATCTTCATATTTGGACTCATATTTGTCATCACTAATCTTCATTTCTTGAATACCAGAAGGATTTAGAGTCTCTTTTGTCCAAAACGACACCTTCTCCTTGGTTTCCTCTTGTAGAGACCCCATTACCTCTAGAAAAATTAGAGAATCCATCATTATGATAATTTATACCATGCTTCATCCAACCAAACATAGATATACCCTGCTTATTAAACTAGTTATCCATATCTAGTTTTTCTTCAATTAGACGTTTGAATTGGTCTTGCCTTGGATTACTTGGGTGTACTTAATGAAATCCAAGGAGGAAGTATTTACCAAATTTCAAGAATTCAAATTTGAATTAGAGAACCTTACAGAAAGGAGAATTAAGGTATTAAGGTATGATAATGGAGGAGAATACACATCCAAGGAAATTATAGCCTTCTGTAAGGAATCTAGGATTAAGAGGGAGTTGATAGTCCCATATAATCCTAAACAAAATGGAGTTGCGGTATGGAAGAATCAGTGCATTGAAGAAAATGTAAAAGCTATGCTACATGATTAAAATTCTACTATAGAAAGGGAAACTAAGATGTAGCGCTCTCTCACCCACTCAACTTGAACTTTTAGTTGAATTAATTATCAAAATTCTTTAGTTGTCTTTTGCAGTGGGCGATAGAAATCCTTTCAATAAACAAATCTTGAATTCCAAATTAATGTAGTTTTGGCCTTATAGTAGTGAGAGACTCTTAGCCTTGAAAGTTGCTACCATGTATAAGAGTTTGGGTTAGTCTGCAATGTCTAGAACTTTAAATTATCAACATATTCCTTCGGGTAGAAACCTTGATAATTTTTTCCATGGCTTAGGATTAGCATCAATGATTACTAGCCACACTAGTCAGTCATACATGAAATTCATTGAATATGTAGTAACTAAGTGAACCCTAACAACTGTGTCATTGCTAATAATGGAGGGCCACATTGCATATCAACACCAATACTATTTATCTAAAGTAAACATTGGAGATCTAGTTGTAATTATTCCTAGTAAACATAAGAAACAAGTGTCACAACTCATTCCCTAACATGTAGATATTACTCAAGCTTGAGGGAATCTTCCCACTACAAGTTTTTGAGCTACTACCTAGCAAATTCACTTCTTGTTTTGTTGTCAGTATTATGTGAATTTATATCAATGGTGTTCTTTTTGTTTATTCCTTGTATTTTGAAATGGTTTATGTTTATTTATGAAGAGTAAGTCAATGTTCATTCTAGGGGAAACAATTTTAATTATTGTTGACCAATTATTTTAAATGATGTTGTGCTAGCATGGGGATTTGCAATAGACCACTTCACAGAAAAAGTTTGGTTATATTTAAGGTCTTCTTATCACTATTTTACTAGTAATTAAATAATAAAAATGCATACTTTCAAATTTGAAGACATCATCTGAATATATTTATTCTTATTGAACCCAAATTATTCCTATGTTGGCTACATGAGAAAGATGAGATTGATAACCGAGAAGAAGGGGAAGGATCAATACCTCGAGTAAAGGGAATGTTAAAGTTGACAACTCAACTGATGTAGCAACTAGTTCCTCCAATACCTACTGTGATTGTTCATGGAAACAAAAGTGTGGAATATGAGAATGCAACATATACTATTGTTAAAATAGTGTTGCAAGATGCATACAAGTTAGCTTCCACTTCCAATAAAGATATGGGAAAGAAAGTTGAGAATGAAAACTTGTATGCAGTTGGCTTCACTAAGAATAATCAATCAACTGTATTACAATTAGGATTTTGTTACTTCTACCTGTAGTTTTATATTCAGTCTATTGTTTTGTAATATTGACAATCTCTATTAAGTTGTTTTTTCTATCTGAAATATTCAAGTTTTCCTTTCAACATGAATTTTTCTAAGAAATATTGTACACAATTTTTTACGTTCTTGAATTTTATATCACATGTTCAAACTATACTTTTTATAGTATCAGAAGAATTTTATGAAAATCAATGAAAATCACTGCTTCATTTGGCAAGGCCTTTGGGCAGCTTCAAAAACCTAAAAGATTGAATGCGAATTATGTTTTGAGGATAGAAAAAAGCTTCATGGATAAAGATTTTACTTGCTTGAATTGTCTATCACATGGTCAAACTATATTTTTTTTTTAGTATCAGAAGCATTTTATGAAAATCAATGAAAATCACTGCTTCATTTGGCAAGGCCTTTGGCTAGCTTCAGAAACCTAAAAGATTGAATGCGGATTCTATTTTGAGGATAGAAAAAAGCTGCATGGATAAAGAAAATTAATAATTTGGAAGATGATTTCTCCAGGTAGTATTTCTCTTTTAACAACACCACTAGTTGCAGTGGATTGTCAATATTTATAGTTGTTTATCAAGCTTCAACAAAAAACTTATCCTTTTTTGATTGATTATTAATTGATGGATTTATTATTTATACTTTTTTCTCTTTCTTGAAGTTTTTGTACTAACTATTTTGAACTAATTGAGGATCAAACATTGATGGTATTTTCGTAATATGTTAAATTCTTGTTTGTATTGAATCAAGTATTTTTTGTAAAAGGTCAATCAATGTGTTATTTCTTGGAAATTACAAGTATGGTAAATATGGGAAAACTATTGGTGCTTTTTAAAATTTGCAAAACATATCAAAACTACTCTTATTTTGTCTTTTCATTATAATGATTAGTGATGTTTTTAGTTTGAGTGATTGAAGATGGCCAAATGTGTTCCCTCAAATTGGAAGTTTGGTGTTGGAATTTAATGTGTATTTTCCATTCAAGAATCATATAGCAACTTGAATCTGAAAGTTACATTCCAAAATAATCCTTGTTGGGGGATTACTAGTGGTGATTGCTACATTTTTTATGTTGGAAATTTTCTCCAAACCACATCTACTATATTGTACCACAAGTGAGGAAAACAATGGGAAGGGAATTGTCTTTTCAATTTATCCACTTATATTGTAGCGATTCATAAATATAAGAAAACCATTAATAATTGGATATAGACTAGTTGGCTTATTCATATGCGATAATGGACCCAAATAGTAGTTCTTATCTGAAGAAATCCTCATTATAATTTTTTAGGTACCCATATTACTAGTGTAGTCCCTTATTTGTATTATTGTAGCTGCCTTATTGTTATTGTTGTGCCCCTCTAACCCCCATATTGTTATTATTGTTCCATTACATTATTATTGTTAGGTCGAATAGGATCATATTGTGATCCCATGGACCCCTATATATCGAAGGAGTTTTTTTCATCTGTATCACCCAAGGGTTGTTCATTTATGTAATGTATTGGAGGTTTCCCCCTCGAAGTCGATTATTTCTAAGGTGTTGATCTCTCTTCTCTTCTATTTTTGGAGCTGGTTTCATAACATTTGGTATGGGAGCTTTGGATTCTAGGGTTTGGCTGCTCCAAACAGGTCCTCCAGGAATTTTCACTATAACTTATTTCCTACGAAGTTTCAAAAGCTGAAATGTTTAGAGCATGAATCCGAAATCTTGAGGAACATTGTGGAAAAATTTCAGATCTTGGTTCGCAATAGATTTGGAGATATGATCTGTGGAAGTTAGGGATTTTTGTAGACTCCTGAATTTAACCTCAGCAGGTCATCGTGGAATTTTCACAATAAAAAAAAATTATACAAGGTTTCAAAAGCTGAAATTCTACAAAGTGAAGCTGAAATCCTGAGGAATGTTGTGGAAAATTTTTAGATATTTATTCACAATATTTTCAGAGATATTATTTGTGGAAGTTAGTGTTGTTTCAGGCTTCCGAATTTCATCTCAAAGAGGTGACCCTAGGAAAATCGTCATAACTCTCACTCTGAGCATCAAATTGGAATTCTGTAAAAAATATCCACAAGAACACAAAATGTAGTTTCATTTGTATCAATTTTAGAGTCAAAGGAAGAAACAATGACACGTGGCATGCCGTACCATTTCACTCTACTGAACCAGTCCATAATTAGGTCATTGTGGGAGATTGGGCATAACTTGCCTTGAAGAATTCAAATTAGGTGACACCTGTGGCAATTTAAAGAAGCTTCAGAGAGATACTACAAGGTTGAATTTCATATAATGAAGATCCAAAATCACAGAGATAATTTAGTTTCAATATAGATCTCCTCAAAATCAATAAAAAAGTGTGTATTTTTTTTTTGAGTTGCATAAGTCTTGTGTGAAAAATAAGTTTGAATTGATTCCAAGGGCATATTGTAGAATAGATATCAATATTCAGTTATAAAATGCCTACTAAAAATAATTTAGCACCCATAAATCCCTTATAAGGCTCTACTATGACTCATGAAGATGAATAATTTCAACATGACATATCAAAATTACAAGAGAAAATGCACCAAATTTCGCTCTCGCAAAGAGCAACAAAAAATGAAATGGAAGCTTTGAAGAAAGGCGTGGAAGCTAAGATGGATGGCATGGAAGTTGTCATGGAATCTAATATGGATGAAATGAAATGAAACATGGAAAACATGAAGAATGATCTAAATTCACACATGGAAGGTTTGAAAAAGTTGATACAAGAAATGTTTCCTAATGCCGAAAAGATAGTAGAGGAAAATCATGATGAGAACAAAATACATGTTAATTGTAATTTCATAAAATCTAATGTTGGATGGAAGAACCACCATATTCCAAAGATGGATATGAGTAAGTTTGATGGCAAGGATCCCGTAACATGGATACTACAAATGGAGAAATATTTAGATCTCAATAATGTGCAAAACACACAAAAGGTACGCATTGCAACTTTACATTTAGAACAAAATAAATTTGTATTTTATCGATGGCTTTGCTCTCGTAAAAAAATTGTCACTTGATCAATTTTTACAGAGGAAATAATAGCACATTATGAGGATACAAAGAGCAACACCTTCTTTAGCCAATTGATAAATCTCAAACAAAAGGGTTCAGTGGTGGAGCGCATTGAGAACTTCCAAAAATTGAATATAAGGGTAAATGATATTCTAGAGGAACACATGATTGATGTCTTCATAGGGAATTTAAAGGATAACATCCAACATAAAGTTTGTGTTTGGGAACCTGATTCATCGGAGAAGGCATTCAGGTTGGCAAGAAAAATTGAATGTAAAATTATGGCAACAAGGAAGCCTACCACTCACATCTATAAAGATGGAAGTATTGTTACTCCTAGACTTCCACAACCTACAAGGTTGACACCACAACAATTGGAAGAAAAAAGGGAAAAAAGGCTTTGCTACAGTTGTGATAGAAAATACACTAAAGGTCATAAGTGTGCTGAGAAGAAATTATTTTGCATAGATTGTGAAGAGGAAGAAGAAAATGAATGAAAACAAAGAAGAGGATATACACCAGGAACCAACCCAAGAAGAGGAAGAAATTAGTCTGACCATATCATGTAATGCATTGGCAGGAATTACCACTCCTCAAACTCTTAATATAGAAGGACATATCAAGAAGAAAAAGGTAATAGTGTTGATTGATTCAGGTAGCACCCATAATTTTATTCATTGTAAGGTAGCCAAGGAATTGAATTGTTTCCTATACCCAACACCAAAATGTCAAGTCATGGTTGCAAATGGAGGAACTATATATTTCTCTAGAAAATGCCATAATATCAAGCTAACCATGAGGGAATATGTATTGAATATTCCAATGATTTCCATTCCAATGGAAGGTGTTGATGTTGTACGAGGAGTACAATGGTTACAATCTTTGGGGATGGTAGCTTTTAATTTTCAAGAAATTTTCTTGAAATTTTTTTCAGAAGAAAAGGAAATTTAATTACAGGGTACCACAGGGAAGCCGGGAAAGATAATAAGCTCTAATGTCATGAAAAAGCTTCTAAAGAAAGAAAAACGAGTTCTAATTTCACAATTATGCTCACCAGAAGTTCCAACATCAAAATCATCTATTTCTCCATATCACCAAAAAGACTTGGACAATCATTCCAAGGTGTTTGATACTCCGAAAGGACTCCTACCTATTGATGATCATGATCATCCTATTCATTTGATTCCAGGAATTGTTCCTACAAACATCAGGCCTTACAGATATCCTTATGTCCAAAAGAGCGAAATTGAATGTATGATTGCAGAAATGTTAGAAGCTGGTATAATTCAACCTAGTCAAAGTTCTTTCTCTACTCCACTAGTATTGGTGCACAAGAAGGATGGATCATGGTGCATGTGTCTGGATTATAGGGAGCTCAATAAGCTCACTATTGAAGGTAAATTTCCCATTCCTATGATTGACGAATTATTGGATGAATTACATGGCGCTATTTATTTTACCAAGTTAGATCTTTGTTCAAGATAGCATCAAATTAGAATGAAGACTGAAGATATTCTGAAAACAACATTTCGAACTCATGAGGGTCATTATGAATTTTTGGTCATGCCTTTTGGCCTTACCAATTCACCACCTACATTTCAAGGGCTGATGAATTCCATTTTCAAACCCTTCCTTAGAAAATTTGTGCTAGTATTGTTTTATGTCATACTAATCTACAGCAGGTCTTGTAAGGATCATGTTCAATATGTTGACAGGGTGCTCAAACTATTGGAGGAGAAAAAATTATATGAAAAAAAATCCAAATGTTTTTTTGGAGTACAAGAGGTGGAATATATGGGTCATATTGTATCTCATGAGGGTGTTAAGGTAGACCCTAACAAAATTAAATCCATTAAGGAATGGAAATTCCCCACAACCATAAAGCAGTTGCAAGGATTTCTTGAGTTAACAATGTATTATCGCAAGTTTGTTAAGAATTATGGAAGAATAGAAGCACCTATAACAACATTATTAAAGAAAGATGCATTTTCATGGACTCCTGAAGCAACTAAGGCCTTTGAACATCTTAAAGAGGAAATGTGCCTAGCACCGGTCTAAGTTATGCAAGACTTCACAAAAACCTTTATTGTGGAATGTGATGCATTAGGAAATGGAATTGGTGCTGTGTTAATGCAAGAAGGAAGACCCATTTCTTTTGAAAGTCGTCCAATCAAAGGAAAGTATTTACAAAAAGCTATTTATGAGAAGGAAATGTTGGAAATACTACATACACTAAAGAAATGGCGACCTTACCTAATGGGAAGGCACTTCAAGGTAAAAATTGATCATGATTGTCTTAAACACTTTTTGGAACAAAGACTATCCTCAGAAGAGAAAAAAAAATGGGTCACAAAGATGTTGGGTTATGACTTTGAAATCATCTACAAAAAAGGGAAGCTAAATGTTTTTGCAGATGCACTCTCAAGAAAGGATAAAAAGGTGGAATCATTTCTTTGTGCAATTTCTATTATCCAACCAGATTGGATAACCGAAGTAAGAGATTAATGGAGGAAGGACGAAGAAGTGTGGACACTCATTCAAAATTTGAAGCAAGATCCTAGTACTTATGATACATTTAGTTTGAAAAATGATTCCTTATGTTACAAAGATCTCTTATATCTTTGTAAGAATTCCCAAATAAAATAAAAAATATTCTTTTGGAATTGTCCACTTCTCCTTTAGGAGGACACTCAGTATTTTTAAAAACTTACCATTGGGTGAAGAAATAATTTTTTTGGATGCCCTTAAATCTGATATTAAAAAGTTTGTGGTAGAATGTTTGTTTTTTCAGCAAAATAAAGTTGAGACAATTAAGACCTCGGGTCTTCTACAACCTTTATCCATTCCAAGTCAACACTGGGAGGATATTTCAATGGATTTTATCACAGGTTTACCTAAGTCCAAAGGAAAGAGTGTCATCATGGTGGTAGTTGATAGACTTACCAAGTATGCACACTTTTGTGCATTATCTAATCCATTTAAATCAAGTACAGTTGCTACTGCATTTATGGAAACAATTCAATAGCTACATGGAAACCCAAAGATTATGGTAAGCCCCAGAGATCCCATTTTTACAGGAAGTTTTTGGATGGAATTATTTTCTTGTTTAGGTACTCAACTAGCTCATAGCTCATCTTATCATCCTCAATCTGATGGTCAAACTGAGATAGTGAACAAATGTTTCGAAGGATATCTTTGTTGTTTTGTATCTGATAAAAAAACACAATGGGTCAAATGGTTACCTCTGGCGGAATAGTTTTCTAACACTTCCTTCCATACTGAAGCAAAAATGAACCCATTTATGGCACTTTATGGATATCATCCACCGTCCGTCACATCATATTCAAGAGAAAATTCTAAGGTAAAAGAAGTGGAATATCACATCGAGCACCAACAGCAAGTTCTCCAACTCTTAAAGGATAACCTCAATTTGGCACAAAATCGAATGAAACAATAAGCAGATCAACATCACAGCGAGAGAAGTTTTGATGTAGGAGACTGGGTATTTTTACGTCTACAACCATACAAACAAATGTCCCTCAAGCAAGCTAAGAAGGATAAAAAAATTTCACCAAAATACCTTGGTCCTTACAAGGTGTTGCAAAATATTGGTACTATGGCATACAAATTGGATCTTCCTTCTTCTTCGCCAGTGCATCCAGTTTTCCATGTTTCATTCTTAAATAAGTTTATAGGTGACAAAATTCTAGTTTAAACAATATTGCCAGAACTTGATGAGGAAGGACAAATCATATTGGAACCTAAAATATTCACAGAAACAAGAACTTGACAGCTACGAAATCGATCAATTTCAAAGTATCTCATCAAGTGGAAGAACTTACCCACTGAAGATTCTACATGGGAGAATGAGAATTTTATACAGAAGCATCTAGAGCTACTCAAGCGTTGAGGACAACCCTTTTCTGAAGGAGAGGGGCATGTTAGGTCACCATATTACTAGTGTAGTCCCTTATTTTTATTAGTGTAGCCCCCTTATTGTTATTTTTGTGCCCCTATAACCCCCATATTGTTATTATTGTTCCCTTACATTATTATTGTTAGGTCAGCTAGGATTATATTTTGATCCCATGGACCCCTATATATAGAAGGAGGTTTTTTCATTTGTATCATCCAATAATTGTTCATTTATGTAATGTATTGGAGGTTTCCCCCTCGAAGTGGTTGATTTCTAAGGCGTTGATCTCTCTTCTCTTCTATTTTTGGAGTTGGTTTCATAACATGGGAATTCTTGAGTCAAGAAAAAACCTCTAGCCTTGGACATATTCACTTAGCATTATACATTATCTGGCTATATACATTTATACGAGGGTATCCCATTATTGTATCCTTTTTACTTCATTTCAATTTATTCTAGACTTAGCTTTGACATTTTCTAGGAGTTTTGTTTGCACTCCCACATTGTATAAGTAATCTACAACTTGATATTTTTCGCATGTAACTTAGTTGCCATGATTGTGCCTAATACTTCATTGAAGGTTGAATATTAATGTTACTAAGGTGTTATTTTCTATGGTGATGTTTTATTTTCTTTGTTTATAAATGTCATTTGGTCGCATAGAAGCCTCTATTGCCCAACTGAAGAATTTTTTTTCGAGTTTCTTCCTTTTCTAGGGAAAAATGGCATTGACAATATTGTTTTAGATCTAAGACTTTTGTGATCCATAATGTAGATATAAAATCTTTCGAAAAGATTTTCTATCTACATTGACAATATTGTTGATGTTGAGGTATATATCGTATAAATTCTTTATAGTCTATTTTAGCTTATATTTCATTGTTCATCATATTTCATGTCTTATAATCTACATTGTATCTTCTTTCTTTTTCAGAAAAGGAACTCAATATTGATGGTAAGAAGCAAGAATTGAAGAAAAAGGAGAACAACAAAACTGGAGCAGCAAAATGAAAATTGGAGAGAGAGAGAGAGAGAGAGAGAGAGAGAGAGAGAGAGAAGAGAATTGTTCTAGTGGTACCTGTAGAGCCAATATCCCGCATAACACACACACATAGAGATTGATGGTCAAGTCTTCAGAGTTGGTGAATTAACCTTCAATGCCTTGGCAACACAATGATAATGTTTTGAAGTGATGAAACAATATTTCATGTGTAAATTTTACTCCAACAAATATTAAGTTAGAAACTCATATCGTAATACTTGATATTTTATATAATATAATTTATATGGTTGAAATTGTTTATAGTTGCACTTGATATTATTTAGTATTGTAATTAACATATGTAATTGTGTGTTTTCATATTAGATGAACATGTACATTTTATGATTTTTTTTCTTTTTTTTTAATTAGTTGCAAAATCATACTAATTAATTTATGTTGATTAATAATGAACACATAAAATCAATCTAAAAATACTAAATTACTAGTTTATGCTTATTAATGATGAACACAAATAAAATGAACATATGACTAAATTAGTTTCTTATAATGTTGTTAATGAAAGTAAATGAAATTAATATAAACTACTAAAGCAATCATTTATATAATGAATATGAAACTACCAAAAAAAGATAAATGACTACTACAAAAGATAAATTTGTGATTACAAATGACGACTAAATTTTGCATATATACGACTATTAGTAACTAATTTACAATATTTTATAACACGACTAAAATTTAGTCATATTTATTTGGTCATTAATTGGTTTCAAATGATGACTAAAATTTGCATATATATGACTATTAGTAGCTAATTTACAGTATCTTATAACACAACCAAAATTTAGTCATATTTCTTTGGTCATCAATTGGTTTCAAACGATGACTAAAATTTGCCTATATATGACTATTAGTAGCTAATTTATAGTATCTTATAACATGACCAACATTTTAGTCATATTTTTTTAGTTATTAATTAGTTTTCTTGGGTGATATTTTAGTAATATATTTTGTTGTATATTTGGTCATTAATTGTGGAAATTAATGACTAAGTCAATGACTAAATTTATGACTAAATATACTACTAGACAATAAATTTGAGACAACCAATTAATTTCTAAGTTAAAAATGACTAAAAGTTGGTTGTGTTATAAGATACTGTAAATTAGCTACTATTGGTCACCAACCGAAAAATAGTCATTTATATGCAAATTTTAGTCATTTTTTTAGTAACTAAGTAGACATTTTGTGCTAGTGTTACCTTTTTACCTGTCCATGCCTCCTCTGGAATACCACCATCCAAGGAACTTGAAGGCCCTCTCTTTATAAGATAAACAACAATATCTACAACATCTGCCCAAAAATGTAAGGGAAATGCTACATGCAATCTCATGCACCTTGCACACTCCATGATTGTTTTGTTCATCCTTTCTCACACACCATTTTCTTGTGATGTTCTTGGAACTCTCTTCTCTCTATGAATTCCATGCTCTGAACAATACCTATCGAACTCTTTACTGCAATATTCACCTCCATTGTCTGATTTCAGACACTTTAACTTCTTTCATGTCTCAATCTCCACCAAGGCTTTCCATTTCTTGAGAGTATCAAATACATCATATTATTCTGAATAAAATAAATCCAAGTTTTTCTAGTTGCATCATCAATAAAAGTAACATAATAATGAGAGCCACCAAGAGATGATACCTGAGGAGGTCCCCATACATTTATATGCACAAGCTCTAGTTTTTCGCTCTTATTTTCTTTCCCAACTCTAAAAAATCCGACTCTCTTTTGTTTTCCATAAATACAATTCTCATAGAAATCCAAATCAATATCCTTCAAACTCGACAACAAATTTCTTGATTGAAGAACCTCCATCTCCTTCTCACTCATGTGTCTGAGCCTATGATTCCATATTGTTGCATCTACTCCTTTAGAAGTTAAAGTATTAACAAAGTTAGAAATACCATTACATAAATACAATGTACCAACCTTTTCTCCTTTTTCTATTACCAAGGCTCCTTTAGTGACCTTCCAGGTTTTATCTGTGAATGTTATCACACAACCTTCACCACCTAAATGCCCTGTTGAAATCAATTTTTTCTTCAGATATGGAACATATATTACCTCCTTTAATAACCATTGGTTTCCACTCTGTGGTTTTACAATAAATTTACCCATTCTAATGATTTTACAGGGTTTATCATCACCTATACGAACCTGTCCAAAATCTCCTTGATGATAGTCATGAAAATATTTCTTATCAGGTGTGGCATGGAATGAGGCCCTTGAATCTACCACCCAGGAATCAGTAACAATTTCTAAAGAAAGAATAAAATCATCTTGTAACACATCACCTGCCACATTTTCTTCATGATTTTTTTCTTGTTGTGTGTCTCCTTATTTTCCCTTCCGAGATTTATAGTCTTTCATCAGGTGTCATTTCTTTCCGAATTTATAACACACTATCCCTAATTTGGACGTGGATCTGCCTTTCCTTGATTTATTGTGACATGCTGAGCTCTTTCCTCTTTCCATTTTTCTTCCCCTAGTCGTTGCACTCAAAGAATTACCTGATGTCTCACCAAATCTTTTCCGTCGCATTTCCTCACTAATGATAGCACCGAAAACATCATCAAACTTTAAAGTATTAGATCTAGAGATAGAGTTACTAATGGCCATAAATAAACCATTCCAACTTTCTAGCAATGAGCACAGAAATAACAGAGCCCTAACTTCATCATCAAATTTCACCCCTATAGAACTTAACTGACTAGTAACTACATTAAATTAATTTAAATGCTCGGCAACAGATCCACCATCTAACATCTTCATATTAAATAAAATTTTCATAAGAAATACCTTATTTGAGGCCAAGGGTTTTTCATATAGTTTCGCCAATGCCATAATTAAACCCTCTATAGTTTCTTCCTTCGAAAATTGAAGGCTACCAATGCCACGAGGCATAATCGTATTGTTCCAAGTGCCTTTCTATCGATAATCTCCCATTATTTGTCTGTCATACTCGATGGATTCTTCTTTTTTCCGCTCAATGGTAGGCACATATCTTTCTGATACAGATAATCTTCCATCTGCATCTTCCACAGTGGGTAGTTTTGGCTATTAAATTTCTCGACCCTAAACCTACCATTTTCTGCCATTGCTCCACTCAAACCAGGAACCCTTATTTCCTATGAGTTTATCAGCCAAATAGACCTTCGACTCGAATACCAGTTGTTATAAAATTATATATTACAGAGGAATGGAACACATAAAATATGCAGAAACACAAACACAGAAAACATATAAAACAAGAGAGACACAGATATACGTGGTTCACCCAATTTGGGTTACGTCCACCCCAAACAACCATTCCTTCCTTTATATTATCGAGCAGGATGAAGGGACACAACTGAAAACAGATCCACTATAATATCCTCTACTCTCTCTCAGAGTCCCACTTTCTGTTTCTCGCTCATAATACACATACCATACACAGCTGCAATACAATACCCTCCTACAAAACGAGGGGTTTCCTTTCAGGTAAAAAACCCTAAATTAAACATAATTTCTACCATCAAATCATCTGCCTAATGAACATCTCAGATTGACTACGAAATTACAATATTTTACAAGGAAAATTTACATATGTTTTTAGCTTTAGAGGCATTTCCCCTGAAACTCCTCGCGAGGGGAGGGCTCCAAAAAGGTCGTCATCACCCCCCTAGACCGCACTGGCATCGATTAAACGACGAGCGGCAAGAACAAGGGTCCAACATAGTGATACATCTAAATAAAAAACATAATCAAGCTCCACACTCAACAATTAAGGCATGAAGTAGACATAGTGTGTTTAGCCATTTGGCCCAACAATGTGTGATTAGATTAGTCTTATTTCTACAATTTCAGTTCAATAATTTACTTCATGAAGATGCCTAGTTTTCTTCCATTTCTTGCTATAACTTAATTTGTAGATTTCTTTCCTTGTAGATTTACTTTCCTTGCTTCAAAATAGTCATTTTATGGTTAATAGAGTAATGATTTTGAGTCACTAGTAGTTATAGGCCTAAATTAGAAGTGTGATAGAATTCACTCAGAAGCCCTAGAAATATCACATGTTCGTAGGACTCAGAAGAGGATGACATGAAATGAATGCATCTGTTGTGTATATAAAACTGTCACCTCCAAGTTTATATGAACCCTAGGTTGATAAAGTAAAGTGGAATAGCCTCTGGGAGTTGCAAAATTCTTGGTGCAATACTAGGGTTGACCATCTATGACCAAGACAAAGACACCTTGGGGGTAGGTAAGTTTAAACCCATGTTGTATGGTCCTTTTATTGTGAATAAGGTCTTGAATAAAGGCGCATATGAGTTGGCTTAATTTCAAGGAAACGTGTTGTCAGAACCCATAAATGGGCTCTATCTTAAGAAGTATTTTTCCTAGGCTATTTCCTAGAATGTGCTTCGTTTTGTAAATATTGTACATAGTTTTTGTTTGTGGCTATGAGACTCATATTGGTGATGATGGTATTTTTTTCTGCTTTGGAAAGTTTCGATGGGTGATCTGGTGTATTTAGAATTCGTCGATGGTTCTAATAGACATACTTGGAACTTAGCTTCTGTCGCTTGGGTAATATTGTAACCCTCAATCCTTCTTATGACAACATGGACAAGTACAAGCATGTTATTAATTTACTATCTCAGGAAATGTCTCTTGATTCTGAATCATTATTAGTTTATTTGGATTCATAGCTGGTTGTGTCTCAATTGAATAACATTTATCATGTAAGGGATCCTTTATTACATCGCCAATTTCTGAGAGTGAGGTTATTACAAAGATCATTTAGTTTTCTTACTTTTATTCATATTCCATTATCAAAAAATTCACTTGGTTATTCTATATCTAATCAAGCATTATATTGGCACATTAATCATTTAACACATTAAAAATGAAAATATCATAAAATAATTTATATATATGATAAAATCATCACGAAATATTTGTATATAGATAGGAATAATATGTCCAAAAATATTACAAAATGTGGAAAAATGTCCTACAAAATTAGGGCTTAAGCTCAATCATGTCCATATCTCAAAACAGATCAGTCATCTAATATAAATCTATGGGCCCTGCCCTATATGAACATCTCAAAAAAAGACAATGGCATTTTCCACTCATCGGAAGGCCCACACCCACTCTCATGGTACTCCTACCACCTGTCTCTGCATAGCCTCAATAAGATCCTCTACTGATACCATAGGAACCTTGTGAGCCAATCTCTCCAAGTGCCTTTGAATTTCATGCAAGACTCTCTCATACTATGCTACTGCTCTCTCTACGTTGTGGTCACTATGCCTGTGCCTCAGTAGACCCTCAGGTCTCACTGGTCCAACATATGTGTCATTATCGTGTAATATTGTAATATTTATGTTTAATGCAAAAATATATTTAACTTATCAATATCATATTTAAAAATCTAAACAAAATAAATAAATAAAATTCAGTATTTTTTCAAATGTCACTCGATGCAGTGCCTTTAGGAAGAACTAGATCTAGGTCCTCTCTCTAATCTATGCCTGCATATGGGTAGTAATCTATTGGTATGACTTGTTTCTCCCACCAGAGGAAGAACTCTTCATCGAAATCCTATCAAGTGACTTTGCCTCCGCCAAGTTTCTTGATCAAGTCTGCCCATATAGCCATCCTAGGATCTCTAGGAATGCTAATGTATGTAGACACCCTGGTTCAAAGCGTTGTAACTCGCTCAAAGAAAAATGAGAAAAGTATTCTTCCATAGCAAAAATTATTTGTTTTACCCTGTTTCACTGATCTCAATTGTTTTTTCATGGTGACCAAGAGTGTTGTGCACCAATCAAAGACCATCGGTTGTAGGCACTATACTTCCAAAAACATGGTAGGATGGGAGACATGATTTAGTGAGGCTTAACCTGCTAATCTAACAATAATGAAGAGAATTTTTTTGATTGGAATTCTTATGACATTTTTTATTAGAATCTGTGATCCAATCTTTTATGTCTTTAGTGTACAGTATATGCCTATGTATTCTAAAATATTAAGGCATCCACAGGCCCTCCCTCTCATATATACTACTTCCCCTCTTTGGAAAAGTCTTGTAATGGAGTAGATATCCTCTACCTTAATATGTAAGGGCATTTGATCAATTACAAATCATTCCATCTCTGGGTCCCAGTAATGGACAAGCATTTCCAATAATTGTGTTTATGTTTTCATATTTGGCATCGTAAAGAACTTGAGCAACCCAATTTTTCTTAATGCATCCAATGTTTTGGGATCATTTAAAACTTCATTATCAACATCACAATGTTCCCTCTCATTCCAAATGATATATATCCTGCAAAATTAAGAGATTTCATTCGTTAGAATTCAAGTTTTTCATTTTTCTCTCCACGTACGCTGCTTTCATAAATGGTAGTCGCGTATACACACGACTTTCCTTTTGGAAAATAGCGTGTAGGGTTTTCTACACGTGGTTTTCATGATATAAACCAGCATACACATAGAGAGGTATTTTAAAAACAAAATATCTCCCGTGAAAATTGAATTAATTCATAAAAAAATGTGCATAAATAGATAAGAAATAGATTCAGAGTTGCCTAGATACCTTGGTGGACGAATTTGTTGGAGAGATTGATAGAATTGAGTTGCCCAAGTTTTCTACAAAGCTATCTTATCAACACTTGCAATGTTAAAATGAAGTTGGGTGAGGTAAAAAGTCATTTTATAATGAAATTTTAAAAACCCACTTTTCTACAGTTTATTATTTTTCAACTTTATAATTTCATAGTTTTTTAAAATTTTGGCTTGAAGTGTTGGGGAAGGTTTTTTTCCAGGGTAAATGAAGACTTAATGATGTTTTTCCACCACTTCGACTCCATAGTCGTAGAGCTATCGTGGCAGGTATCATTTTTTTCACTGGCATATAGGTTAAGACATAACACTTTTTACGTTGCATTATGCATCTTGACCTCATACTGCAATATTTTTTGATAGGGTCGCTCCCATTATGTTGCAATTTTTAACCCTCTCTCACTCACCATATTATAGAGGCATAACATATTGTAGAGCCACTCCTTTCATGTGATTCCTATCTAGATCCTTGCTAGAATATGTTTCCCATGCTGCAAAAATTGTGTAGGCTCGAGAGTCCTCTTTAGTCCCACCATGACTTTGCGTTTAAGCCTCATCCTTCTTCTTCTTTGTTATCTTTCTGGATTTATACCCTAGAGGCTCCCATGTATTAAGTTGTACTACTATATTTCATATTGAATACTTGTTCCTTTTTGCCTTAATTCGGCTTCATTTGGACTCATGTATAATCCACTTTTGACCATGACTTTTCCACAAGTTAAAACCATGCATTCATTAGCCTCTGCATCTTGACACCTTTTATCCATGGAAGAAAATTCCTTTGAGTGTTGATGACTAGTATCTTCCACCTTGCATTGATCATAGGAATGTTCCAATCCCAGGAACTAGTGCATATGCCTTTAACACTTTTTCTTTTCAATGTACTGTACGAATTATTTTATTTTATTTCAGGCTTTAAATATGAAGAAGAAGAAAAAATTCACATATTCGAAAAAGGGAGAGAACGAGACATTTTCCATATTTGATGGTAGTAAGTGTTAGTTATGTTGCCCTTGAACAAAGCAGTCAAAATAATTTTTTCCTCCATTTGGGATGGGACTTAGTTTGACTTTAGTAAATCCATAAATTTGTTATTGAGTCATTCCTCCTCTGGTTGGTTATCTCTTCCAATTATATGGATAGTTTATTAATTCCTCCTGCATTGCAAACTTATACAAATTTATTTTATGCTGCCAATAGTCAAATTGTGTTCTAATTTTTTTCAATGGAATTCAACACATGGAAGCCATTATGGATTGTCTCTTGACTCATTTTCAGTCGGCCAAACCCGGTCTATCAAGTTATATTTAGTATCACATCAAATATTTGGTCCTTCACTCGTGCTATTTAAGAAGGTCTCCATTGAATTCTTGCTGGTGGGTCTGCTCTTATAGAATCTGAAAAAATTCTCTGAGAGTAGCCCTGGAACCACACTCTATCCCTATTTACATCATTGAGAGATGAACTTATGCTCAACATTAATCAGTATCATGGGTCTTTGACTGAGTGGTTTCCCTTGCATTCAATGTCAACTTATATTATCACACATGTGGATTCGTGTAGTACCTTAGTTTTCATTTGACGTTATTGGTGGATTCCTCACCTTTGTGCCAAATTTCATTATTGGTTGGTTCAAAGGGTTTCTGTCATGCGCTAGTCACATATTGTGTACATCTAAAACGTACTTTAGAATGGTTACTTCATCTGTTTTCTTATGATTTCTTCCAAATTATGGCTCGGGGGTTACACTCACACTGGTTGATGTGGGATGACTTAATTCCTTCATTCCAACAGATCTTTTCCCATCTACTCCAACTAATTACTCTAGGAGCAATATCTAGAGTCATTTTTCAGTACCTTAGGGTTTTCAGTCATCAATGGAAAACTCCTTCAGTATCGATAGTGAGAATACATAAATCTGTCCTGATTGGTAGATTGTCTCAACTATTCCACTTCAACACATTTAATTAAACTTGTTATATTGTACTGGGGTACCTTGACCGTCATCATCATTTTCAGTGAGTTGTATCGCGTTTGTGAATGATATACATCAATGACCCGTAATCAAACGATTTCTCACATGGTTGAGTTCAACTCATTTATTCCCATAGTGTAGAAATGTACCATTATAGTCGATGAAGACCTCTGATTCTGTTAGAATCTTGGTTCATTCGAAAGCTCCTTCATTTTTATGCCAGTGATACCATCCACCCTTATATGTTGCAGTTCATGTCTCTAACATTACTCGGAATTCCACCTAACTTACCAACCGGACTTCATATCCAAATACCAATACCCGCACCTTCCTTACCCAAAGCACCATCGAAATCCATGCTCCAAAGTCCATCTTCATCTTCTAGATGATGAAACTTAACTTTTGGTTCTAATTTACTTTGGTCGGTCACCTCATTTTTCTGTTCTGTATTGATTTTCTGTTCTTCAAGAGGATTTTCAGAAGAAGACACCATTTCTTTTTCCTTATCAAGAACTACTCTAAAACTTTCTAAAACTTCTGGTACATCCTCTACCATTACTAACTGATTATTTACATAATTCAAATAACTATCATCATTATACAAAATAAAATATTCTAGATCTGTATGTACAGCCTGTATTGGGTGATTTATGGGCTTCTCCTTACTAGCTATCATATACTTCATTTTCTTTTCCTGATACTATTTCCTCAATTGCCCAAAAATAGGAATAGTATCATAAGAGAAGTCAAGTTGTAAAGTACCTTTGATTTTGGCTCCCCATGATCTAAATAATAGCATGCCAAACCGAGTCAGTATATCAGCCACCACGAAATCCATCAAAACATTATTGGCTGGGGTTTGGTCTGAGGAAACCACTAAATCTTTAATAAGAAAAATGTTGAGAACTATACCAGAATCAAATGAATACAAGTCATGATATGGTCGGGTGATATCCATGCCTATATTTTCCATAATAGCCTTAGGCATCAAATTGTGAGAAGCACTGGAATCAAGGATAGCATTATGAAGTATGTACTCATGCAGTTTAACGCTTAAATAAAAGGGGGGAACTTCACTCTCTTCTAATTGACCATCTATAGCTGGAAAAAAAATGAGCTCAGGGTGGTCATCTTACATATTAACCATATCGGACAAAGGATCAACTAGCAACATTTTAGACATCTGATGTTTGTAATGAATATTCTTTACTAATTCTTTCAAAGGAATGGACACTTTCAATTTAGCTATTTAATTTTCTAAATTAAAATTTGTGACTTTATCTACCTCTTTGACAACAGGATCCTTTGTTAAATTATCCTTTTTCTGAGTGTCCTTCTCTTTAGTAGCTGATTTTGTTGATGGCTGGTTTATGTTGCTATGATTCTGATCTGCATGCTCTTTACCCTTTCTCTTATTATTCGTAATAGCATTCTTTCACTTCTCTTTCCTTTTCTGAATAGCATTGACAGGTACATCGCTTCTCCTTAGAGAATATTGGTTTTGTTGTGCACTCAAATCATTCATATACCCACACTGGTAATCATTAGATTCATTTTCCAAATCATCATCATTCACTAAGATATAATCCTCATCTTTTGGAGAATCCAAATTTTCAGTATACTCTTCATCTTCATTTAGGAGCATGGGCAAGCCATCTTTTGTAAAGAAATGTTTTGTTTCAACTACCAGATATTTATATTCCTCTTCTTCCACTCCTTGGACATAATTTTGCTGCAACGGGGTCCAAATCTGTTGTTTTTGTTGTTGTGTTGCTTGGTCAGGTGCTTTCTGCTCTCTCTGCTTGATTCTAAACTAAGGATGCTGCCCTCTAAAATTTGGATTCCAGATCTGTGGTTCAAGTCTATCTGAGATAGACAATCGGTCAACCATTCTCTCCATATTCTGGAGTAATGAATCCATTTTTGCATCGAAATTAGATGTCTCCTCTTTAATGGTCACCCTCTTTTCAGATCTCATCCTTTCTCCCTTGGCCAGAAAATTCGCTTCCACACTTACAACATTATTTTTCATATCTGCTAAAGTTGTAGGATTGCATTCACACAACTAATATTCCATATCAATATCAAATCCATCGAGAAATTTGACCAAAGACAAACCCTCTGGTAGTTTGATATGTGCAGGAAGAGCATTGTATACTGGATTAAATCTCACACAATAATCTTGAGCAGTCTCACCAACGTTCCTTTTGATGTTCTCATATTCAGACAAAATTTGAACGGAATTTTTCTTTTCTTCCCATATTTCTACAAACTGACGATGTAAGACTTCTAATGTCAATAGTGGATGTTGGTAGAGCTCTGAACCATTTTCTTACTTCCCTTCCCAGACTCTATGCAAACAACCTCATCTTGACATCCTCAATATCAATCTCGTGAAGATCAAAGAAGTAATTCATCTTATCTACGTGATTTTTTTTTGTCATGGACTGAGTATTGTCAAACAAAGTGATTTTAGTTTGGTAATATTGGGGCATAGCACTAGAGTTCTGAGGGAGAATAAGGGGGGCATATCTTGCAGCCATTATGACTGGAGGTGGAGGATTTATAACAAGGTTTATAACAGGGATTTGAGTACTGGATGTAATCAAGGGAGGAAATGTCTCTGACTGAGTAGTGTGAAAAATGGATGAAGTGATGGTAGAAGAAGCTGGAATCTGAGGTTTGTTTATTACCTAAGAATTTACTTGCAAAGAATAGTTCTGCAAATCTTTAAGAACTTATAAAATTTGAGACCCTGATTGTGAACCTAATTTTGAATGGGAAAAGAGATCTTCAATAGGACTGTAAAAAGAAATGGAGGAATCAACAACTATTTCCTCGATCCAACTCAAATATTTCCTCTGAAATAAAATTTGTTCAAAATTTACATCAAATTCAATATCTTGCAAGTTTTCTAACTTTTCAGGGAATGAATGAGCTTTGGGAATGGAACTTCTCTCTGATTCATTTCCAACTGAACTAGATGTCTCAACAACGGCTTTATATTTTCTTCCAATGTTCTAAGGATCACTAACAATGTTGGGAGGATTCGGATCGGGATTGGATCTAGTATATCTTCGGGAAGCCAGTATTTCCAATTTCAAAAAAAAAAAAATTGCACTTTACAAATTTTGAATAAACTCTAAACTTATCATCCACAAGTTTAATAATTTGAATGAAAACTTATTACTGGGGTTGATCTGATTTTACTCTTTTCTTCCCCAGTGGAGTCGCCAAAATATTATCACTCGGATTGAACCTCAAGCTGAAGAAGGCATTTCCGGTAACCTCAAACCACGCTTAGCCAAGTAGCTAGCCCTACTAGGCTAGGAGAGGGCTCTCTCTGTAAATATCACAGTCAAAATGACAGAGGAAAGAAGATTTTAGGCTACGTATAGTAGCTCGGGGTTTTTTATTTTGATTGTGTAGGGTTTTGCTGGATCAGGAGGAGTCAAACAGCTAGGGCAAGGATATTAGGTCAATATTTGTAGGGTGTTCTATGGGGCAAGGTAGGTACGATGTTTAGCACTGTCAGACCAGAAGGTAACTCGAGAAAACTGAAGATGCATTAGATGGAGATTGTGTGTGTACTTATACATGGAGGTGATACTATTGGGATTCACTTCCCAATGTCTCTTGGCCTTCCTTATTTACTAAATTACAATAAAATACAATCTCACCCAATCCCTTAGGATTAGGTGTCAATTTCCTCCCTTTAATTTGAAGGGATGTTGGTGATTCCAAGCATCTTTCTGAACTTTTCAAACTTTTCTCTTCCAAGCACTTTGGTGAAGATGTCTGAGGTCTACTCATTTGTGGAACAATGACTTATATGGATAGTTTTGGCCTCAACATTATGTCGAATTAGATGGTATTTTGTATTGATGTGCTTTTTTCGATCATGGAACTTCGGTTTCTTGGCCAACTTTATTGCAGAAGTGTTGTCGATCATGAGTGGTGTTGAATGAATTTGTTTCATCTGCAAATCTTCTAGGATTTTCTTGAGCCACACAATTTCCTTTGTTGCTTCAGCTGTTGCCACATATTTTGCCTCAGTTGTGGAATCTGCTGGAACTGATTGTTTGCGTGATCTCCTTGAGACATCTCCTGATCCAATACTCATGGTATAACCTGAAGTAGACACCCTTGTTTCTTTGTCCCCATAAAATTATAAATCAGAGTATCTGATCAAGCTGTAATCGCCTACCTGCATATATTTGAGTCCAAAGTCTTGAGTCCCCTTCAAGTACTTTAGAACTCTTTTTTGTAGTAGACCAATGTCCTTCACATGATTTTTGCATAAACCTGGAGAGGATTCCAATAGCAAATGAGATGTCTCGTCTGGTGGTAGTCAGGTAGATAAGACTTCCTACAAGTTGTCTATACTTCATTGCATCCTCGAATTCCTTTCGTTCAATGGATGTGAGATTCAAGTTTTGTTCCATTGCAGTGGTTAAGGTATTGCATTCATCCATGCCAAACTTGTTCAAAATATCTCCAATGTACTTCTTTTGAGAAAGAAATATAAATTTAGGATGTTGAGTTACTTCAATACGAAAATAGTAATGAACATAGCCCAAATCAGTCATTTCAAAACCTTTCTTCAATTCTTTCTTTATGGATGCAATATAACTCTCATTGTTCCCTATCATAAAAAGATCATCTACATACACCACAAGATATACAACTGTTTTTCCAACTTTCTTAATAAATGAAGTTGCATCATCAAGATCAAAATGTTTGAAGTCAATTTTCAGAAGATGCTCGGTTAATTTCTCATACCAGGCTCGCGATGTTTATTTGAGGCCATACAAGGATTTTATAAGTTTGCATACTTTTTGTTCTTGGCCCTTCACAAAAAATCCTTCTGGCTGGGACATAAAAACTTTCTCCTTTAGATCTCCATTCAAAAAGGTGGTTTTTACATCCATCTGATGGACTTTCCATCCCTTCTAAGCTGCTAGGGCAAAGAGTGTCTAGATGGTGGCCCATTTTGTTGTGGGGGAAAATTTTTCTTCATAATCAACCCCTTCTTTTTATGAAAAACCTTTTGCCACAAGCCTGGCTTTGTGCTTGTCAAGTGAGCCATCTGCTTTGTACTTGTTCTTGTAGACCCACTTACAACCAATTGGTTTGGTTCCCAATGGAGGATCAACCAGTTTCCAAGTGCCATTCTTTATCAAGGCATCATATTCCTTTTGCATCGCTTCATTCCATTCAACATGAGAATCGTCTTCTTTGAAGGAATTTGGTTCATTATCTATAGACAAATTCAATTCACAGTTATAAGCAATAACCATATCAACAAGTGAATTAGAATTATCCACGTTGCCTTCATTTTTTCTAGAGGAACTTCTTGTTCCTGTCTTTCCAACCTCATCGGGACGAACGTTTTCTAGTGTCTTTGTCAGCCATGTGGGTGGACCTTTCTGAGATGGCCAAGGCTACTCATTTGACTGAGTTGGAATTGAATCAAGATTCAATCTCTTAATTATGTCAATCACATCATTCAAGGTGTCATCCATGGTTGGTTCTTCATGTGGAGGAGAGAGTTCTATGGAAACTGATTCCATAGATTGATTCAGTATAGGAATCCCCCCTTAAAGATGTGGAATCTGATTATCAAATTCTTGAAAATATTTTGCATGTGTGAATCTATCCAGGGGATCAAGTTTCCGCTCAACAACATTGTCAATCTTGGAAGATTCAAGGAATATGACATCTCTTGCTACTACAAAATTCTTATTGACTTCATCATAGAGATGATATCCTTTGGAGGTATTGGAATACCCCAAGAAGATACATTTTTGACTTCTAGCACCAAGATTATTCCTTTGTACCTTGGGTATCAAAGCATAACAGGTGGAACCAAAGACCCTGAAATGCTTTACCGAAGCAATGTGGCCATGCCACATTTCATAAGGAGTTTTGTTTCTGATTGAATTTGAAGGACACCTATTCTTCATGTATACAACACATAGAATTGCATCAGCCCAAAACATCAATTTTACATTCTTATAAAACACCATGGAGCGAACCATATTTAAAGCCTGTCATGTTCATTCTTTTAGCTACATCGTTCTGTCGGGGATTATAGGGCACAGTTTTCTGATGTTTGATCCCATGTTGACGAAGATAATTTTCAAATTTGTTTGAAGTGTATTCTTTTCCATTATCAGTACTCAAAGAGCCAATATGAGTTTGTGCA
Organism: Pinus albicaulis; assembly: GCA_034641835.2. Taxonomy (NCBI): domain Eukaryota; kingdom Viridiplantae; phylum Streptophyta; class Pinopsida; order Pinales; family Pinaceae; genus Pinus; species Pinus albicaulis. The sequence goes on from CM076579.1 coordinate 65,032,028, forward strand.
TCATTTTCAATCCATGCATGAAAATTATTGAATTTTTGAAAAGAATCAGATTTTTTCGTCAATAAGTAAACCCAAGACATTCTGGTGTAATCATCAACAAATTTCATCATATATTTATTTCCATTTGCAGAAGCAATTTGCATAGGGCCACATAAATATGAATGAATAAGCTCAATTTTTTTATGTGCTCTGGAATGTGAATCATGAAATGGTTGTTTGCTATGCTTTCCTAGAATACAAGCATCACATTGCTTGAGTTTCCTAGGAATTGTAGGCAGTCCATTAACACCATTTTTCTTCAACAATCGAAGGCTGTCATAGTTTAAGTGTCAAAATATAGCATGCCATAAAAGACTTGATGGGAATGTACCTTCATCATGATGTGAACTGAATCTAAAGTTTTGTGCATGAGCAGAGGAACCTTGCAGCTTCAAGAGTCTTCCTTCTTCTATTCCCTCCATGACAAGTGAGCGATCTGATGCTTTTTTGACCTGAACCTTACTATCAAACATGTGAATGGAGTGTCCTTGCTGGTGGATGTGGACCAAGGACAACATGTTTCTCCTCAATTTAGGGAGGTATAGAACCTCATGTAGAATATGAGTTGGAAGACCATGCAAATTAAGCCTGATTATGCCAAGCCCTGATGGGTGAGTTTGGATTTATCTGAAAAGTATAATGCTCCATCAACTTTGTCAGTAAATTCTTCAAAAAAAACTTTTCTAAATGTCATGTGACATGTTGCTCTCGAATCTAGAAACCAATCATTTCTCCAAGAAGTAAATGAAACATCAAACAAGTCTTCAGTTACTCCATTGTTACAATGTGCTACAACATAATGAGAGGATTCAGGTGCTTTACCTTTTTCTCTTTCATGAGTTTTACCTTTTTCTTGATTTCTTTGCTGCTCAATTTTATCCCAGGGCAGCTTACATGTAGATGCAACATGCCTGTCTTTATTACAACGTATGCAATGAAGATCAAATTTTTCAGTTTGAGTTTGTTTGCCCCCCCTTCCTCTGAAATTTCTTCTACATCTTCCTCTTCGACCACCTCTTCCTCTGGAATAATCTTGAACATGAATCTTCTCTCTATGTGAAAATCATATAGCCTCTTCAGAAGACAAAGGGGCTATCATATTTCCAAAAGCCTTCTCTCTTTTTGCAAAATTTTTCTCAAGGGAATCAAAGGTGATTTTCACGAGGTTTCCACTTGCTTTCAATGACTCAAGATAATGTGAGTAAGTGGGATAAAATGCCTTAACATATGCTATGAGAGGTATATCAACTTATACACCAGTGTTCTTAATGTCATGTATGATAGATATTACTTCAGAAGCTAAAGCAAGAGGGTAATCATTTTTCAATTCAAGACTGGAAAGATTAATCATTAATTGAACAATTTCAAGTTTTGAATGTGAGTCGTAGAGTTATTTTAGCTTGCTCAAGGCTTCATAGGCATTTGAAAATGGTGTAATATGGTGACTCACCTCTTCATTTATGGAAGCTGCAATCAAGCCATAGGCCTTGCAGTTCTTGTTTTACCAAATGGTGATCTCCTTGTCTGAAGTGGGCTTTGCTGGTGGTAGGTCTCCTTCTCCTTCACAAATTCCTCTCCAAAAATCATTAAAAATGAGAGTGTGCTTGATTTTTCGAGACCATTCAGGATAGTTCTCCTTGTTGGAGAGAACAACTCCTACAATAGATATGAGAGAATGCATTCTTTTAAAGAAAAAATTCTTTGTTATCACAGTAAAAATTCAATTCTGGTTTAAATTCTGCAAGGAAAAAATTATTATTATTTCTTTTTTTTGTTAAAAAAAATTGGGGAAAAACAGAGAGGAGGTGTTTTCTAGGGGAGGTATTTTCTGGGGGAGGGGTTTTTTGGGGAAGGTTTTTACCAGGGAAGGCATTTTCTGGGGAAGGTTTTTACTAGGAGAGGCTTTTTTTTTGTCTTCTTTGTAATAAAAATTATTAAAAAAATTTACAGAAGGGAAAGCGACTGAGGGCATGGGTGAGATGGGGAGGGGGATGGGAAGGGAGGTCGAGGGGCAGAGGGATAGGAGGGGGATGGGAAGGGAGGCCGAGGGGCCAAGGGAGGGGAGGGTTGTGAGGGAGGGAGGGGACGGGATGTGAGGGAGGGAAGGGAGGGCAGTGGGTCGAGGGAGGGGAGAGCTGCGAGGGAGGGAGGGGATGGGCCGAGCGATGTGAGGGAGGGAGGGATGAGTGGGGAGCGATGTGAGGGGAGGGGATGGGCTAAGCGATGTGAGGGAGGGACGAGTGGGGAGCGATGTGAGGGATGGAGGGATGGGTGGGGAGCTATGTGAGGAGAGGGGATGGGCCGAGTGATGTGAGGGAGGCATGGGTGGGGATCGCGATGGACGGTGAGCACTGTGAGGGAGGGCCGAGGGGTCAGGAACGGTCGAGTGAGTCGGAGTGCGTGAGCACTGTGAGGGAGAGTGGTGGTGTGGGTGGGCATGAGGGACTACGTGCAGGCGAGGGGGAGTGTGGGAGAATTGTGAGGAACTGTAAAAAAAAAATTGCATAGTAAAAATTAAATGTGCAGAGAACTTGAGCTCAGAAATTGAGCTGAAATTGCATAGTGGTGTGCAGAAAAAAATTAAGCAGAATTTGCCAAAAAAAATGCAGAATTATTGCAGAATTGCAGAATGCTAGGAGCAGTAACAAAATCTGAATGCACAATGATAGTCTGCAACAATGTAGAATAGGAGGGAGTTACACCAAAGGCATGAATGCCAAAAAAGGGACTGACTCTGATACCATGTTAGACCAGGAGGTAACTCCAAAAAACTAAATATGCATTAGATAGAGATTGTGTGTGTACTTATACATGGAGGTGAGACTATTGGGATTCACTTCCCAATGTCTCTTGGCCTTCCTTATTTACTAAATTACAATAAAATACAATCTCACCCAATCCCTTAGGATTAGGTGTCAAAAAGCACTTTAGGGTTTTGATGATGGGATGATCAAGACAGGTGAGGAGCTAGAAAGAGCATGGTGAACTCACGATTTCTTTCTAAACTAAAGAAATTAAAAATAGTGAATATTAACCCAAAACAGAGTATAATAATTATGGATTATGTTCATCTAACTTGAAAACATTCACTTATTAGCAATGAAATGATGGATGAAGTAAAAAAACATTAAAACATATGAGCACAGAAGAAGAAACTAAAACTAAACACAATACCACATGGATCCCATAAAAATAGCTGCAAATTTTATTAATGTCCAAGCCAGAACTGATACAAAATGTGTCGCTTGAGATGCCAAAGCTCCAAGTGAATCCAACCCTTACAAATGAGAAAGAAGAAGAAGATATAGACCTCAAAACCACACTCCCTAGACTCAAGGAGTCGAATCCATGAGATCAGGATCAGTTTCCACCAAATGCTGAACAAGAATCTGAAGACTAGGAAGACCAAACAACTTGCCTCTAAAAGAGAGGAAACTGATTCATTTGACCTCTAGAGGACTCAAGCTAAAGAATTTACCCATAGTAAAATAATACTCATCATAATTACATTCATATTTAGCAATTACATTAGTGAAAAACCTAATTAATGAGATAAAACTCAAAAATTAAATGAAAAACAGAGAAAACTTTAAGATAAAGAAAAATTGTCCTAAGCGCAACACCAAGGAGGAAAACATAGGTCTTTATTCATGTCACTTTTGACTAAATTTCCAAAGTTAAAATTGAGCTCATGATAGTTCATTGGAAAGCCTGTCCTATCTACTCTCCGAATATTCTTTTGGTTTCTGATTTGGAGTTGATTTTACCCCTAAAAACTTCATTCTCCCAAGACTGCCTGTAAGTGTAGTGCCATCCCGAAAAAGAGGCAGAAACATGATTTTTTGGGTGTTTTTGGCCCTTTTGCCTGTCCAGTTTTGCACAAAATTCTTAGAAAAAGTACAGGGGGTATCTCCTCATAATTATGAACCCAATGATGTCTTCCTTTTTCTCATTAGATGCCCCAAGAAAAAGCGCAGCGCCAAGGTGCCACGCTTAAAGAAGAATTTCCTGTGTTTTTTCCAAAATTGCCCAAAAGCTTCAAAAATATTCAAAATTTTAAAAATTTCTCAAAATGTGTGGGATAGGCCCACAAACACCTATCAAATATGAGTTAATGAATCTTCAGAAAGCATATTTAGTTTATCCCCTCCTTTCTTTCTCTTCCGGATCTTCCTCAATTTATCCTTCATCTGTTTGATCTTGATATTGCAAATTTTGTTCCGGGTATGATAATGATGGGCCATGTGCCTAATCATGTGCTTATCTTTGTTGACTTTCACTAGCAGCTTCTCCAAGTGAATGTTGAGTCTCTCAAGCCACACTTCTCTGTTGCCTTCAATTTCCTTTGCCAACTACTGGTCAATAGTCAAATTTTGAGTTTCTTGCTCTTCTTGCTCTAAGGCTCTTTTGAGGCCTCTTGTCTTTGGCCTTTTCTGGATGTTTTAAGCTTCCTAAATATCTTCTATGGTAGCTTGGTTGATCATGTGTTTCCTCCTCTCCTTTAGTAATTTCATCTCCAAAAGATTTTGTTTGTCTGTCAACTATTTGTTCTCTTGCTCTAGGGAAAAGATGATGAATTTTTCCCTCTCAAGATTGTTATGCAACTCTCTAATGTGTGCCTCCTTTTCTTTGATGCCAATGTTTGATTTAGTAGTATCATCAAACTCTTCAAGGTCTACAAGCTCAAATTAGCTTCTTCTTCATGGGAATATTCATGCTCTTGATCTGTTCCTTCATGACTAACCTCTATGATTCTCTCCTTTCCTATTTATGCTTGTTGTACCTGCTTTTTTGATGAAGAAGGAAAATCCCCTTCCACACTATGTGGAGCAAACATTTTCCTATATGCTGATGAAGAAGGCAAGCACCCTTCCACACCATGTGGAGCAAACACTTGCCTCTCTATTGCAAACAATTTTCTAAGCCCTCTTTGATATGTTAGACTACATTGTTTGACTGGCCCTGGTGATTTGATTTGATGCTTCCTTGTTTTTACAGCTGCAGGGATAGTAGATATCTCTCCTCTCTCTTGTGGCACTAATGGAGGAATTTGGGAATTTTTGAATATGTCATTTGAAATAAAGGTATCCCAAGAGATGTCCAGTAGATCTAGATGATGAAGCACAATGAGTTTGATGAGGGAGTGATGATAGAGGTTTATCATTTGCTAATGATATTCTTTCCTTGATACCAAGTATGCCATCTTTTCAATGTCCCAAAACAAGAAATATGGAATTTTCATCATCCTCACCCTAGTGAAATGCACGAGTAACCTGATATGGTATGTGTACAATCTGGAAAATCTGCCCTCACAAGTAAAATATCTCATGATAATCTTCATCACTAGTGCATACTTGTTGAGGAGGAAACTGAAGGGGAAAAATTTTCTTCCTTCATTCTTGTACCTGGTTTTGAGATAAGGCTCAAAATAATGATTATCAAGGTCCTGTGCTTTGTACCATTTCTCCCCAACATTTGGAATCACTGTAGCATCAGCAATGATGGCAGTGGAAAAGGTAAGCGTTACACCTGCAAGAGTTACCCTGTTATCATGGAGGTTTAGTATGAAGAGCCTACTCAACTTAGGATGAAGTTGATCTCTTTCCACCTTTTCAGAAAACCCATAACACCCAACATATCTAAAACAAGACACAACTAAAGGTGAGGCCTCTAGCTCTCTAAGGTTTGTTGGCTCTATTCTGATGATTTTTCCTCCTTTATGTGGCCTTCTCTGTTGTACAGCCTCATTTTCCTCAAACTCATCATCACTATTTTCCTCCTCCATGTAATATTTGTCTTCTCTCTCCATGCTTGTTTCTTTGGCACTTGAAAAACCTATGGAAAAGGAAAGAAAAGGGAGAGTGAGTGAGGGAGTGAAGGGAATGGGAGCAGGGAAAGAAATGACGAAAAGAGGGCTTTAGGGAATAGGGATAGAGCCACAAAAATTAAGGGAGATGGGGAAAAGGGTTAATAAAGTTTGTGAGGTGATGGGAAGTGAAAATATGAAGAGGGACGAATTTTGGTAAAAATAGGGTTTTTTGATTTCCTTACCAATATAAATTTTACCTACAAGAATAAAATGAAGGAAAAAGAGTAAAAAGGGATTTTACTTACTTGATTTTAGGGAAGACAGACAAATTTGAAGAATTTGGAAGAGTTTGGAGGGTTTCTGGCCTAAGTGCAGAGCCTCACCCTGGAGCACAACGCCCTTCTCCTAAGCACAGCGCCATTCAATTTTACACTGCTAGAATTTCCCTAAGCGCAACGCCTTTGGCCTAAGCATAGAACCAGGCGATTTCTTCAATTTCTCTCTCCTTGATCGACTTTATTGCTCCAAAACGCGTTTTTTCTCTTGGCAAATGAAAAAGTGAGGTTTTATTTTGGCAAATGAGCTTTTTATATCTTGCATGATTGTGACTTTTGAATGATTGGAACTCACATCTTCCTTTCTTCTCATTAACCTTTCACAATAGTTTTTGATGATTTTGGTGCTTTGGATGCTTTGACATGATATTCGTATCTTTTAATGAAATTGTCTTTAGCTAGGAATAGGCAACTTTTTGGATTTATTACATATAGTGAATTTAAAATTACATAAAATTAGAACATAAAAATATCATTTTTTTAATCTCAAAAATGTCATTTTTGAGATGAAAACTTACAAAAATGAAATGTAACTTTACATGGAAAACTTAACTGAAAAAAATCTAGTGTTTTATTCCTAGAACATCTTCACACCTTCTGTTGCCCTTTATTTCAAATGAGACCATGAAATGAGCTGACCTAATGAAACCCTAGTGACCTAATGGAAAATAAAAAGAAACTGTCTCAATGAGTGATTTTGACTAAAAGTGAAAAGAGAGTAGATGTATTTCCAGTATGATGAAAACATGGAAGATGGTCAACAAGCATATACTTGTGAAGGAAAATGGGACACTTGACAAGGACAACAACCAGTGGAACAATTTTATATCATGACCTAACGTAATGATTGAAAATTTCTTTAGAATGGGACACCTAAGATGCACATGAAAAATGTGTTTTTATCCCTAGTGGAAATATGCAAATACTGACACTAACATGAACAACATTTACTTCTAAAGGTCAAGAAGGGACAAGAATTGACAATGTACCATGTGTTGAAGAAGCATATTTTAAAGACAATTGTTGCAATTGATTCAACAGGTTATCCTTACTACTATCAATTAACCCTACAATTCCATCGACATCGGGAGTTGGTTTAGGTTTGGATAAATCGATATTTTATCAAGGATCATTAGGGAAAATCTTGTAAATGACTCCAGAATAAGAATAGATGAGTTCTAACTATTGGGCTCTAAATTTGGCCTGTTCTTCAGTGAACACCCCAAAAAGTGACATGTCCTTAGAAATATGTGGTTACAAAGATTTCAAAAACCATTCAAGAAGTAACTCAACATGGATGTATTCCTTGATTAACCTCTTCCTTCTGGGCCACTATTAGATTTGGTAAAAAATGTGAGTAGCCTTGTGTTATTCAAAATTGTTCAGAACTTCAGTTCCGAGGTCATATCAGACATGCAACTGAAAATGGTTTAGAAAAATGGTAGCCAATTCGCCAAATGTGGAAAACGTACCCCCCTTAAGTTTGATATACCAATTTGTCTCATTTCGAGTTAAGGTGTGTTGGAATAGTCTCAACCTAATCGAATCATTGATCAAGGAGTTTAATGAGCACCAAAAATCAAACATGGTTATATGATCTATCAAATCCTCTCTAGAATTCCCTTCAAGTTTTGAAATATTGGATCGAATTTTGGTGGGGACCAAAGGCCAAACCACATTTTATTGGATCATATGATTCATCAATTTTGAAAGACGTGAAAAGTTCAAAGTTTCTAGGAATGGTAATTGTGGAGGAACGGTATAATTCCACCCACCAAGAGAATAATTCTCGATATTCGAGAAATAGTACCCTTGATTTTGAGAGGCAATAGGTTGCCACGGGTTACTCATAGAAGGAACTGAGCCATAAGGAGGATCTTGTAGTCTAGAAGTAATTGGAGGGTATCCACCCCTTACTGCAAGATGACAGTCATAGTAGATTTTCTTCCCATCAGAACATGATATGAAGGGGAAAGCCCCCAATTAGGATTGCATGCACTAGCTATATGAGGAAAGACATGTGAGGTTTTGGCAGAATGGAAGGGCATACTCCCTTACTAACCAAATATATGGGAAAAATTCGCAGCCTGTAAACCACTAATAGAAGTATTTTCCCACCCCTAGTTCCCTTGGAAAGGATTAAAATTCTAAGTATGACCAGAGAAGCGTGTTGATCCTAAGTTCAAAGATGGATTGGAAGGAGGAATATGTCCACTTCCAAAAGAGAAACCTTGAAAATATGTTGAACCACTTGGAATTTAAGTCATAGATGTAGAAATAGTATAAGGAAAGGTTGAGGGAATTGAAGGAATTCTGCTGGATGGAATCTCGAAAGGATAAGAACAAGTGAAAGGGGCGCAAGGTTGGGTTCCCCCACTCGAAGCCATAATGAAGGTAGAGCCAAAATATATTATACTAGGTGTAACAGTAGAGATATGAATAGTACCTCCTCCTCCAACTATAGTAGGAGTCTGCACACTAGAAGTATTAGTAGCCACACTTCCGCCACTAACATTGGCCATTGGAAAAAATAAGGAAAATGAACAAGGCTAGTCGACATGTGAATTGGGGTACCCACGTACTCTACAACGTAATAAATACTAGAATGAAGAGTCATAAAATAATCAGGGATGTCCTTAGTTTCAACTTCGTCTTCCAATTGGAAGAGTTCACTACCAAGGAATGAAGCATTTCCATCCAAATTATGAACTAGACTAGTTCACCTTGTGAAATTAGAGCCCTTGGAGAAGGATCAATCTCCGACGCATTAGTTGCTAATGGTTGAAAATCACTAGTATAATTGATCCTACACCTTCGAGATGAAGGATCTATGCTCGCTGGTGAAATCCCACGAAGCATCCTATATTGACAAACTGGTTGATCAACCACTTTTAAATATTAAGATAAGTTAAAGACACAAAAAATACCTATGCCAATATAAGAGCACATAGCACTCACTAAAATTATCCTAAAGATACAACCAAGCAAGCAGCTTCTAGGTACTTCTACTCTAGGTGATTATGGTGGGACACCAAAATACAAGAAAGTGAAGATAAGGACCTTTCAAAGATATTTTTGGATAATTATGACCCAAGCCTACCAATGAAGGTATTCGTAATAGTTACGCTGACCTCCATACAATATAATTTTCTGTTGCAAGTACTTGAGCTTCACAAGGGAACCCTCTAGAATTACTATGAAAGTGATGCAATATATGTCTTAGGTACCATAAACATTCCCCCCCCCGCAGTCACGTATGCAGTCCCTAAGATAGCCAACTAAGGTTACCAACTCATAATCATAGGCCAAGTGGAACATTCATGCGTGCACGATCCAACAAGTAGGAGAGAGTGTATGTCTCTTTCCTTATCTTCACACGTCCTTGTGCTAGAATATTGTGTTGGAGGAGATTTCCCAGAAAACCTAATGATACTGGATTTCCACTCTTTAATCAACTTCTATACTTTCAGTTTTGAGTGGCCTTGGATAGTTTACTCTCTGCACACCTATTCCGAGGCCCTAAATTTCCTAGATTAATTGATGTATCTATGAAAAAATATATATATTGTTCATTTTATACTAAGCAATTGATTTTATTGATTGTTATTTAGGTCAAGGGTAGTAGAAGTGAAACTTGTGATGTTCTGCCGTAAAGAAATCAATAGAAAATTAGGCTACATGCAAATGTAACTTATTTTCATTCAATGAAAAGTGATTTCTACAAGGTTCTACAAGAGATATAATAAAGCAAAACTCTTTTTATTTTTCCTTTTAACACACTCACACATTCAATCACCTATCAAAAAAGGACTAAAATGCCTAAAATGAAAAATAGCTTAATGCATACTAGAAATCCAAAATGCAAGATTCTACAAAATACTCAAAATAAACAAATGTGCTCTTTAAAAGACAAAAGCAAAAAAAGAGAAGCAAATATTCAAAAATAAATCACTCAAACAAAGAAAATTTCAATCTCAAAAAAAATATGCACACACTTGTTTGTAAGACAAAAAGAGGTCAAAAAATAAAAACCCAAAGAAAATAAAGGAAAAACAAATGTTTTTTATTTTTCTTCTTAAGGACTTAGGACATAAAGTTTGAAAAACAAGAAGAAATCACTCATTCAAAATCAAGATTTAGAGAATAGAATTAAACCGCACTAATCATAAATAATCATAAATATGAGAAGACTAATATGAATGAGAAACCAAAATAACTCAAAAAAGTTGATTTGAAAGACACATAAAATATTTAAGAGAAAAGAAAGATTTCAGAGAACTAAAATCTTGCACCAAATCAAGATTTCAAAGACTCTTTTCAAACAAACAAAAAGAAACAAAATGATCCAATTTCAAGAGTGCAAAGTGAAGTCATGAAAAGATCGAGATATAAACAAGTTGGAGACCAACCAACTGTCCCAAAAGCATAGAACAACCAAACGCTTCTTAAAGAAGGTATGAAACCCACCTTTCAAAACAAAAACTTTGAAAAATAAAAACCCTATATTGACACAATATTTTTGAAAAAACAGATGGAATAAATAACAATAGAAAGAAACAACACCATTCTAGACTGTAAATGACTTGAAGAAACCAGGAGAAAGAAGGCCAACTATGTGATACAAGCCAAAATTGGAAGAAATCATTTGTTCCCACCTGTACACGAGTATATCAATATAGACCCATGTGTATACGCAAATATATCTAAAGAAACTAGTGTATACGCTATATGCAGTTTTATTTGGTAGAATCTGCGTATATATGCTTTTTTCTACAATAAAAAAAATGTGTATAAATGGAAAATTAGGGAAAAATTAAAGAAATAAACTTGATACAGAAGATCAAACTAATTTACCAAACTAAAAATGAGTCAAAAAGACTGGAAGGATAAAGAAAAAACACAAAAAAATAGATCAATGGAAAAAAACCCTTCTAGAAAATACTTGATTGTATTCCCTAGCAGATTTTCAAGTTTTATTGGCAGGGAAAACATCCCCAAGTTAAGGGTTTACAACATCAACAGAGTGAAATAATATCATTAACGAGAAGCATCCATTCAAGCATGAAAACCCTATAAAATACTAAATATGGATTCGAGATAAGTACCTGAATGTCCTATGTTTGATGTCAATCCTGTAGGGTTCAAACCCTTTGCTTTCTCCAAAGTGAGTAGACTTGCAACAAGATTCAGAGAAGCATATACAAAGCTAGTAGTGCAATATGCATACATAAGTTACATGTCAGATCATCAATTATAAACATATAAACCATGACATATCACATATAAATCATTAAACATGAGATGATAACATATCAGAAATGAGACAAAGCTTCTTTATTGATATCAGAAAATAATAGTGGAGAGATACAACCTGATCTAACCATGGCACCAACAAAACCTTCCTCCAGATCCATCCAGCCCGAGCCCCAAATATTACCTCTCCAGCATATGTAAAAGGATTCCATATAATGATGGATGAGCATTTATGCAAGGAAACAAGGGTTTCCTATGACTGGAAGCATAGGAGGCACAGGGAAATCATACTTGATATGGGGACCGAAATGACTATAATGTCGATATCCTATCTCCTTTATTGTAATTAGGCCATCCCATGAGGTGTATAAATACAACCATAAATCAGTTTATTTAGTTAGGCCACAGGCTCATGTAGATGGGATTCTGGTCAAACCCATAAACCCTGCCCGAATAATATGATTTTTTTAAAAATATTTCATATTTCTTAGGATATACGCAGGTTTTGTGTTATGGTACCCACGTTCACACACGATTTTGATAAGGCAGAGTCTCATATGGAATCCAAAATATTGTTTTTTACTATATGATCAAGTTTGTAAGGGAAAGGGTTTCCCAAGGCCATAAATGAGCATCATAACTATATGAGTGTTAAATGATGCTATAACAAAGCTCCACTATCGAAGTCATTCAAAAGATACTCATCTTATTCTAAGGCTAAACAACATCATAGGATTGAGTCAATCCTATGACAATATAAAGTATCACTAATAACAAGATCATTTCTAGTTAGGTGACAAAGTTTCCTACGTTCATCCTTAGAAATATTATAAGGGGACTTTGAAGTCTCAAGATATACAATGATGTCTCCATACTAAGGATCCTATGAGGAGATGAGAAAAATATGTTCATATGGAAATGACTCTTCATAAATAACATCTCTTTCACAAGGAAATTCCGAAATCAATTCTGCAAATACTGAAGATGTTTTTGACTTAACTAACATAAAATCGAGATCAAACTCTTGTAGAATGATAATCCATTTATTATATTCCCCCCAAATTATTCATCTACTAAGAACAAATTGAAATGGGTTGACGTCAATGAATGCAAATATTTTTCTAAGCATAATATAATGGCGGAGTCACTAGACAACATGCATTGGTACCAAAGCCAATTTCTTAATGTGATAATATCTAATTTGAGGACTTACCAAGCCACGCATTAGATAATAAATCACATTCTCCCTAAGAGCATTGTCTTCATGAACCAGAACCATACCAATGGTTGATTCTACTACAATGAGATACAAGAGTAAATCCCTGCTTTAATTGGGTGGACACAAAAGAGGAGAATATGTTAATGCCTTTTCCAAGGCATCAAATGAGAACTAAGGGAAATCATCCAAAAAAAATGGATCTCCTTTCTTCAGTAAACACATAAATCCCTTTGTAATCTCGGCATAGTTTACGATAAAAACTATTTTTTCCTTTGACACTTTAAAGTTGACAAATACTCGACGGGGGAGGCAACTTAAGTATCGCCTCAACCTTGAAGGGGTCTACATGAGTCCCTTAATTCGACATGATGATTCCCAATAACCAACCAGATGTAACTATGAAAACACACTTATTATGGTTCAAATGGATTTTATAGTGACAACATCTCTCAAAAATTAAACAAAGGTGTTATGTATGTTCCATTTTATTTCAAGAACGAGAAGGTAAATCATCCAAATATGCCTCAATTATGTGCTTGATTTCGTTGAAATAATAGGGCATGGCCCGCTAAAAAGTAGCTCTAGAATTTTTTAGGAAAATGGTCACTTTCTTGTATGAAAACGTACCCCGAGGAGAAATAAATGTTGTCTTGTGTCAATATTCAAGGCAAATTTTTATTTGATTGTATCTAGAGAATCCATCCATGAAGGAAAATATTTCATTTCCATCACACTTATCAATGATTTGATCGATAAATGGGGTAGGGAAATTTTCTTTAGGACAAGCTTCATTCAAATCCCTAAAATTGATGCATACCCCGATCTCCTTGATTTTTATCAATAGGGACTAGATATGGAGCCCACTCAGTCAAAGGAACAGGGCATATGAAACCTGCCTTAAGCAATTTTTCTACCCAGGCCTTAATAGCCACATATTTCCTAGGATTAACTAGTCGAAGCTTTTTCTGTACAGGATTTTCATTTTTGTATGTCTTGATCTCATGTTGAAATATGGATGGATCAATTATAGGAATTTCTTCATAAGATCAAGCAAATACATCTTGGAACTCTTTAAAGACATTGGCAAAGAGTTTTATTTCTTTAAAGGAGAATTTGGCCACCATGAAGACATTCTCGATAATATTGGGATTCCTGGAAATGTTCAATGAAATGGTTTCTAAAATTTTATACATGTTACCTTCGGAAAAAATGTGTGATGGAGCCAAAGGGTTTAATATTTTATGAACATTTCCAGTCGAAGGACTAGACAAATTTGACTCAACTTCATACAAACCATCCCTCAGTATTTCTACATCCTTCGTTGCTTCTGAAATTTCCTCTTTAGATGGTAAAACAATATCAAGGCAATCCATAGTCGAAGTGGAATCAACTGTCCAAACCGAAGCCACATCACCTTCCATATCCTTTGACGAGGGAGAAATGGGGTCAGAATCTGCATAATTCACAATAGAGTAATATGTAGTTTCTACTGCATATATAGTATAATCCATTCTGACTACTTTCCCTTCCTCTAATGTGGTGGTAGGAGGGGGAAAGGGCCAAGGATCAGAAAAGTAATGAGTTCTAAAGGAACATTTTCAAGGAGAAATCCTGGAGGATGAAATATCATGGACATGATCAATAGCAAATGGAAGATCAAAAGTACCCATCAAAGAGCAACACATTCTAACTCCCAAGTTCTCAAAAAGTTGTTGGGTGGTCTTCACCAAAGGGACTGTAGAATCAATGGATGCAATGGGATAGTTGGGAGAATAATCCATCTGATCAATCATAACAATTCTCCCTTCATGAGGAAATCATAGGATGAAAAATAGTGATGAAATGATGAAATCCATTGCATAAACCCAATTGCAACCCAATAAAATATTATAATTGAGATTGGAATCAAATATATCTACCTCAACATTGAGAACCTTACCCCCCCCCCCCCACCCCACACAGACAGGGAAGCTATGAAGAATCCCATGAGGCCGATGAGAATGACCATCGAATGAAGTTAGGATATTCGGAGAGGGAACAACTTCTGGGGACAAGATATCTTTCCAAAATTACATAGACATGACACATGTGGAAGCCCCTTCATCAACTATAGTTTAAAGATGGTATTCTTCTGACATGTAGAATTAATCTGAAAATTCATGTGATGAAGGAGTCTCTTTTTAATATTTGACATATAAAATGTTATAACCAAATATTTTTTCAGGTCTACTACTACCATAACAGTGAGAAAATCACTCCTTTGTGTGGGACATGATTGGAGTACCTATAACGTTGACATATCATAGGGGCTCTGAACCAAATCTTCAACTATAGAACAATTCTAAGAAGCCCTAGCATTGGGATTACAAGTCAAACGTTTTGAAGAGCCTTTTGGCATCTGAGGTATACGCTCAACTGTAGACCTCTCTATATGGAGAGGTTCTGGAATATTGGAGGTAGATTTATCCCTAGAATATTATTGTTCTCCATATTCATGTGCTCTAGTGACAACATTGACATGAGAGTTCACCATATATACATTCAATGTAGATTCCCCATCCTATTTTCCCCCTATGGGGGTTCCAGTACTAGCATTATCGTCAACAAGTAACTACTTCCCTTGGGAAAAGGGTTAGTTAGGACATCCTCGAAAATTGTAGAACCCTACTAAGCTAACAAGCGCTAAGCATCCTGAATCTTAGGGAAAATATGGGTAAGATTATCCCCAGTACATAACTTGCATGGGAATTTAACTTTTTTATTTGAATCCTTCTTTCCCTCACTAGTATCTTTACTGGTTTTATTTGCATTTCCCTTCCCACCCATATCTTTCTTCTTACCACATCCTTTCTTCTTCCCTTTGTATTTTTTATTTCCTTTGGGACATGAATATTCAACAACATTGAATGCCAAAGGTTGCGAGGAAAAAAACCCTGATGGGGTATTCTATGTTGGAGAAGTAGATTGTAATGATAATTAATGCAATTGATTCAACAAAGTAGTTGTGTTGCTATCGATTGACCCTACAATCCCGTTGGCATTGGGGCCTAGTTTTAGTTTTTCTAGATTGATCTTCAATCAAGGAGCATTAGGAAAAATATTGTAAAGGACTCCAAACTTAGAATAAATAAGTTCTAGATGTTGGCCTCTGAAGATAGCTCGTTCTTCAGTGAACACCCTGGAAAGTGACACGTCCTTAGAAATCTACAGCTACAAATATTTCAGAAACCATTCCAAATAGAACTCGTCAAGCCTATATGCCTTGATTGATCTCTTCCTTATGCGACACTCTTGAATGTGGTCATAAATATGAGTAGCCTTGTCTTGCTCAAAATGATATAGAAGCTTAGTTCCAGCATCATAACGGACAAGTCGTTGCAAGTACCAAATCTTTGCAAGGGCACCCTTCGGAAGTACTGTGAAAGTGATGCAACATTTGTCTCAAGTACCACAGGAATTCACCCCTGTAGTCACCTTTGTCATCTATAGGATAGGAAACTAAGGTCACTAGATCATAATCAGAGGTTGGGCAGAACAATCGTGGGCACACGATACAACAAGTAGGATAGGCAGTATCTCTCCTTCCTTATCTTCACATGTCCTCCTACTTGACTCCTATGTTAGAGGACCTTTCCTAGACAACCTAATGATACTAGATTTGCACTCTTTAATCAACTTCTATATGTTCCGTTTTGAGTGGCCTTAGAGGTTTTACTCTCCACACACCTATTCCAAGGCCCTAAATTCCCTAGACTAATTGACGTATCTATGAAAAATATAAAAATCTAGTTCATTTTAGATTTAAGCGTTGATTTTAGTTGGTTGTTACTTAGGTCAAAGTTAGTGGAAATGCAACTTATGATGTTCCTATGCAAATAAATAAATAGAAAACTAGGCTACATGAAAATTCAACTTATTTTTCTTCAATGAAAAGTGATTCTACAGGGTTCTACAAGAAATCTAACAAAGCAAAAACTCTTTTATTTTTCCTTTTAAGAACTCACACATTCAACATTTAACAAAATGACTAAAAGTTCCTAAACTACAAACTATGCTAATGCATACTAGAATTCCAAAATGCAAGATTTTAAGAAATTCTCAAAACAAAAAAATGTGATCTATTAAAAGAAAATGCCAAAATTGAAAAGGAAAGAGGAGAAAACACCCAATATAAGAAGACTCTTCCAAGCAAATAAAATCTTAACCACCAAGCAAGAATTTACACATTTTTTGAAAGACCAAAAACGAGAAATTCAAAAAACCAAAGAAAAGAAAGCCAAAACAAATGTTTTTCTTTTCCTTTTAAGCATCAAAGACCAATTTGTTTTAGAAAGGAACAAAAAGCACCAATTAAAGATCAAAAACAAAAATGAGCCTCAAATCCCACTAGTCATAAATGATCATAAAGATAAAAATACTAATTTTAATGACATACTAAAACATCTTAAGATTAGATCTAAAAGACACAAGATTCTGGAAGATAGAAATACTTTAGAGAACCGAAATCCTTCACTAATCTGAGAATAACAAACACCTTTCTCAAGAAAACAAGTAGAAACAAAAAATATCCAACTTCAATGATGCAAAAAGAGGTAATAAAAAGATTGGGCTATAAACAAGTTGAATAACAACCAACTACCCCAAAAGTACATAATAGTCAGACACTTCTTAAAGAGGGTATGATACCCAACTTTCAATACAAAAGGCTTCAAAAACCACAAACCCTAGTTTGACACAATCTTTTTGTAAAAGAGATGGAAATTTTGACAACAACAAGAGACAAGATCATTCTATACTTCAAAATACTTCAGGAAATCACAGCCAACAAGGTCAAAAATGCCAACATAAACCAGAAATGAAAATTTTCATTTTTCAGATTTATATGCGACTGTATTAATATATTACCACGTGTATACATGACTATATCTAAAGCAACTAGAGTATAAACATGTTCCTTTGGAAGAAGTTGTTTTATCTACAATAAAAATGGAATGGTACAAAAAAAAAAAAAAAAATACAGACCTGATCTAAAATTTCAAGGTGATTAACGAGACATCGAATGAATCAATAAGATTGGAAAAATCAAGAAACTACAAAAAAATCCAAATCAATGTAAAAACAACCCTCCTAGGAAACTTGATGGTATTCCCCAGTGGAGTTGCTAGTTTTTTTGGGGGGAAAGTTTCCCTAATGTAAGGGTTGGAAACCTCAACAGAGCGAAATAAGATAATCAACAAGAAGCACTCATACAAAAATGCCAAACATGTAAAATAATAATGTTGGGTTCATAGGAGTACTCAAAGGTCCTATGTTTGATGTCGATCCCATAGGGTCCAAACCCTCTACCTCCTCCAGAACGAGCAGACCTACAATGTGATTCAGAGAAGAATATACAGAACAGTAAATTAAATGTGCATACATAATAGATATGTTAGATACTTATACTTAAACATATAAGCCATGAATCATTACATATAAACCATGAAATATGAGATCATAACATATAATAGTGGAAAGTTACAACCTCATATGATCCACAGCACTAACGAAAAACTCCTCCAGATCTGTCCAACCCAAGCCTCAAATAACACCTCTATAGAAAGTGCAAAAGGACTCCATATAAGGACGAAGGAGCATATATAAAAGGAAGCAAGGGTTTCATATAAACTAGGAAGTGCAAGAGGTACAGGGAAAACCAAACTTGATCTGGGGATCGAAATGACTATAATGTCGATATCCTATCTCTTTCTTGTAATTAGGCCTTCCCATGAGGTGTATAAATACCACCTAAAATTGGTTAATTCGGTTAGGCCATGTGATCCTATTGGTGTTATTTCATTAAAATCCATAACCCCTGCCCGTAAAATATGATATTATTTTATTTTTTTCATATTTTTAAGAGTATATGCAAGTTTTGTATTGTGGTATATGTCTGTGTATGAGCTTTTGTGTTAGCAGAGTCGCGTATGGAATTTGAAATATTTTGCTTTAATATAAGATCAAGTCTCTATGGGAAAGGGTGTCCCAAGGCCATACAAGAGCATCAAAACTATAGGAGTTTTGAATGATGCTATAACAAGCCCCAACACACAAATACACATCATGCTTTATCGACAAATCCATCTCAATAACCTTGTCCAAGATATATTAGTTTTTTTCCCAAAAATAAATGCTTCAAGAGGAAGAAGATTGTGAATTGTATGAGAATGTCACATTATCTTGGTTACATAATGTTTCATCACATATCGATGTCTTCCCTTGTGTGGATACCATCAAGTGGATTATAAAATGCATTGATATTAAGTACATCACCATTTGAGACAGTCATGGTGTAGTTGTAGCAGCATATATATACCTCCACATTGTGAAATATGAAAAGTTGATTAAATATCATGTAGCACTCACAATTAAGTGGTATGGATATTTTGGCTTAAGTAGCAAGGATATATTGAAGACTTGGTGGTAAGACCAAACAAAATTATGGACTAGAGTTGATGGGGTCTATAAGACTAAACTATTAAGGAAAGCATATCAACTAGTATTAGCCATGTGTTTTCGATTCTATGATAAATCCAATTTGAATACATTTGAAGAGACTTGGGTACCATTAATGTATACCTACGCCCAAGAAGCAAATGCATTCAATTGGGAGACAAACTAAATTCTACATGGCATTATATCTTTTAGATGGTGTATGCTCGAAGTTCCAGTTTGACATTCTAGGATGGATATGGGATTCCTCTCCAGAAATACTCCCAGTATAAACATATTGCAGAAACTAATGGGAAACTCTTTACAAGGAACTTTATCACAAAATAATTGAAGTTTTTTTCTCACCCTTATTCCAAATTCTCTTCAACACTAATTCACCCTATATGTTTGATTGAGCTAGGGTAGCATTGCCTAATATAGTTGATTGGTTCACATTAATGGATGCCACCTACATTAGAGTATTCAGAGCATACAAACCTTCACATTAACTCCCTTTATTCATCACTGACAAGGTGATCCCACAGGAAGTGGCATATAAAGTGGCAACAGGACTTGGAAGCATGTTAGTACAAGCCAATAAAGCACCATGGCCTACTTTCCCAATTTATTTAGGCACATACTACGAAAAAATTTATGGAGAAGTAGAAGTTGAAGCCACTGATTTGGAACACTTCAAATTTGGTGAGATCTGTTTCCCTAGATATGACCCCATAAGTATTGAAATGACTCATTGTTATCAACTAAAGTTTAAATGGCCATACACATCTATAAGAAAAAATCAAAATCTTCTACAATGTTATAGTGGCTATAGATGCACATATGAAGCTCAGCGGATCTCAATCTAAAAATGGTGTTGAGGCTACCAACAAAGATTAATACAAATTTAAAGATGCCAACAACAAAAAGGCTACCCAAAAGAGAGAAAGAGAAAAGGAAGCATCCAATGAGTGACAAAAGAAGTTAAAAGAGGACCAATTGATCAATATTTAGCTCAAAAAACAAAGTTTTCAGAATTTCCCTAAACTAGGATGAAAACTTAGAGCTTATCACCTGGATTCCAATGCAACTCGTTTCATCAAAATCTAAGTTCGTATGAGGGAGTTATGGCCTATTGTCCGTTTTCTCAAACAACTAAAAAATTGCAAATTGGACAGGTTTCTGATATGGTAGCCCAGTCACCAAAAATGAATCTTCTGGGAACATTCTTCACATTTCTGCCAATGAGGTTGTGACAAGTGGCACTTTCTAATTCACCATTTTGGTCTAAGTGGGGGTAAATTTCCTAATGTTATCTAAGGTGGAATTGTATTTTTATTATTATTATTTAATTAATATTTAATATTATATATATAATATAATATAATATAATATATTATATTTTTAGACATATTATATATTATATATATTAAATATTATATTATATTTAAATTTTAAATTAAAGAAAAAAAACCACAGTTCACATTCAAACCAAAGTTTTGATATATATATATATATACATCAATTCAATATTCTATGTAAATATTAAGCAAAGGTCAATGTAAAGGGTCGTTTGAAATAATGCACAAAAGGCTTGGAGTATTGGGAGTGGGGTCAGGTTTGAATCTCGGACCTCCACCCCACAAGCCCACGGCCTTACCAATATGATGCAGTGGTTGTATTTGTTAAATCATCTAAATTAATTGTGTTTAACCCTTCATGCGTGGACCGACGAATCGCGGAGAGGCCAGCCCGTGGGCCAGCCTCTCCTACCACATGACCTCAACCCACGACTGTGCACCAGGGCTATTGCTAATCACGCTTAGAGCTAAGCTCATATTAATTAAACCTCAATTAAGTGGGGATTAGACTGGCAGTAAATATGGTGGAGACATATTTTTAGGAGGAAATACCAAATTTAGCCATGTTAACTAGCGGAGCTTCCAGATTTAGTGGAGGAAAACTCAGGAAAATTGATTTTTCCATAATGGAGAAAATATTTGACCAAATTGGAAAACTAAATAGTAAATATTAGATGATTTTTTCATTCCAGAGACAATGGAATAGGTTTAAGAGGCTAAAAACGACTTCTTCATGTGATTTTTCTATAGGGAAGTTCAAGGGAGTTGAGGGTCACCAGGGAAGGAGGCCAATTTTGGACCAGCCAGAGTTAGCTTTCAGTAATTGGACAATCATTTTTAGATGATTTGTATGTTGTGGAGACAATAGAATAGGTTTCAAGAGAAATTGAAAAATGTACACAAGACTTTTTCCAAATTTGAGCTAATACAAGAGGCCCAAGCTATGGAGCTAGACCAAGGAGATGTAGCCCAAGAGGGGTGAACTCCTTCATTAAAAAATTGTGTTGATGGCTCTGTTTATGGTTTGTTGTACATGTTTTTTTTTTTGTTCAGATCTTACTTATGTTTTTTATTTCTCATTAATTTCAACATAAAATACAAGACAATTTCTTGTTTTGACACTCACTTGCACCAAGGAAACTAAAGCACCATAAGAAAACAAGAAGAAAATAAATTATTATTCTGAACTTGAAATTAGCACAACAAAAATAACATACAAGTTTCATATCAAGTGGTATCATCGCATCAGGCTGCTTAATGTTATTTTCTTTCTTTGCTAGATTTTGTGCAAAAGATTTTTACCAGTTTCAATTTTGTGATGCTTACAAGGTTAAGATTGCAGAGAGGAGAAGGGAAGTTATTGGTAGCTAGTCCTGAGATTATGAAAAGAAGGGAGAGAGTTGAGAAAGCATCATATTCATCCAATATTCCACTCAAAGAAACACCTAAATCACCTCAAATTCCATCTCCATCAGTTGATATTGAAGAGGTACAAATTGTACAAGAAGCTGAAGTGATTGAAGATGTACAAGCTACGGAGGTTCAGCTTGAATCCAAAGCCATTATGTAAGGCTATGAAGAGACTTGTCAACATTATAAAGAAGATATATTAATAGAGACTTAAAATAGATGCAAAGCATGGTTAAAATCATGTATGAAGCTTTCATGGCAGAAAGAGTTGGAGAAGGTTCAAAGCCTCCACATGGAGAAGGAACTTAAAATAGTAAGAAGGATGAAGAGAAGAGTTCAAAGGGAAGTGGAGAAAATCCACCTCCATATCCACCATATTCTTCATCCTCATCATCCCCATCAGCATCATCTTCCACTTCCACCACAAAGACCACTCACACTCACTCAAAAGCCACAAGAGGAAAAACTCCACTACTCAAATTAGACACAAAGTTTGAATTACCCATGTACAATGGTGAGATAAATGTAAAGAAGTTGGAAAATAGGATTCGTCAATTGGAGGTGTATTGCAGAATTCAAAACCTTCATGAAGACGACATAAAGATCCAATTGGATTCAATGAGGATAGAAGGAGCATCACTATTCTGGTGGGAAGAAAAGACTCAAGAGGAAATGTGAATTCATGGTAAGATATCCATCACTTGGGTTGTGTTTATTTTTTTCATGAAAAGAAAGTTTTATCCTTTATCTTACATGAAAAAAGCTATTATGAATTGGAAAAATTTTAGGTAGCTCAAGGGTCAAACAGTTCAAGAGTATACCCATGAGTTTAGAAAGAGAGCTTTGTTGCTAGGAGTAAATTTGAATTCCCAAGATACACTCTTGAAATACATTGGAGGTTTACATTCCTATTTGAACCATACTATTCTTATGTTTAACCCAAGTAACTTAGATGAAGTTTGTTTACAATCCATAGACTTGGAGGCAAGGGAAAAACAAGGCATAGAGGAGACGAAGGAAAGTGAGGGTAAAGTGAAAGGAAATTTCTATGGAAGAGGAAAAAGAAATAGTTCTGTAAAAAAAGAGAAGGAAAAAATCACATGAAAAAAATGTTTAAAGACTAGCCATGATGAAGACCATTGTTGGCAACTTCATCTAGAATTGAAACCAAATAAACTGAAAGCCAAAGATAAGGGGAAAATTGTTGCTATAGCTGAACAAGACTTAGGGCCAGATTCAGGAGATGAGACAAAAATTACAGCCATGGGTTTCAAATGATACTCATGATGAACATACAAGAATAGAAATTTTCCATATTAAAGTTGTCTCTAAACATACCAAGATTGATACACTTTCTGATAGTGGGTCACAAGATAACTCGATTTTTGAAGATTTGGTTAAGTAGCTAGGCCTTGAAACAATTAGACATCCAAGACCATATCCTTTGGGTTGGATTTGCAAGAATGAAAACTTGCAAGTTACAAGGAAGCACTTACTAATATTCACCATTAGCTCAAACTTTCTTGATGAAGTTGAGCTTCATGTGGTGTCGCTTGAGATATCAAGTATTGTATTGGGAAGTCCTTATTTGTATGATAAGAAATTTGTATTTCATTTCCATGAGAACAAGTACCACTTGTTTAAGGATGGTATTGAGTATATAATTAGAGCACATAAGAAGAAGACAGGTTTGTCTCTTATGCATGAAAGTGAAACAAAGAGGATAGTGAATGCAAGTTAGAACTCGAAATTGTTGATGATCAAACAAAGATACGTATTGAATCACACTTTTCATAAGGATGCTTATGCTTGTAATGACTTGTTTCAGGATGTAAACAAGTTTCCTTTGAAATAAGGTGAAAAAAAATTGCAGCAGTCAATGGTAGTGTTCAGCAGTGTTGGAAACAAGATGTCAGTGCAAGAGGGTGGAAAGGTCAAATAGAAAGTGACAACGCAGCTTGGCAAAGAAGGCATGGGTTCCACAAATGCTATTTTATGGTTTCCAAAAGGTACATGGCAATGAAGAAGAAACTTGGTCAAGATTCGATGCATGTACAAAGCGAGATCAACTAAAAATCGCCATAGTGATAGTGTGCAAGGTGAGAAAGTTTCTAAGTTTTCTTTGATTGTTGACCAAGGTAGGAAAAATATGGTTTCTGCAAAAATATATGGTTGTTTTGCAAATTCAGAAAAATAACAGCATGATGGTGTCAAAGACAGCAAGAGAAGGTCACAAGAATCAAGGAAAAAGTTGACTTTTTATGAAAAGCTCCAAATGATGAAATTGGGAAAATTTCAGTGGATAGAGACTAGAAGGGTGAGGGAACATTCCCCTCATCCACATAATGGGGTTCAAAAGGATTCTAGTGGGGAGGAATGATTAGGTGCTCATTATTTAGCTCAAAAATCAAAATTTTCATAATTGCTCGAAACTAGAACGAAAACATAGAGCTTGTCACCAGGATTCCAACACAACTCGTTTCGTCAAAATTCGAGTTCGTATGAGGGATTTATGGCATGTTGTCTGTTTTCTCAAATAGAGACAACATTGCAAATTGGACGGGTTACTTACATGGAAGCCCAGTCAGAAAAAAGGAATCTTCTGGGAATATTCTTCAGGTTTCTACCAATGAGGCTATGACAAGTGGCACTTTCTAATTTTCTAGTTTGGTCTATGTGGGGGTAAATTTCCTAATGTTATCTAAGGTGGAATTGTATTTTTTTTCTATTTATTTAATTATGATTTAATAGTATATATATATATATATATATATAGAGAGAGAGAGAGAGAGAGAGAGAGAGAGAGAGAGATATTATATAATATAATATGTTATATGTTTAGACATATTATATATTATATAACATAATATATATTATATATATTAAATATTATATTATATTTAAATTTTAAATTAAATAAAAAAATCCATGGTTCGCATTCAAACCAAAGTTTCGAGATATATATATATATATATATATATATATATATATATATATATATATATATATATATATATATATATATATATATATATATATATCAATGCAATAATCTACGTAAATATTAATAAAATGTCAATGCAAAGGGTCATTTAAAATAATACGCAAAAGGCTTGGAGTATTGGGAGCAGGGTTGGGTTTGAACCCCAAACCTCCGCCCCACAAGCCCGCGGCCTTACCAATATGCTACTGCAGTTTCATTTGTTAAACCATCCACACTAATTGTATTTAACCCTTCATGTGTCGACCGACGGAGCACGAAGAGGCCAGCCTCTCCTACCACATGACCTCAACCCACGACCTTGTGCCAGGGCTAGCGCTAATCATGCTTAGTGCTAAGATCATATTAATTAAACCTCAATTAAGTGGGGATTATACTGGCGGTAAAGATGGCGAATGCACCTTTTTAGGCGGAACTACCAAATTTAGCCATGTTAACTGGTGGGCTTGTAGATTTAGTGGAGGAAAACTAGGAAAAATTGTTTTTTCCATAATGGAGGCAATATTCGACCAAATTGGGAAAATGAATAGTCAATATTTGATTATTTCAGAATTATAGAGACAATGGAATAGGTTTTAGAGGCTGAAAATGACTTTGACAAGTGATTTTTCAACAGGGAAGTTCAAGGGAGCCGAGGGCCACCAGGGAAGGAGGTCAAGTATGGACCAGGTAGAGTCAATTTTTAGTAATTGGACAGTAATTTTTAGATGATTTGTATGTTATGAAGACAATAGAACAATTTTCAAGAGTAATTGAAAAATGTACACAACACTTTCGCCAAATTTGGGGTAATACAAGAGGCCCAAGCTATGGAGCTGGACCAAGGAGATGTAGCCCAGAAGGGGTGAAATACTTCATAAAAAACTTGTGTCGATGGCTCTTTTAATGGTTTTTTTTACATGTTTATGTCGATGTTCATTTATTAGTTATGTTTTTTATTTTTCAATAATTTCAACATAAAATATAAGACAATTTCCTGTTTTGACGATCACTTGCACCAAGGAAACCAAAGCACCATAAGCAAACAAGAAGCAATTAAATTATAATTTTGAAGTTGTAATTAGCACATAGAAAAAAACATACAAGTTTCATATCACCAGTGATTGTAAAAATAAAGAGAATAAAATGAGAAAGAAGGGGTTTAACTAAAGACCAAGGAAGACAAAGAAAAGGCCCAAATGGAAGAGGAACAAAATAATAAATGAGAAGATATGAAGAAATAATAATACAAAGAAAGAAAAAGGAAGATGAAAGATTGTTGAAAGAAATATGTGATAAAAAGGGACAGGAGGAAACATGATAGAAAGAGCAGGCTAAAAAGGATTATGGGGTCATATTAACCAACATGGATGTAGATCTTTCTACCCATGTTTCCATCCCACTCACAAGAGACCACCTGCCACTCTAACATATGGGTATCACAACTAGTGAAGGAATTCAAATCCTAGATCTTGCGAGCTTCATATTTGATCACAAATCTAGATGAATTGTTCAAGAAAGATGCAGGTAATTATCATAGAAACCGGAAAAACTGAACTCAATGGCTATTTAATGAAATATAGTGTCAGAAACCATGAACAATCCTCTATTCATTACTTCAACGGGATTGGCGTTCTATGCCACTACTGAAAGAAACATTGAAAACTTGGTGGATAAGGTCAAAAAATTAGAAAGAAGCCCGAGTAATGAAAAATAGGAGAATGAAAGGCTCCAAAAAGAGAGCAAGGCTTTTTCAGCCACAAGCTCCCACAATAATGATTTCCGAATAGTGGCATTAGAATAAAAAAAGTGTTGCAAGATATCATAAAGTGATTGTAGAATGAAATGATCACACTTTAGAAGGTGGATTCTGTTAGCGCTCGAATCTGCCTTAGGCTGAAGAAGGAAAAACTCGAGGCAACATCAAACCAAGCTCAGCCTCATAGCTAGTCCTACGAGGATAGGAGAGGGCTCTCTCCGGGTCTATCTCAGCAAAAGGTCTTCAAAGGGGCTGAGATGACTCAAAATTGATATTGATTTTAGGCTAGTAAATAGATAGGAAAGTATTTTGATGAATGATTAGGTTTTCTGGGTTGTATGGGACTAAGGACAGCATTTGAGCAGAGATATTTAATCAAAGGTACAGAGTATTTCATAAGGCGAGATAGGTATGAGGTTTTAGCAATCAAGTTTGAAATAATATGGGATGAAAAGACTGTTTAAGAAACTGAAAAGGGCATTAACCAATGAATCCTTTTCAGATAGAAGAAGCCACACAAAGTCTGAACGCTTCCTCAAGGCAGAGCAATGACTGAATTCTACCTTTCTTACTCTCAAGAATTCAAACTGAAAACGATTTATGAATTATCTATAAAACATAACGAGATTACATATGAAACAAAAGAAGAAACATATGCCTAACATCATACCACAAGAATCTTATAACTCAGAGTTGTACCATTCAATAATTTCTATGTCAAAAAACTGTACAGTGAAACACTGATTTTTCCTCCACCAGCTTTCAGAATTCCTCCCCTCCCTTTTACAAAATGATACTACAATAAATACCTCCAGAGGAGGGGAAAACAGATCGACCCAAATAAGGAATGATTTAACCATTTAACTAATAAAAGCTAAAAAAAAATCAACCACCTATTCTAAAAGGAACAATGCTCCACCTAAAACTTCTGATGACCAATGAAGAAGTGAAGTCTGTAGGTGAATTCCTTTGAATCATATCTGAAGCCAAAAATGGGTAATTGAATCCTATTTCTTGAATGCTGCTTTGAACAATCTTACACAACTGCCCTCAACCTTCTAGAGATGCGTTTGCCTCTTTACCGAAATTAGAAAAAGGTCTTGATATTTTAATGCTAAAATATGGATCAAATCCACCACATATATTCTTTAAATCTGAAGATGAATCGAATTCCAGAGTATTTGCAATGACTATCACGTTACATTTACCTTTTGAATGAAGAACAACCTTTTAATAAAAATGGCTTCCATCATTGGATAATGTTTCGACCTGTTCAACAACGTTTCTAATTTTGACACATTACCATACTCTCGGATTCCTTGAATATAGTGCCTTGTAGCATCGACTATATACCTCTACCAGATTATCACTTCCTTTCAGTTGCCCTATTGGAGAATTTTCTGGCAGCTCCGAAAGCCCTACGTTACACCTTGCTCCGAGGAAATCATATTTTTTGTTAATTTCAAGAGAGTTTCTTAAATTTCAAGGGAATTTTATGTTTGCAATTCTTCAGAGATTGCGCAAGGGGCAGCATGTTCCAATTTTTCTAAATTCTTCAACTTCCATTAAATTGATCTAAAACATAAAAATGACTGTAACCTTTATGTCACGGACTCGACTCTTGAGTTTCTGGTTCAAAATTTGATAGGAATCGAAACATTGTTTTGGATTGGGGAGCGACCACCTGATATCAACAAATGCCTCTCAAATCCACAAGCAACAGCTTCCAAAATATTGTGCTTCGCCCATGATCTATCGGTAAATATTATCAGCAATCTTTTCAAATTTGGCTGCAAAGGCCACGTTCCTGCAATTAATTCCCTTGACGCTTGTTTCAGAGATCAGAGAGAGGTCGTTTGGTCTAATAAGTGTAGAGAAGCTTTCGAGCTCTGCGAGCTTTCGAGGACAAACCAGAATAGCACCAAATTCTATTATCGCCCGTTTTTGTCCATCTCTAGGAGGCACTGTTTCCAAATCGAAGAAAGCTATTTCAGACGGATCTGCTGTCATCATAAATCCTTCAAAGTTCAAACCTTAAATTTAAACCCCTCCTTTCAATTTTTAACAAAAATCTGTCGACCATGCAATCTCAGAAAATTCCAGAATGGTGCAATAGGGAGCCAAATTTATGGAATAAAGGCAAATTTTTGTGTATCAGCTCTGTGTGTTGCGTGGGCTGCCTAGTGCGCCGCGCCTCCTGGGTGCGCCGCGCCTGAAGAAAATTACACTGTAAAATTTTGCCCAGTGCGTCGCGCGCATTCTACGCGCCACGCCAGGATTTCACATTGATTTTTGTTGATTATCCATATCATCTTGAGAGTGCCTACTTATTTTCCTTTCCATAGACACGTCGTCGGCCAGGGAAGAAATTCCAAACTTACGCCAATGGCTTAAACCTAGACAAACTCCCTTGATGAGTCCATGTAACACATTATTCTTGAATTTTATCACCTGTGTTGATTCTTTTGCAAGCCACCAACCCATGCCAAATTCCCTTTCATTTTTCTGTGATTTATTTGCCTCCTTGACATCAGTTTTCAAGTAATTTTGCATGAATTTCAAGGTGACTTCCATTTTTGCAAAAGCTTCCAGCATAAGTGCAGTGCTCTGTTCTTAAAGATATCTTAGGATTCATAGGGAATAAATAGTCTTCTGTGCTAAATATGTACGGGTATGGCCCTTTTTCCACCATGTTTTCCCTAGCCACAGCCAAATCAAACAGAAGCCAAAGGTATTAACTGTTTCAGCAAGAAAATAAAAAACTTTCCATGTGATCATCTTATTGGTGGGATTCTACATCTGCTATGTGACAATATCCACAAGGGCACCGTGCAGCATACTGTAAACTGACAACAATGTCTCGTCCAACATCAAGATACATTGGATCCCTGGTAGTTTAAAAAAAAAAAAAAACCAATAGGTGCTTTCAATTAACTCTGGGCGCAGAGGATAACTCCTTTGACCAGGCTGCACACTGAATGTGGCAAGATTGAAACCCTCTGGTGTAAATCCAAATTGTTTCCAAACACTAAAAAAGACTTTATGTGTTCGTATAGCTGGTTCAATATCCTCAACCCAAAATCTGAAGACCAGGCCAAAATGCCTGCAAACTGTTGACACTTTCTCATTTTGAAATGAACTCTGTTTTATTTGTTTCCTCTCTGACCTTCTTTAGCTGAAGTGATGATTCTTCTATTGATTGTTTTGCAGGGATAGGAGCTGTTGAAAACTGGCAAGATGACCAGGGCTACCTGAAGAACTGTAAAACTTGAAAAACCTTATCAATCATGTATTAAACAAACTTAATGATTTCTTCTTCAAAACAGAGTTTTGAAGAAGAAATGTCCTTCAACAATTATTAATGTTGAGAATCTTGGAATAAAAACTCACTGAAGACATTTGCATGGCCTGAGGGCATTATTCAACATTTCTGAGGACCAAACCGTAGACTGAGAAACTAAAAGAGTTTTCTGGACCAAAATAGCATTAATGACTGCAAATGACGAGAAATGAACTTTGGTGAATTTGACTCTGGCGGAGGACTGACAAGACCGAGTCTTACAGCTTCGATGCTTATGGCCATTCAGAATGCACTCAAACCAAAAGGTAGGACGTTGAAGGAAGGCTTAAAATTTATGGACATAATGTATGGGTGGAACAAAAAACATCTGATACAGATTTATGTAGGAACGCAATAAAATACACATATAACCATAAATAAAAAGATGCAGTGGAAATAACACTTCATTTCATTAATATCAAGGAACTGAAATTTTCTTACAGACAGAATGGAAATAAACTATCTAGGGCTCTGGTAGCTTATCTCTGCGAAGAGATTTGGTGACTACATGCCTCTGAACTCTGTGTTACAATGAGGCTCGAAGGCCTATATTATTGAGAAACAATGGAAACCCTAAACATCCAAAAACCTAACCCTAGGATATGAAACGCCAAAATATGGGCCCCATTGGGGTAAATTGGTACATCAATTTACTGGGATCGTAACTTTGGTATATTATCTTCGTTTGATGCACATGATACATAGTTAGAAAGATCTATCTGAGGACTACAACTATTAACCATGAATGTAGATTCTAAAATGAAATCTTGTTTTACGGACAAACGATGCCCAAAAAACATCGTTTAGGGCCTCAAAACAGCTCTGGAAGTTCAGGACCAGAAAAAATGCTAAAAATAGTAAGTTGTACCGAAACTGAAAAATTGAAAGAGATAATGGTGGGGCCCCAAGTGGAATAGGCAGGTGGCCACCAATATCCACCTGGATCAACATCCAAATGCACTAGAAAACTTACCAAGAAGAGATGAGATAGGAAAAGAAAAGGGTAAGGAAAAGATCAAGTTAACCATCTAAGATCAAGAGAATCTGTGGAAATATGTAGTTATAATTCTGAATAATTATCAGTAAATACATAGCATGATGGAAGTTCTTATCAAATCTTAGAAAATAGTCCCCATTGGAGCATGTGGAGAGATAAGTCTAGAAAAATAAATCCAACATGAAATTCAGAAGATGATGGATGCACATAAGCTTTACATCACTCAGAAGGACATTAAGCCTACCAAGGAGTTTATTAAGTGGCACATAGTGGAACCAAAAAAGATGCACATGATTCTCACCACACTATTCCACCAAGTATAATATGATATGAAAACAATAGTTCCCAGTTCTTTAAAGTGTGATATTACCTATGAAAAATTTATATCAAACAAATTCTTGTCCATAGTAGTTGACTACAAGGCATGGCATGTGTACCTGATTCTCGAATTACAATTTCAAGCCCCACCCTTGGATATTTTGGAATTAGTGCCATAAAGGATGTTTATTGTATTATTTCAAATTTCAATTTAACTATACGATTTGAAAATAGGATTAGAAATAAATAATTTAGAAATTGGACATGAAGTTAGTTGAAAAGTCATGGAAGGTTAAGGGTCACCTAACTTTATGATAAAATTCCCTCATAGCTAGTAAGAAAGGCTTTTAGTTTTGGACTATTTAGAGCACTTTGAAAGGGAAATCATGCATACTTCTTTGAATATCAAGTTATAGTTTTGCATTCCCACTCATGGGTATCTTGGACACATTGTGTGATTTTATATGGGGTCCGCATCAATATTCACTTTTCAGTTGTGACAAGCATTTATTTCACATGTTATTCAACATTGTAATACTATGCTTGTTTTTGTTTAATGGTATGCGATTATTTTTCATGTGTTGATAATTAATAAACTATTTTGCTAATTGAAAACTTATATCTTTCCAAGGATTGTTTACTCATTTATATATATGCCCACGTCGGTTATTGGTTATGAACTATTTTACAATTGATAGCTAGTACACTTCTATAATTTTGTATCTTAATTAAATTCTGATATCATTATTTCTTTGAGGTTCATAGTTTTCTACCAATATTCTACAATATTTTGTGTCTATTACTTAAGTTTTTTCCATAAGTTGTTCTAACTTGTATCTCATCAAGAGTATTATTTGGATTTCCGTTCCCTTGCACTATTCACTGAAACTTTGATTTTCACCCAATATGATAAGACAGTTGGGTATTGTAGCCACTACAACCCCAAAATTTGTACATTTTCTAAAATTTGGAGTCCCCATTTTTTATTCTTTAGGTGATAATTCTCAATGATTTTCCCTAAGTCTCTTTTAACTTGCTAAATTTTGCAAATGAGATTATCACAAGTTTCCATGCCTTAATGCATAACAAGTAATTTTTTTTCATCACATATCTATCAATATTGTTGTGAAATAGTATTTCCTAGTTTGAATCTTTGCAATAATAACTCTAACATCATAATTTCAATTGCTATAGTGCATCCCCTCAAGCCTCGCTACAGTTCACCTGATTGTATTGCTGAAATCTCTTTTATCACTGCGACACAACATTTTTCTATGTGGATATTTGCAATGAAAATCCTGATATCGCATTATAATCTGTGAATATGTGATGCCATGATATTTTCATATAAACTTAACCCTTTAAATTTGATGTAATCTTTGTGAAGGAGAATTTAATTCACTAACTACTGTGCACATGTGAAAAAGGTTATATAAGATGTCTCCCCTCATATCATTGTCACCATGCATTTTTATGCTCTAAATCTATGTAGCATGTCACAAGGAAAGAAATATTGTCGTGATATGTCATTGGAAGTTGTGTCTCCACTGGAAGATAGACCATCACACTAGGGATTCAGTAAGTCGCCACATCCCTCTCTTCCTTTTTGCATTTTTTTGTTTCACCTTCCCTATCTATTGATCTTCCACATACCCTTAGGTTTATATATATGTTTCCTCCTCACTTTTTTGTTCCCTTTCTTTCCAGTTGTTATCACAAAATCAAACCTGATAGGCTACCAATCAAACCAATCTTGTGCAACTATTTCAAACAAAGCTTTTGGTTGAGGCTTAGCCTCCTCAACCTGAGAGGGCTCTCTCAAGGGTTTATGATTTTGATAAATATGTAGATGGCTAACTCTATATGGGATAAAAATAGACAGATGATATAAACTAGTTGTAAATCACATTAGCAAGCGTACATTGGGCTTATGGAGTCATAATAGCTTCAGAAAAACCAAAAAATTCTACCTAGCATGGAAGTCAAGGCATACCAGTGTTCAAGTTAAGGAATACATAGGTAGAACAGTGAAACACACAGTCAGCTTGTCTATGAAGGAAGTCAGAGCATCATTGATGAATTATGAGTAACATAAACAAACACCACTGCAATAGAATATTGAAAAGATTCCATCAAAACAAAAAAATGTAAGAACTCATTATGAATCTTGAGTTGTCTAAGTATAAATTTTGTATTAGGCTGAAAACAGTAACCTACAATAAAACACAGTATTTTTGGTAACAAATGTCCAACCCTTTCTATTTCAACTTCTTGATCTTTTATAGATAATTTACATCATGAGATAAGCTTCTCCACAACTAGATACATCTAATTCCCATGCTTTGACACCTATTCTAACCATAAAACATGGTATTTATTACAAACACAGCTGTAAAACTAACATAGAGTCCTATTACAAATAGAATTAGAACTCTTTTGATTCTACTCAAAATAGCTTTATCTAAACTTAATTACATCATTTTCCACCTGTATTTCCATTAAGTTGAATCCTGATGATGAGTTCCAACTTGTTATAACCATAATGTTGATGATGTTTATCCCCTCCAATCTAGGAAACTGCTCCCCTGTTTTTAGGCTTAGGATCCCTTTAGTTTCTTGAGATATTATGACCACTTATAGCTGATAAATTCGAGGCTAATTTATGTTAGGAACATGTTTGGAATATTTCCCAATTCATCCCTTCATTCCAGCCATGCGAAACCACTTTGAACTTCTCAAAACAATGAAAACGGACCTGCGCTACGAAAGCAGCACAGTTTCGTAGCGCTTTTCGTAGCGTGGTCATTTTACCCATTTTCCTTCAAAATTTAGTTTCCTTTCCTTCAGATTTACTTTTATATTCACTTGATATAGCTCCCTTAGAAATTTCAAATCAAAATACATGGTCTTCCTTCCAAATTTTGATAAGAAAAAGGGTGAAAAAGCTGCTACAGCAGTTTCGTAGCGCATTTCACCCTTTTTGCACTACAGGCACTATGAAACTATTGCGCAAGCTATTTTAACACATTTTTCACAAAATTTAAAACAAAAAGGTGCCATATCTTCATAAAATAATTGGATTCATCAAAACCATCAGCTATTTGGACCAAAAACAGAATCTTCACAAAATTTAATCCTCATTTTCCATTTAGAGTTTGCTTTGAATTTGTCATTTTGTACCTCTTCTCTTTAGTTCATCTTGAGAATGTTTTAATTGTAGCTCCAAATGCTCCACTTGGCCTCTTAGATTTATTTTACTGGCTCTTAAATGGGTGTTCATCACTCTAACAAATTTTGCTTCTTTAATGGCTGGAATTGTCCATGTAAAGAACTGTTGTGCACTGCTTGGGATATCTAACCTAGCAACTATTTGACCTTCCCAAAAAGCCTTTAACCTCTTGAATTATTTCTTTTCAATGCTATGCTTTGCTGCCCTATTTATCATCATTTCCATCTCTTGATTTTTTAGCTTCAACCTTTCTTCCAACAATTGACACTCTAACATGTGTTCCTTTCCCTTCACTACCTTGTTGACTGCATTCTCCACTATAGGTGATGAGAGATAAATCACCTTTTCAGGGACTTTGGCTGCTTCAATAGTTACTTGGACATATTTAATTCTTTCTTGGATTTTATTTTCATGCCTAGTTAGAGGATTCCTAGCTTGAAAAACAAAAGCTGCATTCTCACCTTCAAATTCCAATTTCTTTGCTAATTTCATTTTTCTCTATTTGGGTTCATTCACTTCAATGAAATCTACCTTCACAATGTGTGATTCTTCTATATCAATTGCATGCAATATATCATCCAAGTTTCCTTTCATCATTGGGCTATCCTCTGTCACTGAAACAACTGCTTTTCCCTTTGATGATGATACATGACTTCTTGTCTTTATTTGGGTCTCTTGCTTACTGGCCAATTGTTTTTGTTTTGTTTCTTTGGCCCTTTCTACTCTCTGTTTTGCAGGTGATTAGGTTTCTGCAACAAGCCTTGATGATTTCTCAGTTCTATCTTCAACTTGTTACCTTGGTTTCAATTTTACAAACCTCTTTTCTTTAGTAACCACTGGCTGACTGGATTCTGCTATTGGTGGTGAAGGATTCCCCTTAATATTAGGGTTTCTAGCTGGGGTTAAGGCTTCCATTTCAAATCCACTCATAAATAAAAAGGAAGACCAATCTTTATTTATTTTATGAAGCTCATTCAAAACCAGTAACTTTAGCAAACCGTGATGAAATAGAGATGTTTCACAACCATCAGATTTAGCTTGGACTTTGTTAGCCATTTTGGCAAGGCTTCTATGCAAGTAAAATGGTAAATCTAATGATATCATGCCTGTGAAATGAAACAACAGTTTTAAATGATAAGTGTAGACTTTATGGTACCTGCCTTCACATGTGAAATATCTTTGGATGTTGAAAATCAACTTTACATAGTTTTCCTTGATGCAGCTTCTGGGTATTGCATTGTTCAAGTCCATGTATTCATATTTAAGTTTCATAAACTCCTTGCATGGCTCCATGTCAAACCTAAAACCTTTGAACCAATATTTTTGTCCCCTAGGTATCTCTATCAAAGTAGCTATGATCTCAAGTGTAACTGGCATATTTATCATTCCAACTTTGGTAGTGGTTCCACTGAAATGTAAAGCAAACTCTTTGGACACCTGAGTGTGGCACCCCTGTAGCTTTTCACAAAATTTGAGACAACCAGCTTTACTAAAAGCCTCCATTACCATTTGATCCTCCATAACAACATTTTTATTCTCAGGCTCGTATCTTAGACAATGTCCCCCTTTGTGGACCTTCTTTTCCTCTACCATGTTTCCTGTAGAAAACTTGTTAGCTTCTCTAAAACCTATAAAGCAGCCTCTCTTGACCTGATGAACAGCCTCGCTTGATTTGATGAACAGCCTCGCTTGATAATGGTGATAGTTGTCTTTGGATGGAACAACCACAAACTTATCCTTACTGCTTCAAAGCTTGGACAAGATATGTGAAGGTAAATGAAACAAGGATGACCCAATTAGGCAAAAATTAGAATTAGAGATGTCACCTCATGACCAAATGATGTTTGATTGATACCCTATCATGACTATGATGACTGTAGGACAAGTGGGTACATCGAATCTGGTAATTAACTGGCTCACCATGCCCCTATCATGCCATTCCCCAACTGAAACTGAAAAATATCAGCTTATTTGACACGATAGCTATGAAACTGCGCTTTCATAGTGCTCACAGTGTAATTTTTGGACTTTGCGCTACGAAAGTAGCAACGCTTTCGTAGTGCAAAACTCACTTTTTGAACTAACGGCGCTACGAAAATGTGGATTTGTGGCCAATTGCATAAAATTGACCCAAAACTTACATAAATGAACCTTGAACAAAAAATTTGAATTTTTTGACCATGAAATGGACCTACAAAGACCTTATTTGAATTCTAATGATCAACACTAAACCTATAAAACTATGACATACCCTTAATCATACTAAAATGACTTTCAAAACTATTAGACCATAATCAAAACAGAGTTGACATATCATGTTTTGATTTTTTTTTTTTTGGGTGATAACAGTGACTCCACTTGGGATAGTGTGCCCCTATGGCACACTAAGAACCAATAGTTCCAATGCTGCTATCCATTTTCTTAACCAAAACAATAAAAACCTTGAAATTTCCAAGCTTCCTCCTCAAGCTCTAATGGCCTTCACCTCGGGCTCAAGCTTACAGATTTTTCTTGTCATTATCAATAGAAAAACTTATAAAATGGAATATATACAATGACATGAACAATCCATCATATTTTAGGAAGAATAATGCTTCAAAAACTTGCCATTGACAGGTCCTCCAGCATATGGTTTTCCATCTATCTCTTGCCATATGTAAGTATTGTCTCCATGGAAAGCAATGATTTTGAAAGGAAATTTCCATAAGTTCTCAAACTTACAATGTTTACCTTTCTCTTCAATTATGGCCTCCCATTTTAGCACTTCATCTTGAATTTGAAAACTTTCTTTCTTGATCTTCTTATAAAATTTCCTCTTGATTATATTTTGAGATTGTTGATTGTGTTGAAGATTGCAACAAGAAATAGTGAAGGAGGCATCCTGAAACAGCTTTCCTAATCCTAGTTGGAAAGTGATCACCTAAACTAGGTGGGGACCACACAGGTGATTTTGTCGCAAAGTCTATTTTTAGACTATGTCTATTTTTAGACATATGGATCATGGTATATGAGTTGCAGGATTCTATTTATGGATGATTGGTCAAGTTGGTAAAAATAGATGGACCTCTATTTTTAGACATTGGGCGAAGTCTATTTTTAGACTTCCAGTCTAAAAATAGATCAGTCGAATATTATTAGTCCTTAATAATATTTGGACTATAAACATTATCTTATCCTCTTGGATCACTTCAGTTTGATTCTTGGATGTAAAGAAACATGTAAAGACACCATTATTCTTTGTAAGCAGTTGAGTTATTTTATGTTAATTTCTTGCATAGAACTCATGGCAGAGTGTCAGGAGTTGATGAGAGAGTTGTGGAGCCGTGTTCGGTTTAACTTAGTTGAACTAGTTGTATTTAGTCTAACTGATAAACACACTAGTGATGAGTGGTGTGAATTAATTATTAATTAATTCACTAATTATTAACTCATAAATCAACTAAAGAATACATCAGTTAACTGCAATGCATGGACAGTTCAGTGGAGACCAGTGTTAGAGGTGGGTGAAAGGGTGAGTCTACTATCAGTTGTGAATATACTTGTGCATGAGATTTGCACACACACTGATTGAGATTTCCAATGAGGATTGCGCAGTATAAGCTAGTGGGATTTGAACTTGGATCAAATTCATTCTCATCTTGGATTTCACAGTAGAGGCAGGCAAACAGTGGAGGAGATTTGAACCTGTGACTTGTTTCAGATCTGAGTTAGTTTGTCTGTAGCATGTGAGATAGTGCTGAGAGATGTGAGGAGCTTTGTGATATGTATTGTTACATGTTCTCTATCATTATAATATACAGATAGTTGGGGGTTTTCAGCTGTAAGCTTTCCCCATTACATACTGTGTTATATGTGTGCTTTATTATGTTTTAATGTGCGCATGCGGCTGCTTCTATTTCCGCAAATTGATGATCAATTGTAGAAGAGGTTACGTATTATGCATGAAGCTTAAATAGTGTGTAATAAGGATAATATTGGTGAATAATTCAGCTATTATTCAAATTTCTACATGGTATCAGAGTGAAATTCATCATCAGATCTATTACAGTGATTACAATTTATTTCGGTAGACAGAGTCTGTAAGCGGGCCAGGTAGCCTCTGGATCCATCCTTTCTTTGAAAGGTGATATATCCAGTAAATGCCCCTACAGTCGATCTCTATGGTAGAAATAATTTGTTCTCACAGATCATAAGCGGTTGATTTTTGAGCTGGTGGAATTCGAATTTGCAGCAATGTTTTTCTTGGTGTCGAAGTCAAAATGTCTTATCAAGGATTGCGATTGGAGTATGCTCTTGAAGGCAGCTCGAATTATATTGCATGGAGAGATAGGATGGAGGCGGTGTTAGATGAAAATGGGCTGAAGGAGTTCATAGATGCTGAAGTCCCAAATCCTACTGATACTGCTCAAGTTGAGGCTTGGCAAAAGAAGACAGCAAAATGTCGAAGGATTCTGTTGGAGGGCGTGAAGGATCACATTGTATCTAGCCTGCATGGTAAAGCTTCTCCATACTTGATGTGGAAAGCGTTGACAGATTTATTCCAAAGCAAGAGCGACCAGAGGAAGTTGGCGCTCAAGGATAAACTTAGGAACATAAAGATGGAGAAGAATGACACTATTCCGGTATACTTGACAAAGTTTATCCACTGCAGGGATGAGCTTGGGAGTGTAGGAGTTAGTGTGGATGATGAGGAATTGGTGGAATTGGCTCTCCTTGGTCTTCCGAAGATTTGGCATTCCTATCAGGATTCTATCAATGGTCGGGAGAAATTGCCAGGATGGGAGCGACTTTGGTCGGATCTTATGCAAGAGGAGATAAGGCGGAGTACCAGGGACGGACCTTCATCAAAGGCATCTGATGAATGAGATTGCACTTTGACTTCCAAAGCAAGGAAGGGGAAGGGAAAGAATAATTCTTCTCAATCCGGTGTGGATGGTAAATAGCGTGACATGTCCAAAGTGAAGTGTTTTCACTGTCACGAGAATGGACATTACGCCACAAATTGTCCACAGAAGAAGAAGAACAACCAGGATGCTAGAGCTGCAGCTGGTGAGGCTCTTGCCTCGCAATTTGAGCTAGACTTCTCATTGATCGCATGTATGGTGTCTAGTGCATTGGGATTGGGGTGGTATTTTGATAGTGGCGCTTCCTTTCACATGACGGGAGATGTGAATCTTTTCAGTGACTTGGTGGAGAAAGATCTCCAGTTGCATGTTGAGTTGGGCGAAAATGGACCATACAATGTGACCAGACTGGTACCATAACCTTCGTGAGATTCAAATCATTCTTTGTTAAAGAAGTAGTGCATGTTCAGGTTTAAAGAAGAAGATCTCTCATGCAATGTTAGAGGATGAAGGGCATGAAGTTAAGTCTTTGAAGGAGAAAATTTTCTTTTCGGCATTGCAGCATTTACCAAGTCAAGAAGGTTGGGACGAAAAGAATCTCACGTATCACATAGATGGGATGTTCACGTGAGTCTTGCAACGTTGAAGTAAAAGAAAGACATGCAATTGAAGCTGAGAGGGAGCAAGATTTGCAGGTAGGAGTGAACCTCGGGATGTGGAGCAGCCACAAGATGAGGATCATGGAGTGGAAGAAACCACTCATGCAGAGAAATTTCATACCAGATGGGCAGAGGGAGTGCATGCAGCTATACCACCAGGTGAGAGGTGGGGCGATATGCATGAATAATCCCAAGAGGAGATTTATGGGCAGGATTCATTGAGATGGTGTGGATCTCATGAATTGAACCTGGCTATGAGGTGCCCACAGCGCAACAGTAGCATGATCAGCTGATTACGTGCATCAAAGACAGGAGCCTATATCAGAGCGCAAATCGTAGTTGACAAGTGCAAGAGTGCATGGGTGCAAGAGTTCAATAGCGCAGAGCCTCACATTGTGTGAAGGCCTGGGCTTTCGGCTGCAGCAAGAATATTTTGATGATAGATGCATGGAGTTGCATGGCACATCAGACTGATTGAGTTGTTTGGAGCCTATTCAGTTTCAGAAGAGTTGCAGAGCAGATGCATGGAGTTGCATGGCGCTTGTGAAGGTTGCAGGGCGAATGCATGGAGTTGCATGTCACATGCAAAGACAGTCCTTTCTTGTTGAGAGGGAGTGTTGAAAATGGCAACAAGAAACAGTGAAGGAGGCCTCCTCAAACATCTTTCCTGATCCTAGTTGGAAAGTGATCACCTAAACTAGGTGGGGACCACACATGTGATTTTTGTCGGAAAAATCTATTTTTAGACTATGTCTACTTTTAGACATATGGAGCATAATTTGGGAATTCTACTTGGAGATTCTTGGAGTATGCGACATGTCGGTAAAAATAGATGAGACCCTAATTTTTAGGACCCAGGCTATTTTTAGACTGATCTCCTAAAAATATGGAAGTCAAATATTATTTACCCTTAATAATATTTGACTATAAACATTATCTTTCTTCTGGAGCACTTCATTTGATGCTTGATGTACATGTACTTAATAAGGAATTATGCTATTCCTAGGGTTTGATGGCATCTTGCATGGTTTACTTCAGTTAGACTTCAGTGGCAGAAGTTTTGGAGGAGTTAACGGGACAAATAGTGGAGTTGTGTTCTATTTAATTCAGTTGAACTAGTTGAGATTAGTTAACTAGCTAATCAATTAGATATGAGTGGAGTAAATTAAATAATATTTAATTTACTAAATATTAACTCATAAATCATCTGGGGCCAATACATCATTAACTCAAGTAATGTAAGTATTACCAAGGAGACCAGTGTTAGAGGTGGGTGAAAGGGTGAGTCTACTATCAGTTGTGACTATACTTGTGCATGAGATTTTCACACACATTGATTGAGATTGCCAATGAGGATTGCGTAGTATAAGCTAGTGGGATTTGAACTTGGATCAAATTCATTCTCATCTTGGATTGTGCAGTAGAGGCAGGAAAACAGTGGAGGAGATTTGAACCTGTGACTTGTTTCAGATCTGAGCTAGTTTGTGTGTAGCATGTGAGATAGTGCTGAGAGCTGTGAGGAGATTTGTGCTATGTATTGTTACACATTCTCTATCATTATAATATATATATAGTTGTGGGTTTTCAGCTGTAAGCTTTCCCCATTACATACTATGTTATATGTGTGCTTGATTATGTTTTAATGTGCGCATGCGACTGCTTCTATTTCCGCAAATTGATGATCAATTGTAGAAGAGGTTATGTATTATGCATGAATATTAAATAGTGTGTAATCAGGATCATCTCGGTGAATAATTCAGCTATTATTCAAATTTCTATAGATTTTTGTCATAAACTTCATTCCTTTTCTCTTGCAGATCTATCAGCTGATTAATTCTCCTCTGGAATGCATTTGGTTCCTCTTCTAGCCCTTGAATTAGCTTCATAACAGGTACTCCTAGTGATGTAGGAAAAATAACCTCAGCGCCATATACCAATTCATATGGTGAAGTTCCGATTGACCTCTTTGTGCATATCCTGTCAGCCCATAAGGCATACTTTAGCTTCAAATGCCAAGCTTTCCTATTATCCTGCAACACCTTTTTAATAATCCTTACAATACTCTTGTTAGAAGATTTAGCAAGGACATGATTTCCTTGCGGATAGTATGCAGTAGAATTCCCGAGAGTAATATGATATTAATGATAGAAATTGATCAGCTTCTTAGACTTGAATTCTTGTGCATTATCAATTATAATCTTCATGGGGCAACCAAACCTAGACAAGATATTATTTTCTACGAAATAAATAATCAGAGAATCATTTGCTTGCCTAGTTGGGATTGCTTCAATCCATTTGGTGAATTAATCAGTCGCTGTAAGAATCTAACGATGTTGACCTGAAGATGATGGATGAATCTCCCCGATAAAATGTAGTCCCCACTGTTGGAATGGCGCTTCTACATAAATAGGAATCAAAGGTAAGGGCACAAGTTTCTTCTTACCCTCGAAAATATAGCATTCACGGCAGGCAACAACCCTCTTGTATACATCCTTAAACATTATTGGCCAATAAAACCCTGCTCTCAAAATTTTTTTCACTGTCGCCTTCCAATAATGGTGACCTCCACAATCCCCTTTGTGAAACTCCTCAATTAATTTATAAGCCTCCTCCTCCAGCAAGCAATTTAGAAAAATTCCACCAATATCCTTCCAAAACATATTTCTGTCAAATATAAAGTATCTCAAAGATTTTAGTTTAACAAACCTTGCTTTAGAATTTGTTAAATCAGTAGGTGCTTTATGGTACTGTAGGATAAAAAAAACTTCCTTGTACCAATATGAGGTGATATATTTTTCTTCAATAGGAACTAGTTCTTCCTCATCATCTGAAATTTCTAATATTTCTGCAATCCAATTTAAATCAAGACAGTCAAATTTTGACTGTGCCATCAGCTTCGCCAAGCCTGGTCCTTTGAGAAATTTTGTTGGTTTAATCTCAATATCATATTCTAGCAATTTGGAAATCCATTTCCCCCTCTTACCATTAGGATCAGCTTGAGTGAGGATGTCTTTCACAACAGTATTAGGAACAAACGCCACAATATGAGAATGCAGAATATAAATTATGAAATATTTGACAGCCTTCACCAAAGCATAGGCTTGATTTTCTAAGATATTATACTTCAGTTCAGAATTGACTAATGTCCTACTAAAGAAAGAAATCGGCTGCTCAATGAATTGTTGTCCCTTTTGTAGCAGAACTTCGGCGATAGTATTTTATGATGCAAAGGTAAAAACCAGAAATTCCTTGGAAAAATCAGGATTGATCAATATTGGTGCTTGCGTGAGTGCTCTTTTGATCTCTTCAAATGATTTTATTACCTATGCTATCCACTTAATATCAACTCCCTTCTTCAGCATCCTTGTTATGTCCTTCACAATCTCAGCAAAATTAGGAATAAATCGCCTTACAAAATTAACCTTTCCAAGGAAAGATTGAATCTCCTTCCTACTTGTTGGAAAATCCACCTTCTGAATTTCATTGACCCTACTTGGATAAATATTAATCCCATCTTTAGAAATGATATGCCCAAGTAATTTACCTGAAGTTAAAGCAAAAATATTTTTGGTGGGATTTAGAGAGATTCCAAACCTTCTACATTTCAGCAGAATTCTTTCCAAGTGTTCCAAGTGATCTTCTTCCTTCCTTGAAAATATTGTTATGTCATCAAGATACACAACCACCATCTTGTCCTTTTCTTTAGAAAATGCAATGTCCATTGCCCTCTAAAAGGTAACTCCTGCATTCACGAGACCAAATGGCATCTTGGCATACATAAACGTACCCCATGGTGTAGTAAAGGCTATTTTTTCCTAATCATCAGGATGCACAAGCATATGATTATAACCTAAAAAACCATCAAGCATAGATATTCTCTGAGAACCAACAATAGTTTGCAAAATTTGATCCATCTTTGGGAGAGGATAACTATCCTTCAGGGAGGCTTTATTCAGATTTTTGAAATCAATGCATATTCTGATTTCCCCACTATTCTTCCTAACCAGAACCAAATTTGCAAGCCAATTTGAAAATCTGATTGGAACAATGATTTTAGCATCAAAAATATTTTTAACCTCTTTCTCAATCATAGGCATGAGAAGTGGGTTGACACTCCTTAACTTCTACTTGAAAGGTCTTTCATTTTCCTTTATGGGAATAGTATGCTAAATAATGGCGGGATCATACTCTTTCAAATCAGCATAGTTCCAAGAAA
Organism: Pinus albicaulis; assembly: GCA_034641835.2. NCBI lineage: Eukaryota > Viridiplantae > Streptophyta > Pinopsida > Pinales > Pinaceae > Pinus > Pinus albicaulis. The sequence continues at coordinate 65,076,264 of CM076579.1, forward strand.
ATACATCTATGAATATTTTCATCATTTCAACATATTTAAACTTCATATTAGCTGAAAGAAATTTTAAAAGTTTAATAATTTTGGACATAGATATAGTACCAAGGTTACAACTCTCAACTTCTTCATCATCATCTTGCATCTTAGGGGATTTAAAAACATCATTATGATCAAAACATTTTTCTATAGGTATGAGTCATTTTGGTATGGAACTATTCTTTAGTTGCAAAACTTCAGAATTCCCTTTAGATTCAGCTAACATGTTCTGCTGATCTACTTGTACATTTTGAAATTCTTCTTTCAGCTCAATAAATTTTTCACCTGCCGATCATCCTCAAAAACTTGCCACTAAGTAATATTATTAGGGATGGCTGGCCTATGGCAGACTTCAACTTCATACTTTTATGTGGAGTGCATAGGAATAATGAAAAGGCTTGCAGAGACAGCATGAGAATCAGCAATGGAGTTTTGTTCTCTAGTTTTGACTATGAATGAATAGGCTTGAAAGTTTTCTAACATGTCCAGAACCAAATTCTTATATGCCCTCATCCTTGTGTCCTTTTTTTGATAAACACCCTCAATCAATTTTATGACTAATTATAAATCTCCAAAAACATAAATGTTTTGAGCATTCATTCTTTTCAACACTTTTAGACCCAAAATCAAGGATTCATATTCAGCCATGTTATTCATGCAATGAAAGTTCAGTTTATAGGAAAAGAACTTACTCTCATCACTTGTATTTCTAATCCAAATCCCTGCTCCTACTCCTTCTTTTCCTGCTGATCCATCAAAATGAAATGACCACCAAACTTCTTCCTCTTTATTGCTAATTTGCTGACCTTCTACTTGCTGATTTTCAAACTGTTGAATTTCAGAACTCTGATTTTATTCTTTCTTTTTTTCTTCCGCTTCATTAGTCAATTCATTGAAAATAATAACAGAACCAAGCTCAGTATCAAGAGCATAAATTGGAAATTTTTTGGGTTTATATTTGCTACTCATCCTTGTCTCTCGATACAATCTTCTTTGCTCCCCAAAGACTGGAATGGTAGCATAAGTAAGATCCATCTACATTGTACCTTTAATTTTTGCTGCTCATGACCTTGACAATAGCATACCAAACTTCAATGGAATGTCTGCTATAACAATATCCATGACTATAGTCTTAGCAGGAACTTGCGTCAGACCGACAACAACATCCTTGATTAGACCAATGCATTGAACTCTTTTTGAATCAAAAGAAAAAAAATCTTTATATGGCCTACTTATTTCTAACCCCATCCTTTCCATGATTACTTTGGGCATAAGATTGTGAGAGGCCCCTGAATCCAACATAGCATTGTGCAATGTCATGTCGTGAATACTAAGGCTCACATAAAAAGGAGGAACTTCCTCATTCTGTTCATCTTCTAGTCTTGGGTCCAAATATATGGTCGGATGATATTCTAATACATTTAAGATATCAACAGCTCCTGGTTGTGAGTTTATAATTTTAACAATCTTGCTTCTATATTCATCTACCTTGAGAATCTCATCAAAAGGGATTGATATTTTTATCTTAGAAATTTCATTCTCAAGATTGAAAACAGAAACAAATTTTTCCACTGGTTCATCTTTCTTACCTTCAAGGACCGTAGGAGCATCCTTCTTGCCATCAGCAACCTTAGGTACATATTTCTTTGGTTGTGTTTTTTTTGCAATGATAGGCACATTCCTATTTCTGAGATTATATTGTTTCTGCATCTCAAAAATAGCATGTTGATACCCCTTTAGATAGTCTATTGTTTCTTCTTCATGATTGTTTTGATCTAATTGATCATGTTCTTCCTTAGTCAAGAAAATTCTTGACATTTCTTCATCAAAACAATGACTAAACTCCTCGGAAACTTCAGGATCATCTTCTTCATCAACCAAATTTCGCTGAAAAGGAGGTCTCACTGGAGGATCAGGCTGCTAATTTGTATTCTCCCTTGGCCTTTGTTGATTCTAAGGTTTCTAAATTGAGGTTCATCTTGTGCAGGAGGAGCAGAGGCATTCCCAAGGGCTAACCTATCCATCAATTTTTCCATTGTTCTCATCATTGAATCCAGTTTGTCTTGAGAGGTAGAGGATGAAGGTTTCTCTTCTTCTTTCAACTTAGCCTTACCCATTTTTGAATTTTTAGCTGCTATCAAGTTAAACTCCACTTTCACAGCATCATTTTACATTTAAACAAGTGTAAGCAATTCTCTTTCTCTCAACAGTATGGAAAATTCATAGTCAAAAGCTTCATCATACCTCATTTGAGCTAAAGCTTCTGGTGGTTTCAAACGAGCAGGAATATAATATAACACTTTATTAAACCTTTTTGAAAAAATTTGGACAGTTTCATCAACAGATCTTTTAAAGGTATTATACTCAGTGAGAGCTTCTACTGGATTAGTTCTATTTCCCCATTTTCTTAAGAAAACATCTTCAAATTCATTCCAATCATGAATGCTTCCAGGAGTAAGAGATTTATACCACTTCCTAACCTCACCAGTAAAACTATAAGAAAACAATATCAGCTTAAAATATTCATGATAAACCTCCTCCTTGTCTATAAATTCATTAAATTGATCTACATGATCCTCTGTAGTAATGTCTTCATCACTTCCCCAGGTTTTAATTCTAACATCATATTTACTAGGGAGGTCATGTAAAACAGCAGGAAGGACAAGAGGTGTGTATCTACCATGTGCAGCACGTGGATTTCTAGCCATGGTCAGAGGTACTGTGGTAATTTTAGGAAAAGAAGAAAAATTAGATGACAAACATCTATGAGGAGGACTGCTTGGTCTTTGTAAGTCGCTAACAACTGAGCTCCAGTTGGGAAGAGGTAAACTAGCTTTACATTTCAACAATAATTCAAAAGGGTCAAGCTCCTTCAATTTATCTAATGACTCTTTTTCCAACAAAAACTCTGAAGTGACAGCTTCCCAGAATTCCTCTTTTTCTTCTTGGGTTACTAGAGCTGAGGTGTCAATTCCTCTCTTCTGTAAGTCTAAGATAATTTCAATTAGTTCCTTTTCATTTTCTGATCTAAACAAAACCTCATGAATTTTATCATCAACTCTTTTGTCTTCAGGAATTCTTGATATTTCAGAGGACAAGGATTTCGAATGAGATGGAGTACCTACTATTTCAGAAATGCCTTGACTACCTCTTGAAATGGTGTTTGGATTGTCCAGGACGGTAGGTGGATCTGGGTCAGGATTACTCCTCGTGTATCTCCTTCTCGAAGCCACCTTTGAACATATAAACTTTAAATGGAGTCACCAAGGTAGATGCAGCATCGAAAAGCTTTTTGAGCTCCTACTACCTTCAGAAGTTCAACTTCAAAATCTCGGGAAAGTATAATATTCAGACTCCTGGCAGATGCACCAAAATGTTATCACAAAATCAGACCTAATAGGCCGCCAATCAAACCAATATTGTGCAACTATTTCAAATCAATATTTTAGTTGAGGCTTAGCCTCATCAACCTGAGAAGGCTCTCTTAAGGGTTTATGATTTTGATGAATATGTAGATGGCTAACTCTATATGGGATAAAAACAGATAGATGATATAAACTGGTTGTAAATCACATTATCAAGTGTACATTGGGCTTATGGAGTCATAATAGCTTAAGCAAAACCAAAAAAATCTACCTAGCATGGAAGTGAAGGCATATCAGAGTTCAAGTTAAGGAATACATACGTAGAACAGTGAAACACACAGTCAGTTTGTCTATTAAGGAAGACAGTGCATTATTGATGAATTCTGAGTAACATAAAAAAACACCACTGCAATAGAATATTGAAAAGATGCCATTAGAACAAAAACATACAAGAACTCCATATGAATCTTGAGTTGTCTAAGTACAAATTCTGTATTAGGCTGAAAATAGTCACTTACAATAAAACATGGTATTTATTACAAACACAGCTGTAAGACTAACATAGAGTCCTATTACAAATAGAAGTAGAACTCTTTTGATTCTACTCAAAAAAAAATTATCTAAAATTAATTACATAATTTTCCACCTATATTTCCATTAATTCCAATCCTAATGATGAGTTCCAACTTGTTAGAACCATAATTTTGATGATGTTTATCCCCTGCAATCTAGGAAACTGCTCCCTTGTTTTTAGGCTTAGGATCCCTTTAGTTTCTTGAGATATTCTGACCACTTATAACTGATCAATTTGAGGCTAATTGATGTTAGGAACATGATTAGCATATGTCCCAAGTCATCCCTTCATGCCAGCTGTTAGTATGAATCCTTTGTCGAAGTGTACGAAAAAGGACCACTTTAGCTACACATAACTAATAGCCCTAACAACAAAAGTGGCTGCCAATATCTTCAGATCTGCGGTTATTTATACAAGAAAAGAGCTGCAAAATACCAGATCTATGCATGGAAAGACATTAAGCAGTAAAAACAAGGGTTTGCTCCATATACCAATGGACAAGACAAGAACAATTTTTGAAAGAATTTTTGTATTAATGGGGCACCTGTGAGGAAAACTAGAAGGAGTATCCAATTCCCCTCAGTGGGATGGGTTCTTGGAAGTCCTCAGCACTTCAGATCTAAGATTTCTCTCTCTACTTGGTGTAGAAAACCCAATGCAAAGAGTAGAGCTCAATGGGAGCAAATGATGGAGATGTGTAACCAAGTGTATAGATCCAGAGTGATCTAATAGGCAACAAAAGGTGAAGAATGATGGGAAGAACCCTCCTATTTATAACAAAATATTGGGTCATTCTAGATCTTGGTGAATGATTAAAATAATGTTAACCAAATCTAGATCCACCTTAGGAGAACCGCTAGCATTAGGCCCTGGACCAGACATAGTGAAGGTGACATGGGGAGAACCAAGAGGAGAAGGAGGACCCGATGAATCAGGAGAGGAGTCGAAGTGCGGACTCGAAGGTGGACTGGCTCGACGACGGCGGGGCGGAGCAGGTCGATCGACCGGAAACTGAGGATGAAGGCCAAGAAGTCTCCGGTAAAGGCGCCTTGGGGGCGCAATGATGACAGGAAGAAGGAAACTGACAAGGGCAGAAATGGACAGAATCAAGCGATGTCAAGGGCAGATAAGGTGCAGTGACAATTGATTTTAGAGTCTTTGCCAGGTGGTGTTAACCAGACGCTTCTTCACTTAGGGTCAGTGTGTGATGTGCGTTAATTTTAATTTTTAAACCCTTTTCGTTTTGAGAGCAAGAAAAATTGTGCTGCGTAACTGAAAAGAAATCTGCGTAGAACAATATAGATTGCTGAAAGGACAGATCATTTAACAGCTAACTATGCATCAATCTAACCCAAAAAGGCGGGTCTCTCAAAACTACTCTAAAAGAGGGAAAAAATCTACTCAAAACACACATAAAAAGAGGTCAATAGATCTAGGGTCGAAAGGGACAGGGATCTAGAGAAAAAAGCTGCTGAAAAGAGGTGCAGATCACAGCCAAGAGACAAAGGCAAGGTGGCTGGAAAAAGGAAGGAAATCAGAAAAAAATGGAGGGGGCAAGGGGGAGGCCCAGAAAGTAGGTCCAAACAAAACGACAGGAGGTGATTTGAAAGGAAGAAAGGATGATTTCAAAGGATCTGAAAGGGAGGTAACAGATCTAGAAAAAAAGAGGTTGAAGCTCTGAAAAACAGACGGCTGAAACAGCTTAAAACTCTTCCACAAAAAGTGGAGGGTACTAAAGCCCTAGGGGGCTAGGTTCCCACTTAGATGAGTAAAAACAGATCAGAACTTGGTCAAAACGGGCTGAGACAGAGGCTGGAGGACCCTGGCAGAAGCTACAACAAAACCCAGAAAAATTGCAGAAAAATTGTTGAAAAAATGGCAGGTCGCAGGAAACAGGCTGAAAAGTGCGACCTGGAGGTCCAGGTCGCAGGTTTAGGGCCAAAAAGTGCGACCCCATGTTCCGGTTGTCTCAGCGGCAGATTTTCAGAAAATTTGTCGTCTCAGTTGCGGCTGGTGTCGCTTACCTGCGCAATAGGGCCAGAAACACACGGAAGTTAGAAATTTTAATGTTTTAGGGTTTTATGTGAGAAAAACAACATGAAAATAGGAAAAATAAACAGCTGAAAAGAAACCCTAGGGTCTGAAGTAGCTGGATATGCAGGAATATGAAAAACGACAACGGTCGTAATTTAAAACCCGTGTGGAGTCGCCATTTGTTAGTATGAATCCTTTGTCGAAGTGTACAAAAAACGACCACTTTAGCTACGGATAACTAATAGCCCTAACAAAAAAAGTGGCTGCCAATATCTTCAGATCTGCAGTTAGTTGAATAAGAAAAGAGCTGCAAAAAACCAGATCTATGCATGGAAAGACATTAAGCAGTAAAAACAAGGGTTTGCTCCATATACCAATAGACAAGACAAGAACAATTTTTGAAAGAATTTTTATATTAATTGGGCACCTGTGAGGAAAACTAGAAGGAGTATCCAATTCCCCTCGGTGGGATGGGTTCTTGGAAGTCCTCAGCACTTCAGATCTAAGATTTCTCTCTTTAGTTGATGTAGAAAACCCAATGCAAAGAGTAGAGCTCAATGGGAGCAAATGATGGAGATGTGTGACCAAGTGTATAGATCCAGAGTGATCTAATAGGCAACAAAAGGTGAAGAATGGTAGGAAAAACCCTCCTATTTATAACAAAATATTGGGTCATTCTAGATCTTGGTGCATGGGTTAACGAGATCTAGATCCACTTTTTATGGAATATTTTATTATATTTGTTGGAGGGAAAAGGTATTTGACTTGGGTCAAATCCCTTAATTTGTCAAAAATAAATAAATAAATGATTTATTTATCTTTTTAAGGAAGCGGTTAGAAGAAAATCAAATAAATAATGATTTATTTAATTATTTAAGGAAGTGGTTGAAAGATAATTAAATAAATAGTGATTTATTTAATTATTTGTGGGTGATTTGGTCATATTTAACAAGGAATATCATCTAAATAAGGTTTAAATGATTATTCCTAGAAAATAATAAGATAAATAAAGGTTTATCTAATTAATTTATTTGATTTTGGGTTAAACATGACGGGGAATAATAATTAAATTATGGTTTAATTAATTATTCCATGAGGAAAATCAAACAAATATGGGTTTGTTTAATATTTCCTTTTGGGGTTTTTTGTTTTAACATAGTGAAAGAAGTTTTACTTAGGGTAAAACTGGTCTTACATGGTGTACTTGGGTCCATCTAATGATAATAGGTTAGATGACCAAAAAATGGTGTAACACCAGCTATGCAAAACCACTTTTAACTTCTCAAAATAATGAAAACAGACCTGTGCTACGAAAGCAACACAGTTTCGTAGCGCTTTTCGTAGCGCGGTCTTTTTACCCATTTTCCTTCAAAATTTAGTTGAATTTCCTTCATATTTACTTTTATATTCACTTGATATAGCTCCCTTAGAAATTTCAAATACAAATACATGGTCTTCCCTCCAAACTTTGATAAGAAAAATGGTGAAAAAGATGCTACAGCAGTTTTGTAACGCATTTCACCCTTTTTTCACTACAGGAGCTACGAAACTACTGTGCAAGTATTTTTAACCAGATTTTCACAAAAGTTAAAAAAAAAAGGTGCCACAACTTCAGAAAATCATTGGCTTCATCAAAACCATCAGCTATGTTGGCTCAAGGGGTCCTGACCGAGGTTGGGAGGTTAAGGTTTTCCAACAAACCCCTATACTACTGGCCCTTTCGGGAGTGACCTGCTTGCGCAGGTTAAAGTCTCACCTAAAGAAATATGTGTGGGTGTTGGAACCAGGTTTCTGCACCCTGAGAGAGGATAGGTAATCCAAGAAGAGTTGCATTCTGCTTTATAATGACCAAATCGCATATCCCAAAATTGAATCTATGGATCTCCTTCGCATCCACGTACGCAAGGTCAAATATAATTATTGTACTTAACAAATCATACACTCCTAAAATAGTAGCGAGAATTACAGTTATTATTTGCATAAAACATAACAGAATAGACCCAGATCAAAGGTTTGCGCAGCAGAACACTTAACACATTTACTTTCGCAGCTTAATACAGAATATGCATAACATAACAACTATCAAAGATTCGCATCAATAGTACAAATATATTCAGTTACTCAACAACCTTTCTCATTCATTAATCCTTCAGATCCTTCTTACAATACCCAAACCCGACCTGCGCACATAGCAGCAGGGTCCACACACAACAAGACTAGAGATCTCCATGCACACAGCCAGCAGGAGTCCTTTCTCCGAAAACCAAAACAGATCTACTAAGCCACAATTCGCATCACGTTCTCATCATATTATTCTTACCTTATAATTCAAAATGTCCCTCTATTTATAACAATCTAGCCTATTCTTTCCTATGGTCCGCACACCATGGTTTGTGGACTCTAGGTCTACCATTTGAACCATTACAATTCTTTTTAGGGCTTTGACCCACCCCAAAACCCTCGTGCTAGAATAATTATACTAAAAAATATGCAAAATTGGACCATTTTTGCATCTTGCAGGAGATCCTATTCCAACAGTCCCCCAACACAATCTTGTGACTTGTCCCGAGTCACTGGGGTGGTGCAGTCTCTACCTACGCACGTAGGGAATTGATGGTTACGATCATTGGAGGCAATACTTCTTGACTCTGAGTGGTAGCACTCTACACGATGTCTAAAAGCATCTGGGAATTCAGTCCTTTAGTAGTCGCGGTAACATGCTCTAAGGTATGGTTTAGTCGCTTGATTTTGCCATCGGTATGCTATGATAGTTGGAGGGCGGCGTCGGCCCATGGCTTCAAGCATTCTATGATGAAATGCTTCATTCATTGGAGTTCCTCAATCTTATGTTGGAGTGCTTTTCTAGTCTTCAAGTGTGCCAGACGTTGCGTAGGGAATAAGGAGGGCAAGGTAGCTTTGATATGATCGAAAGTGACTTCCTTCTGACGCAAGTCCTGATTAATTTTCTGAAGAACCAGGTTGAACTAGAATGCTTTCCAAAGTTGCATGGCCGACTCGAGCAACTGAGTACCCTGAGAAATCTCGCCCGTAATGATGTCCGTAGCTTTTGTTACCAGTGTAGAATGCTGGGCTCGTACCTCTAGAGGTGTTGCAAGCTGTAATTAGGCTTGTAATGCGGTGATTTTCTGCTCCATTTGGGTCTTGAGGGCCTATATTTTAGTTTTTTATGTCTTTAGTGCTGCAACCAAGCCTTCTACTGTAGCTCGGAGCGGAGCTACAGCCGGGAGCTCATTTAAGACCTTTTTTCCGAGCTGGTGGACCACTGTTTTGGGTTGCGCCTTTTGTGAGATAGCAAAGGAGATGTCTGCGATCTGTCGTGCAATGATTAGTGTGGACACATTGAGCTGTTGTTGTGCGGTCCAGTCGCGATGGTGGATCTCTTGAAGCACGGTGGTGTGGAAACCCTGTAACACCTCGTGGGGCTGCTTTGCCATGTCCAATTGTAGTCCTGTATCCACTGGAAGGTGCGTGTCGACTAGGCTTTCTTTTGCAGTTAGCCCGGTACTGCTAGATGTCATGGGCGCCTGTGCCTGTATTATGGTAGGGTGAAGCATATCCATATTTTTTCGGAGGTCATGAAGCTCAGCCTGCATGGCATTGATTGTAGCCTTTTGTTGTGCTTCTATGGCTTCCCACTTATCCTCTATAGCCAGAGTAAGTGCGTCCGTAATTTGGTCGATATCACCATCAGTTAGCATGATTGTTGCATCGTATTCCTAGCGTTGGGTGCGCTAATTTTTCCAGGGCCCCTTTGCAAGCTCTCTGTGTTGCATCGTACCCTGAAGGGATGTAGTATCCTTGTTATTCATCCCTGTCATTCACAGGACGAGCTGCGAAACGACTGTGTCAGCACTTACGGTGATCTGTGGTGGTTGTGTAACATATTTCGTGGCTGTGTCTGAGCCCTTCCAGCTAGACCCTGCGATCATCCCAGGGTTGAAAGGGGCATTGACTTTCATCATATAGCTATGAAGCCAATCTGTGCAGGGTTCAAAGTCAATTCTCCACGCAGGGAGCCAAAGGGAAATTAGCTTATCAATTTTGTCGTCCCCAGACCCCCTCAACGTAATGTCTGTAGGCTATGGACTGGGAAGCACCAAATTGTCCATGGGGTTAGGGGCTACCATATTAATGTAAAGAGGGGATCCCGAATTTGGAGACCCACGGGCAGCAGAAGCAGGTTGATTGGGTATGAACATAACTCTAAAGGTCCAGAGAATCATGTAGCAGAACAATACATGCGGATTACAAAGATGATATGGAACCTTGGTCAGAGTTAACCTTTTGTCTTTATAGTGCCTGTGTCTGTCCAATAGTAAGGGGAACCTTACTTGGAACTTACCATCAAGAAAATGGTAAAAAATCACAAGAAATTACCTCATTAATTTCCAGCCGCCTATTTTCCCTAACGATAATATACCATAGTCAAGTTTTCTGACTATCATCGTTTGCACCCTATGGGCTTCCCACATATCTAATAACCTCGGATGAAGCATCCATGCTGCTGGCACATCCTTAATTATAGCCAAAGTAGGATGTGTTGTAATACAATTTAGGTGCAACCTAAACAACTTGGCGACCGTGCGCATCCCGTCCATTTTGGAGTTTGGAACAGTTCAGGGATCATCCTTTCCTTCCTTTGGGCTGAGGCTATAGTATTCAACCATGTGTGGTACCTACCTTCCCCATGATTTGGATGCAATGTATAGGTGTGGTCTACCCCAATTCAAGGTGTCAGTTTTCTGCAGAGTTGCATCGAGCGCTCCTGTGCCATCTACCAACCTAAATGTTCACAGAAACTCATCCATCAAAGTCTCTCAATGGTGAGTGCGTTGATGTAGCTCTGCGTCTAAGTACCATGCAGCTAGGTGTAGTCCTAGAGCATGGATAAATAGGTGGACCCGTTCTTTTGGGGTGTTGTCGCACCACTGCATTTCCCATGTGAGAAAATATCTGTGTGGATCTTCTGACCCAAGGAACTTTTTGATCTGTCTCACAGCTAGAGATTCAAATCGCAGGATCATCTTATCCTGACATTCTTCCCAATCCCGGAATACCTTCCCATGCATCTCCCACCAGCGTGCAGGTGTTATGTGCAGGGCTAGCTTAAGGGCCCATAGCCTGCGTCCCTTGGGAACTTCTAATTTGAATGTGTGTTAAAATTCCTTAATGTTACCCGAATCCCAAAAGTAGGGCATGTCTCTTACCTAGGAGGAGATGCAGTGGAAGTTCCTTGTGACCTAAAGACATTGCAGCGCCGAAACCTCATGCAACCGGCCTTGCCAATTCTCTAGTTCCCCATCAGAGTCGAAAAATAATTCACTGTCTTTTTCCCAGCAAATTACTCCTTCAACCGTGGGGTTAATGCAATCTTCGACCTGCATAGTCAACTTGTAGATGTGATCCACTTCCTCCTCATCACGTGCTAGCTCTGTATACTATGCACCTTCCGCAAGATCCAACGGTACTATTACTCGTGTACCGTTATTTTCAAACACCATGCTTCTCTTTTTGAGGCTGATAAATCCCCCCATATCTATAGCCCATTCCAGTCCTAGGAGCGAAGGGTAGGGGTCTGCATCTTCTACGATTTCTATTACCTCAAAGTCAACTTGGGCTTTTACTCCTGCGATATCTACCATGATTTTTGGCAGCCTTCCTAGAGGGATGCTCTTCTATTGATTCGCCATGCACAGCTGGATGGTGGACCATTCCAACTCAGGTTCTCCCATTCGTTTCCATGTTTGTTTAGGTAACACATTCACATCTGATCCAAGGTCCAAAATAACCTGATCCATCTCGTAGTCACCAATCTGCGCAGTCAACCACATTTCTCTTCTGGTGCATTTTTTATACCTATATAGTTTGTGTACATCCTTGGTCCCTGGGGTCGAATCAGGCTACGCTTCATAGCTATTAATTAATTCCTGAAGGTTCTCTATAGCCTTTGGGTTACATAGAAGCTTCATACATGTCTACAGAAAGGGCTCGACCCCCTCATCTGTCTTGAGATGTGTCAGTACCTGCACAGTAGTTGCCCCTGCCTTAGCGAAGTCCTGGCGAGTTGTGGCCATTTTTTCTTGTCCCTTTTTCATGCCCAATCCTTCTTTTCGAGTCATAGGATCCATGGCAACCTCTTCCTTTGGTCCCTGAGCAGCCATCACACTGCATGTTATGATTTTCACAATTGGGTCCATTTTTCTTAGTTCGGCCTTAACTCTCTACACATTCTGCGTAGGGGTGGGCTACTTTTCCTACATTTTTTATATTAATATTGGGAAATCTTCAATCACATGGTCCAGCTATCTTCAATATCGGTAGGATTGCCGTGTAGGATTTGGGTAGTCCCTAGCAAAGTGCCCTGCTTCTCTGCAATTATATCAGATTAGATGTCTGTGTCCTCGACCTATGCTTACTCCCCAACCTCCTCCCCTGCCCCTTGCTGGAGAGCCACCAAAGATCGCGGGAGATCTGGGTGACGCAGGGTCTGATTGTACCCTATACAATTTTCATCGATCTATCATCAGATCATAAGTTCAACAATTCTGATCATCGTGTCCTACCGACTGGCAGAACCTGCACCATTCTTGCTTCAGTTCTGGGACATATGCTCCTAGCCGAGGACAATGGTTTGTATCATGCAGCCCTGCTATGCGGCAGTCATCGCACCATAATGCACATCCGCTTGAGCCTGGACAAACTAGGTTAGGTTCTCCTGCATGTATGTAATCTGTCAATAGTGGGCAATCATCCTTCGTATGTCCAGATACCCAACATCGTATGCACCATAGATTTGTGCTAGCTCCTTTTCCTCGTTCCTTTCGCAGGTTCTGAATTTCCATGTGCATAGCTCCGAGCTACTCCTAAATTTGCTGTACTCCTAATGAAGTATCTTCTCTGGGCAAAACTTCTAGTTTCATAGCGACTTCCATAGATTTTTCCTTCGACTCGAAGGTTTGGGGACTCATTGGTATGTGCAGGTGAGGCAAAAACATAGCGAAGAACCATTCTGTATGTTTTCTATCATCATACTCAAATCCTCCTTCCCTGATTACTCTCTTTAGTCGCTGATCAACCTCCCATACAGACTCAGACGCTCCTTGCTTGAAGTCCTTTATATCTGCTACTAGCTGAGAGTAAGATTTTGGCTTTCGGAACTGTTGCTTCAGAGTGTCCTTAACATCTTGAATAGATGTTGTTGGGGTCCTGTGATTTGGCAGATTGGCATACCAAATGACAAGGAAACATCAGAACCACTTTGGAATCCTAGGATCTAGCCCTCCTGGATTCAGAGAGGGATCTATCTATGTAAGTGTTTTCAATATATATCTCTTTATGCTTAGTTATGATATTAGGCTAGTTATGAAGTACAAGGGATTTGTTTGTTTTTGGTTGGGAATCATTAAATGAGAAGTTCATGTGAAGTGAAAGAGGAAATCAATGGAAGGATGTTTCAGCATGGTAATATTGGTAAAAAAAAAGTGCTAAACCAATGGGCTATGGAGTCATAAAAGGGTTTACTTGCACAACAACTATTCAAGGGTTTCCAAAGGGCAAGTCAACTATATCAGAAGATCCTTTAAGTTGAGTTTTTGGTATGGAACATTAAGGAGTGTGGTGAAAGAAGCCAACATGTAAGAAAACAAAGGGCAGCCTAAGATCAGGTAAGGAATTTTAACCTATCCTACTTTCAACCTACTCTCAAGGGAAAACATTTAAGATAAACATAAAAAGTATCCTAAGATCAAGTAAGGAATTTTAACCTATCTTGCTTTCAGCATACTCTTAAGGGAAATCTTCAAAACAGTTGTTTAAGACTAAACAAGGGACAGGGCTAACCAAAAAATTCCTTAATTAGGACTCTACTTAGCATGCAGTGAAAATATCATTCAAGAACAACATTTCAAGTTCTACTCAGCAAGACATGGGCTCACCAACATTCCTTGACTGGTTATACTCTATTGATTCATCCTCAAACACACATTTAGAAGAAAACATAAAGATAAAGCTTATCAGTTAGAATTAGGATACTTTGGAAGTAAATCCTAATCTATATTTTACCGCTCTTTATCAGAGAATATGAAAAAAGTGGAAACATAAGGAGGAAAACAATAACAGTGAGAAAAACATCACCAATGATTTAGATCAGGATCCAATGAATCTGCTTGTCTATTTGATGTCCAAAACCAGTTACATACTTTGAGTCCAATAGCTTTTACAGTATGATACTTCTCTTCCCAGCCTACTATATAAAAACTACTTAGTAACTCCTACTCAATAACAGTTCGAAAATTAACCAATTTCCAACCTTTTACAATGAGTCTTCTGTGAATACATATAGGTGCAAAGAGGAAGAGTGCTGCAGAATGGTAATAAATATCAATTAAGATAGACAGGGTGAGGTATTTGAATGCCCATTCTTCTTAATAACCATAACAATAACTACTTGTACCACTTTAGCTGCTTTTAGTTGAATCTGAAACCATATAGCATGCTGGTAATAACTCTGAGCCCTATCCTTTGAAGCTATCTTGGTCTGAAGTACCCTCTTTGACCTCTGGGACAAGCAAGTTGTCATTTTTGGGTTTTGTAGCCCCATGTCTGCTTAATAACTATTCTGATAGTTTTTAAATAGGTTCAGTCATCCGGATGGCTGTCGAGGTGTCTTTGAAGGGACAGTAGGCCATAGGTGGCATTTGGTTTATCAAATGAAATAACTGCTCCCTTATGACGTGTTCAAGGCTATCTTTAGGCCTAATTTGCCTTTTGCTTTCATAAATCAACATTATGTCTTTAATCCTCGATAGATTGAATTAAACTCCTGATTTTTTCATCTTTAACTACACTCTTGGTCTTTAAATCATCTTTTAAGACCTTAAAAAACATCTTAAAAGATCCTTATTCTTTATCCTTCATTCTCTGATCACTGAACATCTTCACTGTTTTGGTGTATAGGTGGCTTCTTGGAGGGTTTGATTGAAAATCCGATATCATGATTTATCGAATAAAATGTGAAAATCATCTCCTTTGTCCCCTTTCTGCATTATTTAGGCCACAGAGGATCGCCATCCTCAGCCTCTGTCAACATTTCTTAACTGTGGGACGGTTTTTACGAACAACCGCCATTAAACCTGCACAAACCACAAAATTGTTATAAAAATTTGTGTGATGTGGATTAACTACTTCTGAGGGCTTTGGAAGAGGTGGAAGAGCAGTGCAGAGGAGGTGGAATGCAGGTGGAGGTTTAAAATTTTCATTGGAGCGAAGAACTGCAAAGTGGTATTGGAAATCCGGCAGCAGTTTTCGCGTATTGTCTGGGCGGTAAGTGGTATTATACTAGAGGAACGCGACACAGGTGGGTGGGTGATGTGTGTCCTTTGAAAACCACCCATTTCGCGTTGAAAATGGGTTTTGGACTGTGTTGTGGCCAGCAACAACCCCCCTTCCTATTTAGTATTATCACTACTACTAAATAAGTGGGGACCCTTAGTCAAAAAATTTAAAAATCGATTAGTGATTGTATTTCCTTTTTCAATAAAACTTATTATCATAGACTTAGGAGAATACCCCTTCAAAAATCTAAAAATTTCAAGTTTTATGATAATATAGAATAAAATCATTCCTTAAAGGAATATCGCATCACAAAAAGGTAATGAATATCTCCTTACAAGCGGAATTATAAAGATTACGAGATCGCGATGCGAAACTATGCACTAAAAAATATTCATCGCATCGCATGCCTCAAATATCACTTACGCTAAGAAACCTCAAATCGCCGATATGCGATGGCACATATCGCAAATTGCGTTTCGCAGAAAAACACATTAACGGATGTTTGTCATATGCTATGCTCTAGCGATTTTGCGATATTGCGATCCAACAATTTTGCGATTCTGCGATATTGCGGTATTGTGATATTGCAATTTCACGAGATTGCGATCTGCGATATTGCAAAGAAAATCGCAGATCGCCTTATCGCAGATCTTTAGGGTTCATTGTATGAAATTTTTTTTCCATAAATCGAGGCCTGGTTATGCGCTTTAATGTTAATCAATGAATTGGTTGTCAATCATTAATGAAAATATGATTTTGTTATGATCGAAGAGCCATTTCACATAAGGTGGTATATTTTATACGTCTTCAACATTTAAAATCTTTCCCGTCACCTTTTTCTTATCATTATTCTCACCTCATTTATAAACTACAGGAGCGAAGAACAGAAAACTATACAAAGCAGTATTCAGGATATTATGAGAAAGAAAGACAAAGCTCTAAGTTCTGAGGACAAAGAAATGATGCCCTTGTATACAGACACCGCCTGTAACAAAGATGCTGGTATTACTACTTGGGAAGGCATGTACAATCTACTTGAGGAAGAGAATCCCAATAGAATGGAGGTTACAGCTACTGTAGGCTCACATGGGTCTTCTGAGGCGTCTATTACAGAGCTAGCTTGCTCATTCTTGCACCGGATAGCAGCGAGGCCCAAAATTATTCCATACACAAACATGGTTAAATGGGTATTGGACAACACTGACATTACAAACAGACAATTTAAGACTCAGGGTCAAGAACTCATTGGTTCATTCACTCCACAAGATTTGAGACTCATGTATCATTTACCAGAGCCACAGGTGACTTATAACAAACAGTTCATAGAGAATTTTGCTAAAGAAAATGAAGACCTGGCAGTATGCACCAAGGACTGGTCAAGGAGGGGTGAACCACTAAAAAAGGATAAACATGGTATGTATAGTACTGGTTCTCTCACCTCCCCGTATTGCTTTGCTGCTACTATGCTCTGTAGGCTTTTTGGGAAGCGAGACATTAATAAATTTTCATCTAAATGGCTACCATTATTGAATGCCACCATTAATGCTACTATTGTGGATTGGGCTAAGATATTATCTGACAACTTAGCCACAACCATTTTGAATTACCGGTCTAAAAGAACTATTTCTCAGAGAATTTATCCCCCTTTTTACTTATCTGCATATGTGATGGATTCAATCTGTTATATTTCTAAGTTTCCTTTAATGGGTTGGAAATGGACGACTCAAGACCCCTTACCCATTCATATTTATCATAAATAATTGTGGGATTCAAAGTTCACTCCGTATTTTTACAAGATTTGTCATAGAATCATGTTTCCCCTGTACAAAATGTTATATGATAAAGACGCTCCAAGATTTTCTCCCGAAGCAGAGATAGATATACTCCCTGTCGTGAGATGGTTTGGAGAAGAACTGTTTACAAATGTTAGGGTATTTGGAAGTCTTGCTTCCCCTCATGTCTTACCTTTGTATGTTCCTGATAAACTCATGGCACGAGAAATTGCTTATCAAACCTGCGGAGAAGGAGGTTTGACTAAATATTTGAAGGACAAAAAGAAGGCTATTTGGCCACAATTTTCTGTGGCTTGTGGGACCTTCTCACTATTTTATGTATGCCATGCATTCAAATAATTCAACAACATAACATGTCTATGATTTTTCAAATTTCCAAGAAGACCATTCAACCCTTATGATATTGCTAAAAATTTCACTACTACAGTCAAAATAAAGGTGTTTTCTAAAGAAGATTGTTAGGTCCCTATATCACTAGTATAGTCCCTTATTATTTTTAGTGTAAACCCCTTATTGTTATTATTGTACCCTTGTAGCCCCCATTTTGTTATTATTGTGCCCTTAAATTATTATTGTTAGGTCGGCTAAGATTACATTGTGGCCCACTAGGATTACATTATGGCCCCATGTACTCCTATATATAGAAAGGAGGTTTTGTGAATTGTATCATCCAAGAATTGTTCATTCATGTAATGTATTGGAGGTTGCCCCCTCGAAGTGGCTTATTTCTAAGGCGTTGATATCTCTTTTTGGAGCTCGTTTCCCAACATTTGGTATCAGAGCTTTGGATTATAGGGTTTCGCTGCTCCAAAAAGGTCATCGTGGAATTTTCGCTATAACGTTTTTTATACAAAGTTTCAGAAGATGAAATTTTTAGGGTACGAAGCCGAAATCCTAAGGAATATTGTATAAAAATTTCAGAGCTTGGTTCGCAATATTTTCGGAAATATGATCTATGGAAGTTAGGTATTGTTTCAGGCTCCTAAACGGGTCATCGTGGCATTTACACTAAAAAAAAAATTTCTACTGAGGTTCAGAATCTGAAATTTTTATGGTGCGAAGCTGAAATCCTAAGGAAATGTTTCAAAAAAATTCAGATCTTGGTTCACAATATTTTTGGATATATGATCTGTGGAAGGTAGTGTGTTTTCAGGCTCCCGAATTTCATCTCAAAAAGGTGATCGTGGGAAAATTTCAATAACTCTCTCTCTGAGCATCAGATTGGAGTGCTGTAAAAAGTGGTCACAATTGCACGGACTGTAGTTCTGTGGATATCAATTTCATAGGCAAGGAAAAAAAAGTGACACGTGGAAAGTCGTACAAGTTCTCTATACTGAACCAGTCCATAATTAGGTCATTGTGGGAGATTGGACATAACTTTGTCTTGGAGAATCCAAATTAAGTCAGACCTATGGCATTCAAAAGAGAATTTAGAGGGCTACTTCAATTCTAAATGTCAGATATTTAAGAGCTGCAATCACATGGATAATACAATTTCAATATCGAGCTCCTCAAAAGCAAGTAAAAGGTGTGTATTTTTTTTTCGAATTGCATAAGTCTTGTTTGAAGAATCAAGTTGAATTGATTGCAAGGGAATATTGTAGAATAGATATCAGTATTGGATTATAAAATGGCCCTTAAAAATAATTCAACACCCATTAAGCCTTTGGAAAGCTCTACTATGACTCATGAAGATGAAGAATGGCAACATAACATATCAAAATTACAAGAGCAAGTGCAAAAAAATTTGCTCTCGCAAACAGAAACAAAAAATCACATGGAAGTTTTGAAGAAAGGCGTGGAAGCTAAGATTGATGGCATGGAGGCTGGCATGGAATCTAAGATGGATGACATGGAAGCTAAGATCGATGAGAAAATGGAAAACATGAAGAATTTTATAAAAGCAGACATGGAAGGTTTGACAAAGTTGATACAAGAAAGGTTTCCTAATGGTGAAAAGATAGTAGAAGAACCTCATGATGAGAACAAAATAAATGTTAATCGTGATTTCATAAACTCTAATGTTGACGGGAAGAACCACCATATTCCAAAAATGGATATGAGGAAGTTTGATGGAAAGGATCCTGTAACATGGATACTACAGATGGAGCAATATTTTGATCTCCATAACGTGCAAAACACACAAAAGGTACGCATTGCAACTTTACATTTAGAACAAAATACATTTGTATGGTATCGATGGCTTTGTTCCCGTAAAAAAATTGTCCCTTGGTCAATTTTTACGGAGGAAATGATAGCACATTATGAGGATACAAAGAGCAACACCTTCTTTACCCAATTGATAAATCTCAAACAAAAGGGTTTAGTGGGGCAGCACATTGAGGACTTCCAAAATTTGAATATAAGGGTAACTGATCTTACAGAGGAACACAGGATTGATCTCTTCCTAGGCACTTTAAAGGATAACATCCAACATGAAGTTCGCGTTTTGGAACCTGATTCATTGGAGAAGGCATTCAGGTTGGCGAGAAAAGTTGAATGTAAAATTATGGCGACAAGGAAGCCTACCACTCAATTCTATAAAGAAGGAAGTGTTGCTACGCCTAGATTTCCACAACCTACAAGGTTGACACCACAACAATTGGAAGAAAAAAGAGCAAAAGGGCTTTACTACAGTTGTGATAGAAAATACACTAAAGGTCATAAGTGTGCTGAGAAGAAATTATTTTACATAGATTGTGAAGAGGAAGAAGAAAATGAACAAGAAGAGGATATACACCAGGAACCAGCCCTAGAAGAGGAAGAAATGAATGCGACCATATCGTGTAATGCACTGGCAGGAATTACCACTCCTCAAACTCTCAAGATAAAAGGACAAATCAAGAAGAAAAAGGTAATAGTGTTGATTGATTCGGGTAGCACCCATAATTTTATTCATTGTAAGGTAGCCAAGGAATTAAATTGTTTCCTATACCCAGCACCAGAATGTCAAGTGATGGTTGAAAATGGAGGAACTATAAATTTCTCTGGAAAATTACATAATATCAAGCTAACCATGGGGGAATATGTATTGAATAGTCCAATGCTTTCCATTCCTATGGGAGGTGTTGATGTTGTACTAGGAGTACAATGGTTACAATCTTTAGGGACGGTAGCTTTTAATTTTCAAGAACTTTTCTTGAAATTTTTTTCAGAAGGAAAGGAAGTTTAATTACGAGGTATTGCAGGGAAGCCAGGAAGGATAATAAGCTCTAATGTCATGACAAAGCTTCTAAAGAAAGAACAATGAGGTGTAATTGCACAATTATGCTCACTATAAGTTCCAACATCAAAATCATCTATTTCTGCAGATCTCCAACAAGTCTTGGACAATCATTCCAAGGTGTTTGAAACTCCCAAAGGACTCCCACCTATTCGTGATCATGATCATGCTATTCATTTGATTCCAGGAAGTGTTCCTCCAAACATCGGGCCTTATAGATATCCTTACTTCCAAAAGAGCGAAATTGAACGCATGATTGCAGAAATGTTAGAGGCGGGTATAATTCAACCTAGTCAAAGTTCTTTCTCTGCTCCTGTGGTATTGGTACACAAGAAGGATGGATCATGGCGAATGTGTCCGGATTATAGGGAGCTCAATAAGCTCACCATTAAAGATAAATTTCCCATTCCTGTGATTGATGAATTATTGGATGAATTACATGGAGCAATTTATTTTACCAAGTTGGATCTTCGTTCAGGATATCATCAAATTAGAATGAAGACTGAAGATATTCCAAAAACATCATTTCGAACTCATGAGGGTCATTATGAATTTTTGGTCATGCCTTTTGGCCTTACAAATGCACCTTCTACATTTCAAGGGCTGATGAATTCCATTTTCAAACCCTTCCTTAGAAAATGTGTGCTAGTATTTTTTGATGATATACTAATCTACATAAGGTCTTGGAAGGATCATGTTGAACATGTTGAGAGGGTGCTCAAACTATTGTAGGAGAAACAATTATATGCAAAAAAATCCAAATATTTCTTTGGAGTATAAGAGGTGGAATATCTGGGTCATATTGTATCTCACGAGGGTGTTAAAGTAGACCCTAACAAAATTAAATCCATTAAGGAATGGAAATTCCCCACAACCATAAAGTAGTTGTGAGGATTTCTCGGGTTAACAGGGTATTATCACAAGTTTGTTAAGAATTATGGGAGAATAGCAGCACCTCTAACAACATTATTGAAGAAAGATGCATTTTCATGGACTCCTAAAGCAACTAAGGCCTTTGAACATCTTAAGGAGGCAATGTGCCTAGCACCGGTCTTAGCTACGCCAGACTTCACAAAAACCTTTATTGTGGAATGTGATGCCTCAGGAAATGGAATTGGTGTTGTTTTAATGCGGGAAGGAAGACCCATTGCTTTTGAAATTCGTCCAATCAAAGGAAAGTATTTACAGAAACCTATTTATGAGAAGGAAATGTTAGCAATACTGCATGCACTAAAGAAATGGCGAACTTACCTAATGGGAAGACACTTCAAGGTAAAAATTGATCATGACAGTCTTAAACACTTTTTGGAACAAAGACTATCTTCAGAAGAGCAGCAAAAATGGGTCACAAAGATGTTGGGTTATGACTTTGAAATAATCTACAAAAAAGGAAAGCTTAATGTTGTTGCAGATGCACTCTTGAGGAAGAATGAAGAGGTGGAAGCATTTCTTTGTGCCATTTCTATTATCCAACCAGATTGGATAACCGAAGCAAGAGATGAATGGAAGAAGGAAAAAGATGTATGGACACATTCAAAAGTTGCAGCAAGATCCTAGTACATCTGATACATTTAGTTGGAAAAATTATTCCTTATGGTACAAAGATCGCTTATATCTTTGTAAGAATTCCCAACTAAAACAAAATATTTTTCTGGAATTGCACACTTCTCCTTTAGGAGGACACTCAGGATTTTTAAAAACTTACCACAGGGTGAAGAAAGAATTTTTTTGGGATGGCCTTAAATCTGATATTCAAAATTTTGTGGCAGAATGTTTGGTTTTCCAGCAGAATAAAGTGGAGACAATTAAGACCCGGGACTTCTGCAACCTTTATCCATTCCAAGTCAACGTTGGGAGGATATTTCAATGGATTTTATCACAGGTTTACCTAAGTCCGAAGGAAAGAATGTCATCATGGTGGTAGTTGATAGACTTACCAAGTATGCACACTTTTGTGCATTATCTCATCCATTTAAAGCAAGTAGAGTTGCTACTACATTTATGGACAGAATTCAAAAGCTACATGGAAGCCCAAGGGTTATTGTGAGCGACAGAGATCCCATTTTTACTGGAAATTTTTGGACGGAGTTATTTTCTTGTTGGGTACTCAATTAGCTCATAGCTCATCTTATCATCCTCAATCTGATGGTCAAACTGAGATAGTAAATAAATGTTTGGAAGGATATCTTCGTTGTTTTGTATCTGATAAACAAACACAATGGGTCAAGTGGTTACCTCTTGCTGAATGGTGGAATAACACTTCCTTCCATACTGCAGCAAAAATGACCCCATTTATGGCACTTTATGGATATCATCCACCATCCATCACATCATCTTTAAGGGAAAATTCGAAGGTTCAAGCGGTGGAAGATCACATCGAGCATCAGCAAGAAGTTCTCCAACTCTTAAAGGATAACCTGAATTTGGCACAAAATCGAATGAAACAACGGGCAGATCAACATCGCAGTGAGAGAAGTTTTGATGTAGGAGATTGGGTATTTTTACGGCTACAACCATACAAACAAATGTCCCTCAAGCAAGCTAAGAAGGATAATAAACTATCACCAAAGTACTATGGTCCTTACAAGGTGTTGCAAAAGATTGGTTCTATGGCATACAAATTGGAGCTTCCTGCTTCTTCGCGAGTACATCCAGTTTTCCATGTTTCATGCTTAAAGAAGGTTATAGGTGAAAATCTTCCAGTTCAAACAATATTGCCAGAACTTGATGAGGAAGGAAAAATCATATTGGAACTTGAAGTAGTCATGGAAACAAGAACTCGACAGCTACGGAATCGGTCAATTTCAGAGCATCTCATCAAGTGGAAGAACTTACCCACTGAAGATTCTACATGGGAGGATGAGAATTTTATACAGAAGCACTCGGAGCTACTCAAGCGTTGAGGACAACACTTTTTTGAAGGAGAGGGGCATGTTAGGTCCCTATATCACTAGTATAGTCCCTTATTATTGTTAGTGTAACCCCCTTATTGTTATTATTGTACCCTTGTGACCCCCATTTTGTTATTATTGTGCCCTTAAATTATTATTGTTAGGTCGGCTAGGATTACATTGTGGCCCACTAGGATTACATTATGGCCCCATGGACTCCTATATATAGAAAGGAGGTTTTTTGAATTGTATCATCCAATAATTGTTCATTCATGTAATGTATTGGAGGTTGCCCCCTCGAAGTGGCTTATTTCTAAGGCGTTGATATGTCTTTTCTTCTCTTTTTGGAGCTGGTTTCCCAACAAAGATGATCTTTTTGATGACATGTTCCAAGATAAATGCACACTTAAAGAGGTTCTACATTTGGCCCAAATGCGATTTCCTCCAGCAGAATTTCAAGAGTTCAAGATATACAGGGAAAGAAGGTTAGCTAGTATTCCTTTGGATAAATTACGCTTGGAACCCATAAGGGAACCAACTCCCAGTATTAGTCTCAGTGGAAGTTCAGGC
Organism: Pinus albicaulis; assembly: GCA_034641835.2. Classification (NCBI taxonomy): domain Eukaryota; kingdom Viridiplantae; phylum Streptophyta; class Pinopsida; order Pinales; family Pinaceae; genus Pinus; species Pinus albicaulis. Next base: position 65,100,101 of record CM076579.1, read on the forward strand.
ACAGACAAATCTAAATATAAGTCCAGGAGAGAAACATCAGAACACTCTAAGAGGTCTAAAAATGACCATGATAAAAGTGAAGGGTCAGTAAGGGATACTGCCCAGTCAAAGGAGCTCCCACAGCAACAGGTTTTGACCTCTCCACAGCTAAATCCTCTCCCTCTCATCATCCAGTCACCATCAGTCAGAACCGAGCTAGATAAATAATGGGAGACATTCAATGATTTAATCAATATTGAAGGAAAGAGCACAAAGACACCTGTGAGTAATGTATGGGCAACATAAAATATAGTCACAGGAACAATTAGCAATGTCTCAGAAATGGAACATATTCCCATTACCCCATCCTCTGAACTTATGCTCAAAATAGAGGAAATTCCTCCTCTTGATGTATTTTATAGTCCACAACACAAGGTAGTGGTGAGAAGACAAAGAAAGAAAAGGAAATTGGAAAATGTGCTCTCTCATAATGCAGAACAATTAGACATCCTATCGCAAGATCCTACCACCGATCCCACTGAAAATCTCACCAAATTATCTCAGATCACAGGAGCATATGCCTCTGTGGCCATTGATAAAGTGTCTGAGGTATGGCAACTACTGAAAGAGAAAGAATATCAAGTACAAGTTTTGCAACAACAACTGCAACAAGCCAACGCCAACAACGAAGCACAGAAACAGCTTGAAGGATTACAACAGGACTTCCAACAAATGCAGATAGGGTACCAGAACAGTTTGGCTGAAATAGAAAAATAGTTACATGTTATGCAAGAGATGCACAAGGATGATCCTAAGCTTATAGAATTCATCAGAGAATCCATTTCCTTAAATGATCAACTACTGCAGCAACAGGAAATATTGTGCCAAAGAATATCACAGTGGAACTCTTATTATGAAATAAGCGATAAAATCACTAATCAAGTAGTAGAATTATGACATGATTATGATTTAATTGATAAAAGAGTTACTGAATATTTGGCTTGGAAAGAAATAGAGGAGGGGAAAAGAGCAGGTGCACCAATAATCAACGACAATCACAAATAAATTCTCTTTAATAATCGGGATGCACAAATCAGGAAAGCAGAGCAAGTAGCAGAAGAAGCAGCCACAGCAGAAAACAGTGTTATTGACTGCATAAATGAAAAATTTCACAAGGAAAATCTGATCTCAGAAACCACCCCAGGGTATCTACCAAAAGCACAGCAACTGCAAAGAGGCTGGAGACAGAAGGCTCAAGAAAAGGCAGAATCAATTAAAAGATTAACTAAGTTGAATTGGGATTCTTATTGGGCATATTTGGTAAAACCACACAACCAGTGCATGACTCTCAAATGTATCATTAATTCTGTCGAGAAGATGGCGCCAGCTCTTGCTGATTCCGTTTTCACAGGACAGTTAAAGTCAGAAGTCGGCCAGCCGACTCTTCTCAAACAAATGCTGAATGCTTGCGATTTCAAGGAAAAGATACACAAATAGTTAGTTGTTAGTTTTAGTTTTATATTCAGTGTTAGTATCAATTTTGCTTTATTTTTTCCTGAAATGAGGACGGTCATTTAAACCGTATCCTACATTTTTGTAATAAATTATTTTTAGATTTAGTTAGTAGTATTTAAACCCTTCTCATGCATTTAGAGAAGGGTCCTGAAATTTGTCAAAAACTTGTCCTCAGAACATGCACTTTTTCACCCTCCGAGGAGGTTTTGATGAATGAATGGAACAGGATTTATTGATATCTGCATTTAATATCTACTATTGATGTTGCACTTTTTTATTCTTAGTGGATATTGGATTAAGAAGAGATAAGTCATTATTGCTTGAAGCTGATGAGTAGAACTAGTTATAAATGTTACTTTTATCTCTTAACTATTTCTGCCTTTGTGTTAAAGTGATATTCGTGTTCAGTTGTTTATATGTTGATGCGTGAATGCTTGAGTTATCATTTGGCACTTCTTTACAGTGATAGCTATTTATTTATGCTTAATATATGAGTAGCTTATTATGCAATATGTTTTTCACAACTGTTTCGTCTAACTTTTTATACGAAGTGGTTTATCTTTATTGAATTCTTTTCTTATAACAGTTGAATGATATTTATTACCAATTGTTATTTGAAATCATTTTAGATCGCATAACGGAAATATTACATCCTGGGTTAGTGTAGAATCAGATATTTCTGTTTATTAGAATAAAATTTCATGTTATTAGATTAGAGTTAGAATTAAAGAATCTTACTTAGGAACTTTTAGAAAGGAAATATCAATTCTCAACACACACACACATATTGGGAAACTCGTCCCATTATCCCCAGTCAGACCCACTATACCAAATGGAAAAGGAGCTGCTAACCAAGGTCTGTACTGGGTGGGTATCCCCCTTGTTGTAGACCCGATTTTCGGGGCTTCAACAGACCGTTATGGAAAAACGAGCGCAAGAACGCCTTTGGGCTGTTGGATCTGGGGGGGGCAGTTCAATGGTGAAGATCATGAGCAAACACGATGAAAGGCCCTAGTGTGGTCGGGTGGGACCAGCGGGATTTTATGGGAAATTGAAATAAAAATAGCATAGTGGGGGCACTTGGAGGTACAGACAATTTTGTGGACTGGGTGCCCTCGTAGTGAATCTCAGTCGTTGGATGAAGATCTTTGGAGGTCAAACTAGTTGACTGTGGGGGCGCTTATATTGTTAACTCGTGTGTTGTAAGTGCCTATGGAGAAGAGGATCCGGGAAGGAGGTTATTGGAACTGCGAGGTGTCGATGGCCCATGGGAGAGGCAAATGCGATGGCCGATGGCTGATGGAGGAGAGCGTGGACCATCTGATCGGTTGGAGATCGACGGTGGAGGATAAAAGTCGGAGCGAGGAAAGGGCAATGCGCCAATGCGATGGAGCGCGGACCGTCCGATCTAGATTAGATCGATGGCAGAGATTTACTCGGGGGATCGCATCGGTGGAGCGATTGCGATGGCGCGATGCATTTGAGCACTGTTGGATCAGAAATGAGATCAACAGTGGAGATTAAATAGAAAAAACGGCGGGGGGGAAAAGAGTTTGGGAGCGAGGAAATGGGGAATCGCCAATGAAGCGATGACTGTTAGATTTGCGAGATCAATGGCCCAGATCCCATCGATGAGGAAACCATCGCGTGGAGGAAATATAAAGAAACAAAGGAAAAAGGGTGAAGCAATATTCCGATAGTGCGAAAGGGGCTTAAGGACTGAGCCGATGGTTGCAGATCTCGGTTATATGGAGGAAGGGGCTGAGAACTTAAGCCCGCAGGGGCTTAAGTCGAACTTAATGAAAAAAGTTGGTTTTTTAGGCCAAAAAGGGGTTTTTTGAAGGTTTTTACAAGTTTCGATAGAGTAAAAGAAGGGTTTTAAAACCAAATAAAAGGGACTTAAATGGTTTTAAAGGGAATTTTCAAGGAAATGGAGGGATATTAAATAGGAAAATGTGAATGAAAGAGGGGTTCAAAGCATTTTTCTTCAAGACAACAACAGTGCTATGTGAAGATGTCAGTGAGATAGATTTTTTGAGTATAAAGAATACAGAGAGGCTTCAAGAAGTCAAATATTTGCTTCAAATTTGTTTCTTGAAGACTAATAGACTTGTTTTAGCCATCATAGTATATGAAAAATTTATAGATAGCTAACAGTGGCTCCACTTGGGGATGGAAGCTCCTTGGAGGTGTCAAGAACCTCAAAAATTTAATCTCTGGAATGTAGATCAATGTCCTGCACTTTGACAATCCTCTTTCTTCTTTGATCATGTTGTTTAAAAAGATGATCAATCATTACATTATAACAAATCAATTTTCACGAAACAACTACCTACACAACCTACTTTTCCTAACATTTTTTCTTCATAAGGTGCACTTGGACTTGCAAACATTTAGACATCAACATTTTATTTTTTTATTGAAAGCAAGAAACTAATCTAAATATACCCTTATAACTTCCATGAGTCTAGATTGAACAGTTGGACTCAAAAAGTCTCTACCTAACTACCATCTGTCAGGATTAAGCTGTCTGACAGATCTGCATTCTCTACATTCTAAAACAGAAATTGAAAACATAGCCAAACCAAGATTAAGCTGTCTGATTTGCTGTGATGGCTATGGCCTTTATTTGCAAAAAAGTAAAACAAAACTTGGAAGGCTTAAGATCTAAAAACAATGAGAGTCCTTCCTTCTTTCCTTCAGCTCTGATTTGATCTTTACCTGGCTCACGTTTTTAGCATGTTAGAACCAGTCTTCTTTGTATATTTGGCTCAGGTTTTGATCTGAATAGAGCCATTCTTTTCTTTTGATTCTTTGGTTCATATTTTGAGCATGTTTGAACCATTCCTTTCTATCCTAATCTAATCTACTGATAAGCCAAGATTAAATAGTTTGGAAAATATTCTTCACTAACCTATCAGAAATAAATTGAAATCTATCTAGTCATGATTAGGCTATATTACTAAATAGCAGTGCTCTTTCAAGTAGTGGAATTTAGGCTTGCACACTTTCAGATTTTTCATTTCTTTTTTGGTATGGGGTTGTACCTTTCTTGTTATACCTACCCTATTTTCTCTTTTTCTATTGTGTTTGTATTTTTCTTTTTTCAAAACAAAACAAAGCAATGCTATTTACAATGAAGAATGAAATCTTTAAACTAAGATTTTAGCAGAAATAATGCTTGATAATCCTGCCATTGACAGGACCCCAAAACAGGTCTGTACCATCCATCTCTTGTAGAAAAAATGCGTTATGACCCATGGCATATTGAATGATGTAAGGGCCTTGCCATAAATTTTCAAACTTGCCATGTTTGCCCTTATCTTCTCTCCTGGAATCCCATTTGAGTACTTTGCCACCAATTTTGAAATCACTCGCCTTTGTCCTCTTATCAAACAGCTTTTTGATATTCTCTTGTACTTTCTGCGCTCTGTTATAAACTTCTTCCCTAGTTTGCTGAAGATGTATGGTCTGATTTATTCTTCTCATCATGCTATCTTCCTTTGACTGTATTTCTTGGACCAACTTCATCACTGGCACTCCTAAACTGGTAGTAAAAAATGCATCGGCTCCATAAACCAGCTGATAGGGAGACATTCCAATTGATTTATTTGTTGTCAATATATCCGCCCATAAGGCATGTACTAGCTTGTTGTTCCATGACTTCTAATTTTCTTCTAGCAGCTTCTTTATTATGTTTACCGGGCTCTTATTGGAAGATTCTGCCAACCCATTACCTTGAGGGTAATAAGCTGTAGAATGACCAGGAAAAATCTGATATCTGTGACAAAAATCAACCATATTTTTAGAACCAAATGCAGCAGCATTGTCTATGATGATTTTCCTAGGACAGCCAAATCCAGACAGGATATGGTCTTCAAGGAATTTTATGATAACTGAGTCCGTGGTATTCCTAGAAGGGATGGCTTCTATCGATTTGGTGAAATAGTCAGTGGCCATGAGTATCCATCTATGTTGGACAGATGAGGTAGGATGGATTTCCCCAATGAAGTCTAGGTCCCACTGTTGAAAAGGAGCTTCAACAGTGATTGGTTGCAAGGGTAAGGGAAGCAGTTTTCTCTTGCCTTCAAAGATTTGGAATTTGTGGTAGGCAACTATCATTTTGTGGACATCTTTAAAGAGGGTGGGCTAGTAATATCCATCTCTAAGGATTTTATTAGTAGTGGTTTTCAAATTTAGGTGTCCTCCACATTCTCCTTCATGAAACTCATGCTTGATCCTATCTGCATCAACCTCAGGCAAACATTTAAGAAATAAACCACTGGCATTCTTCCAATATAAACAATTATCTAAAATGCAATAATTAACAGCCTTTAACTTCAAGAATATTGCCTTTGTTTTAGACAAACCAGGAGGGGCATTGAGGTTGGTAAGCACATAAAAAATATCAACATACCAATATGAATTAAGGAAATGACCCTCAATAAGTGGGGCTAGTAATTCTTCCTACCCATCTAATGCATCTATCATGTTTATATCAAGTGATTTCAAGTTAGATTCAGCCATTAATTATGCTAGGCCTTGACCCTTGATGAGTTTAGTGGGTTTAATTTCCAAATCATATTCCAGTATCACAGCAATCCACTTTCCTCTTTTTCCATCAGGGTCTTGTGACAAAATGTCTTTTACCACTACACAACGCACAAATGCAATAATGTGAGAGTGTAAGATATAGAATTTGAAATCCTTCAAGGCTTTGACCAAAGCATAGGGTTGTTTTTCCGTGATATTATATTTCAGAGGTGCATCTCTCAATGCCTTGTTGAAAAATGCAATTGGCTGCTCTTGTCCTTCTGGATTTTTCTATAATAGGATAGCGGCCACAGTATGTTCTAATGCAAATGAAAATATGAGGAAGTCCTTAGTGAAATCAAGACTGATAAGAACCAGTGCTTGGGTAAGTGCATGTTTGACCAGTTCAAATGATTTCTTTGCTTCTAAGGTCCATTTAACTCCTATCTCTTTCTTTAGCATGTTTGTCATGTTCCTAAGGAGTTCTGCCAAGTTGGATATGAACCTTCTTAAGAAATTAATCTTTCCAATGAAAGATTGAAGTTCTTTGATGTTTCTAGGGTGACTGATTTGCAATATACCTTCAACCTTTTTTGGGTCGATTTTAATCCCTTTTTCATATATGATGTGACCAAGAAGCTTATCTTCTTGGAGACCAAACAATGTCTTCTTGGGATTTAAAGATAGCCCAAATTTTCTACATCTCTCATAGAACTTTCTTAGGTGTACTTGGTGTTCTTCATCTGTTTTGGAATAGATTGTAATGTCATCTAAATAAATCACAATGAAGTGGCCTATTTCTTCTAAGAAAAAAATATCCATGGCTCTTTGAAAGGTGGCACCTGCATTCATTAATCCAAAAGGCATTTTCACATAGATGAAAGTGCCCCAAGGAGTAGTGAAGGCTGTTTTCATTTGATCATCAAGAAGTACCAATATCTGACTATATCCTGAAAAGCCATCTAGCAAAGAAATCCTCTTTGAACCAACTACCCTTTGTAAGATGTGCTCCATTTTAGGCAGGGGATAGTTGTCCTTTAATGAGGCTCTGTTCAAGTTCCTAAAGTCAATACAAAGCCTTATTTCTCATGTTTTCTTTCTTATAGCTACAAGATTAGATAGCCACTCTGAGTATCTCACAAGGACAATAATTCCAGCATCATACATTTTCCTAATTTTTTTCTCAACCAGAGGTAGCTGCACAGGGTTTATTCTGCGTAATTTCTGCCTAAATGGTTTCTGGTTTTCTTTAAGTGGTATCTTGTGCTGAATTGTCTCTGTGTCATATTCCTTTAAATCCTCATAGCTCCAAGCAAATACATCAGAAAACTCTTTAAACAACTCAATATATTTCAGTTTCATGTGAGCTAGCAATGTTTTAGATAATTTGATTATTTTAGGCTTGTCTTTACTGCCTATATTGCATTCCTCAATATCATATTCAGTGGGTTCTATTGTTGGTTTCTTGGCAATGTCATTAAAATCAAACAAGTCTTCTAGAGGTGCTAGTCCTTTGGGTAAGCCTTTGTCCTTAGACTGTAGTACCTCTATGTCTTCCTTTTCTAAGTTTATGTACTCTTCTATTTGATTTTCGAACTATCTGGTTAGCAGATTTATTTCTGTAATGGGAGGAGGTTCTTTTTCAACAATTTGTTCCTCATTAAGATAGTCTTTATCATACTTTGAGTCTGAATTTGGAAATTCAAACTCATTTCTGGACTGCAGGAAGTCCTCTATCTATTTATCTCCCTCAAAGACCTGCCAATACTTTTCATTGTCTAGGACAGTTGGTCTATATTTCACTTGGACTATGAACTTTTTTTTGTCATAGGGTCTTTGACATCAACTAGAAGCACAAGCTAAACCATTGGCAAGAATTGTTTGGCTTCTAGGGACAAAAATAAGTTCATATTCCTCAAAAATTTTCAAAATGTCCATGGCATCATTTCTATAGGGTCTTAGTCTTGGATGTTTGGCAGTGTACTCTCCATTTATCTGCCTAATGATCAGTTCAGAATCTCCATGAAAAGCTATCCTCCTGGCTCCTAATTTCTTCAGTAACTGCAATCCTAAGAGGAGTGCTTCATACTCTTCTATGTTATTTGTGCATTGGAAATTTAGCTTGTATGAGTGGCTTTCAGCATAGTTATTCTCTATGTTGTGAAGCCACACACCTGCTCCTACACCAGTTCTATTACAAGACCCATCAAAACTCATACTCCAAAGAGGGTTGGTTTTGGATTTATTGTTGTCTTCATTCGTGTCCCCTTTGTCCTATGTGTTTTGACTGTCATCATGCAGTTTTATGGGTTTTGTAGCAGGTTTATGTTGGTCTTGTTCCTTAAATTTTTCATGGAGTTGAGGCCTTTCTTCTTGACTCTCATGATTTGAAATAAGCTGATGGACAGTGGGTTATTCATACACTTTGTTTTGTTTGCTATAAATTTCAGATTTGGCAAACTGTTCGAGAGCCTCTCCCTTCCTATTCTCTCCTTCCATGTTTTCTGTTATGTTGGGTGCTTACTCACTATCCAACTCTAGTTCACCAAAGCTTTCATCATTGCAAAGAATGAATGAGTCTAGGTTTGTATGGACAGAATAAAGAGGGGAATTCTCTGATTTTTCTTGACTTCTCACCATAAATTTCATGTGTGATTCCCTATAAAGTCTTCTAAGTTGATTGAAGATAGGGATGGTGGCATATGTCATGTCCATTTACATGGTACCTTGAAGCCTAGCACCCCATGATCTTGAAAGAATCATGCCATATTTGGGGGGCACATTAGCCACTACCACATCCATCACTATGCATTTGGCTGGGATTTGTCTCAAGTTTACAAAAATATCTTTGATTAGGCCTAAGAATTTTACTCTACTGGAGTTAAAAGAATACAAATATATATATGGTCTAGTTATCTCAAGGCCTAATCTCTCCATGATTACTTTGGGCATGAGATTATGTGAAGCCCCATAATCGTGCATAGCATTATGTAAAATCTTATCATGGATATTCAAACTGACATAGAAAGGAGAGACCACTCCTTCTTGGAACTTTCCCTCAATTTTAGGACCAAAAAAAAGGGTTGGTTGATCATCATTTAGGTTTATAGATTCATTATTTTCTTCTATGTTCAAAGCTTTTAACACCTGAAATTTATATACATCTTGAGTGACTAACTCAAAGAGGGGGACAGAGATCTTGATTTTAGCAATTTCACTTTCCAAATTGAAAGGGAACTGGTTCTTTGAAAGGCTCAAATATGTCTTTTTAGTCACTAACTTATCAGCTAAATCAGTTTGTTGGTTTTTACTATGTACATCAGTTGCAATTGTTTTTACACGGGAACTAGCTGAAGTGCTAGTGCTGCTAGGGTCAACACTCTGTTTATCAATGGTTTGAGTGCCTTTGCCCTTGTTTTTACTGGAACTTTCAGTTGCTGCTTTGTTGTTTCCAGCAGCCTTTCTAACCACCTTTTCAGATTTGTTTTTAACAGCAGTTTCAGAGGTCTTTGTTTGGGGAGTTTCTTGGTTCTTTTTGCTCCTGAGGTCATATTGTTTATGGAACTCCATGATGGCATTCTCAAAGCCTTGCCTATAGTCTTCAGATTCTAAGCCTTCATTATCATAATATGTATATGTGGCTTGGTCATCCTCAGTGAAAAAGGCAGGGTCTTCATTATTTACTCCCAACATGTTTATAACAATTCCCTCTATCTCTTCTATCATTCCCTCATCTTCATCAACATAATTTTCTTGAAATGGAGGTCTGATTTGTTGATCAGAATATCTTTGTCTAATCTGATTGGGATTTATCCTAACGTTCAGGTTCTGATTCTGAGGCTGGTTCCTATTCTAAGAATTTGTTTGGACAACCAACCTCTCCATCATTCTTTCTAACCTATCCATGTTCTTGGCTAGATGTTATAATTTTGAGTCAGATGTGGAAGGTGCAGTGTCTTCCCTATATGTTACTTTCTTTTCAGTCCTCATCCTAGCTCTCTTCTCGATCAAATTTGCTTCCACACTAAAATCTCCCTTCTGCATGTCTTCTAAAGTCAAGGGATCCCTTTATCTTAGCTGATAGGCCATTTCAGGATCAAATCCTTTAGGGAATTTGGCCAAAGCTGAGCCTTCTGGAGGTTTCAAATCTAGGGGCAGTGCGTTATAAACACTATTGAATCTGGCGCAATAATTTTGAACACCCTCCCCAGCATTTCTCTTGAGGTTTTTGTAATCTGAAAGTATTTGGAGAGGGTTCTTCCTCATTTCCCATTTGTTTATGAATGTTTGATGTAAAGAAGGGATGTCATTTATACTATTAGGAGTTAAACCTTTAAACCATTTCTTGGCTTCTCCTCCTAAACTTTGGGCAAATATTCTCATCTTAATGGTCTCATCTTCTATTTCCATATAATCAAAGGCATAATTCATCTTGTCTACATGTTGTTGAGCGGTAGTGGGTTCATTTCCTGTGAAATGAGGAATTCTGGACTGATATTCATTGGGTAAAGGAACCAAAGGTTGTGGTAACACTAGTGGAGCATCCCATGCTGCCATGATAGGATTTTGTGGGAGGAATGGAGTGGTTTGAACAATGGGTATATGGATGATAGAAGTGCTTGTACCAGCAAGAGACTGTTGAGTAGATTTGGGGTGAGAGAAACCAAATTTATGAATGAAATGAGGATCAAGAGGTGTGGATGGAGGGGTTTCTCTGCTGCTAATATGTTGGCCACTATGTTGTGGTGAACGTGGAGGCTCACAGTCTGTCTGATCTATACCACTAAGTGACTTGGTTCTTAGTAAACTTCTTGAAAAGGGTAAGTCGACTTGGGTATTTGATAGAGCTGTAAGGTTTTCAAGCACAGAGTTAGCTATATGAATGGGTCTGACAATAGTTGGATCCCTAGATATAGGAGACTTCCTAAGAATGCTTTCTAAATTATCAACTATTTCAGGAGGATTTGGGTCAGGATAAGCTCTGGTATGAATACATATTGAAGCTAATATGTTAAGATTCAGACCCAAAGAGAAGAAAGTTAGCCAAATAGGACAATATTTAGAGGAAAACTAGTCTTAAACAAAGAAAACTTAATCTTCAAAGTTTCCTAATCATGGGTAAGCATGATTAATGGTAGTGTGGGCTGCCCCGGTGGAGTCTTTGTGAAAACCAGGGGTAATCAGTAGGCCTACTAATCAACAGTGGAGTATTTTGGTCTTTTAGGGGTTGTGGAGTCACCAGGTGGATGTTTTCATTAGTTTTTAAGATAAGTTGTTGTCCACCATCAGTAATTAACTACCAATTTAAGGATGTTGTGGGTTTTCTGAGCTCTAGAGGATGTATAAGATGTAATTCACTTATAATTCCCCGGTGGAGTTGCCATTATGTTGGGATCCTGTGATTTGGCAGATTGGCATACCAAATGACAAGGCAACATTAGAACCACTTTGGAATCCTAGGATCTAGCACTCCTGGATTCAGAGAGGGATCTCTCTATGTAAGTGTTTTCAATAGATAGTTCTTTATGTTTAGTTATGATATTAGGCTAGTTATGAAGTACAAGGGATTTTTTTGTTTTTGGTTGGGAATCATTAAATGAGAAGGTCATGTGAAGTGAAAGAAAAAATAAGTGGAAGGATGTTTCAGCATGGGAAGATACGTCAAAAAACAGTGCTAAACCATTGGGCTATGGAGTCATAAAATGGTTTACTTGCACAACAACTATTCAATGGTTTCCAAAGGGCAAGTCATCTATATCAGAAGATCCTTTAAGTTGATTTTGTGGTATGGAACATTAAGGAGTGTGGTGAAAGAAGCCAACATGTAAGAAAACAAAGGGAAGCCTAAGATCAGGTAAGGACTTTTAACCTATCCTCCTTTTGGCCTACTCTCAAGGGAAAACATTTAAGATAAACATAAAAAGTATCCTAAGATCAAGTAAGGACTTTTAACCTATCTTGCTCTCGACATACTCTTAAGGGAAATCTTCAAAACAACTATTTAAGACTAAACAAGGGACAGGGCTAACCATAAACTTCCTTAATTAGGACTCTACTTAGCATGCAGTGAAAATATCATTCAAGAACAACATTTCAAGTTCTACTCAACAAGACATGGTCGCACCAATATTCGTTGACTAGTTTTACTCTATTGATTCATCCTCAAACACACATTTAGAAGAAAACATAAAGATAAAGCTTATCAGTCAGAATTAGGGTACTTTGGAAGTAAATCCTAATCTATATTTTACTGCTCTTTATCAGAGAATATGAACAAAGTGGAAACATAAGGAGGAAAACAATAACAATGAGAAAAACATTACCAATGATTTAGATCAGGATCCAATGAATCGGCTTGTCTATTTGATTTCCAAAACCAGTTACATACTTTGAGTCCAATAGCTTTTACAGTCTGATACTTCTCTTCCCAGCCTACTATATTACAATTACTCAATAACTCTTACTCAATAACAGTTCAAAAATTAACCAATTTCCAACCTTTTACAATGAGTCTTCTGTGAATACATATAGGTGCAAAGAGGAAGAGTGCTACAGAATGGTAATAAATAGAAATTAAGACAAAGAGGGTGAGGTATTCGAATGACCATTTTGCTTAATAACCATAGCAATAACAGCTTGTACCACTTTAGTTGCTTTTAGTTGAATCTGAAACCATCTAGCAGGCTGGTAATAACTCTGAGGCCTGTCCTCTGAAGCTATCTTGGTCTGAAGTACCCTGTTTGACCTCTGGGACAAGCAAACTTTCATTTTTGGGTTTTGTAGCCCCGTGTCTGCTTAGTAACTGTTCTGACGGTTTTTAAAGAGGTTCAGTTATCCAGATGGATGTCGAGGTGTCTTTGAAGGGAAAATAGGCCATAGGAGACAATTGGTTTATCAAATGAAATAACTGCTCCCTTCTGACATGTTCGAGGCTATCTTTAGGCCTAATTTGCCTTTTGCTTTCATAAATCAACATTCTGTCTTTAATCCTCGATAGATTGATTTAAACTCCTGATCTGTTCATCTTTAACTATGCCCTTAGTCTTTAAATCATATTTTAAGACCTTAATCTTCCTGGCTGACTGTATTTCCTTTGATTATTTGTCCTGATGCTTTATCCTTCATTCTCTAATCACCGAACATCTTCACTGTTTTGGTGTATAGGTGGCTGCTTGGAGGGTTTGATTGAAAATTCGATATCACGATTTATCGACTAAAACGTGGAAATCATATCCTTTTTCCCCTTTCTGCATTAGTTAGGCCACAGAGGATTGTCATCCTCGGCCTCTGTTAACATTTCTTGATTGTGGGATGGTTTTTACGAACAACCACCATTAAACCTGCACAAACCACAAAATTGTTATAAAAACCTGTGCGATGTGGATTAATTTCCTTAGAGTGCTTTGGCGGAGGCGGAAGAGTAGTGCATAGGTGGTGGAATGCAAGCGAAGGTTTAAAATTTTCATTGGAGCAAAGAACTACAAAGCGGTATTGGAAAACCGACAACGGTTTTCGCGTAGGGTCTGGGCAGTAAGCGGTATTATGCCAGAGGAATGCAACACAGGTGGGTGGGTGACACGTGTCCTTTGAAAACCACCCATTTCATGTTGAAAATGGGTTTTGGACAGCTATGGAAAAACAAGCGTGAGAACGCTTGTGGGCCGTTAGATCTGGGGGGGGCAGATCAATGGTGGAGATCACGAGGAAACACGATGAAAGGCCCCAGAGTGGTCGGGTGGGACCAATGGGATTGTACGGGAAATTGAAAGAAAAATAGCATAGCGGGGGCACTTGGAGGTACAGACAGGTTTGTGGACCAGGTGCCCCCACAGTGAATCTCAGTTGTTGGATGAAGATCTTCGGAGGTCAAGTGAGTCAACTACGGGGGCACATATATTGTTAACTCTTGTGTTACAAGTGCTCGCGGGTGAAAATAAGGAGAAACGATGCGAGCCATCAGATCTGTGAGATGAACGGTTAGGATTAACTTCGGTGGATCGGCGATCGGCCTAGAAGAGGATCCAGGAAGGAGGTTTTTGGAACTGCAAGGTGCCGATGGCCAATGGGAAAGGCAAATGTGATGGTCAATGGCCGATGGAGGAGAGCGTGGACCGTCCAATTGGGTGGAAATCGAAGGTGGAGATTTCATCGGTGGAGGATGGAAGTGGGAGCGAGGAAAAGGCGATGCGTTGATGCAATGTAGAGCAGATCGTCCGATTTAGATTAGATTGACGGCAGAGATTTACTCAAGGGATCGCATTGGTGGAGAGATTGGGATGACATGATGCATTTGAGGGCCGTTGGATCAGAAATGAGATCAACGGTGGAGATTAAATAAAAAAAGCGCATCAGCGGGGGAAAAAGAGTTTGGGAGCGAGGAAACGGGGAATCACCGATGAAGCGATGACCGTTAGATCTGCGAGATCAACGGCCTAGATCCCATCGGTGAGGAAACCATCACGCGGAGGAAATATAAACGAACAAAGGAAAAAGGGCATAGCAATAGTTTGATAGCGCGAAAGGGGCTTAAGGACTAAGACGACGGTCATAGGTCTTGGTTATATGGAGGAAGGGGCTAAGAACTTAAGCCCACAGGGGCTTAAGTCAGACTTAATGAAAAAAGTTGGTTTTTTTAGGCCGAAAAGGGGTTTTTTAAAGGTTTTTACAGGTTTCGATAGAGTAAAAGAAGGGTTTTAAAACCAAATAAAAGGGACTCAAATGGTTTTGAAGGGGATTTTGAAGGAAATTGAGGGATTTTAAATAGGAAAATGTGAATGAAAGAGGGTTTCAAAGCATTTTTCTTCAAGACAACAGCAGGGCTTTGTGAAGATGTCAGTGAGATAGACTTTTTGAGTATAAATAATACAAAGAGGCTTCAAGATGTCACAGATTTGCTTCAAATTTGTTTCTTGAAGACTAATAGACCTGCTGTAGCCATCATAGTATATGAAAAATTTATAGATGGATAACAAATGCATTCCCGTTCTAAGATATGTATCGCATATACCAGTCTAGAGCTCTTTCTTCGAATGCCAGGGACAGCTGCGCCCTCTTCACCATATCGCTTGCCACATTTTGCGCAGTCCATACAGAATCTGCAGCAAACCAAAATCGGTCCATATCCTCATCTCCTACCCCCCTGAAGGTAGGTAGTTTCAGGTGCGCAGCCATATCACTGTCGGGCGGAGGTGGTGATATGGGCGAATTCATACCTCTGCATAGCCTGGATGGCGGTGTAGCTAGGGGGCTCTGCACAGTCGTCTTTCACAAAGGGCTATAAACAGATCTTCCCCCTTCAATATTGGTTCGATATTATTTACCATTGTGTGTCGTGCTCTTGTCCGGATCCGAGGTCATTCACTCGGTATGACTACACATAATACTATTTTCGCACAGTAATATCTTAATCAGTATGGGTAATGTCTTCAGAAACTTTGCCCGGAAACCTTTAAAGAATCTTCACTCTGCTTCAGAGTAGGAGACAAACTGATCAATGGAAAATTCTGTCACAAACTCAACTAGCACACTGTCCACCCAGTGATCCACCGTGCGAGTGATGGTATTATCAGTCCGTTCCAGCTGTTGGATTAGCCCTGGAGTCCACTGAGTGACCTGTTCTTCCTTCCAACACTTCTGGAACTCTACGAGCCTTGCCCGCCACTCCTAAACCTCGATTGAAAATGTCACAAATAAAATTTCATAGCTTTCCGTAAGAATGTACCTGTCTTTCCAATTTTTCGTCGTTAACCTCATGCCGCGATTCTCTTTTATCGCAAATTCCTGAATCTATTTTTCGAACCACTCTTCGATTTCCTTCCTCTTAGGCTTCTAGCATTCTCTTGTCATTACCCAATCCGTCCCTCAAAATTCTCCCTGTCCCAGCAACGGAACCATTTGTTGGCTCGAGGGGTCCTGACCCAGGTTCGAAGGTTAAGGTTTGCCAACAAAACCCTATACTACTGGTCCTTTCAGCAGTGACCTGCTTGCACAGGTCAAAGTCTCACCCGAAGCAGTATGGGTGGGTGCTAGAACCAGGTTTCCACACCCTGAGAGAGGACAGGTAAGCCAAGAAAAGTTGTGTCTGGCTTTATAATGACTAGATTACATATCCCAGAATCAGATCTATGGATCTCCTTCGCATCTACGTACGCAAGGTCAACTATACTTACTGTACTTAACAAATCATACACTCCTAAAATAGTAGCACAGCATTACAGTTATTATTTGCATAAAACATAACAGAACAGACCCAAATCGAAGGTTTGCGCAGCAGAACACTTAACACAGTTACTTTCACAGCTTAATACAAAATATGCATAACACAATAGCTATCAAAGATTTTCATCAACAGTATAAATATATTCAGTTACTGAGCAACCTTTCTCATTCATTAATCCTTCAGATCCTTCTTACAATACCCAAACCTGACCTGCGCACACAACAGCAGGGTCTGCATATAACAGGACTAGGGATCTTCGCGCACACAGCCAGTAGGAGTCCTTTCCCCGAAAACCCAAACAGATCTACTAAGCCGCAATTCACATCACGTTCTCATCATCTTCTTCTTACCTTATAATTCAAAATGTCCCTCTATTTATAACAATCTAGCCTAATCTTTCCTATGGTCCACACACCATGGTTTGCAGACTCTAGGTCTACCCTTTGACCCATTAAAATGCTTTTCGGGGCTTTGACCCACCCCAAAAACCCTGCGCTAGACTAATTATACTAAAAAATATGCAAAATTGGACCAGTTTCACAACTTACAGGAGACCCTATTCCAACCGTTAGGTCCTAACCCAAGTTCAGAGGTTAAGGTTTTCCAACAAAACCCTATACTACTGGCCCTTTCGGTAGTGACCTACTTACGCAGGTCAAAGTCTCACCCAAAGCAGTATGGGTGGGTGCTGGAACCAGGTTTCCGCACCTTGAGAGAGGATAGGTAAGCCAAGTAGAGTTGCATCTGGATTTATAATGACCAAATCGCATATCCCAGAACTGTATCTATGGATCTCCTTCGCATTCACGTACGCAAGGTTAACTATACTTATTGTACTTAACAAATCATACACTCCTAAAATATTAGTGCAGCACTACAGTTATTCTTTACATAAAACATAACAAAACAGACCCAGATCGAAGGTTTGCGCAGCAAAACATTTAACACGGTTACTTTCGCAACTTAATAAAGAATATGCATAACATAATAGCTATCAAAGATTCGCATCAACAGTACAAATAGATTCAGTTAATCAACAACCTTTCTCATTCATTAATCCTTCAGATCCTTCTTATAATACCCAAACCTGACCTGCGCACATAGAAGTAGGGTCCGCACACATCAGGACTAGGGATCTCCATGCACACAGCCAGCAGGAGTCCTTTCCTCGAAAACCCAAACAGATCTACTAAGCCACAATTCGCATCACGTTCTCATCATCTTCTTCTCACCTTATAATTCAAAATTTCCCTCTATTTATAACAATCTAGCCTAATCTTTCCTATGGTCCACACACCATGGTTTTCGGACTCTAGGTCTACCCTTTGACCCATTACAATGCTTTTCAGGGCTTTGACCCACCCAAAAACCCCTGCGCTAGACTAATTATACTCAAAAATATGAAAACTTGGACTAGTTTCGCAGCTTGTAGGAGACCCTATTCCAACAAGCTATTTGGACCAAAAACATAATCCTCACAAAATTTAATCTTCATTTTCCATTTAGAGTTTTCTTTGAATTTGTCATTTTTACCTCTACTCTTTAGTTCATGTTGAGACTATTTTAATTGTAGCTCCAAATCCTCCACTTGGCCTCTTAGCTTTCTATTATGAGCTCTTAAATGGGTGTTGATCACTCTAACAAATTTTTCTTCTTTAATGGTTGGAACTATCCATGTGAAGAACTGTTGTGCACTGCTTGGGATCTCTGACCTAGCAACTATTTGACCTTCCCATACAGCCTTTAACCTCTTGAATTCTATCTTTTCAATGTTGTGGTTTCTTTCCCTCTTTATCATCATTTCCATCTCTTGATTTGCTAGCTTCAACCTTTCTTCCAACAATTGACACTCTGACATGTGTTCCTTTCCCTTCACTACCTTGTTGACTGCATGCTCCACTATAGGTGATGAGAGATCAATCACCTTTTCAGGGACTTTGGCTGCTTCAATAGCTACTTGGACATATTTACTTCTTTCTTGGAGTTTCTTTTCATGCCTCGTTAGAGGTTTCCTAGCTTGAAAAACAAAGGCTGCATTCTCACCTTCAAATTCCAATTTCTTTGCTAATTTCATTTTTCTCTATTTGGGTTCATTCACTTCAATGAAATATGCCTATGCAATGGGTGATTATTATATATCAATTGCATGCAGTATAAATCCAAGTTTCCTTTCATCATTGGGTTGTCCTCTGTCACTAAAACAATTGCTTTTCCATTTGATGCTAATACTTGACTTCTTGTCTTTCTTTGGGTCTCCTGCTTACTGGCCACTTGTTTTTGTTTCATTTATTTGACCCTTTCTACTCTTTGTTTTTCAGGTGATAAGGTTTCTACAACAAGCCCTGATGCTTTCTCAGTTCTATCTTCAACCTGTTTCCTTGGTTTCAATTTTACAAACCTCATTGCTTTAGTAACCATTGGCTGACTGAATTGTACTATTGGTGGTGAAGGATTCCCCTTAATCTTAGGGTTTCTGGATGAAGTTAAGGCTTCCATTTCAAATCCACTCATAAATAAAAAGGAAGACTAATCTCTATTTATTTTCTGAACCTAATTCAAAACCAGTAACTTTATCAAACCGTGATGAAATAGAGATGTTTCACAGCCATCAGATTTAGTTGGGACTTTGCCAGCCATTTTAGCAAGGCTTATATGCAAGTAAAATGGTAAATATAATGATATCATGCATGTGAAATGGAAGAGTAGTTTGAAATGATAAGCGTAGACTTTATGGTACCTGCCTTCACATGTGAAATATCTTTGGATGTTGAAAAGAAACTTTGCATAGTTGTCCTTGATGCAGCTTCTAGGTATTGCATTTTTCAAGTCCATGTCTTCATATTCAGGTTGCATAAACTCCTTTCATGGCTCCATGTCAAATATAAAACCTTTGAACCAATATTGTTGTCCCCTTGGTATCTATGTCACAGCAGCTATGATCTCAGGTGTAACTGGCATATTTATCATTCCACCTTTGGTAGTGGTTCCACTAAAATGTAAAGCAAACTCTTTGGACACCTGAGTGTGGCACCCCTGCAGCTTTTCACAAAAATTGAGACAACCAGCTTTTCTAAAAGCCTCCATTACCATTTGATCCTCCATAATAGCATTTGTATTCTCAGGCTCGTATCTTAGACAATGTCCCCCTCTGTGGACCTTCTTTTCCTTTGCCATGTTTCCTGTAGAAAACCTGTTAGATTCTCTAAAATGTGTAAAGCAGCCTCTCTTGACCTGATGAATAGCCTCGCTTCACTTGATTAATAGCCTCACTTGATAATGGTGAGAGTTGTCTTTGGATGGAACAACCACAAACTTATCATTATTGCTTCATAGATTGGACGACATATGTGAAGGTAAATGAAACAGGGATGACTCAATTAGGCAAAAAATCAAATTAGAGATGTCACCTCATGACCAAATGATGTTTCATTGATACCCTATAATGACTATAATGACTGTAGGACAAGTGGGTACATTGAATCTGGTAATTAACTGACTCACCATACCCCTATCATGTAATTCCCCAACTAAAACTAACAAATCTCAGCTTATTTGACACGATAGCTATGAAATCGTGCTTTCATATCACTCACAATGAAATTTTTTCACTTTGCACTATGAAAGTAGCATCATTTTCGTAGTGAAAAACTGACTTTTTAAACTAACGGCGCTATGAAACTGTGGATTTGTGGATAATTGCAGAAAATTGACCCAAAACTTACATAAATGACCCTTGAACGAAAAATGTGAATTTTTTTACCATGAAATGGACCTATAAAGACCTTATTTGAATTCTAATGATGAATACTAAACCTCTAAAACTATGACATACCCTTAACCATACTAAAATGACTTTCAAAACTATTAGACCATGATCAAAATAGAGTTGACACACCATGTTTTGAATTTTTTTTTTTTTTTGGGTGATAAAACCACTCACGTCCTTCTTTCCTCCAACCTTTCTTATGTTTGTCCTCTAGCCCCATACTTAGTTATTTTTCAACCTTGTTGAATACAAGTCCCTCCATAGCATAAGAATACCTCAATCGTTGTGTGATCATGTTATTCCCTTTCGCAATGATGGATTAGTAGACTCCCCTTTTCTACAATAATGGTGCATCCTATCGAATTTCTATTGAAAATGGCACCAAGAAAGCATTATAATTGAATTTTCCCTTGATTAAATTAGAATAAAATTTTAATTCCACGTCACATGACAACTTGTATGAGTTAAATAAGTTATGATGGCTTATCTAGTTCAATTAATTCAAGTTGAGGGTCAAACTAGAGGCATGTAGAGTGTCTCCTACATTATAGGAGCCCTGTTGAGTTTATTTTGAGTTGTAATTAATTAACTCAAATTATCTAAGTTAAATTCAGTTAAAGTAGTTCTAACTGATGGAGGAACTAGTAGGAGGTTAGGCAGTGGGGTGTCGCTTCATGTGCTCAACCAGTCAACTGATAATTAACTCATAAATAACTCATGCATGTCAGTTTTGAGGAAGACCCAGTTGAGATTAGAGTTCATAGGAAATGTACTATCAATTATATAATTATTTGAATTGTACAAGTGGTGCGTACAGTTACAGGAAGGCCCCTAATGGATTGTGCAATATTGATTCGGAATTTCCCTAATTAATAGGGTCTAATTACCCAAGGAAACAACAAAAGTAAATAGGTATCCTGGAGGGAAGAAAATTGGTTAAGTATTGAACCAGGCTTGTCTAGGAATCATTGATACATATAGAGATAGTTTAGAGGTTTCTCAGCTTGGAGAAAAGAGTTATAATCTTCTCATATTTTTTGACTTATGCAATATAAAGATAGCGAGGTTTTTAGCTAAGGCTTTTCCTATGAAAATATTTGTGTTGAGTGATTGAAATTATTTCTCTTTCATGTTTTTTGATTTCAATATTGAAATTGGTTTCCGCAATTGGTAGAGTAGATTCACGTATAATGTTTTAGAATATTACAATTATCAATTGAATCTACGTGTATTTTCTACAATTTCCTTGCATCTCATTCCTCTAACCGCTGTTAATATTTCCTCGAAAACTATAACAAATCTAATCATCATGTCTTATTTTGACTTTATGCGCTATTATTGTGATGTCCTTTATTGCAATCGAATGAAACACTTCATGATCCCCTTTATCGTGACCTAACTCAACTCCTTGCATTTTTATCATGTTACCTCATATCACTTTCCAAATAAAATATTTTTTATTAGCGCAAATATATTACCGTGAATTATCTTATCTCCTTGCAATAAGTGATATATTATCATGCTACCTTCACATTTATCACCAGTTTCCTTTGTATCTTGCGTAATAACATGTCACCTTCTCCTGTTATAATTTGAGAAACACAATAATTTAAATCTATTTTCTTAACATTATTTTTTCATTACGAATATATTTGAGATGTCAAGTACCATGGATCTAGAGTGTTTCATTATTTCTTTTCCAAAATGAGACATGGCTCCACCTACAACAAAAAACAAAGCAAGGAATTTGTAGGAAGCAGTGTGGAAGGAGCAGTTGAAATTCATGTTCTTTTTTTTCCCGTTTACATTCACATAGCCTATTATATACATAAATCTTTGTTTTTGAATTTTTCAAGAATATATCAAGTGTTTGTTAGAACATAAATACTCGAGGATGAAGAAGATTTAGAATTTTTCATCAATATTAATAATTCTTGGTTTCATAAACTAGATCACATCATCCTATCATGCCTTGTGCGAACACCATTGACTGGATAATTGAGCATATTGATATGGAATATTTGGCTATTAAGAATTTCCCTAATGTAGATATATCATCATACAAATATTTAAATGTCAAATAATACTAAAGGATGCCAAAGAACCATCTAGCCCTTACTTAAGATGGTGTATTAATTTTCCTAAGGCTACCAAAGACATTCTTAAGACTTCATGGAAGGATTTAGGAAAGTTTCGACATCAATCTGACTAAATTTATAACTAAAAATTCTTGAGGAAAGAATATAAAATATCGGTGACAATGTGTTCTAGGATATATAGACGAAAGGATAGAACATTCTTTAAAGAATATTTGGTACCAATGATGTACACTGGTTCTCAAGAAGGTACTTTATTTAATTGGGAAGCCATTCTAGCTAACTTGATCATGGAAAAATGAAAAGTGAGCTAAGTAGGTGTTCAAAGGGTAACAACCAGAACTTTATATGGCATCGTATCTGTTGGATGACATATGTGCAATATGTGAGTTTGAAAGGATGGGATTCAACTGGAAATTTTCTCTTGAGATAACCCCTATGCACATATTTTGCAAGACTCTATGGGACACCAGTTATAGGGGATTGTACCATAAGATCACTAAGAATTTCATCTCACATATATTTTACATGATGTTTGATACAAAACCCTTATATGTTTGATAATTCAATAGAATCATTGAAAGGTATCGTTCATTAGCTCACCCCTACCAACTCAACATACATAAGAGTATTTGGAGCTTATAAGGTTCCCCATCTGCTACCCTTGTTTGTGACAAATAAGATAGTCTTACAAGAGGTATTTTACGAGATTACGACCAAGATAATAGGTACAATGGCCAAGGAAAATAATTCTCAATGGCCAACATTCCCTCTAGGTATAAGAGCCTATGACATATGAATTGTGAGCTATGCAGAGGTAGAAGACAAGGATTTAGAATGTTTCAAGCTCGACATACCCTTTTTTCATAGATATGACTTATAGGTTTTGCATCAAATAATTTCAAACTAGTGAAGTTTGGATGGGTTTACACATTTACTATTGATGAAGAGTAAGATAAAATAAATAACATCTATAAATTCACCAAGGTTGTGGAAACAAGTAAATGGATTGGTACATCTCAACCTCCAAATAATATTGAATCTCCAAGTGAAGAATCTCAAGAGAGCATGGAAATTAAATAGAAGAAATTTTCTCTAAAAAGCGAATGGGATAAGGAAACAATAAAGAAATGAATATTAAAAAAGAAAAATGTTAAACAAGAGGCAAATAAATAAGAATAAGAATATAAGAGAAGAAGACAGGAACAGGATGCATCCAGGAAAATGAAAAATAAGAAAAGCAAAGGCAAGAAGAAGCAAGATGGAAAGAATAATAATAAAGAAAGAAATGAGAAGAAGAAACACGAAGAGACTTGAAGAAGAGAATAACAAAGGAAATAGTGGAAAATAAAGTTGAAGAGGCCAAGTTGAAAGAGAAACATCAAAAAGAGACTCAGGCTATACTCCTTCTTATGGATATTCAACCTCCTACACCTCTCACTAGTGGACATTTTTCACTTGAATAAATGGCCATTTCATTAGAAGGTGGAGATCAGATACTTGATATCTCGAGTATCAGGTTCGATAAGGTCAAGAATAGAATCACTCTAGGGAAATGAAGATAATTATATAATGAGCCAACCAAGCCAATATTAATGACAACATAATGGGATATAGTCACTAATACTACAAAAAAATCCCATAGAAATAACTTTAGTGGGATTAGCCTTCATTTTTTTCGTTTAAAAGTGAATGAAGTTCTTGGTGAATGAAGTGAAAGAGATCAAAAGGATCTTAACCAATGCTCAACAATAAATTGAGAAGTTACATGAAAAAAAGTATACTTTATCCACCATATTTTCCCATGAAGAATATTTTTTAATAGCATTTTTGGAAGAATTAAAAATGTTAGAAAAGGTCATGAAGTAGTTGTATGAAGAAATGGAAATTTTCCAAAATATATATTCCTCATTAATATACATTCAAAATGAACTCAATGGGATGGGTGCATTAATAAGGCAAGCCATGAATGTGGTATACCTCATACATGAATGGGACACAAAATAACTTGATGCACTTACCAGCTTATCAAGAAAAGATATAATTGGCAAGGATAAGTACAAAGCATACGTAGGGATGTATGTGTAGTCTTAGGGGAAGTTGGTTAGGTTTTTAGAGAGAATAATGAACAAGTACTGATGGCTCCATAGTGCATTCGAATCCCTTTTTAGGTCCCACAAGATCGCATCCATCAAAGCACCATGCATAGTAAGACCATAACAAGAGATTTGGTAGGAAATTTAGGAGATAATAGATGTCAGGAAATTGGTAGTGGCACAAAAATATCTAGAAACTAAAAAAAAATCCATTTCAAGCATGTCTTAGAACCAACCAAGCTACATACAATGTTCTTCATCGTCTTCGTAAAGGTAGAAATGGATATGAAAACCTTAGTAGTAAATGCTTTTGAATGTGAGATCAAGCTTGACAGAGTCATAAACGAAAAATTTAGATCAGTCACTGCTAAGTACAAAGCATGACATGTTCACTTAACACAATTGTTTCAAGTTGACACTCCTTCTTTATCCATTATGAAATTAATATCATGAAGATACTTTATTTTCATTATTTTTGTTTTTCAAGTAATTTGAAAATAAATAATGTCGGAATTAAAAAATAAATGAAATTAGAAATATGAAAAGTAATGAGGGAAGTTGAAAGGTCATGGTAGGTGAAAGGTCACCCCATTTTGTATAAATATACCCTCATGGATAGTTAGAATCGACTTTTAGTTTTGGACTCCTTAGAGCACCTTGGGAATAGAAAGCTTGTGCATTATTTTCGAAGATCAAGTTATAATTTCGTACTTCCACTATTGGATTTCATGGATGATTTGTGTAATGTTGCATTGGATGTGTTAGTATTATATTGAGAAGCTCTTTGTAGCCAAGGAAATAAATTCACTCATGTGTTGTTGAGAATTATGAAATCACTCTTATGGTGATTCAATGGTATGTGAATGGTATTCATGTGTTAATAATTGATTAACTATTTTGTTGATTTCCAACTCATATCTGATTTGAAGTTTTTTTCTGATATATCGTGCTTTCATGATTTGTTATTAATTTAGAATTGATTCACATGAATACTTCTTCTTATGCATTATTCTTAATTGGAGTTTACTAACAATCACTATTTTGAGACTCATGTTCATTTAATTAGCTACTATTACATCCTTTGCATTGTTTTATTAAGTTATTTCATAGAATTGTTATAACTTGGATTCTATTGGAAGCTTGATCCAAATTTCCTTTCTCTTGCTCCATCCATCTGTTAGCACTTTGTGATTTTCCTAGGCTGAGGAAAATGAAAAAGGTAACTAGAAACCACTTTAGGAGGGAATATAGCCCTTCTATCCTAGAGAGGGCTCTCTCACTAGGTTTACTTAATAAAATATGATATAGGCTAGGTAGTAAGCTCAATTTTTTTTTTATTTTAGAGATCCGTTTATTAGAAAATGGGAAAAAAATTGGCCATGGATTCATTATCAAACTCTGATTTATGTCCAGTGAGATGGTGGGAAAATAGAGGGTTTCTCCACAGAGGAAAGGTAAGCAGATTTGGTGGTGGTTTTAGATCAAATTTTTGTAGAAGGTGAAAGAAGAAAAAGTGAATGACAAGCACATTAGAGCATAAAAAATTAAATGAATTCTAAAATTTTGTTCTAAAGATGAAAACAATAATAACTTGGAAAACTAATCATAGCATCATTAAGGATGAATTCTGAATCAATCATATGGTTTTTTACAAGAAATAAATATGTACATTAAAGGGATGAAAAAAAATAAGATAACTCACAAATCACATGAGAACAAGCCACCAAAATCCTGACACAAGAATCTCTCCAAATCACCTGATATTCCATTCATTCACTGGTAAAAATTCTTCAAAATTATAGTGCACAAAATTCTTCTTCTCTAAACTCAACCAACAACCAAATATTTCTATGTTAAAATTCATGAATCATATACAATATATTCTCCCTAAGTAAGGGTGTCTAAATCCACCTATTCCCCTAATAGATAAAGCTAATTACATGAAAATAGAAAACAAAAACCACTTTCCTAGGTACTACGAAACTACCTTTGACCTATTTATTATAACTTTCCTAACACATAATCAACTTGGAATATTGAAAAATAAACATTAAATACAACTACTTAGATAATTTTCCACCTATATACATGATTTAAGCCACTTCTAGAAGTTCAAAATTCGAAAAGGGTGATGATTGTCTAGACTCACAATGCATTGAAGTTGCTTCCATGCTTTGTATGGTTGTAGCCATTGTCTGTCAAAAAGAAGAAAATGGGTATGCTTAAAATACCTCTTTGAACGTGTTGAACCTCTTAGATAATATTAAAATTTCTTGCAGACATCCCCTTTACCTGTTCCCTACTTTCACAACGCATGAGCCAGTTTCACAGTGAAACAAAGATTGAATTTCTGGAAAACTAGGGGTCAAATACTAGTTCATATATCTGGAATTCTGACAAATATGAAGAAACTAAAGGAGTTTTTTTGTATATGATAGGTTATTTTAGAGAAACCTCTCTCCATTTTGAAATGGTTTTTTTCCAAATCCTCACAATACGCACATAAACATCATAACTAAAACAGGAGATGACAAAACCTGAAACCTCAAATATACAAAACCTATGCATAAAATGAAGGAGGTTTTTGTTATTTAGCCTGTACTTGGAAACAACCTCTTTCAAATTTTCAAAATTCGTTTCCATTTGGTTAAAAAATTGTTTGAAAAACGATGAAAAAAACAGTCAAAACATAGCAAACTGTCAACTTTTGCAATGCACTGTCTGTTTTGGCAATGCCAAAGAAATTCGACCTCTAAAAAACCTTTGAGCATAAATTTTAGGTGAAAAATATTTGTTAAATTCTTTATACCAAGGAAAAATTTTGTATGCAAAGGCTCTCATAGTGATGTAATATTCCAAAAATTTAGCCTTCAGCTAAATGGAATATTATAGTTTGTTTTATCACTAGGTAGGTGAATAAGTGGGTAGGGAGGCCCATAAATCTCCTTAGGACGAATAATAACACTCCTAATGTGAAAGTAGGAAGAATAAGCAGCTGGATTAAGCACCTTTGGGTGTGAATTGGAGGGGATACATGTTGAATACGTCAACTTTGACCAAATCAACAACGTTGTCATGGAGGAGTGGCATTTATGATGACACATCGTAGTTTTAGTGGAGGAAAACTTGCATGAGCTTAGTGGAATTTATGGATGGGACCCAATGTGAGAAGGCTCACACAATATATATGGATGGGATGACAGCCATTGTTATTCATTTTTTAGATTATTATCTGATATTGGTCTATTTAGACTTTGCATCCTTTAGCTATTTAGCGGGGTTTGTTGTGCTGTTTAACACAAGGGTGTTCCTGATCAGGAATCCCTACCTCATCCTCAAGGAAGGAGAGGTTCATTAGACTACATTTCCTCATTCCATAATTCTGGCCAAACTACCTCCTTTAGCTACAGTGCAGTTTCCGTTTAGAGTTGGGTTGTGTTGCAGGGTGCAGCAAAGGAGGATCACATATAGCCAATTCTGGGCTTGCTTTTCAGTGGAGAGGTAGCCTATCCATTGGAGGATCAGAAAGGAGGGATCCTGGACATATTTATATATTTTTGGCATCATTCCAACCATCTACCAGCCCTCACAATGCATTTTCAGTCCATATCTACGTTATTTTTAGTGGCAGTTGTTGGGAGGGTTCATTAAGCTCATCAGGAGGGTCTATTTCTGAAAGGAGGGATCAACCTTCTATTGAGAAATACCATTGGAGGAGTACATTATCATTTCATATCTGTCATATCATTATTCTATTTAGTTCCAGATTTTAGTGACATATCAACCCTAGGGCTATTTTCACATTGTATATTTTTCTTCGTATTTCTAGCAATCTTTTCTGGGTTGGCTAGAAATCATGTATTAGAGCCCATATCTTCTTTTATGGGCATTGATTTTGTATCTATCAGCCATATTAAATTTATGTATGATTACAATAGTAGCTACACTGATATATACAATGTTGTCACTACTTTCTGGCATTCTATACAATAGCAGCAACTCATGTGCTTATTGATATGATCATTGGAGGCTTGTTCTTATTGCTTGAGTGGCTTGACCCTCAAGATATTTTTATATATTGTGTCTGATATATTAATAAAATGATGGCTGCATATTGATCCCTCTTATGATATGTTCATAATTGCTATGTTTTACATTATTATGTCTTGTATTGCTGCTATTTCCATTTTGGAATATTACAGTGGTATCAGAGCATAATCTTGGCTCAGCCTGTGCATTCAAGACATTATGCCATTAGGAGGAGAAGATTCTCATAGAAAGGATAAGTTGTATAGAAGAAACAAAGGCATGACTCCATTATTTGGAGAAATGAAGGAAAAGAGGCTCTCCCAGCTTCCTTTTCAAACTGTGAAAAATATCAAGGAAGATATCAAGGAGAGGAAAAGGGAGAGGTATAGAAAATTTCCAAGAGGGTTTGAAAGTGAAGCAAGCCCTAAATATTCAAATTATGGGTGTGAGAATTCAGCCACACATGCAGATTCACAGCGCAGTTTATTTCCCACATTCACTGCAAGATAAATGGAGGAAGAAGATGCACCAAAGGAGGAGACCTTGAGTGACTATCATCAGGAGTATGAGTCTCAATATTGGAGATTCAAAGAGCACTTGGACTTCCAATGGTTTTTCCAACTCAAGGAAGACAGAAGATCCAAAAACCATGACAGAAGAAAGAGAGGTAGAATATTTTTTCATAACTTTGATGGATCATCAAAGTGCATAGCCAAGGCTTGGGTGAAGGAGCTAGATTCCTATTTTCAACTACACCAAGTTTCAGAAAAGCAGGCCATTAGAGTAGCAGCACTGCACCTTAAAGGTATGGCCCATGATTGGTGGTTTTATAGTTCTACCTCATTTCATCATGCAAGTGTAAATACTTATGAAAAGTTCACTAAGAAGATAGTGAAAATATTTGATATTAAACATTGTAAAACATATTTTGTTGAACCCAAAAATTCAAAACCTTTGCATGAGTTGGAGGGATCTATTTTTCCAACTCCACTCCATATTTCTATTGAAGGGGATAAAAACATGCATAATACCTTTCCCAAAGCAGAATCCTCATTTCTTGAAGAGCCCTCTTCTATAGATGAAGACATGTAGATTCCTCCTTCAAGGGAAGACCAAGATCTAAGGTCTCTCATTGATGATGAGGCATTCTCACATATTGATGAAGAGGACGAGAAGAGAAGAGCTAACAGCAGTGTACCATCAGGAGAAGATCCATCACCACATGGAGGTGGAAACAGAACCATTTCTTCCATTAGAGGAGCCCTTCTGTCTTTGCAAGGAGTTCCAAATGATCTAACATGTGGGAACCAAAGCACAATTCTAGAGAAGCATGTATCAATTATTGTGGATTGTGAGTCTTGGCAGATGGGAGGAGAAGAAAAGAAGGATCAACATCAAGGGATGATGAGCATTCACCCTTATCTATTTTAGGAGCTTTTTGCATAGAAGAAGGAGACTATATTACGCAGTGAAAGGAGGGACAAATCAATCCACTTATATATACAATCTACTTTAGATATTGATGTCTCACTACATGGGGGCATTCCACCTGGGAGGCCACCAGATCTAGAGTTGGTGAGATACATATTACCATTTGGTTCACCACTCTTAGATTCCAAAGGGGTGAAGACCTTGGAGGGGTCTAGTACAGTGCAGAGAGTCTGGGATAAACACAAGGAGGGGTACACTCTCCCCTTTTCAGCATTACCCACTCTCACTACCTATTCTACGCTGACAGAAGATGCTGCAGTGATGGAGGATGGCACCACCATGGTGCAAGGAAGATGCTCCATGAATTTGCAAAAACAGAGGGTACTTTCCTTGAGGAAGGAATCATCCATATATTGGAGTAGATGGAGGCCACTCATGCTTACATTGGCCAAGATCAGGAGGTTCTTTTTGGATGGTAGCTTCTCATGGGAGGCCAACTTCCAAAGGCCACCACTTCTACTTGAGCATAAGCAGCTGCATGATGGGCATGGAAACACTTTGGAGGATGAATTTGGCATGAGGGATGTCACTGGAAAGGACAACAGCATGTGGGGAGCTTCACATTTCAGATCTTTAGAGTTGTCTCTTAGGAGGATTGATCCATATTGGAGGTCTCAACTTTTGGTAGAGTGCTCCAAGGATCTTGGTGCTTGCATGATTCTTGATGACCCGGAGGGAGATGATAGATACATGGCGAATGATGAGGTCATATATTCTTATGGGAGAGTCTTCTTTACTAGAGCTTATGAGCTCAAGGAGAATCTGTTACATGCATCACATGTGGAATTTCTTTCCATGCACTTTGATGCATATCATTCCTTGATGGAGGAGTTCACTTGGGAGGGCATCCAGCAGGATGTATATCAGCATATGGAGAGATGCATAGCCCAAATGATGATGGAGAGGTTGTCACAACCACTTCCCTACTCATTGAGAGTGAGGGAGAACTTTCAATTGAGCCATTTTAGCTCAATGACCAAGGTACATAGTAGAGGACGTATATTCAAGCATTGTGATTTGTACTCCTTTACTTTTTGCGAGCAGCATATTATACCAAGGAGGATCATTCCTTCTTGTATATTTTATTGTGATGTACTTGAGGCCATTTGCAGCATTGATGTTAGCCATTCTATTAGCTGTTTGTGGGAGATGCCACATGATTCTTGGTGTGCACCATTGGCACCACATTTTACTTTTATGATCCCATCTTGTAGGATGATTGTGGCAGCAAACAAGTGGCTAAAAAGACACTTTTTTAGGTCCCTATATTACTAGTATAGTCCCTTATTTTTGTTAGTGTAACCCCCTTATTGTTACTATTGTACCCCTGTAACCCCCATATTGTTATTATTGTGCCCTTAAATTATTATTTTTAGGTCGGCTAGGATTACATTGTGGCCTCACTAGGATTACATTGTGGCCCCATGGACTCCTATATATAGAATGGAGGTTTTGTAATTTGCATCATCCAAGAATTGTTCATTTATGTAATGTATTGGAGGTTTCTCCCTCTAAGTGGCTTATTTATAAGGCGTTAATCTCTCTTTTCTTCTACTTTTGGACCTGGTTTCATAACATTTGGTATCAGAGCTTTGGATTCTAGAGTTTTGTTGCTCCTAACAGGTCATCATGGAATGTTGGCTATAACTTTGTTTCTACGAAGGTTCAGAAGCTGAAATTTTTAGAGTGCGAAGCTAAAATATTGAGGAAAATCATCACAAAATTTCAAATCTTGGTTCGTAATATTTTCAAAGATATCATCTGTGGAAGTTAGGGATTTTTGCAGGCTCTTGAATTTAACCTAAACAGGTCATCGTGGCATTTTCGCTATAAGTTTTTTTCTACGAAGGTTCAGAAGCTGAAATTTTTAGAGCACAAAGCCGAATTCCTGAGGAACATCGTCAAAAAATTTCAGAGCTTGGTTCGCAATATGTTTGGAGATATGGCTATGGAAGTTAGGGTTTTCTCAGGCTCCCAAATTTCATCTCAAAGAGATGATCATGGGAAAATATTCATAACTCTCTCTCTGAGCATCAAATTGGAATGATGTAAAAATTAGCTACAAGTACGCAGACTGTAGTGTCTTGTCTATAACTTTTAGAGCCAAAGGAGGAAACAGTGACACGTAGCAAGTCGTACAAGTTCGCTCTACTAAACCAGTCCATAATTGGGTCATTGTGGGACATTGGACATAACTTTGTCTTGAAGAATCCAAATTAGGTCAGACTTGTGGAATTTGAAAGAAGCTTCAAAGGGCTACTATAGGGCCGAATTTCAGATATTGAGGATCTGCAATTATAGAGACAATTAAATTTCAATATTGAGCTCCTCAAAAGAAAGTAAAATGTGTGTATTTTTTTTCTAAATTGCATAAGTCTTGTTTGAACAATCAAGTTGAATTGATTCCAAGGGCATATTGTAAAATAGATATCAATATTCGATTCTAAAATGGCCCCTAAAAATAATTCAACACCCATTAAGCCTTTATAACGCTCTACTATGACTCATGAAGACGAAGAATGGAAAAATTCATATCAAAATTACAAGAGAAAGTGCAACAAATTTTGCTCTGGCAAAGAGCAACAAAAAAGACATGGAATTTTTGAAGAAATGCGCGGAAACTAATATGGATGGTTTGAAGAAAGGCATGGAATCTAAGATGGATGGTTTGAAGAATGGCATGGAAGCTAAGATGGATGGCATGGAAGCTGGCATGGAATCCAATATGGATGACATGGAAGCTAAGATCGATGAAAAAATGGAAAAAATGAAGAAAGATATAAAAGCAGACATTGGTGAAAAGATAGTAGAGGAAACACATCATGAGAACAAAATAAATGTTAATCGTGATTTCATAAACTCTAATGTTGGAATGAAGAACCACCATATTCCAAAAATGGATATGAGGAAGATTGATGCAAAGGATCCTGTAACATGGATACTACAAATGGAGAAATATTTTGATCTCAATAATGTGCAAAACACACAAAAGGTACACATTGGAACTTTACATTTAGAACAAAATAACTTTGTATGGTATCGATGGCTTTGCTCCCGTAAAAAAATTGTCACTTGGTCAATTTTTATGGAGGAAATGATAGCACATTATGAGGATAAAAAGAGAAACACCTTCTTTATCCAATTGATAAATCTCAAACAAAAGTGTTCAGTGGGGGAGCACATTGAGGACTTCCAAAAATTGAATATAAGGGTAACTGATATTCCAGAGGAACATAGGATTTATCTCTTCATAGGTACTTTAAAGGATAACATCCAACATGAAGTTCATTTTTTGGAACCTGATTCATTGGAGAAGGCATTCAGGTTGGCAAGAAAATTTGAATGTAAAATTATGGCGACAAGGAAGCCTACCACTCACTTCTATAAAGAGGAAAGTGTTGCTACTACTATATTTCCACAACCTACGAGGTTGACACCACAACAATTGGAAGAAAAAAGAGCAAAGGGGCTTTGCTAAAGTGATGATATAAAATACACTAAAGGTCATAAGTGTGCTGAGAAGAAATTATTTTACATAGATTGTGAAGAGGAAGAAGAAAATGAACAAGAATCTTCAAAAGAAGAGGATATACACCAGGAACCAACCCTAGAAGAGGAAGAAATGAGTACAACCATATCATGTAATGCATTAGCAGGAATTACCACTCCTCAAACTCTTAATATAGAAGGACATATCAAGAAGAAAAAGGAAATAGTGTTGATTGATTCAGGTAGTACCCATAATTTTATTCATTGTAAGGTAGTCAAGGAATTGAATTGTTTCTTATACCCAACACCAGAATGTCAAGTAATGGTTGCAAATGGAGGAACTATAAATTTCTCTGGAAAATGCCATAATATCAAGATAACCATGGGGGAATATGTATTGAATAGTCCAATGCTTTCCATTCCTATGGGAGGTATTGATGTTGTACTAGGAGTACAATGGTTACAATCTTTGGGGACGGTAGCTTTTAATTTTCAAGAAATTTTCTTGAATTTTTTTTCAAAGGAAGTCGAATTACGGGGTATTGCAGGGAATCCGGGAAAGATAATAAGCTCTAATGTCATGAAAAAGCTTATAAAGAAATAAAAATGAGGCATAATTGCACAATTATGCTCACTAGAAGTTCCAACATCAAAATCATCTATTTCTGCAGATCTCCAAAAATTCTTGGAAAATCATTCCAACGTGTTTGAAACTCCCAAAGGACTCCCACCTATTCTTGATCATGATCATGCTATTCATTTGATTCCTGGAAGTGTTCCTTCAAACATCAGGCCTTATAGATATCCTTATGTCCAAAAGAGAGAAATTGAACGTATGATTGCAGAAATGTTAGAGGCTGGTATAATTGAACCTAGTCAAAGTTCTTTCTTTTCTCCAGTAGTATTGGTGCACAAGAAGGATGGATCATGGTGCATGTGTCCGTATTATAGGGAGCTCATTAAGCTCACCATTAAAGATAAATTTCCCATTCCTGTGATTGATGAATTATTGGATGAATTACATGGAGCAATTTATTTTACCAAGTTGGATCTTCGTTCAGGATATCATCAAATTAGAATGAAGACTGGAGATATTCCGAAAACAACATTTCGAACTCATGAGGGTCATTATGAATTTTTTTTCATGCCTTTTGGCCTTACCAATGCACCTTCCACATTTCAAGGGTTGATGAATTCCATTTCAAACCCTTCCTTAGAAAATTTGTGCTCGTATTTTTTGATGATATACTAATCTACAACAGGTCTTGGAAGGATCATGTTCAAGATGTTGATAGGATGCTCAAACTATTGCAGGAGAAACAATTATATGCAAAAACATACAATTGTTTCCTTAGACTACAAGAGGTGGAATATCTGGTTCATATTATATCTCACGAGGGTGTTAAGGTAGACCCTAAAAAAATTAAAGCCATTAAGGAATGGAAAGTCCCCACAACCATAAAGTAGTTGCGAGGATTTCTCAAGTTAACAGGGTATTATCGCAAGTTTGTTAAAAATTATGGGAGAATAGCAGCACCTCTAACAACATTATTGAATAAAGATTCATTTTCATGGACTCCTGAAGCAACTAAGGGCTTTGAACATCTTAAGAGGCAATGTGCCTGGCACCAGTCTTAGCTATGCCAGATGATGCCTCAGGAAATGGAATTGGTGATGTTTTAATACAAGAAGGAAGACCCATTTCTTTTGAAAGTCGTCCAATCAAAGGAAAGTATTTATAGAAAGCTATTTATGAGAAGGAAATGTTAGCAATACTACATGCACTAAAGAAATGGTTAACTTACCTGATGGGAAGACACTTCAAGGTAAAAATTGATCATGATAACCTTAAACAATATCTTCAGAAGAGCAGCAAAAATAGGTCACAAATATGTTGGGTTCTGACTTTGAAATAATCTAAAAAAAAGGGAACTTAAATGTTGTTGCAGATGCACTCTCAATAAATAATGAAAAGGTGGAAGCATTTCTTTGTGCCATTTCTATTATCCAACCAGATTGGATAACCGAAGCAAGGGATGAATGGAAGAAGGACGAAGAAGTTTAGACACTCATTAAAAAGTTGCAGCAAGATCCTAGTACATCTGATACATTTAGTTGGAAAAATGACGCCTTATGGTACAAAGATCACTTATATATTTGTAATAATTACCAACTAAAACAAAATATTCTTTTGGAATTGCACACTTCTCCTTTAGGAGGACACTCAGGATTTTTAAAAACATACCATAGGGTGAAGAAAGAATTTTTTTGGGATGGCCTTAAATCTGATATTCAAAATTTTGTGGCAAAATGTTTGGTTTTCTAGCAAAATAAAGTTGAGACAATTAAGACCCCGGGTCTTCTACAACCTTTATCCATTCCATGTCAACGTTGGGAGGATATTTCAATGGATTTTATCACAAGTTTACCTAATTCCGAGGGAAAGAGTGTCATCATGGTGGTAGTTGATAGACTTACCAAGTATGCACACTTTTGTGCATTATCTCATCCATTTAAAGCAAGTACAGTTGCTACTACATTTATGGACACAATTCAAAAGCTACATGGAAACCCAAAGGTTATTGTGAGCAACAAAGATCCCATTTTTACTGGAAATTTTATTGGAGGTTGCCCACTCGTAGTGGCTTATTTCTAAGGCGATGATCTCTCTTTTCTTCTATTTTTTGGAGCTGGTTTCATAACACACTTGTTATACTTTGTTTTCAGGCAAGAAAGGGATGAACTGTGCTAGTTCCACATGTGGAGCTATGATCCACCTCCTGGTTTTCATATGGCAACTTGTTTTTATTTTTTTTGCTTCCATATATTGATGATGTTCTTATTCTTATAAGAAGCTTTGTTGGGAGGATGGCATAAGAGTTGGAGGTGCCCATTGGGAGTATGATTCTCCCTACTTCATATGTTGCATGTTTTAGGAGAAATAATGGGTAAACCATGATTTCCATGCTACATCTCTTGTCTTCATGTGGGAGGAGCCATTTGGAGAACTTGAGGTCTTGGGAGAGGGACTTCATGGATGTTTTGATTGGTGGGGTAGCTTGGGAAATTCTTGGAGACCATAATATTTCATCCCAAGATCAGCAGTAGCCCCATACATATCAGAAATGGAGAGAGAAACAACATGGCAGGAAAAATCTAATCTCTCCATACATCCCCAATACATTGCATGAACCGGGGGTTGAGGGTTTCTTTTGATGAGCTACCTAGGATGGCTCATTTCATTGGATGATAGCATGGGTATGGGAGTCTCTTATTGGGATAGAGATCCCCAGTTTTCATAATCTCACTTACCTTGAGGAGACCATTGGACAGCGAGAAGGTTTCCACTTACACCTTCCACTTTCTTATGATGTGAGCCATTTGGTTTTGCATACTTAGGAGGAACCATTAGAGGGCAGATTTATTGCAGATTATTTTGCACTATGGTGGGGACTATTTGATGAGGAGGCTATAAGAGGAAGGAGGGATAATTTTTCCATATCCTTGCAGTTTCTTGAGGACAAGCAACATTTTGGAGGGGAGAATTGTAATATTCCAAAAAATTAGCCTTCAGCTAAATGGAATATTATAGTTTGTTTTATCACTAGGTAGGTGAATAAGTGGGTAGGGAGGCCCATAAATCTCCTTAGGAGGAATAATAACACTCCTAATATGAAAGGAGGAAGAATAAGCAGCTGGAATAAGCACCTTTGGGTGTGAATTGGAGGGGATACATGTTGATTAGGTCAACTTTGACCAAATCAACAGCGTTGTCATGGAGGAGTGGCATTTATGATGAGACAACGCAGTTTTAGTGGAGGAAAAATTGCATGAGCTTAGTGGCATTTCTGGATGGGACCCAATGTGAGAAGGCTCACACACTATATATGGAGGGGATGGAAGTCATTTTTATTCATGTTTTAGATTATTATTTGAGGGAAATAGCAGCAAAGAGGGAAATAGAGAAAAGAGGGAAATGTCCCACTTTGTCGATTTGCAGTGCCCCTACCTCCCTTTCACATTGACCAAATTAAGTGAGTTTAAGCCTCCAATCAATTTCTTTAAGAAAGAATCATTATGGAATGAAGATAAAAACTAAACTTAACATGAAGAATAGCCTAGAGAAGCTAAGAAAGTGTTGATCGTGAATTTGAATGGATAATCATGAATGTGCAATGCAAGTCTGGAATCGCAGTGCATGGAGAAGAGAGAAGGACTACCCTTATAACCATTATCTCCTTTTGATATCATGAAATTCTATTGAAAATACATCTAATTGACTCATCACTGCCTCCAAGTTTGTGCCCAATCCTTTGTCATGAATATTTTTTTATGTAGAATTAGTTTCCACATTTAAATTGTGATGATCAAGACTTGATTACATTGTTCCCGACTCTCTTAAAATGAAAATTGGCCCTTCATCATAGAAAATTCAAATCATGACTCCATGTAACCTTATATTTCAAATGATGGCAAAAAGACTCTTTTAACTCTATGAAACTTTCACAAATTTAACGTTTTTGTACCATGTCACTCATGAAAATCAAAACTAATATACTAACATGACCTTATAAATATGACCTGAAATTGGGCCCATGTATCGGATGGGACTCCTATCCCAAATGGTTTAATGTCTAATTGGGACTTTATGCCAAGGAAATCCCATAATCATTGGATGTGCATTTTGGTTTTTCAATAGTTTTTTGCGCTAGAAGGAGGGTCACCTTTATATGGTTGGGTGATTCTCTCATTCTCATCATCCTGATATTTTTTAGCAAGGTATAAATCAACCTAGTTCACCTCAACCAAAGCCTCAAGTCTTTCAAAATACTGATTTTGAAGATCATCCTCCTCCCAATAGTTTGGAACAATTGTACAAGGTAACTTGTGAGTATTTAGAAACACTTAGACCCTTTACATGAGAATAACTGAGAAAGGTTGGAATCCTTCCCATCACTATTATTTTACCTCATAAGTGTGTTAGTAGAAGACAAACAAATGATAGAGGGCTATTAGTCGATTATGTTCAAGAATTGGTTGATGCTTCATTTGTTGATTTAGTAGAATCTATTGAAATAACTCATGGTTTGTATCTTCTAATGAAGAAGACGAAGGACCACCAATTGGTGAAAATATATAAGGTGAGAAGCCATTGATTGCAGACAATTTGGAAGGAAAAGACAAACATATTGAAATTGAAAGTGAATAATATTTGAACAATAATATGGTTGGTAACCAATCACACGGATGGAAAAATGGACTTTAAAAATGCTAGGGCATCTACATGACTTGCCCTGCCATCCAGATAAGTTTATTAAAATGTTTGATCCAGATAAGCCTACCTTGTTGGAATACCATATTAAAAATGTATACTTATCATTCAGATTGACGAATGTTCAGTATCAAGATGTGGCTTGTACATTATTTCCTTATACATTTTAGAGTAAAATCACAACATGGTGTCACATATTTAAAACAGGTCCTACTACAAACTAGGAAAAATTTAAAAAGGATTTCCTAGATAAATCTTGTTACACCATTTTTTGGTCATCTAACCTTTTATCATTAGATGGACCCAAGTACACCATGTAAGACCAGTTTTACCCTAAGTAAAACTGCTTTCACTATGTTAAAATAGGAAACCCCAAAAGGAAATATTAAACAAACCTATATTTGTTTGATTTTTCTCATGGAATAATTAATTAAACCATAATTTAATTATTATTCCCAGTCATGTTTAACCCAAAAACAAAGAAATTAATGAGATAAACCCTTAGTTATCTTGTTATTTTCTAGGAATAATTATTTAAATCTTATTTAGATAATATTCCTTGTTAAATATGACCAAATCACCCACTATTAATCAAATAAATCATTATTTATTTGATTATCTTCCAACCACTTCCTTAAAAAGATAAATAAATCATTTATTTATTTATTTTTCACTAATCAAGGGATTTGACCCAAGTCAAACACCCTTTCCCTCAAACAAATATAATAAAATATTCCATAGAGGTGGATCTAGATTTGGTTAACATTATTTTAATCATGCACCAAGATCTAGAATGACCCAATATTTTGTTATAAATAGGAAGGTTTTCCCCTTCATTCTTCACCTTTTGTTGCATACTAGATCACTCTGGATCTATACACTCGGTCTCATTTTCTGCCATTGTTGCTCCCATTGAGCTCTACCTTCTACATTAGGTTTTCTACATCTACAAGAGAGAGAAAGCTTAGATCTGAAGTGCTGAGGACTACAAAGAACCCATCCCATTGAGGAGATCTGGATACACCTTCTTGTTTCCTCCCAGGTGCCCTGTAATATAAAAATTCATTCAAAAATCGTGTTCTTGTCTTGTATGTTGGATGCATGGAGCAAACTCTTTACTTTACTGCTTAATGTCTTTCCATTTGTAGATCTGTTTGTTGCAGCACTTTAACTACTAATTGCAGATCTGAAGATGTTTTGCAGCCATTATTGTTGTTAGGGCTATTAGTTATGCGTAGCTAAAGTGGTTCTTTTTCGTACACTTCGACGAAGAATACATACTAACAAATGGCGACTCCACACGGGTTTTAAATTACGACCGCTGTCGTTTTTCCTATTCCTGCATATCCAGCTACTTCAGGCCCTAGGGCTTCTTTTCAGCTGCTTATTTTTCCTCTTTTTATGTCATTTTTCTCACCTAAAACCCTAAAATTTTAAAATTTCTAACTTCTGTGTGTTTCTGGCCCTATTGCACAGGTAAGCGACACCAGCCGCAACTGAGACGGCAACTTTTTTGAAAATCTGCCGCCGAGACAACCGGAACGGGGGGTCGCACTTTTTGGCCCATAACCTGCGACCTAGAGCTCCAGGTCGCACTTTTCTGCCCATTTTCTGCGACCTGCACTGAAAACAGGTCAGAAACTGCCAGTTTTTCAGTGATTTTTCTGCAATTTTTCTGGGTTCTGCTGCAGCTTCTGCCAGGGTCGTCCAGCCTCTGTCTCAGCCCGCCTTGACCAAGATCTGATCTGTTTTTACTCATCTAAGTGGGAACCCAGCCCCTTAGGGCTTTAGTACCCTCCACTTTTTGAGGAAGAGTTTCAGCTGTTTCAGCCGTCGGTTTCAGAGCTTCAGCCCTTTCTTTTTCCAGATCTGTGACCTCACTTCCAGATCCATCGAAATCAGCCTCTTTTCCTTTCAAATCACCTCTTGTCGTTTTGTTTGGACCTCCTCTAAAGGCCTCTGCCTTGCCCCCCCCGGTTTTTTGCTGATTTCCCTTTTTCCAGCCACCTTGCCTCTGTCTCTTGGCTGTGATCTGCACCCCTTGTCTGCAGCTTTATCCTCCAGATCTCTGTCCCCTTTGACCCTAGATCTGTTGAGTTTCCTTTGTGTGGGTTTCCATAGTTTTTCCCCTTTCTTTTCAGCATAGTTTTGAGAGACCCACCTTCTTGGGTTAGATAGATGCATACGTAGCTGTTATTTTTCTGTTATTTCAGCATTTTATTCTGTTCTCTGTAGGTTTATTTTCAGCTACGCAACACACTTTTTTGCTCTCAACAACGGAAAGGGTTTAAAAATTAAAATTAACGCACACCACACACTGACCTTAAGTGAAGAAGCGCCTGGTTTACACCGCCTGGAAAAGACTCTAAAATCAATCATCACTGCACCTTATCTGCCCTTGACCTTCTTGATTTTGTCCCTTTCTGCCCTTGTCGGTTTCCTTCTTCCTGTCATCATTGCGCCCCCAAGGCGCCTTTCCCGGAGACTTCTTGGCCTTCATCCTCAGTTTCCGGTTGATCGACCTGCTCCGCACCGTCGTCGTCGAGCCAGTCCACCTCCGAGTCCGCACTCCGACTCCTCTCCTGATTCATCGGGTCCCCCTTCTCCTTCCGGTTCTCCCCCTTTTACCTTCACCATGTCCGGATCAGGGCCTAATGCTAGCGGTTCTGCATTGTTGAGGCCCTCGCCTGGCGGAGCAGCACGCCCTGCCCCCGGCCACCCTGTCTTCTTGTACATTGCGAGCCTCGACCTCCACCCAGTTTCCATCGGTTGATTAGCCTTCATTCACCACAATCGCACCAACGCGCTATGCCTGGGCGCCCTCTGATATCCCTAAGTTCGAGGGCCTTAATGGAGAAGACCCAACCAATCACGTTCGGTCTTTCCACATGTGGTGTTCCTCCAACTCCATTACCGATGACTCCATCCGTCTTCGTTTGTTCCAACGAACGCTTACCGGCGAAGCTTCTAAATGGTATGTCGAACAAGCCACTTCTTCACATACCACGTTCGAGACTCTTGCCCAAGCCTTCTTGTCGTACTTCCAGCTCCCTCTCCGATACGACACTGGTACGGAGCTCTTGACTTCATTTAAGCAATCCTCTTCCACACGACTTTCTGCCCATGTTCAGGAATGGCGACGAAGACGGAGCTTATGTCGAGCCCCTCCCTTTGAAGATCGGGTTTACATGGACTGGTTCCTTCGCACCCTCCCGTCTCCCATCGGCAAAGATGTCGCCTCTCACTTTCCTCAAACTAAAGAAGCTGCCCTCCAAATAGCTTTAAAATATGACCTAATCTACGCTCAACCTGGTTATGTTTATACCGTCCTTCCTGACATCCCCAGGCCCGGTGGCGCTAACGCCCCGGGGGCATCTCATTCCGCCGACGGTATCGTTGGATCTCTTTCCCATCCATCTGCTCACCCTCCTATGGGCTATGGTCTCCCTCAGGGAGGGGCCAGCACCTCAAGCACTCTTCCCCCTCCCGGCAACATGTATCCAGGATACGGCATGCCTCCTCCTTTTGCCCAACCTCTTGCTTACCTCAATGTCGCCCAACCCAACCCTTACTTTTATCCACAGCCTGGTGCGCCAGCTCCTCCAGCATATGCGCTTCCGCCTCCCTTGCCTCCTCACAACCTGCAACAGCACATACAACCCCCTCCAGGGCAAGTATTTGCACGGCAGGGTGCGATTAACCCCCCTTCTTCTCAAAGAAGGCGGAGAAACAACGGAACCAGTACGCACTGACCTTGAGGACCCAATTACGGTGTGGACCACCTAACACGAGCAACCGGCCCGGCGGGGCCTTCGCGCCCCGAACGGACGGGGCCGCTTCGCCTAAATAAGCCTGTTCGTCTTTGCGGTGTTTACGGTCATTACACTCACGGTGTCCTCTCTTACCCCAAATGCGGCGGATGTGGGAGTCTCCCGAAGCCACATTGCGCGGACAACACGCCTCCCCTAATGCTCCTCTAATGTGGCCACTACCCGACGGTGTGTTCATGATCCTTTCCTCAACGAAGTTGTGGCTGCCCAACCGCCGACGGCCGGGTCGCCGCCCCCCCTCCATTTACGGTTCCTCGGTGCCGGATCCTTATGATGCCTCCGTCCTTCCCCATCGTCGACCTTCACCTTCAAACTCGGTCTCGCCAGTACACCAAGCCCCCTGCTCAGTCTGCTCCCGAGCCCCCATCTTCAGGTTCTACGGAGCCTCTTTCGACATCCAGTGGCCCCTTACACATCCCTCAACCCAAAGTTGAGGTTCACCCAAAGATTCCAAAGGGTCCATTACGCCGAAATGCTGCTTCTGGTCGAGCCGCTCAATCGTACGGTATAGTAGATGATTTGGCGCAATCTCCTGCCGCCATTTCCACACTGGAACTCCTCCAGTCGTGCCCTTCCCAAAAGAAGGCTCTACTATCTGCCGTGGGCGCTGTAGATCCTAATGATGACCAAATGATTGTTTTCGACGCCACCCAATCGGACCATCCCCGTCTTCCTGCTTCCGTCGCCTTCCAAATCCCAGTAAAAATCTGGAACGCCAATGTTTCACGGTGTATCATTGATGAGGGGGCATCCACCTGTGTGATGTCCGCTTTGGTTTGGAAGTAACTCGGATCCCCTGAGCTGGCCCCTTCCATGATCACCCTTCGAGCGTGGGACGGCCACACTTCCCAGCCCATTGGCCTTTTCCGTAATTGTCCTATCACCCTCGCCGGTAAGACTGTTTGCGTTGACGTCGAAGTCATCGACGCCCCGCTAGACTACAACATTCTATTGGGGCGAAGCTACACCTATGCTATGTCCGTTGTCCCATCCGCGGTTTTCGCAAGATGTCTCTTTCCCATAATGGGATGATAGTCACCATCGCTTGACTATCTTATCATGAGCGCGAGTACGCAGACCTCCCCTGAACCGACCATCTCTTCTGTAGCCGTACGCCAGGCCGTCGATTCTTTGACAGTGTCTCCCCTGTAGTGTCTCCCCTGGGTGTCTGTAAGATTCCACCCTGCTGGTACTTTCCTCATCTCCCCCCCCCCAGTGAGATGATGGAGTCTCATTAACCATTCTTTACCTATCCTCCTCTGCACGACACTCGGAGCCTAGCCCGTCTGCATCCTCCCCTGTTGTGTCCCTTGATCACCCTATTCCCCCTCATACTTGAGATCACTCCACTTGTGTCTCTGTTGACCTTCGCAGCCCGAGTCCTCACCATGTTTCCGATGGCTCTCATACACCACCTTGTTTGAGTCTTGATCATCCTGC
The DNA here is from genome assembly GCA_034641835.2 of Pinus albicaulis. Classification (NCBI taxonomy): domain Eukaryota; kingdom Viridiplantae; phylum Streptophyta; class Pinopsida; order Pinales; family Pinaceae; genus Pinus; species Pinus albicaulis. Next base: position 65,143,856 of record CM076579.1, read on the forward strand.
CACTTCCCCCTCCTCCCGCCGTTGCTGCCCGATGACTTCTGTACCCTCACGCTGCCGTCATTTCCTTTCACCCCCTCCTTTATTGTCTTGTCACACCATTCTGTAGGACCCCCCATCCATACCCTTTATCGGTTACGCCGATGGTGCAAGTCGCTACTCCAGGAATCTGGCCTCGGCAGGTTGGGCCATCTTCACCCCCTTGCATGACCTTGTTCTTTCTAACGGGGTATGCATTGGTTCTGCTCTCGCAATCGGGCGAATATGATGCGGTACGTGGCCTATTAGTGAAGATGCCCTCTTCCATCGCATCCTCCATCTGCACGTTCGTTTGGATTCCCTACTTCTTGTAATGAAATTAAATGGTGTTTATCGTGTGCATAACCCTGTGCTGTTTAGATGCTATTTACGAGTGAAACTCTTGATACGTGCATTTGAAACCATAACTTTCAACCATGTACCTTGAGAACAGAATCACTATGTAGACAGTATTGCAAACCATGTTCTAAATTGGCATTTATCACACACATTTCATGCAAGACAATAACATTCATAACCATCAAAAAACGATGCATATCCATAATATGTGTCGCAAAACATGTGTTTTGAGTCCATCTACTCTGATACATATGACATGCCCATAGCATGTTACAAAAAACCCAAAACTGGGGGCTGCCCCTTTCACATACATCATAGGGGGCACACGCTACATGCATGGGAGGGGCACCACATGCCACACTACCCCTAATCACTATGCGGAAGGCTCCTGGGGCCAATGGCTGCGCTTGCCGGCATGTAGATCACGCATAGCCTGACCGGCCATCGCCATGCGCCGCATGATACCTCGCCACTCCGAGGGGAGACCAACACATGGCTCTATGTATTGGTCGTCTAAATCCTGCCACCCACGCTCTGATACTCCGGTCAACAACTGCTCACATCTACGATGGATGTCCTCCAGCAGGGCGGCTACATCCTCATTCTGCGCTGCCCTCGACCCACTCGGACCTGTAGCCCCAGACGCTGCCGGTTGTCCCATATACCCAGCCGGTTTCACCGGTGCTATATCTACATACCAAAAGTACATGAATCAGTATCATTAATTACTATTCAAAAAACTTTAACATGCCCACACAAGAATAGCCATTTGTCACTTACCATCGGGCCCCCAGACTCGACCAGGCGGAAGTGGCAGGTCCAGATCTCCATAATAACTCATCCCACTATAGGGATAGTCGTCTATGTATAATGGCATATGATCCCAATAGGCAAAAAACTTAGGTCGAAACACTCGCCCGACCGCCCCTCCTCCTCCTACGGAAGTAGTCATCCCCAACGGTCCGTACGGGCTCTCTCGGGCCCCCATCTGGAAGCTGTACACGAGGCTGCAAGGTCGGGATCTTCTCAAAGAAGAAGGCGCACAATAAAGTCCCATACGAGCAATCGTGGTTCACTTGCCGCTTGCAGAGCGACAACTGTCGTTTTAACGACACCAGCATCATTTGGGCCCACCCATAGTAGGTCCCACTCAACACACTCTCTACCAGCATCATCTGCCCCCCGGTGATGTGATGGAACGCTTGGTTGCCCAGGATACACAGCACAGCTGCAGCCACTGCACGGGTTTCTAGCCTCTCTAGATCCCCGATCGGTATTCGAGTCCCCTTGACTTGGAGACCCGGTCGAAAATGGCGTTCCACGAACTGCATGATATGCTGCCCCCGCGGCAACACTGGTTGTGTGTTTCCCACCATCCCAGTGGTGGTAGACCAGTCAGGAAATACACGTCCTGGAACGTCAGCTCGATCCTGTGCCCCTGCACTACAAAGATCTCTTGATCTGGATCCCAGTAACTGATAATCTGGGCTAGTATCGGTTCCCCTGCTCTCATCAACGGGTTCTCCAAAAACATGAGAACCCCAAATCTGGCCAATACACGGCGGACGCCACAGTCACTTTCGGATCTCTGTTCGAAAGCTTCCCCGGATCTCTCTCTCTCCGGTGACCGCAACTGCGCCGCCTGGCTGCAAACATATCATCTTTGTCGGGGTATAGATCGGGAAAACCCGCAACGAGCACTACGTCCGGCTCGACCTTAAACGACACCAAAAACTCCCTCATCTCCCGGTCGCGGTTTACGCATTTTACGGACCGGGTCACACTTTTGCCACGATGCACCGTCTGGGTCGCACTTTTTGCCCCAAAAAGTGCGACCCGGCCGTAGAGATGAAGGAGGGGCTGTTTCTGGGATTCTGGGCCCTAAACTGAAAATGTAATCCATCAAAATGCAAGAGAAAGGTTAGGCCCCTTACCTCCAACTGACGGATCTCGATTCCAACGGTCGGTTTTTCCGCTATGTTCGCCGCAAGATTTAGGGCCTTCTCTCCTCTCCACATTCACCACAACAACAATAGCAAATGAATGATTTTGGAGGGAAAACTGCCTTATTAAAGAGAACCCTGCTACTGTACCCCATTGCTGCCGACCACCGCCGTGGCCCGTTCGACGGAGGCCGTCGACACGGCCCAGAAAATATCTCAAGGCTCTCAAATGGGTTTCTGTTCGTTTTTGGTGATTTGATACTTCACCCGGCCACATTTTGTCCTAGAAAGGTCACTTCACCGCTCCTTAAAATCGAATTTCCTCACTTATGACACTTGTACTTGGAGCACCATCTTGCTCCCTTACTTGTCCACGTTCGTGTCGATTTTCCTCATGAGTTCCCACCTTGTACTCATGTTTCCATGGTCCCCCATTGGGGCCTTTACTATGTGGCAGCACTATCATGTCGCCCTTGTTTAGAGCATCCAAGTTGAGTCATCATCGCATTCATGGAGTCTATCCGGCGTACCTTTGTACCCCACCATGACCCTCCTTTCGTTATTGCTTGGTTCCTCTCTTGTGTCACATATCATGACCTTCAGCCTCACTGTCCCCTATCCCTTCTGATTTTGTGTCAGTCGCTACCATGTCATTCATGCCCTTTATGCTCTAACAAGGGAAGTCGTCCATTCGCCACCCCACCCTTTCTATTCCGCCATCATCATTAGTGTCAGTCTGTCCGTCACTCTACTATTTTCTCTCGTGCCTTAGTTGAGGATTTCTCATTGCCTCACCTATGTCGGACCTCCTTCTGTCGACATCAGCTCATTCATTCCAGAAGCCAGGTCTAGAGGGCGGTGTACCTTGGTTCCAGCTTCCACTATTGTTCGGTGCCTCGGATCAGGCAAAGGGATCTCTTCTTCCCTTTTGACTTGATTTTTTCTCCAGCTCCTTTCAGCATGATCGAGATCCGTATACTTGATGGTTCAGTGATCCAGCCGCAGCTCTTGATGATTCCCGGGTGTGTGTGAGATGTATCAGCCCTCATGAGGGGGTGGCCCTGCAGGTAGCCCCCCACATGCCCGGATGACCTCCTCCTTGCAGCCTTTGATGCTGCTCCAGATATTTGATGATGTTGGCCGTCGCCACTTGCAGCGCCTCTTTCGATTTGCATGTATCAGTCAGATTTTGTGAGCCCTTCCCCATTCACAGGGGGCATTTGGGTTGTATTTGTATCTCATGTACTCAGCTATTATTGTACCAGTCCTGGCTGTTATCCCAGGCACAGCATGTATGTGGGATTCCTTATTGTATTTTTATCTGGCTCCTGATTATGCCAGCTGTATCTTATAGTTCGGTCCCTTGTTTACTGGACACACTATTCTTTTGTACTTTGTCTCGGCGGGCATAGGTAGGCCTCCCCCGCCGCCTTCAGCACAGGTACCCTCTCATAAAAAGAGACTTGTTGCACCTGCGAGTCTCGTCTCCTCAGGGTCTAGTCCTTCAGCACACTTTCTACCTCACACTTCTCTCTTTGACATCCCCTTTTGTTGTCTGGTGATTGTATTCTTACAACGTACTTCGGTCATACGATTTGCTCCTGACACTCGCACGCTGGGGGGCAATCTGTTACACCATTTTTTGGTCATCTAACCTATTATCATTAGATGGACCCAAGTACACCATGTAAGACCAATTTTACCCTAAGTAAAATTGCTTTCACTATATTAAAACAAGAAACCCCAAAAGGAAATATTAAACAAACCTATATTTGTTTGATTTTCCTCATGGAATAATTAATTAAACCATAATTTAATTATTATTCCCAGTCATGTTTAACCCAAAAACAAAGAAATTAATGAGATAAACCCTTCGTTATCTTGTTATTTTCTAGGAATAATTATTTAAATCTTATTTAGATAATATTCCTTGTTAAATATGACCAAATCACCCACCATTAATCAAATAAATCATTATTTATATGATTATCTCCCAACCACTTCCTTAAAAAGATAAATAAATCATTTATTTATTTATTTTTCACTAATCAAGGGAGTTGACCCAAGTCAAACACCCTTTCCCTCCAACAAATATAATAAAATATTCCATAGAAGTGGATCTAGATTTGGTTAACATTATTTTAATCATGCACCAAGATCTAGAATGACCCAATATTTTGTTATAAATAGGAGGGTTTTCCCCATCATTCTTCACCTTTTGTTGCCTACTAGATCACTCTAGATCTATACACTTGGTCTCATTTCTATCATTTGCTCCCATTGAGCTCTACTTTCTACATTGGGTTTTCTACATCTACAAGAGAGAGAAAGCTTAGATCTGAAGTGCTGAGGACTACAAAGAACCCATCCCATTGAGGAGATCTGGATACACCTTCTTGTTTCCTCCCAGGTGCCCTGTAATATAAAAATTCATTAAAAAATCGTGTTCTTGTCTTGTCTGTTGGATGCATGGAGCAAACTCTTTACTTTACTGCTTAATGTCTTTCCATTTATAGATCTGTTTGTTGCAGTATTTTAACTACTAATCGCAGATCTGAAGATGTTTGGCAGCCTCTATTGTTGTTAGGGCTATTAGTTATGCGTAGCTAAAGTGGTTCTTTTTCGTACACTTCGACGAAGAATACATACTAACAAATCTGCAAAAGCGAAAACATCGGCAATGTTGTTAAAAGAAATAATCACTTTGAATATATGGAACATGGAAAATGTAAAAGATTTTAACCAGTGCTTTACTACAATTTTGAATAAATTTATTTTCAATGTACCACCCGAATATTTGATCAAAATTTATTATTATATATCATTGTTACATTCCAACATAGTTATTGTTTTGTGGATAAATCCCTTCTGCAGATAGAAGTGATCTCCCTAGGATCGATGGCTTAACCAAGAAACAAAAAAACAAAAAAAATATTTCTTTCCCAGGGGATATTTGAAATATTAGAAGAAGACTTACTTGGAATCCAATGCAAGCTTCCTTCTTCTCCTCACTTGTTACCTCAAGCCCCAACTTTTACTTCCAAAAGTAGAACCTACAAATCAACCAAAACAAGAAAAGAGACCAAAATAGACAATATGGTATATTAAAATAACTTTAAACAAGAGATCAAGGAATCTTATTGATCTAGATATCTTCAGCTGCTGGAATTAACCAAGAAATTTTACTTCTGTGATGTTAGTATAATTTCCTTTAAATAAGCATAAAACAACCACATGTGCATGCTTAATGAAGAGGAAACATAATGACAATCACCAAATCAAGAACACAACACATTCACATTAGGGGAATTTTGAGGTCTAAAATGGGCCTCCTAAGAAAAATGTACAACGAAAATAAAATTTATAAGAACCAATAAGATTTAAGATGATGATGTCAACCATGGGGATTGATTCACCAATTTTGGATTCAAAACCTAAAACTATTAAAAAATAGTAAAATAATAAAACTACATTTCCATCTCGTATTTTCAACTTATTTCCCAAAGGGTTTACTCAAATTTCGAGTGAGAGTACTCATTGGATGAAAATTTTAATTCCTCATCCAAGGATTACCTATGTTTCATATTTGATGGACCCTGCTACACGAAAAATGAGAAACAAATGAAAAAACGTGATTGCAATCACACTTTTCATGTATTTCTACTTTTTTAGGTAGTAAGATCCATCTAAATTATGCAACATGGGTACTCCTTAGATGAGGAATCAAACTATACATCCAATGAGTGTTTCCATTCAAAATTTGAGTGAACTCATGAGGAGATAAGTTCAAAATATGAGTTGAAAAATAGTTTTTTTATTTTTTCACTCTAAAATTTGATGATGTAATCTAATATTATTTTATTATTTCCACTATTATTTTATAATTTCCTTAGGAGACCCATTTTAGACCTCAAAATTCCTCTAATGTAACATATTTCACCTTGTGTGGGTTACGTCTTTGGGCCCAGTGTCAAGAGAGTGGAGGTTGGTTTATATAATTGTTGCAAAATATAATGATGTACATGACATGTTCTTTGTCATTAAAAGGATTAATACGCTCAACCAAAGTGGTATGTATCTCCACGAGACGTTCTCCCTACAGGAAATATCACTCAAATGGGTTTTCCCACAGCAAGAAAAGCTAATGAAATCTCACATAATGTGGTAACAAGTATCCATAATATTAATCAGGGATCTCCACAAGAAAAACATCGTCTCAGAAAATCAAAAGAAAGCATAACATAACTGCATCATATATCTCCACTTTCGAATATGGCTGAAATATTCAAATTTTTATTGTGGAAATGGATTGCACCACTGAATTCCAGGCAATGAATGGTGTAAAATCAACTGTCAACTTGTCCAATTCTGACACCATCAAATTCTGGACCCTTGAGAATCTTGAAGATTTCCCCAAATATTCCTTCTTGAAGATGGCCATAAAATACGTTGCTCAAATGAATATTTTGAACACACCACTATGCTCCTTGTGAAATTATGAGAAAAATGAGTATAAACTTGGCCTAGTTCTGAAGCTGTCAAAATTCAGCACTTAGGGAATATTTTAGATTCCTCATGATCCCACAAAGATTCCTCTCCACTAGTGGACTGGAGATCTTCTACTTAGATAACAAATCTAATCTCTCCATCATGCTCCTTGTGAAATTCTGAGAAGAAAGAGTTTAAAGTCGGGAACATTCTGACATTGGAAAAATTTAGCCTCCAAGGGAATCTTTTAGATTCCTCAAGATTCTTCAAAAAGAATATTCTATGGAATATCCCTAGCATGCTCTAACAATATATCTAGAATATTCTTTAGATTCATGTTTTTATTGGCCTTCTTGTGCCCTCATCTCTTGTGTATTCTCCATCATTCTTCATGGTTTCCTTTGAACCATTTGAATGGAATTTTATAACAAAGTGTGAAGGTGAATAAGACAAAGTGTGAGGTTGACACATTAGTTGGCATAGTCATATTAAGATACTTGTTGTTTGCGAGGTTTTGGGTTCAAATCCTATTAACTCGCAATATTTCTTTAAAGTCCAATTTTAGTTTTAATATAGCTTTTCAAACTATATAATATATGGAAATTGTATGTCCATATTGTAACAACTCCCAAAAATATGAGAATAAGACAACAAAAGAATTTTGTGCCATACAAGGCCATTTGGCCCTAATTTGAGGTGCCATTTGGCACCATGTTGCAAGCCCTCATTGGTCCACATCATATGTTGTTTACTTTCCATGTGTCGACTTATGGTGTAGCCACATCACCTTCTTGTGGGTCCACCTAGTTTACTGATTGGGCTTCCACATTAGCTTTGTGGGTTTCACTAGGCCTACCACGTGTGATTTGTATGACATACCACGTGGCAGAATGTTGATTTTGACTATTTTGTTGTTTGGTACAAACCCTAAACTCCAATAACTTTCTCATACAGACTCAAATTGAGGTGTTGTTTGTGTTGTTGGAAATCTTGTGACGAGCTCTTCGATATAAACATGATTTCATGGTAATAAAATAAATTTGAATTTTGATCTACTCTGAGTCCTCTTTGACTTCTGAGCATCTCTAGAGCCACTCGGATCACTTATTCTACACATGTACTAAAAGAAAAGACATAGTGTATGGGAAAAACAATGCACTTTGTATTTTTTATCATTCAGAAGTTTTCCTTAGCTATGGAAGGAGACTGTAAATGAAACCTCAAACCAGACTTTAAAATTGGAAGTAGGCCCTTCCAGTTTCGAGAGGGGTCTATCTTTGACTTTGCTACTTAGGGTCACTAGAGTAACAAATCACTCATTTTCTTAGTGGCCAGATTCAACTTGAAAAGTGATGGGCTTGGTTGGAAAAATCGTAACTTTAACCATCGGGTAGGGGTTCATGGGGTTGATACTAGTAATATTTCTAAGAACTGGCATAAGGCATATAAAGGTTCAAGGCATATACCAAGTTTATTTAGACTACAATATATTCATATGGTAAGCAAAAAAAGGAAGACATCCCATTACAAAAATAAAATTAATGAAATTTTTGTAACTTTAGAGGATAAAGTCGGATATATGAAACTAAAAACCACTAAGCATAAAGTATGAATTCTAGTTTTTATAAATTGAATTTCAAACATCAAGAAATAACAAATATGAGATTTGTTAAGAAGGAATACATGAAAAATAATCACTCACTGATAAACACAACAAAAGAGTCTCAAATGTGTAAGTCTATAACTTCTTCCTTAAAAAATTTATATATATAGAAATGAAAAATACACAATAGAGTATTTTTGTGCAAAAAACCAACCCTTGGTTTCATTTCATGCTCCAGTTTATATAATTCTACAAAATTGAAACCATATATCTAGGAAAATTTAATTACAACAAAATTTAATAAAATTTAAATCCCTAAAACTATGATAAAATGCATGTACATATAAAAAAATTCAAATATTGTTTCTTGAACCACAAAAGGGATTTGAACTATAGGTAGAGAATATGCTGAAATCAAGGAATAAAACCACCTACTGATATTTTTCAATGAATATGGAAGTGTTATGTTTTATCCCACAAAATCTTCTTTGTCCTTGTCAAAATAGCACTATCATCTGTCTTGGGGTACATTGGCCTTTACGTTCTGAAGAAACTATTGAGAAATGTAGGGCACTAGAATTAGTTGATTTCTCTTCATTAGTGATGGTTTGTGAACTCTTTTTACTTCTTTGGATTGGGATATTATTCTTATTATCTTGTTAGTGTTCTTCTTCATCAAACAGTAACCAATGCATGAACATAAATACACAAGATACAGAGCATGTAGGCTATGAGCCAAGGCCAAAACCTCTCACTCTTTGAGAGGAAAACATGCACAAATTCTTCTTATAGAAATTCCAATTGACGAATAGACCAAGACCCTTAACTTATTAACTACTTCCAAGACCAAGACACTAGCTCTCTTGATTGTCTTCTCCTTCCTCCTTTCGATTCCTCTTACACATTAAGATCATCTCCTTTGTGATCATAATACGATAATAATGAATTTTTGACACACTTGATATGGAACTATACCATATCACTTGTTTTTTCACCAAATTATCCTTATTGCATCATTAGTAAGACACTATAATAATTCTCTTAATGGTAGCTCCTTCACATCACCAAACCGTGGCTTTTATACATCATCTAGTTGTGGTATAGATACCCTCATCCCAGCTCTAACTTTCTCCTGTAGTATTGAGTATTGTTACCAAGAGATCTAAACTTCATATTATCACTTTCTACTCAATATTATAGAGAGACATATCTGAGCTTCCTTTGCTGTAGATATGAACTATGTCCTAGACAAAATTTCATTCTCTCTTCTCTTCTTTATGAACTGTGTACTGTGACATGACATCTGAATTCCTCACTGTGATTTTTCACCAAAAAATACAAAAGAATTTGAGTTACTTAACTGTGTTTATGTGAAGTTCCTTTAATTTGTATATATAGTCGTTCATCTTCATAACTAAGTCGACATGAGCCATGTGAATCTTTGTGACTGCATAAGTTAATGCCAACGTGATCTTCATTTCATCTTGAAGCTGACATGAGTAAGAGAGCCAATGCTTGTCGTATGGAGAGAATTCTAATCATATGTTGATCAGCGGTTGTCATTGATGTCAACCCAAGCAGCACCAGGGGCTACCCAAATATTGCATGGGAATTTTGACCTACCAAATTACTATATTCTTGGTCAAGAATGATTTTGATGGTTTCTACTTTTTGAGATGTTTCCGTTGATATATGGCACGCCACGTAATTCTTCACGGTTTGAGACATATTCATGTTTGAAGTTTTTAACCCGAGTTAGTGGGCTAAACCCCCATGGGGTTGTGGCATGGGTCATTGAAAATTCAATAATTAATCATTTTTAAGCTCCTAAAATCCCTCCCACATTCACTTGTCGAAGCCCCTCTCAACCTAAGCATAATTGTGATCCTCATATCCTCCTTATGTAGGGATTTCGCTACCTGAAATAGGTCATCGTGGAATTTGCGCTCTAACTTTTTTTCTACATAGGTTCAGAAGCTGAAATTTTTTTGAGGTGAAGAAAAAATCCTAAGGAAGCTCCTGTAAAAATTTCAGATCAGGGTGTGAAATATTTTCTAAGATATGATCTGTGGAAGTCATTGTTTTTGCAGGCTCCTGAACTTCATCTCAAAGAAGTGACCTTGGAAAAATTGTCATAACTCTCTTTCTGTGTATCGGATTGGAATTATGTAAAAAATAGAATATATTGCATGAACTATAGTTTTCTATGTATCAATTTCAGAACCAAATGAAGAAACAGTGACATGTGGCACGTTGTACAAGTTATCTCTACTGAAACAGTCCATAATTAGGTCATTGCGAGAGATTGGGCATAACTCTCTCTTGAAGAATCCAAATTGGATCAGACCTGTGGCATTGGAAGGAAACATTAGACTACTACAACAGAACCAAAAATCACATATTGGGGAGCTTAAATAATAGAGATACACCAGATTCAATATCAAGATCCAAGAAGGAAATAAAAAACTAGATCATGTATTGTCAAGGGTTGTAAAGGACCAGACTTTCTAGGGCAGCAAAGCAAAGCAAGGTGTAGAAGAGGGTAGCATGACAAGAGCAGAAATGAAGGTGTAGAATAGAAGCAATAAGTTCAGCACATGAATTCTTCAAGTGGGCAGCACTGCATACAGTCATTGTAAATGCATCATTGTAAAAATTGTACAAGTGTCTATCTGCCAAGAGTTGAAGAGGCGGTGTCAGGAGGTCTAGGATCATCATTAGGTGGTTGTTTCATAGTTGGGGTTATGTTCTAGTGTGCCTTCTTCTTCTACATTATTCTATATCATTGTAAAGTGGATCATTTTCCCTGGTATAGGAGTCCATTCTTGTTTTATTCTTCTATAGGGTGGTAGCATGGTGTTATGGTGCATGAATTCACCAACAAGTTCAAGCCTGTGAAAAATTTAGGGTGGTAGGGTGGCGCTAGGGTGAGTTGTGGCTCATTGGGTGTTGGGGCATCCATTCAGTTGACTACTAAAGAATCTTGGGCGTTTGAGCGTCCATTCAGTGGGAGCTAGAGAAGAATGCTTTTCTAGATTCTAGGAAGTTGGAGCTTTATTTTCAATTGGAGTTGAATATTAAAGATTATTGGAAAAGAATTCAGGCTTTTTTTGTCCCGAAGAGGGTTTCCACCTTAAAAACTGTGTGCATTTGTGTTCCTTTTCTTTACTGTTATCATTGGACAAACACTGATAATAATTGAAGATTAACTAATGCTCTAATTGAAAGGAATATTGATTCACCCCCCCCCCCCCCCCCTCTCAGTATTTCTAACAATTGGTATCAAAGCTTGGTTCCTTCAATAGAAATTTAACAGCTGGAAGGAGGTCATGGAGCATACCAAGAATGGTGTACCTCTATTCAATGAAAATAATTATGCACTCTGGAAAGGAAGAATGGAGTTCTATCTTTTGGCGCAATGTTACAAAGTATGGGACACTGTTCCAAATGGATTTACATCAACCGCAGATGAACAAGGTAAGAAGCATTTGGTAAATGATGCAAAAGCAAAGAATATTATATTCAGTGGACTTATTGAATCTTCTTATCAAAAGGTGTTGGGTTGTAATACCGCCAAAAATGTATGGGACAAGCTTGAGAATATATATGCAGGTGACTCAAATGTCAAAGAAGCAAAGCTTCAAATCTATAGAGAAAAAATTGAGCAACTCAGAATGAAATAAGATGGCAACATTGCTACATACTTCCAATAAGTTGATGAAATAACCAATACTCTGGAAGGATTGGGAGAGCCAGTTGACAAGAAGACTGTTATATGAAATATTCTTAGAACGTTACCAGGGAGATTCAACCCAAAGGTATCTGTCTTAGAATACAGTGCAAATCTGGACAAACTCAGGAAAGAGGAATTACATGGAGTTCTCATAGCATATGAAATGAGACTTGATGAAGAAGAGGGTACTTCGCATCTAGAAACTACATTCGTTGCATCTAAGAAAACCAATAAGGACAAACAACCTTCAATTGAAAAGACATGCACCTACAATTGTGAAGAAAAGGGAGATGATGAAGAAAGTCTTTCAGATGAAGAATATCCTTACTTTACGAGAAAACTAAAAATTGGTAAGGTAAAATTCAAAGGTAAACTTCCATTGATATGTTTCAGTTGTGGTGAGGTTGGGAATTTCACAGCAAAATTTCCGAACATAAGTGATGACAACTCAAAAGGAAAGAAAGGCTTTAGGAAATTCAACAAGAAATAAAAAAATAAAGAATCCAAAAGGAACTTTCTCTCTAAAGAAGATAACTCATCATCCAATGAAGACAGTGATAGCAAAGAAGAAGCCAATGGGAGAGTATTGTTTATGGCCAAGAAAAATAAACAAGAGGTATCAAACAATGAAGAAGGAGGGTTGACCATAGAATAATTTTCTAAGGAGGCAATCAGGCTTATAAAAGAGCTCAAGGTTGAGAAGATCTGTTCCAATACTCTTGAAGAACAAGTTCATGGTCTCAAAATAAAAGTTGAAGAACACAAATGTATTGAAGAGTCACTTCAAAAGGAATTGGAAGAAAGCAACCAAGAAAGGGAAGCATTAGAAATCGAAGTAGTCTCATTGCGTAAGGAAGTGAAGAAGGGAAAAATTGTCCAAAACTATGCCAACAAATCAAGGGCATTAGAAGAACTCATCAACAATGAACAATATTACAACGACAAAACTGGCCTCGGTTACAAAGAAGAAGAAGAAGAAGAAGGACCTTCTACAAAAAAATACAATGAACCTATGACATCTGACATGCATGTAGACTTCATTGGACAAGATTCGCAAGAACATCCTTGGAAGATGATTCCTTGACGAAGATTTACATCCAGTTACCAGCAAATTTTTCATGGCTATTTTTTTTCATTTGGAAAATTTTGTCATAAAGTTGTAGAATGTCACACGTGCCCTAGCAACCAATACAATTCTAGGAGATCCTTCAAATATGAACCTCTTAGGGCTCAATGAAAAAACAATAGATTTGAACATTTAAGAAATTATATGGAATGTTACAAATTTCAGAAATTTGGACACATAGCTAGAGACTCCAAACTTGAAAATCCTCCATAAGAATCTTCGAAGCCACATAATGAACGAACATGGAAGAAGAAGAAGATTGATAATTTTTCTCTCACTCTCAAGGCTCAAAACAACAAAGATGTGCGGTATGTTGATAGCAGTTGCTCAACGCATATGACTGGAGATAGAAGGAAATTTTTATCTTTGAAAGAGAAGAAGGATGGAACTGTATCCTTTGGAAATGATGGATCTTCAAATGTTATAGGATCAGGTATTGTCACTCTCGAAAGAAAATTTGTTATAGCCAAGAATGTTCTTTTGGTTGAAAAAAAGAATCACAATCTCCTCATTGTTGGTCAAATGTGTGATCAAGGACACGCAATTCTATTCAACTCGAAAAAATGTGAAATCAGGAAAGGCAGGTATGGTAAAATTGTGGCTACAGCAAGTCGAACTCCAAACAACATATATGTTCTGGATGAAGCAACTAAATCATGTCTACTAGATAAAGAAGATGAAAGCTGATTATGGCACAAACGAATGGGTCACATAAACTTTGACAATCTTGTAAGGATAAGGAAAAAGGAAGCAGTATGAGAAATGCCAAAAATCTCAAAACCTTCCAACACACTATGTGAGGCCTGTCGACACGGCAAGTGGAGAAAAGTCCAATTTAAAACAAAAGAACACTTTGCATCACATCCATTGGAATTGATACATACTGATCTATGTTGTCCTATGAGAACAAAAGGCTTAGATGGAGAATTATATTTCATGTTAATGATAGATGACTATACCACGATGACAGTCATCAGTTTCCTAAAGAAAAAAACTGAAGCATTTGAGTGCTTTAAGATCTACAAGGAGTTGGTTGAAAATGAAACTAATTTGAAAATAAAGTGTATAAGATCCGATAATGGTAGAGAATTCACTTCCAATTTATTTCAGAAATATTGTGATGAAAATGGAATAAAAAGACAATTTTCAACAACACGAACACCTCAACAAAATGGAGTTGTTGAAATAAAGAATGGAACCATACAGGAAATGGGTAGAACAATGTTGAAGGACTCAAAATTGGATGAAAAATTTTGGGTTCAAGTAATTTATATGGCAATCTTCATTATCAACTGAATTCTTCTCATAAATAATTGCAACAAGACCCCATATGAATTATGGAAAGGAAAACCAGCTAATGTAAAATATTTCAGAATCTTCAGAAGCAAATGTTATATCAAAAGAGAAGATCAAAATTTGGGTAAGTTTGAATCACGTGTTGATGAAGATATCCTTTTTTGTTACTGACGCAAAAGAAAGGCCTATAAATGCTATAATCTAAGACGAAAACAGATAGTGGAGAGCATAAATGTTACATTTGACAAAGATGGTGTTCTAAAGAATAATGATGAGGATCTAGAATCTTTTAAACTTGAGACAGAGGCTGAAAAAGACATAGCTAAAATTCTATAATAAGAAGCAACTATCAAATAGGAACAAGTAAATAATGATCATCAAGATATACCAGAACAACAACAAGAATCTCCTCCAATGAGAACAAAATAATGGATTCAAAAGAACCATCAATCAAATAAAATCATTGGTGACATAAATGAAGGTCGAGAGCTTCGTTCATCACAACAAGCTCACATTTCTTTTCTAGCGAACTTTGAGCCAGTAGTTTTGAGGAAGCTAGCCAGAATGAACATTGGGTAGCAGCTATGAATGAAGAATTGGATCAAATCGAGAAGAATAACACCTGGGAATTAGTTCCACGACCAAAAGATAAAAATGTCATTGGGACTAAATGGGTGTTCAGGAACAAATTCAATGAAGATGGACAGGTTACCCGAAACAAAGCAAGATTGGTTTGCAAAGTCTATGCACAAGTGGAAGGAATTAATTTCAAAGAAAAATTTGCACCAGTTGCTAGAATGGAAGCCATCTGATTGTTTCTCGCCTATGCATGTTCAAGAAAAATCAAAGTCTACCGAATGGATATTAAGTCAACATTTCTGAATGGTGAATTAGAAGAAGTTTACATCAAACAACCTAAAGGTTTTCTACTATCAGAAAAAGAAGACTATGTTTGCAAGTTTAATAAGGCTCTATATGGTCTCAATAATGCTCCTAGAGCATGGTATGCTCATCTTAATGGATATCTACGTCAACAAGGGTTCAAGAAAGGTATGGTTGATAGCAATATTTATGTGCAAATAGTTAAAGATAATTTAACAATCGTTGAGGTATATGTGGATGATATAATATTTGGTAGCAATAATGATCAACTAAGTAAGAAATTTTCTACAAATATGAAAAGTGAGCTCCAGATGTCTTTACTTGGTGAGCTGACATACTTCTTAGGGATTCAAATATATTAGCAAGAGAAATGAATATTTATATGTCAAGCCAAGAACATCAAGGAAATGCTCAATAAATTCAAAATGGAAGATTGCAAACCCATCCTTACTCTGATGGTAACAGATTACGAATTGAACATAGACGAATCATCTAAGGATGTGGATTAGAGGTTGTAGAGATCTATGATTGGTATTCTTCTATATGTAACAGCCTCCCGGCCAGATTTTATGCAAGCAGTTGGACAAGTAGCAAGATTCCAAGCAGCACCAAAAGAATCACATATTATTTCTATCAATATAATTCTTTGATATCTAAAGGGCACAAAAGAATATGGCTTGTGGTATCCCAAGGGTAACAATCTCATTATTCAAGCCTTTACAGATACAGATTGGGTAGGAATCTTTGATGATCGTAAGAGTACTATTGGAGCAGCATTATATCTAGGTGGTTGTCTCGTATCATGGTTGAGAAAAAAGCAAACCTCAATCTCATTATCTATAGCAGAAGAAGAATAAATTGCAGCAGAAGCATGTTGTACTCAAGTCCTTGGATGAAACAAAATTTGAAAGATCTTCAAGTACAATTCAGTGAGTTGATTCCCATATTCTGTGACAACACCAGTGCCATCAGCATCTCCAAGAATCCTGCCATGCATTTAAAAACAAAACACATTTCGATCAAATATCATTTTGTTAGAGAAAAATTCACTGAAAATAATATAAAAATTGAGTATGTTGGTACAAAAGAACAAATCATTTATATATTCACTAAACCTTTACCTCGTGAAGCATTTGAATATCTTCCCCAGAAGCTTGGGATTATCCCAACTTCTAATTAGATTTTCCTTATTCATAATATAAAGGGGGAGTGGAAGTGTGTCTAGGTCCGTAGGATGGTTGTGTGTCAGGGATAGTTACCCTTTGCCATTGATGTCAAATGGGCAGAGAATGTTGCTGGAAGAGGTGTCATGATCGCAGGGGGAGTATTTGTGTTTCCATCAATGCCAAAGGGGGAGATTGTTGATCAGTGGTTGTCATTGATGTCAACCCAAGAAGCACTGGGGGCTACCCCAATATTGCATGGAAATTTTGACCTACCAAATTACTATATTCTTAATCAAGAATGATTTTTATGGTTTCTACTTGTCGACATGTTTCCGTTGATTTATGGCAGGCCATGTAATTCTTCACGGTTTGAGAGATATTCATGTTTTAAGTTTGTTACCCCAGTTAGTGGGCTAAAACCCCATGGATTTGTAGCATGGGTCATTGAAAATTAAATAATTAATAATTTTTAAGTTCCTAAAATGCCTCCCACGTTCACTTATTTAAGCCCCTCTCAACATAAGCATTTATATAAATTGTGGTCCTCATATCCTCCTTATGTAGGGATTTCGCTACCTGAAACAGTTCATCGTGGAATTTGTGCTCTAAATTTGTTTCTACGAAGTTTCAAAAGCTAAAAAATTTTTGAAGCAAAGACAAAATCCTGAGGAAGCTCCTGTAAAAATTTCAGATCAGGGTGCACAATATTTTCAGAGATATGATCTGTGGAAGTCAGCGTTTTGGCAGGCTCATGAACTTCATCTCAAAGAAGTGGCCTTGGGAAAATTGTCATAACTCTCTCTATGAGTATCAGATTGGAATTCTATAAAAAGTGAAAATAGTGTACAGACTGTAGTTTGTGCTGTATCAATTTCAGAGCCAAATGAATAAACAGTGACACGTGTCACGTCGTACAAGTTTTCTCTACTAAAACAGTCCATAATTAGGTCATTGTGAGAGATTGGGCATAAATTGCTCTTGAAGAATCCAAATTGGATCAGAACTATGGTATTGGAAATAAGACTCATAGTAATACAACAAAACCAAAAATCAGATATTAGGGAGGCTAAATAACAGAGATACACCAGATTCAATATCAAGATCCAAGAAGGCAAGAAAAAGCTAGATCATGTGTTTTCAAGGGCTGCAAAGGACTAGAATTTATATGGCAGAAAAGCAAAGCAAGGTGAAATAGATGGTAGCATGACAAGAGCATAAATCAAGGTGCAGAACGGCAGCAAGAAGTTTAGCACATGAATTCTTCAAGTTGGCAGCACTACATACAGTCATTGTAAAGATATCATTGTACTAATTCATTGTAAAAATTGTACTAGTGTCTATCTACCAAGCGTTGAAGAGGAAATGTTGGGAGCTCTAGGATCATCATTAGGTGGTTGTGTCATAGTCAGGGTTATGGTCTAGTGTGTCTTCTTCTTCTACATCATTCTATATCATTGTAAAGTGGACCATTTTCCCTACTACAGGAGTCCATTCTTGTTGTATTCCTCTATAGGGTAGTAGGGTGGTGCTAGGCTGGTGCATGAAGTCACCAACAGGTTCAAGCTTGTGAAAAATTTAGGGTGGTAGGGGGGTGCTAGGGTGAGTTGTAGCTCATTGGGTGTTGGGGCATCCGTTCAGTTGACTACTAAAGAATCTCGGGCGTTGGAGCATCCATCTAGTGGGAGCTAGAGAAGAATGTTTTTCTAGATTCTAGGAAGTTGGAGCTTTATTTTCAATTGGAGTTGAATATTAAAGAATTATTAGAAAATCATTCAGGTGGTTTTTGTCCCAGAGAGGGTTTCCACCTTAAAAATTGTGTGCATTTGTGTCCCTTTTTTTTACTTCTATCATTGTACAAACACTGATAATAATTGAAGATTAGCTATTGCTCTAATTGAAAGGAATATTGATTCACCCTCCCTCTCAATATTTACAACATCATATATACATTTGAAAATTTCCCAAGAAGGGCTACTTCATACATGAAATTAATTCTCTTGACTTTATTGAAAAATCCTAAGGCTCTCAATGGGATTAATCTAAATAAAATATCTTGTTCATGAAACCCATGAAGCAAGGTTCACAATAATATTTTCACTTTCTTTATTACATCATTTACAAAAGTCATAATTACATGTCATTATGAAGACCGAACCTAGTTACTATTTTCAACAGAAACTGCTTGATAAACTGATCCTGCAAGAAAGTCTCTAATTTCTCATCCTATCCCCACTACTTCCTTAAAATATGGAATAAAATCCCCATTCGATGATCTAATTTTTAGGTTGGAAATATACCATCTATTGATTGCAAATTTAGGCTGATTATTGTTGTTTCCATGGCTTGAATTATGTACCTGAATATTGAGTTGTCTTCATTTCTCGAATTGTTGAAAGTGGTCGAAATGTGAAAATGATTTGTTAAATATTCATAACCATCCAACTAATTTTTTTTCTTTAAATATTTGATTACTACTCATCCTTGAATTTGATATTTACATTTCGAGGACTATTTCTTTCACCCTTTGATTTCCATTTCTCAACACATGATTTTAAATAGCTATTTTCACCTTTATTCACTAACTTTATGCCTTTGAATATAAAAATATAAAAATTGAAAAAAAATATAGCGAATTTATGAAAAATGGGCTTCAAAGAGCCATTTGAATCTCCAAAATAGTGATAGTTGTGTAAAATATGAGAGATGTTTTTTAAATGATTGTGTTCCCATAAAAAAACCTATTTGGTTTTCAAAAATTGGTTTCGAGCTATTCGGAAACCGCGCACAAGGTTTCTATCGTTTATAGGAAAAATAGTCTTAAAAAATAGAGTTTTGTCATCATGTTTAAAATAGTAAGTTCACCATGGATCTCAAGCTTGATTCATCAAAACAAACTTCTAGCACGTGAATACAACTTGAATGATATATATCATGATCAAAGCCTCTTATCTTTGTCTCAATCATAGCATTAACTTTGATAATGATTATAACATTCGGAAGTGGTAAATTCAATGATTCTTCATTTAGAAAAAATTTAATAACATGTCACACCAACTAATTTATCAACACCATATGTCAAATGATAGGTTATGCTTCCAACTGATTTTTCATCGCTCGCTTATTCGTAAATTTAAAAATTCGCTGAAATTCAATTTTTCGGCGCTTTTCCTTCTAAATCTTTAAAATAGCATTGAAAAATTATCTGTCAGTGTGTCCCAAAAATGTTTAAAATTTAGAACACCAAATTACATTAAGTTTCCCTTGAAACTTGAATTGTGATAAAAACTAGCTCCAACATTGATGTTGTCACCTTGAGAGGTAGAAAATAGCCCTCATAGACCAGGTTCCTGATCTATTGGGTTGTTCCCAAGCTTTGAAACTAACCTGTACTTGTTCTTTTTCAGAGTCATAAAATTTTCGTACATGTTGACAACTACCAATTGAAACCAATCAACTGCTCCTTACTAAAAAAAAACTTTCAACTACAATCAAATCCAAAATTAAACTATGTTGCAACCTGAAACAATTCCTTAAGCTGAAACTGGAAATACTGAAACTAACCAAGCTGAAAATAATGATGAAAGGATGCTCAAAATGAGAGCTTATTCATCACACAACTTCCTGCTCTAAACTGTTGAAAAAATACTGAATCAAATAATAAAAAAATGTCAATCCAACCAGTCAAGTAGTTGTTAAAATACCATAGCTCTTTGATTGTGTTTCAACAAA
The DNA here is from genome assembly GCA_034641835.2 of Pinus albicaulis. Classification (NCBI taxonomy): domain Eukaryota; kingdom Viridiplantae; phylum Streptophyta; class Pinopsida; order Pinales; family Pinaceae; genus Pinus; species Pinus albicaulis. Next base: position 65,164,197 of record CM076579.1, read on the forward strand.
ATCTAAATTGGGCACCGTAGTAGCAGAGGAAACTCATAATGCATTTTGCTGCATAGGGAAAAAATAGTTGAAAATTTAAGCTGAAAAAACCCTCCATGTAGTCCACTACGGGATCAATAAAGACATGATCTCTCTGATGATCCTCAAAGTATTCTACAATTTGGTTGTTGTTTTTAGAGAGTTCACATGTTCTCTCTATGGAAAACCATTGTTCCAAATGTGAGTTCTGAATTTCATACACATTCTCAATATTAAAAGGCAACAAAATGTCCTTCTAGTTCTGTTAAAATGAAACTTCAAAAGAAATACCATGAAATGGAAAATTTTGGGGTATTTCCTGATCTTTAAAAACCTTAACATTTTTCTCAATTTTCATGGAAAATTCATCCAAAAATTGAATCTTATCTTCTAAGCTACATTTGCATGACTTTAAATAAGATTACAAAAATGAAAAAAAAATTGTATCTGCTTCATCCTCCGTAAACATATCATTCCATTCTCTAAAACCTTGGATGGAAATAGGGTCTACCACAACATCTAACTTCCCCATCCATGTTTCTAAAAATATAACCTAAAATCATTTTTTAGACCTTACGGTTTTAATAGGTAAAGTTTTAACCCAACTTATACACTTTCCTTGGAATGAATCATAAAATAGTATAAGAAATACATCTTCATTCTTAATTTTAAGGAAATCAGTAAAGTCACGGAATTTTGAAATACGTTTCCAAGTCCAAACTCATATCTTCTCCATTAAATTAAGACCATTCCTAAAAAAAAATTCATCTGTTGGAAGAGGATTTGGAAAACTATGAAGGTCTATAAAGTCCAAACGTGCATATCTTGAAACAATAGTAGCAGCATCTGAGTTCTTCATCTAGTGGATTCACCCATACATTCTTCAAGCTTTAAATTATTCAGATAATAGAGTTTCCTTTCATACTTCAGAACTTTTAATTATTTGACCATGGAGTCGCAAGGTGAATGATGCACATCCTCTTATGTCTAATCCTTTTTCACCATCAATGATCAAAACTAGTCTTTTGTTGTCTTTCCCAGGGATGATTTGACCTTTGATCCCATGAAAAGATGCCAAGATGTTATCACTTAGAAAATACCCTGGATATGGAGGGAAATCACAGAGTAAGCCTTCAAACCACTTTAGGATTGAAATTTGTCCCTTCAATCTATAGAGGGATCTCTCTATGACTATGCTACTCAAGGTCACTAGAGTAGAAGGTCACTGATATGCTCGATGGCCATATTTAAAGTGAAAGAATGAAATACATGGTTGGTTTTGGACAGAAAAAATACTCTATTGTGTATACCTGTATGTGATATTAATTAAATTTTCATGACACATGTTTAGACTCGCACATCTGAGATTCATTTACAGTGTTTACCAATCATTTTCTTGGTGTTGTTTTTCTTCTTTTTAAATCTTCTGGTTGTAATTCCTTCATGTTTGAAATAATGTTTATAAATATTTGAATTCATTTGCATTCATATTCTCTCCTATTTTAGTTTCAAATATTCCACTTTTTCCTTATAAAGTTGCATAAAATTCATTTGTATGCTTTTTGTAAATGGTTGTTTCTTCTTTCTACTTACCATCTCGATATTTTAAGTCTAAGTGGACATTATTTTTTCCTTTGATCCCTATTTGTCTTACCACCAGTTCCTAGAAACTATCATTGACATGAACCCTATGACTCCATGCCTAGTGGTCTATTTTCCTTCTTTCCAACCATGTTTGTCATTCTTTCACTTTAAATATATCCATCTTGTGTATTAATGACTTGTTACTATATTGACCTTGAGTAGAAGAATCATAGAGATATCCCTCTCTAGATTGAAGGGCTGAATTTCAATCCTAAAGTGGTTTTAAGGTCTCCTCAGTCATTTCCCCCCATAGAAAGGGTAATACCTGAGTGATAACAATATTAATAACAATAGAGAAATTTTACAACCCTTTGTAGGCCTTGATGTTGTGAATCTCTCCCAAATTTCTCATTCTTTCTTTTCCCCAATGATAAGCCCCCAATATCATCAATATCTAAGGATGGATTATTGAACTCTAAAGTTAAATGAGTAACATAATAGCAAGAATCAAAGTCTCCAAAATCCAACCCAGACTCTATAGTAGATAGGGATTTTATAGGGTAAATGAGGAAGTTTTATATCCATCGTACTAGGGCTATATCCACTTTGAAAGGGGATAAGGTCCATGGGATAAGAGATAAATCCTTACTAGTAGGAACTCAAGATAATATTCAATATTAAATGGAAGAATCGACTCCTGACGCATCCAAAAGAGGAAGATTCAAAATTATATTTTGTTTTTCCCCATTTCCAGGTGTCATTTCATTTTTTGTAAAGATAACTTATGCTGACCAATGCAACTTTCATGTGTGAAACCTACGTCATCACAGTTCGTCAAGAGAATAAGTGCGATGGAGTTTTAAATTAGGATTTTTAGCCAATGTAATCTATGTTTCTTACAACTTTTGGAAATAGTTTTTATTTTAGCCTTGTAGGGGATTGATGCAAAAAGTAATGGATGGCAAGAGATCTAGGTTCGGGGCCTTTTTCATAATTCTAAAAATATGTAATGTAACACATTTCCCCCTAAAGTACAAATTCAGAAGTTTTAGATGAGGACTAAACTACTTTACCATGTGGAAAGTGTGGATCGAGAGTTGACTGGTTGAGAATCAAGGTTAATCATCAATCAACCGTTACAATACATTATTATCATGATATTACCATTGAAGTAGGCATACCCATACTTAGCATATAAACCATTTAACATTTTCAATGATCAAAGTCACATCCACCAATTATGCATTCTGTACCCATGCCTGGATGACTTTTTGTAAGACCATAGCCATCATACTTTGTAAATTTATGCATGAATCCTAAAATCGTATCCTGGATGGATGAAACTAGATCTGGGGTCTTCCATCTCATCATTCGATAGTATCAATCTAACCATGTGAATATACGTGTTGATGTTGAACATGGTAGATGCCATATGATTACCATCCAATGGCAAAAGTCATTAATATATGTGAGAAAAACCACCGATAATTATAATGGATTTGAAGGTACAAAGTGCAATCTATGAGGTGTGAATAAATGAGTTGAAGTTAAACACCCCACATAATTTTCTAGTCGAAGGCCAATGATGAGAACCTAACACCAAAAGCGAGGAAACTTTCCATTGAGGTATGCAAGTTCCAAGGAAGTTAAGGGAGTTTCTAGATTCACTTCCTAGATAATATGTTGAAGCCGATAGGAAGTGATATATCATAGGGGGGCCTTGATGTATCCCCCATCAACGAGATGAAATGGATACTAATATTTGAGGTAGAATGTTATGATTTAGATTTGGTTCAGGGATGGATGTAATGAAAAAGGTTGCAAGCATTGTAGCAGGTGTTCAACTGGGCGTATTTTTTTTTAATATATCAACGACATTTATATGGAATTGGTAGCATTGACTCAAAGACCCATTGTGAATAATTTCAACAATATTTAATAAATAAGGAGTAAATATAATTTCCCAACCCAATGACAGTCACAGAGGTGAAAGAGTGCCATGTTCAAGAGCGAATTACTACCAAAATTTAGGTTTTATGCCTTGTTTCCCCTATTTTCACTTCCAAGTATTTTTAACGAACCTTGGGAAGGAGCGGTTCGGTCTCACCATGCTTGAAGAGTCCTACATAGTTTATTTTTTCATGAGTACACTTAATGGGTGACTCGACTTCTTTTTCATATAAAAAGAGGCCAAAAAAAAACTCTGAGAGGTTCATTTCCATGAATTTAGGGCCTTGGGCCCGAAAAGGCATAAAACAATACCCATGATAACCATTTAGCCATGTTGGAATAAATTATTAATTTTTCATAAATATTATGTTGCCATTGATGTCAAAAGGGTCATCGTGGTGCTTATGATGTTACTCCTCCTCATGATGTGTGATGTGTCCAATGAGTGCTTGGCTTGGTGGTCCTATTGGTTAGCATTGATTTCAAAATGGATTTGGAGGTTGAGTATATATGGTTGAAAGGCATGGTATGATGACTTGTAATAGGCTGATGATGTAGCTACATATGTTGAAGATGATATTGTTGTAGGTGGTTGGATTGCCACTACAGGTGTTACATATGCTTCTACATGTGTTGGAAGCATTAGAGTTGTTGTTACATGTGGTGAGATGGTTTTGCATGTGTTGGACATTCCTCTATAGGTTTTGGAGGAATTTGGATGACTTGATGTTGCTAATTTAGGTGCTAGAGGTGATTTGGCTTGGTTTATGTCAGATATTTTGGAGTTGAGTTTTTTACAGTTATGTTTGAGAATTTTCTCTAGTTTCTTTGCACATATTGCATATTTATTGAGTAGAGTATTACCATTGTACATGTATTCTTGGTATTAGCACTACCATGGCATTTTTATGTGTGTGGAGTATCTTGGCATGTGATATTACCTTGGTTCATATAGTCTTGATATTAACATAACCATGATATTTTCCCATCGTATTGTTTTGGAGATTACTATGGTATAGAATTTTGTGGTATTGACATAACCATGATATTTACCCGTGGTATTGACTTGGATACTACCATGGTACATGTGTTTGTGGTATTGGCATAACCATGGTATTTACCTCTGGTATTTATTTGAAGATTAGCATGGTATAGGTGTCCTAGGTATTGATATAACCATGGTAGGATAATTTGGCATATGCCAAGAAAACAAAAACCAGGAAAAAGTGCTGAGTTGAATTTATTTTTTGATGATCATTGAGTTAGTAAGGAAGAGTGTGCATGTGAGAAGAATATTGTGTGAAAGTTATGCAAGGAATTTTTGAAAAAAATAAACAATAATTTATCGCAGTTAGATGAAGTATGTTTCAGACATTATTTCATGCAGGAAGTGAGGAGATGATTAGAGTTTGATTGCAGGAATATTTGGAGATTGTTTTCTCCTAGTATATTCTTCAGTTTATTGGTTGTGTTCATCAGTTGTTTGTGAGCAGTTTTATTTTTTTACAGTGGGTTTTAGTTGATGCATTGATCAGATTATTGTATGCAGTGTATGGAGAGATTATGATGTAGTTTGTAGTGTGGATTTAGTTTTTGATTGTGTGCTTTGATGATACACTTTTTTAGTGCTCATGCTGAGAAATTCTTGGTTCCAGTATGAAATATTTTGAAACAAGAACCACATATAGGACAGGAGTTGGAGGACTCCGGTAAAATCAATATAAGTGATCAGTTTTCTCAATCCAATGGTGGTACGATAGTTCAAAAGAAATTTGGCAAGGCTCATTAGTCATGGTGGCTTCGAGAAAATAGGAGCATGTAGATTCGATTGTTAGTTCAGGAGTATCCACAAAAGGATTGTTGATCATGGTGGCCTTCAATGGATGGTAGTCCGTAGATTTACATGAGAAAGATTCTTTATTTTATATTATCCATTTGAATCACTATGTAGATAATTGTTTGACATAATAGAATATTTGAGCAGCGCAACAACAATGGGTGTTTTTTGTTCCCTAGAGAGAGTTTTCCACCATAAATATACGCGTTCGTTGTGTTGATTGCTTTCATGGTTTCATGATTATATTTAATTCTATGATCTATTAATTTTTTTTATATTATGCATGATTAAGAAATAATAATTTGGATAAAAATATACAAGTGCCTTCACTATTGATTCACCCCCTTCCCCCCCCCCCTCTCTCAGTAGTGATCTAGTTCCCTATAATTGGTATCAGGGCAAGGTTCTCGAGTGCAACTTGATTGTTGGAGAGTGGATCTTGGATATTTTGGCATATTTTTGCAAATTTTTCGAAATGGATGAGCAAGGAATTCCAGTGCTTCATGTAGGTAAATTTGGAACTTGGAAGATGAAATTGGAGTCATATTTTTTGATATATTGATGAAAACATTTTACTATCAGTTTAATATGGAGTTAAAGATGAATATAATGAATTTGCTAAAAAAATAAGTTTGCATAGCATTTCAAAATTTAATAGCATGTATGTGATACATTGTGAGACTGAAAAATAAATGTTGGACAAGTTGTAGAATTTGTATCTTAGAGGAAAATTGCATTTTTTTCAGAGATTGAGAAAAATGGAAAGGATTCAACACATATTGTAATAGTAATTCAAGTCTCCTCATAAGAATAAGATGAAAGTTCAGATGTTGGAGAAGATTATGAAATTTCTAGTGATAGTAGTGATAGATCGAGTATTAATCTTGAGAGACCATAAAAAGATATATGCAGCAAAAATGAAGATAAATCCAAGATAATGGCACTAGAAGCAAAAATTCAAAGACTCGTGGCTGAAAATAAAGATTAACGGATGTTTTTTAAAATGTGTGATGAAAAGGAGTGTGAATATAAAGAGCAAATTTTATATTTTGAAACTAAATTGGAAGAAGGAATGAAGATTGAAATTTGAATGAGGAAGAAATACAATAAGTTGGAGGATGAGTGCCAAATATTGAAGGCTGAAGTAATTTCTGCAAGCAAAGAATTAGATCAATTTATATCTAGTGTTCAAGCATCAACAAGAAAACATGAAAATCTTGGAGCAACTAGTGGTAGCAAGAAAAGGAGAATCATAAACAAAATCACCAGCCATGCAAGAAACAAAACAATAATAGAAGAAGGAAATGGAAGAAGAATAGAAGTGGCAGATGTTACAATTGTGGAATTCATGGACATATAGCTACAAGTTGCAATAGTAAAGAAATCAATCCCTCTGATCAAAAGGAGCAACCAGAGGAGAAGAAACGTCAAGTCTGCATGCAAAGAATATATCTATCATTCAGGTATAATAGTCCATTTTGTGGTTATTATTTTTTGTGATAGATCAAGCATCAATATTGAGAGAACACAAAAATATATTTGTAGCAAAGATGATGAGAAATCCAAAATAATGGCATTAGAAGAAGAAATTCAAAGACTCATGGATGAAAATAAAGATCAATGGATGTTTTTGCAAATATTTTATGAAAATGAGTGTGCATATAAAGGAGAAATTTAAGATTTGGAAACTCAACTAGAATAAGGAATGGAGATTGAAATTGGAATGAGGAAGCAATATAATGAGTTGGAGGATGAATGCCACAAATTGAAGGCTGAAGTAATTTATACAAGAAAAGAATTATATCAGTTTAGAGCTAGTGCTCAAGCATCAACAAGAAATTTTGAAAATGTTGGAGAAGCTAGTAGTAGCAAGAAAAGAAGAACCATCAGCAAAATCACCAGCCATGCAAGAAGCAAAAAAATAACAGAAGAAGGCAAAGGAAGAAGAATAGAATTGGCATATAATATAATTGTGGAATCATGTACATATAGCTGCAAGTTGCAATAATGAAGAAATAAATCCCTCTCATCAAAAGGAGAGCCAAGGGAGAATAAACATCAAGTCTGCATGCAGAGAATATCTCCATCATTCAGGTATAGTAGTCAATTTTATGGTTGTTGTTTCTCATGCAATGATTTTCATTATTCACCAGTTCCTTGGTCACAAAAGATGTTTTTTTTGTGACAATATTGGCCATAAGGGAAAGGATTGCAATTTTCCCATGTGTTATAGGATATCTAATCAGAAAGATGAAAATATGCAAGGCTAACCACACAAGAAGAAGAAGGATCAACAAATGAAAGTTTGGAGGAGAAAAGAGAAACAAGGAACTCCCACCAAAAACTTAGGCATGCACGGTCTCAGGGGGAGCATATGGTTGCTTCATGAGTTTCATGTATATTCTTCGATATGTAGCCATATCAGAAAGTGTGAATGAAGACAAATCTGCATTTTTAGAGATGCAAGTGTTTAGGGGGAGTTCATGAGGTTTGAGTGCATTTTCATTTCTGATCTATTTCTATTCCAAGTTTGATTTTAGTTGGATCAACCATGTACATTTGTTAATAATTATTTTTGGAGTAGTTACATGTTGATATATGATGAGGAGATCATACATTCAGGGGGAGAATTTGTGCTTCCAAATGGACCTATATATTGTTGGCATCATGCTCCTCACTATTGAGGAGCACATTGCGCATATATTTGAAATTTATTTGATGCACGATGATTTTAATTGTTGTAGCCACACTTTACTAGTTGGATGAGATAGTATGATTGCATGGGAAAATTGGCATGCTACTAGTGTTCTCATTGCTAGAGCATAGTTATGACATGTTTTATTATATTTGTTGTTTCCATGGAAATTAGATGTTTTATTGGCCATATCTTGATGTTGTTAGAGATATTACTTGTACTAGCTCATATGGTGCTAGTGATGTTGTTGTTGCTTGTTTATTTGCTACTCAGAGCTTATGTTAGAATCATGGATGCTTTGTGATGATGAGGATATATTTTTTTTTGTTTCTATGATTTATTTCCATGATGATGCTATTGGTGGATTCTATTTTCGATGTACATGTGGAGCATGGTGGAAATTGCTGGTGGTTTCCATGATATTGTTGCAGGATATTCATGGTTGGGATGTTGATGACCAAGGCGTTGAGTGGCCATATACTAGCACATGATATTTCTAGTTCTTTTGTTTTTGTTGCTACACATTAAGAGAGTATATCATTTCTCATGGTGGCCATGTACTTGTTTCATATGCCATGGATTGTATTGTCATTGTTGTTGCTATATGGAGCATATTTTGTTGCTCATTGATGTAATGTATTCATGTCACATCATGTTTTTCGCATGTATATAAGATAGCACCATTATTTGCGGATGTAAAATCCATGTAACTTTATTATTTTATCTTGTTGGCACATTTCTCATGGAGATACCCATGGTGTGTGGTATATCTTGTCATTAGCTATGAATTGGTCAATGGAAGTCCAAGTCATGTATTATTTTGTATATATTTAATGTAGCCCCACTACATTGGGTGCATAATGTAAACTTGGGTCCATAGAGTAGTGGTTGGCGATAAGAGAGTCTATAGATGATTAATTTTTTTGTCTTTTGTATTTGTCACAGCCATGTATTTGCTCCATGAAGCATTGTATGTATTGTACTTCATTGTATATCATTTCTCAAAGTCAGTTAGAGTCATGGCTCATGAGTAGTACAGTCTCTTGTGCTTCAAAAGAAGGCTTATTGTAGCAGGCAGATGTGTTTCTAAAAAAACGAAAGAGCATGATTGCATATTCATTACATGATTAGGGGGAGTATGCTCAATTTTCAAAGATTGCATGGTATTGGCTAGAGGTGTTGGCAACAATGTTCCTTGTTTCATGTTCTTCTCTTAGAGGAGAGACTTCTTATTTTGCATCTGCATGGTTTTGAATATGAAACGGGGAGTACTTCTTTCATCTAGAAAATTATTGGCATTTTTATTTAGTGTTGCTATGGCCCTTTTCCATTGATGTCAAAGGGGGAGACAGTTTTGATGGATAGAGATCAGCTTCTGAGTCACAACTTTAGTTTTGGAGAGTGTATGAAGATAAGCTTCAGATGTTGGACTAAGGTTGACATCAGTTCCAAAGGGGGAACTTGTTGGAATTGTAGTGTTGCAATTGATTTCAACTGGGTCATAGTATTGCTTATGATGTTTTCCTCCTCATGATGTGTGACGTGTCTGATGAGTTTTGGGCTTGATGGTCCTATTGGTTGGAATTGATTTCAACATGGATTTGGAGGCTGAGTAGAGATGGTTGCAAGGCATGGTATGATGGCTTGTCATAGGTTTATGTTGTTGCTACATATGTTGAATATGTTACTACTCCAGATGGTCAGATTGTTGCTATAGGTGTTTCATATGATTCTACATGTTTTGGAAGCATTTGAGTTGCTATTACATATGTTGAGGTGGTGTTGCATGTGTTGGAGGTGCCTCTAAAGACATTATAGGTAGTTGGATTACCTAATTACGTTGATGCAAGTGTTGGGGATGATACTTTAGGCGTTGGAGCTTATTTGTCTTGGTTTATGTTAGATGTTTTGGAGTTGAGTTGTTTTCAGCTATGTTTGAGCATTTTCTCTAGTTTCCTTGCGCATCTTTCATATATCTTGAGTAGATTATTACCATCGTACATTTATTCTTGGTATTAACATTACCATGTTATTGATATGTGTGTGGAGTAGGTTGGCATGTGATATTACCTTGGTAGAGATATCCTTGGTATTGACATAACCATGGTATTTTCCCATGGTATTGTTTTGGAGATTACCATGGTATAGGATTTTATGGTATTGGCATAACCATGGTATTTACCTGTGGTATTAACTTGGAGATTACCATGGTACAGGTGTTTTTTAGGAATTTACAGGGTAAGTTCCTTAGATCAAACACCAAAGGTCATCACTCACAAACAGATCACAAATCAATACACAAGTATTTGACGTGGTTAAAACTCTGAAAGAGAGAAATAATCCATGGCTTCAGCCAACGCGACCACTTCAGGAAATATATTAATATAAAGAATGAAAATTTACAAAGCTTCTCTCATAAACTGTTCAGTACACAAATGACCTTCCAAGCTCTTTAAATAAATATCATGGACCAATCGACGGATCAAGTGTTGGTAATACCGAGGAGAGAATGAACTGTCATACCACTAGATATCTTGATTATTGAATTACAAGTTAAAAAATTACATATTAAAGAAACACACTTTACCTAAATTTACGCTAGTCCAAGTTATACTTAACTATTTCCTATGTGACAGAATATCCTAACATAACCCCTTAAGAATAACTTGGGATATGATTGAAGGATTTAAAATGGTGACACAATAGGATAAGGAAGGAGGAATTAGAGCCTATTTCCCCTTAATGATAACTTTCTTGAACTCCAAGCATAGATCGAAGTTTGGTAAACTTCATTTGTGTGAGAGCCTTTGTAAAGATATCAACAACTTGATCATTGGTTAAACAATAATGCACTTCAAGAAAACAATCATGAATGAGATTTATGATGAAGTGCATGTGTAGATCAATGTGTTTTCTGTGCTAATGTTGAACTGGATTTTTGCATAGTTGAATCGAACTCTCATTATCACACCAAAGTGTAGTCGAATGTTGTTGATGAAGACCAAATTCAGAGAGGATCTGACAAAGCCACAGGGCTTCCTTACTGGCTTGAACAACACCACGATACTCTGCTTATGCCGAGGAAAGAGATATTGCACTTTATTTATGACAATACCATGTAATAGGTCCTGAACCAAGAGTGAATACATAACCTGCAATATACTTTCAATCATCAGGGTCACCAGCCCAATTAGAACTAGTGAAACCAACCAACAATGGAGATGCTCCTGCACTTTAATGAATCCCAAACTAAACTATACCTTGAACATATAGAAGTATTATTTTAGCTTCTTTCCCGTGACTTTCATGAGGCTTCTGTATAAACCGAGAAACAATACCAACTATAAAGGAAAGGTCAGGACGGGTATGGGTTAGATACAGAATTTTACCAACAAGTTGATGGTATAAGGTAGCATCAACTTCAGGGGAAGTACAAGTGACTGAAATATTACCTCCATAATAAAAGGGAGAAAGGGTTTCCTTATAGTATTCCATTTGAAAGTTCCATAGAATATCACAGACATACTTGGACTCAGAAAGGGTAATACCTTCTTTAGATTGTAAGACTTGAAGATCAAGGAAATAATGCAAGTTTCCTAAGCTTGTCATTTCAAACTTCTTTTTTAGGATATACTTCACATGGTTTATATGGTAATTGGGATCACTACAAGTAAGAATAATATCATCAACATAAAGAACAAGGATGATTAAGAAATTAACCACTTTCTTGGTGTAGACAGTGTTGTCAAAATGACATCTAGAAACACCATTATCTAAGAGAATGTTGTCCATTTTGGCATGCCAAGCCCGAGGGGCTTGTTTGAGACCATAGAGAGACTTCCTAAGGCAAAAAAAAAAGGCTAGAGTATTTTTGGATAAAGCTAGGGGGTTATTCCATGTATATTTCTTCATGGAGTCCCCGTGTAAGAATGTGGATTTAACATCCATCTGATGGACTTCCCATTTAAAGGAGGGAGAAAGGGAAAGAAAAAGGCAGATAGAATTAATTTTGGAAATAGGGGAGAAGGCTTTAGCATATTCAATTCCTTCAACTTGTGATAATCCTTTATCAACAAGACGAGTTGCATATTTATCCACTTTTCCATCTAGTCCAAACCTTGTTCTATAAACCCATTTGAATCTGGCAAGTTTTCTTCCCTTTGGAAGAGGAACAAGATCCCAACTATTTTTTTCCAATAAGGAACGATAATCTTCATTAAAGTTGCATCCTAATTTGGATGACCTGAAGCTTCTTCAAAGGTATCTAGATCATGATTTTCTGGAACTTGAGCCAATAAGGAAGAGGCTCTATCAAACTGAGAGCGTGTATGATGTTGATCTATAGGGTCACCTACAAGAGAAATTGTTTCATCCCTAGTGAAGTGGATCCATTTTGGAAGTTGTGGAGCTGAAGGAAGATCCTGAGGAGGTGGAGGAGTATTTTCATCCTTGCTATCATCATCCAAAGTATAAGGAATGCTACCAGAAGTAGAATAGATAGAAAGAGGTGGCAGACATGCCAAAGAAGACTCGCACGCCAAAGGTGGCACACCTGCCGAACTAGGCTCGTAGGCTGATATATGTTCATCAAATTTTACATCTCTTCTAATTATTATATTTTTTTATTTGGGTTGAAAATTTCTATATCCTTTGACATATTTAGAATATCCAACAAAATACATTTTTCGCTCTTAGGTTCTAAGGCTTTATGTTTCTCATTTGGAATATGGGCCTAAGCTTTACTTCCAAAAACATCAAAGTGACTTACATCTAGTTTGATTGAGCTCCATGCTTCTTCTGGAGTGATATTCCGTAGAACCTTAGTAGGAGTGTGATTTACTATGTAATTTTCACAATTGATTACTTCTACCCAAAACTTAAGACTAAGCCTTTTAGATTGAAGCATACAATTAGCCATTTATTTTAGAGTGTGATTCTTCCATTCGGCTACACCATTTTGTTGTGGATTATACATAACAGTATGTTGTAATTGAATGAAATTCACAGTGAAAAAATTGATAAATTTGTTGTTAACATATTCTCCTCCATTGTCAAATATTAACTTAAGAATTTGATGTCTAAATTGTTTCTCAACAAAGGCCTTAAAGGCCAAGAACATGTTAAAAACTTCACTCTTGAGTTTTAAGAAGTACACCCAAGTCCATCTAGAAAATTCATCAATCAAAATTAATAAGTACTTATATCTAGAGAAAGAAACAACTAGAAGTGGACCACATAAATCACTATGCACAAGTTGCAAAGGGGTTGAAGCATGCCAAGAGGCATGTTTTTCAAAACAATCCCGATGATGTTTTCCATGTACACAACCGGAACAAACACCATATTGGCAAGATACCATAGGAATACCTGTCACCATATTCTCTTTACATAGAGTTTAAGGAGAGTGATAGTTTAAGTGACCAAATCGCTCATGCCAAACTTTTCTCACTTCATCATTATGAGCAACAAAAATGGAGGGAATACATGATGACCCAAAGTTTTCAAACTTTTTCAACCTTATGGAATCATCACCAATTCGAGTAGATAAAATATGTGTAGGATCTCTTAGGTCGTTAATTACAACATCATGAGGTGAGAATTCTATGGTTTCCCCTTCACCTGAATGAGTTACCTGATAAATAGAGAGAAGGTTGTATGACATGGTAGGAACACATAATACATCATTAAACTGACCCTTATCTAGATGAATGGTTTCATACCATACAACAATAGGAGATCTATCATCAGCAACATAAATATTTTTGGTGTTACAATCATTTGAAGAAGAAAACATGGCTTTATTTTTTGCCATGTTGTAAGAGGCTCTAGAATCAATGAGCCACTCTTGAGAATGAGAAGAAGAAGATACATTAAATGCATAACCAGATCTTGATGCTTTACAGCCACATGCAAAAATTTTCGTTCCCGAAGATGAAGTTGAAGAGTTCTCCAAATGGATATTGTGCTTCTTCATTGCTGCTTCCAAGGCTTCCATCTTCTTAAAACATTTTGACTCTACGTGGCAATCACAATTACAAAATTTGTAATGTATATATGTCTTCTTCCCTTTTTTGTTTTCCTTATCATTTTGTTGAGTTTATTTTTCAGTTTGGAGTTGCTATTGCTTAAGACCCTTGTTTGGTTTAGGACAATTCTTTTTAGGATGTTTCTTCTTGGGATACTTTGGATTTGGTTCTTTCTGGGTAAGGCTTTCTTAGAAGAGTTTGCAGTATTAATAATACCAAGGTGTAAGATTTTTTCTTTTTCTCTTATCAAATAATTGCAAAATGCATCAAAAAAGGGGGACTTGTAGGGTTTTCCTTAAGAAATGAGTGCTTCTTTAGTGGAATGGAAGGTGGAAACAAATATACAGTATGCGGTGCCTAACTTAGAAAGAATGGAATAGATAAAACTACCATATTCCTTTTTGACCTTACAACAAGGGTTGTGAACTTGGACAAAAAATCTTTAATACAGGAGAAATTATTGGGGTCCAAGGTAAGAAACTCATTTTCAAGATGGCGGGATTTGATTTGATTTTGAATGTCAAAAACAGTATTTATATTTTTCATAGCTTCATCAAGGGAGTCAATTTCTTGGATATGAAATCTAAGATCTTGAGCAATGAGAATTCCTATCAACCCTTGTGCTTGATATTGTTTATTTTCTCATTTATCCTTTTTATATTCATCGATATGTTTAGATTCTAGTCCTAAGGTTATTTTATAAATCTCTTTACTTCCAATTAAGTCTACCATGTAGGATAGCCATTAGAAATAATTGGTGATGTTAATAATAATCGGGCATGCACTGTCCATTTTTAAAAATTGAAGTTGTAAAGGTTGAAACAAACTTCTCCAACGGAAATACCTCGAAACATTAGTCCGGTTCAAGAAAACGGCTCTGAAAACGGCTTCCGGATAAATAATTTATGCATTTTTGAAGAAAAGTTGTAATAGATGTCAAGTAGTCACGTGATAGGTTGAAATTTGATGATGAAGTTGTACCTTTTTTTATTTTTATTTTTAATTCCCCCACTTTCCAAACTTAATATAATAAGCTCACCTTTGTTTTGCTTTTTTTTAAATACTACTTTATGTGACCCACTTTTATAAATAAGTGTGAGTCATTTTTACAATGTTACTTTATGAACTAATGACCAAGTAGAGTGTAGCTTAAATAAAATATAAAGTGACTTTATACTGTAAGTGACACATTTTTTATAATGGGTGAGAAACACTATTACATAAAGTAACTTTAAAACATAAGTTACATGTGTTTTCTTTTTTTAACTTGACAAAAAAAAATTAGAAAAAGTAACTTACAAGAAGACTTGAACCCAAGACCTCTATTCTCATAAAGTAAATTACACCAAGTGAGCTAGTTAAAATGTTTAGTAATTGTTGGAAAGGAGGAAAGATTTTTTTTTTTTCTCTCTGGGGTGCATGTCATTTTTCCTAAAAAAAAAAAACATGCAAAAAACAAAAAATATGCCGGCCTTCCGGAAAAATGTTAGATTTCTGGTTAGTCCACCCGAAAACTAAATATTTTTCTCAGTATTTCTGATTTCCCGAGATCTCATAAAGTTGTGGAGAAAGAGATAAATCTCGTCTTTTTGTTTTTGGTTTTCCATATCGCACAAAGTGAATAGTAAAGAGCATACATATATAAGAGGTTATAGATCCGGTAATAAAAAATTACTATAAACCAAAATAAATAGAAGGATAAATAAATATAACTGCAAAAACACTTTATACCTCCATATCTAAAATGACATAAATAGGGAAACCAGAAACATTTTCGTACGAAAAAAAAGGGGTTGCTCACTGGAAGAGAGGCTCAAGACACAACAAAGAAAATCTCTCAGCCTAAAAGTGGTCAGAAATAGTAGATCTGAAAAACAGTAGTTGCATGCAGTCAAAGCGGCTTTGGATTTGGATCAACAATGGATAGCACCCTCAAACAACTCTGATACCATGTACAAATTTACAGGGTAAGTTCCTTAGACCAAACACCAAATTTCACCGCTCACAAACATATTACAGATCAGTACACTAGTATTTGACGTGGTTCAAACCCTTGAAGAGGGAAATAGTCCACGACTTGAGCTAATACGCCACTTCAGGAAATTTATTAATATAAAGGAAGAAAAATTACATAAGCTTCTCTCATAAATAGTCACCAGAAAAATAACCCTCCATGCTCTTTAAATAGAGATCATGGACCAATCAGGTGTTACGCCATGAATCAAGTGTCGGTAATACCGAGGAGAGAAGGAATTGTTAGATCATTACATATCGTGACCATCAGATTATAAGTTACAAAAGTACATACTAAAAAACACACTTTACCTAACTTTATGCTAGACCAATTTATATTTAACTATTTCCTATGTTTCAGAATATCCTAATAGATTTGTGGTATTGGCATAACCATGGTATTTACCTGTGGTATTGACTTGGATATTACCATGGTACACGTGTCTGTGGTATTGGAAATACCATAGTATTTACCAATGGTATTTATTTGAATATTACCATTGTATAGGTGTCCTGGGAATTGACATAACCATGGTATTGGTTTGGAGATAATTGAGGATAATTTGGCATATACCAAAAAAAAGGAAAAAGTATTGACATGATTTTCTTTTTTGGTGATTGTTGAGTGAGTAAGAAAGAGTTTGTGTGAGAGAAGAATCATTGTTTTCAAGTTGTGCAAGGAATTTTTGTAGAAAATCTATAGCAATTTACAACAGTTATATGAAGTAAATTTTAGCCAGTATTTTGTGTAGTTAGTGAGGATATGATTAGAGTTTGACTGCAGGAGTATTTGGAGATTGTTTTCTCCTAGTATATTCATAGGTTGAAATTTGATGATGAAGTTGTATCTTTTTTATTTTATTTTTAAATTCCCCCACTTTCCAAACTTAATATAATAAGCTCACATTTTTTATTTTTTTCTAAATACTATTTTATGTGACCCACTTTTATAAATAAGTGAGAGTCATTTTTTACAATGTTACTTTATGAACTAATGACCAAGCAGAGTGCAACTTGAATAAAAGATAAAGTGACTTTAGACTATAAGTAATTCATTTTTTATAATGGGTGAGAAACACTATTACATAAAGTAACTTTAAAACATAAGTTACATGTGTTTTTTTAAAGAAATTGACAAAAATATTTTTAGAAAAAGTAACTTGACAAAAATACTCAAACCCAAGACCTCTATTCTCATAAAGTAACTTTACACCAAGTGAGCTAGTTAAAAGGTTTATTAATTGTTGGAAAGGAGGAAGGTTTTTTTTTTCTCTCTGGGGTGTGTGCTCTTTTTCCTATAAAAGAACAACCATGCAAAAAACAAAAGACAAAATATGCAGGCATTCTGGAAGAATGTTAGATTTCTGATTAGTCCACCCAGAAACTAAATATTTTTCTCACTATTTCTGATTTCCTAAGATTGCATAAAGTCGTGGGGAAAGAGATAAATCCCGTATTTTTGTTTCTATTTTTCCATATCGCACAAAGCGTAGAAAAAAGAGCATACATAGATAAGAGGGTATAGATATGGTAATAAAAAATTACTATAAACCGAAATAAACAGAAGGATAAATAAATATAACTGCAAAAATACTTTATACCTCTAGATCTAAAATGACATAACTAGGGCAACCGAAATCCTTTTCGCATGAAAAGAAAGGGGTTCCTCACTGGAAGAGAGGCCTCGGACACAACAAAGAAATTCTCTCGGCCTAAAAGTGGTCAAAAGCAGTAGATGTGGAAAACAATAGTCGCATGCAGTCAAAGTGGCTTTGGATTTGGATCAACAATGGATAGGACCCTCAAACAACTATGATACCATGTACGAATTTACAGGGTAAGTTCCTTAAACAAAACACCAAAGGTCATCGTTCACAAACATATTACATATTAGTACACCAGTATTTGACATGGTTAAAACCCTTGAAGAGGGAAATATTCCACGGACTGAGCTAACGCGGCCACTTCAGGAAATTTACTAATATAAAGAAACAAAATTTACAGTAATCTTCTCTCATAAATGGTCTCTGGAAAAATGACCCTCCATGTTCTTTAAATAGAGATCATGGACCAATCGGGTATTAAGCCACGAATCAAGTGTTGGTAATACCGAGGAGGGAATGAATTTTGGGATCACTACATATCGTCACCATCAGATTATAAGTTACAAAAGTACATACTAAAGAAACACATTTTACCTAAATTTATGCTAGAACAATTTATATTTAACTATTTCCTATGTTTCAGAATATCTTAACAGGTTTGTGGTATTGGCATAACCATGGTATTTACCTGTGGTATTGACTTGGATATTACCATGGTGTAGGTGTCTGTGGTATTGGAATTACCATGGTATTTACCCATGGTATTGATTTGAATATTACCATTGTATAGGTGTCCTAGGCATTGACATAACCATAGTATTTTCCCATGGTATTGGTTTGGAGATAATTGAGGATAATTTGGAATATACCAAAAAAAAAGGAAAAATTATTGTGTTTATTTTCTTTTTTGGTGATTTTTGAGTGAGTAAGAAAGAGTTTGTGTGATAGAAGAATCATTGTGTGCAAGTTGTGCAGGGAATTTTTGTAGAAAATCTACAGAAATTAACAACAATTATATGAAGTATATTTCGGCCAGTATTTTGTGCAGCTAGTGAGGATATGATTAGATTTTGATTGCAGGAGTATTTTGATATTGTTTTCTTCTATTATATTCTTCAATTTATTGATTGTGTGTAGAAGTTGTTTGTGAGAATTTTTGTTTGTTGCAGAGTGGGTTTTAGTTTATGAATTGATAAAATTATTTTGTGTAGAGTGTGGATAGAGTGTGTTGCAGTTTCTAGTGTGGATTTAGTTTTTAATTTTGTGCTTTGATGATACATTGTTGTATTTCTCATGTTTAGCAGTTCTCGGTTCTTGTCTGAAGTATTTTGAAAGAAAAACTACATAGAGGAGAGGAGTTGAGGACTCCGGCGAAATAAATATAAGTGAGCAGTTTTCTCAATCCAATGGTTATTTTATATTTCAAAAGAAACTCGAAGAGGCTCGTTGGTCATGTTACCTTCCAGAAAATAGGACTCTTTAGAGTTGATTGTTATTTCATGAGTATCCGGGAGAGGATCATTGATCGTGATGGCCTTCATCAAATGGTAGTCCATAGATTCGAATGAGAAATAATATCCCTTTGATAGTAGTCATTTGAATCTCTATGTAAATAATTATTTCACATAATATAATATTTTAGCAACGCAACAAAAATGAGTGTTTTTTTCTGCTCGAGAGGGTTTTCCACAAGAATGATTTGTGTCAACTGTTTTTTTTTCGTTGTGGTTCACGAATCCATGTGCCTACACACATGAACCGAGTTACATCCACGGTCTTAAAATATCAATAGACCCTCCCAAGGGGATCTGCCGTCAGCCATACACGTGAAGCCTAACCCCGTGGGCATCAAAAAGATTCGATCTTGTGACCTCCCGACTGGAAAAGTACTTAACAGTGGGGACTCAACCAATTGATTTAACCCTTGGTGCTTGTGTCAACTGTGTTGATTTCTTTCATGGTTCCATTTTTATATTTGATGCTTTGATCTATTCTTTTTTTTAGTTTATGCATGACTAAGTAATAAAAATTTGGATAAAATTATATAATTTCCCTCACTATTGATTCACCCCCCCCCCCATCTCAGTAGTGATCTACTTTACAACATAGTCAACCCAATCCGTAAAAGGGGTAAACTTATATTTGGTAGTCATAATTCCATTTACTTTAGCAAGTGAAAAAGAGACAAGTTCTCGAAAATATTTTCAAGTTTTTGGACTCTGAAGAGAGATTAAAGAAGACTCTAAGGAATTAATTTTTAGTAAGTGTTAACGAGCTCGAAAAAAGTGATAATAGTGTCTCATCTACCAAAATGACCTGTAGTAAAAATTTGATCTAAAACATGCACCATGTCTTTCACATGTTACTAAACTTGCTCAAAAGATAGTAAAATGATTAAAAATATATGAAATACGACATTAAACAAGTAAAAATATTTAAAAATTACCTATTTTTGACATAAAAAAGGGTAAAAGTAACTTCATTTCTTTCCGTTTTGAGAGCTCTGAGGGGGTTTTTTTCCTTGATTCTTCGAGAGTAGATTCTATCCATTCTCGTGGACAGTTTCTAGTGTCTCTTGTTCCATCTAAGAGATCATTTATTCCTTTTCATTTTCATGGTTTCCATTTCTCATTTCATGCACCTTTTGTGAAGTTTTAAGAAAATTTTAGGGATAAATTTGACCCTCGGCCCATCATAGGTTCCTTATATTGGGAGGTGCATTGGGACATTTTGAGTAGTATTGAAAATTTTGAGTCAACACGCCTACCAAGAAAGATAACTGCGATGAGATGAATTGTCTTTAAAAACAAATTGTGACAAGAATAGAGAAATTTTTGAAATTTTAGAGGGGTTTGAAATTTTTGAAATTTTAGCTAATCGTTTTCTCAAAAATTATCATATTTATGATTTAATGCATTTCTCCTTTGATAATTTTAAGTGTTTCTTGAAGGAAAAATGGTGCTATCTCGGAGGGAAAGAGAACATGAAATTCAAGATGTGATTGCAATAAATTACCCTAGGACAGAGAAAGCACTAATAAACTATGGTTTGTTGAAATAATTTTGGATCTCGGGCATGAGAGCCCAGATGGATTTTCTACAATATTTATTGAGGGCTTGGGATGTACAAGGAAACATTTTAGAATTGGTGAACACATAGTGACCATAGATGTTGAAGGTATCTATTTTTTTACTGGACTTTCACGAAGGGGTGATCATATTTCCTTATTTGGATATCGAAGGAGAAGTTATTCAGTGAAGTACTATGTTACTACTTACTGTGACAACTCTCAACCTAGTAGTGATGGGAATATTTAAATCAATGACATTCGTGAGCTTCCTCTCAAAAATATCATGTTCACTATCACATGTTTGGCTAGCAGTGTTTCTCATCATTTAGACACTAAATCCCAAATGAAATATGCGTTAGAGTGTTTGGAACCTATGGTTTTTAACTGGCGTGAAGGATTTTTGGTCAACTTAAGGGAACATCTGAACAGGGAAAAATCAAGAAGTTGAAAAAATTTGGATATGGTTCCATTGTAGCCTCATTTTCCCTAGAGATAATTACACTACTACGACCCTTGAGGAAAATTGTGACTTTCGACCAACTCACCTCTTAAGTTGTCGATTCCCAGACCACTGGAAATATTCTACTTGTGGATAAAATGTTACTTCTTTATGATAATGTTTGGGCAGGGTTATTAAAAGATTCATATTTAATGGGAAATTTTGCGCTCCTACCTCTCGATGTATCTACTATGGTCACCCAATTCAATATGATCTCATGTAGTACTGTCCCATTTAAACAACCATATCAATGGATAGTACCTGATGTATCAAATATAAAATCTTTCGGTGGCTGCATGTCACTCAACCCTGTTGAATTGGACTATACAGCTATTTACCTGGCATGCCCAACGATTACTCAAACAAACACTCAAGTGAAAATGGTTGATGAACATTCTCATGATTCACGATTAATTTCCTTTTCATATTTTGACCCTTTCTGATCATAGGAGTCTGAAATTTATCTGAGAATCACCAATAACATCTAATGCCCTCTTATAATAGCTACAATAACACTTGTTAACCTGTGCATTCATTAACTATCAAATACTTATCAAATCTGAGAAATCATAGTTAGATAACATTACAAATCGATGCTTATAACCAACATATAACTATATTATTAACTAGGAAAAAAGAAGCATCAAATCACCATAATAACAAGTACAAGTGCTCATAGATTACAATAGGAAAATAACTCTTATTAACTTATGCAAAAGCCAACCAAATTAGAGACTTCCACATATCACCCAACCATAGATTGGGTTGAACCAAATCTCTCTTTCATCCAATCACCCCCGTGCCATATTCCAAGCATGAATGTGGGATCTCAAGACATAAAACAACTAGGGATTCCTGGAGATCAAACCACCTCCACCCTCAGGATGTTGTGATCTCGCCAAAACAAGCTTGGATGCCTCAAATTTTCTTCACCATTACCTTGAGGAATTTTACTGTCTCCAACCACCTGTCGAGGGCTTCCCGAATATTAAACCACCTCCAACCCAAACCCTTGAGAATTTTCCTGAGGGCACCTCACCTGGTTCCAAAATCTTCCAGAAATCCAAATCTCAACCAGAAAATAATCCCATCACACCATGGCTATCCAGGAAATGACAAGGCAAGGCTAAAACCACTATCAAACATGAAAAAATCCATGCCAATGAAAACAAATAACCAAATACACATGTGCATGCACCATGCATTCACACATCAGTTAGGAAATCGCACATGCAATATATTACCTGAAAAATATTCCTACTAAAGCTGCTTGATCCATCCTTGCTTTATTTTCTGTGTCCTTCCTATGATTTTCTTTCTCCAATGCTAGAGTTATCCAAGAATGCTCTATGTTTGCAAGAGTATGGGAGAATAGAAGAGAGCTCCAAAACCGAACTGACAAAAGATTAAACTAAAAAAATATGTGAACTAAAAAAAAATTTGAATTGATCCTCATAAGCCTTTTTATTATTGAGGCCTTTATTTTCTTCATTTTCCTCTATTTTCCTTCAATTTTCCTCTCATGCAAATATGTGACCCTTCATCTCCCTTTTCTCCTGTTTTCCTTTATTTTCGTAAATAAATGATAATTAATTCCTCTTTGCAGTTTTCAATTTCCTTAGACATAATAAACTAAAAGTGACACCTACTAGGATGTTTTTCCCAACATTCAACTTGGAATACATGTCCCATGACCTTGGTCTTATTCTTTTGCCTTTATTAACCTTTATTACATGAAATTTTAACTCAGGGTTGTTAAAAGGAGCCTATTGTTCTCTGAATGAGATTCAAACTTAAAAGGCCTTATTTCAAGAATTCCATGATGTTTTTACTTGGACCTATGAAGAGATGCCAGGCATCGACCTAAACATTGTCATGTATGAAATCAAAACCTATGCAGATTCAGAACATGTTAGGAAATGATTACATCTAGTACACCTGAGGAAAGTTATCGCAATTAAAGAAGAAGTTGAAAAAACTTCTACAAGCTGGTTTTATATATCCTATTCTATTAAATAATTGTGTTTCAAATATTTTTCTAATGATGAAGAAACATGGTACTTTCTTGTATGTGTCGATTACAAAGATATTAGTATATTTGATGAGGGAAGATGATTATTCGAAAAATATGACGAGGGAATAGTTGACATGGCATAACTCTAATTACGGCCCAATATGATCTAGATTGGATTATTATATTGTTTTTCATCCATATTGATGCATTTAGAGTGGAAAAATTGGAGGAATCAATTCATGGGACCCATTTTACCGATGGGACCCAGTTTGGAGAAACATGTTTTAAAACCTTCTGGGGGAATTTTGAGGCATCAAACGATGGTATTGGGGGTAAAAATTTAATGTGTTGTGGTAAAATCACAACCCCCCATTTTTTATTTATTATCTTCATAATAATAATGGGGACCCATAATATAAATTTTGGATGTATCACATTTTAATATTTTCTTTTGGTTAATTGTGCGACATTTTTGCTAGATTTATGTTTCCTTAAAATTTCTATTTTGATTGCTTCATTGTGTTTGATTTCTTGCTAGCTTTCCATCGGTTCTCATTTCATCTGATTTGGACTCGTGGTTTACAAATGGTGCTTATCCAAAGTTCGGTGATTTTTATCATTTCGGCTAAAAAATGTACAAAATGTATATTACTTATATTTTTGTAATTTTTTGTAAATATTAATTTTTAATTAATTATATTACTAATTTTCCTACAGAATTGTCGCAATCGATATTATATAAGAATTAATTTTAATAATTTTAATTTAAAAAATATCTATTTATAGTTCTCGGATCTCAGAATTTAATTCATTTGTCGAATTATAAAAACTCTCGATATCCTAAAGGAATGTTCACAATACAAGAAGTCTATTAGATAAAATCAAATAATCGACATAGTATAACAGTTCCTCTCTGGAAAAAAAATTGGACAACTAACATTGGCCGAAATTCGAACATTTTCTCTGGCTTGTTAGTCATAGTAAAATCCTTACCTGGGATCACTTGCAGAAAAAAGGGATGCATGGCCCATCGTTATGCATAATATGTAAGAAGCACGATGAAAGTATTGAACACTGATTGAATACATATGATCTGGCCAAAACTCTCTAGATTAACATCTCCACCATCTTCTAGCAAACCGACAGGGACAATACAAGCATAAAACAGACTATTGGAACTTGGAGAGAAAGGGGATATTCCAACGAAGTCCTTAATGGAGCTTGGAGGCTATCTATGGGGTTTCTTCTATGGGATATTTGGAAATAAAGGAATCGTTGAATATTTAGGGATGAGAATAGGAATAAAGAAGAAATCTAGCAGCTGATCCTTGATAATATTTGAGAGACCATCCTAGCCAAGAAATGGGATGAAGAAGACTGGAAAACAAATGAAAATGAGGCTCATATCCTAGCTATGCTTAACCTAAAACCTCAAATGCTGAACCAGACATTGTGGAAACAAAAACAACCAGGGAGAAACCCACAGGACAAGTTTATGGATCCACAACAAGGTTTTCTGAAACTCAACTATGATGGGGCCTCAAAAGGCAACCTGCGTCAGGCAGGAGCAGGTGGTATATTCTGGAATTCACAGGGTTATTTTTGTAGAATATATGTGATGGACCTAGGGTTTTCCACTAACAATGAAGCGGAACTAATGACAATTAAACAAGGGTTGCTAATATAAGTAAGGGAAAGATACCACCGAATCATAGTAGAAGGGGATTCGGCTATGGTGACCGGGGTTCTACAGAAGATGAAACAGGAGATACGATGGGATAAAATTAGCCAAAGCTGGAGGACGGCATGCCTCATCCATGAAATTAGTATGATATTATTTCACATAGGTTACCTCATTCCATCGCATTTTCGTGGAGTAGGGAATGAAGTAGCTGACTACCTAGAAAATTTTGGATGCACTCATGTGGGATGGAATTTGGATATTAACTAGGTAGACATGGCTCAGGATGAAAAACTACAACCTCTTCATAAAATCATTAATAGATACATTGAGATTTCTCGAGATCCCCGATAGGGGTGCCACGCAGGAGATGGGAGGTGTGAGGTGGCACGCAGTGGCGCGTACCACAGGATCACTCGAGGATAAGGACGACATGCGATCGGAGGGCCGGTACTACCACACACAGGTTATAATCACTGTCAGCGTATATGATGGAGGCCAACTAACCCTGTCAAAATGGTTTGGGAAACAACGTCGGCGTGTTAAGGGATTTGTGAAAGCAGGAGTAGGAAATGGGGTATCATTTTACAGAATAATTCTGAGGAAGGAGGAGCAGATGCTCTGCGGCAGAAGGTTGAATTGTTGCATTCACATCCTATCCCCTGGTATGTGGTTTGTCACCTAACTATGTATGTTGCGGTCTGCTTCAAAACTCTTTCGTTCTGTTACAAAACAAATATCTGTAAGGAGTTTTTTATGTTCTTGTTCAATTGGAATTACACGGTTTATTGTCTGGTTTTCGATGCAGGTTGTCAAACCTCTGTGGGTTTTCATGGATCTTAATGCTACAATCATTGCTCAAATTGTGTTTACAATCATTGTTCAAATTGTGTATATTTTCTCTACATAACTTCGACTCAAGGGGATTTAGGTTCATTTACTTTAGAGCCTCTCTGTTTCAGTATTTTGTATAGTGTTTTTCTTCTTGGCTCCATGACCTCCGCTATTGATCCACCACTTCAATCTCCCTGCCCCATGCTCTCTGGTATTCAGTATTCTTGCACCCTACCCATTGTGTGTAATGTCAAGGCATGGCTTTCTTGTCCCAGAATTATGAGTTACAATGCATGGCTCAGAATGGCTAACCTGCTAACTGTGTTCGACGCAATTTTGTCTCTGGACCTGCTTCCCCTAATTTATTCTGTTATGTGGTTGGTTCTCTGTTGGGTTTTTTGGCGGATCTTTGTGTCCTAAGGTCTCAGCAAGTTCTTAAAAGTTTAAACTCTGTTTATAGACGTTGCATCTTGGTTTCTATGGGCCTCTCGGTAACTAGGTTGAAGTCTTGTCCCCGTCACCTTGTCAAATTTGTGAGTTGGGAGGGGTTTTCCTATTTGTGGGTCTATAACCTCTAGGTGTGGAGTAATTTCAAATTTTCTATTCGAATGTTAGATTTGAAGTTTCTATGTATCGTCATGCATTCCCATTCCTATCAGAATAATGTTTCCAATCCCACCACCCTGAGAAGGGAGAACGTGGACAACTATTACTTTATTGATTGCCAAGATGTCACGGTCGGCAGTATGGGTCCTTTTCACTGTTGTTTGTATAAAACAATTATTGAATTTCTATTGCGATACACAGGTTTCTATAAAATTTCTATAGGTTTTACTCAACCATTGGGCAAGGACTTGCTACAACATTTTCAATGTATTTAGTGGTCGGTACTATTGCATGCAAATATGGTTAAAAGAGAGACATCCAAGAAGGAGGATAAAGATAAAGGGAAAAAAAAACAAACCAAGCCTACTATGGAGCCTAGCAAGAGAGGAAGAAAGTCGGGAAAAGAGGTAATGGAAAAACTCTTTGATGCCTATTCTACAGGGATTTCGCTGCAAGTCCAAAACCTTATCGCTGGATGGGAAAGATACTGTAATACCAAAGAGGAAGGAGAAATTCAGGAAGAGGCAATGGATTTCCTAAAAGACCCTAGTAACACAAGAAGTAGATTGTCACTATTCCACCAGTCTATCCATACCTACTGGATGCTCAAATGCATTCTGGACAAGGCAACCATGAGTATACAGAAAATTGGAGGAGACCCAAAAGTCACTTTTGTTTTGCAAGACATAAGAAGAGAGATTCAAGAAATTCACGTGTCTTAGTATCATGGGATTGTTTTTCTTGGCCGCATAGATCATCAGCTACAAACCATGCATCAGGTGGACATGCCTAGTACTAGTGTAAAGGACCCAACACCAATTGAATCATCGAATGGTTGACATAGTATTTTCTCTGGTTTTTGTTTCTGTATTTTTCGGATAGCATTTACTATTTGCAATTAGAATATGTAAGAGATAGTAAACTGGACATAACTAATAGTAGAAGGTTTAAAAAATTTCAGTACTGATTGGCTTATAACTCTTTAAGTGGCCAACAAACCTGGTTTCCTTCAAGCAAGTTGTGGCCATCAAGTTTTGATATGATGTAACCTCCTATTTTTTTTATTAATAGAAAATAGAAAGGTGCTGCTAAACTTACCAAAAAAAAAAAAAAAAAAACCTCGAGATCTTAAGACTCCTTATTAATAGTGATTGTATTTTTTATATGATCGATACTTATTAATAGTGGTTATAGTATATGAGAGAGGGAGATCCCACTCCTACGTGGGCCTCCCCTACCCTCCTCATCCATCTTGGCATCTCGTAACTCCTTATGCCTCCCCTCCTTATTTCTCCCGAGACCTGAGATCCTCCCTCCTTGTCTCTCCACTACATTACCTCCTTATACCTCCGTTTCGTCTGCCTTACACCTCCCATATATAATGTAAAAGCCTCCTTAACTCCATTAAAAAAGCCACCAATCCACTTGGCACACTTCCCAATCTTGTAATTTTTTAATTAATTATTTTAATATTTTATTAAATTAAATTAATTTGCATTTTTAAATCATTTAATTAATTAAATTAATGATATGTAATTATAATTTATTAATTTTAATAATAGTTTAATAATTTTAATTAATTTGTATATATTTAATTAATTTAATAATCGTAATTAATTAATAGTTAACTAAGATTTATTAATTTAATTTAAAATTACGATTTTTAATTAAATATAAAAAAAAAAATTGCATAGACATGCATTTTCTAAAATTTTGGAAGTTTTGACACTTCAACTTTGGACAGGCATATCTGGATTTTTACTTAACCAAATCAGACCCAAAATGGCTTATTAGAAAGAAAAAATCATGGAGAATATTTATGAATCTCCAAACAAAATGTGAGAAGTATATACTAGTGTAATTCAAAATGAAATAAACATCCTCGTGTCCATGAGCTATTTTTGTCAATGGATTAGTTTGATCTAAAAATTGCAATAAGGGGTGTGAACCAAAAAAATCTTGAAAAGTGTTTTTTAATAGAGTTGAGCTTTCCAATTATATTAAATAAACATTGTATTATATAATCTATTAATCGGGATGAAAAAATGGGAGAGACAGGGGGTAAAAAGGTGGTTGCATGACCATATTTGGTTATTAACTATGCCTATAAATTATCAAAAAATTAAGGTCCCAATTTGCAACCAAAACTAATTTTCTAGGATTTGTTTTTGCATTTTAATTTTACCAAAGCTTATGTTGTTGCAGATCCATTCAATTTTGTCCTCTTTGACCAACAATATATTTACAAGGATCAATGGGAAGCTTAGTCTTATTTTATTTTATTTATTTATTTGGAATTTGATTGGAGAGTTGGTTTTTCCCAAGTTTTCTAATTTTGATTTTAGTATGCAATTTAATTGATTTTTACTTTGGTTTTGATTGGTTTCTGGCATGAGATATGTTGAATTGGATTAAGAACAACAGATTAGGAGAAATGAGAAGGGGCCAACAAGGAATAAGATGGAGGATTGGTGGCAAGAACTTCAACATTTCTTCATTTTTAGTTTTCATTTTTGTAATTAAATAGCAATCTTGAGGATGAGGAAGGGGTTCCTCTTCTCTGCAAATAGGTAATTATGATGCACTATTGTAAGGTTTTATTAGATGTAGGGTGAGCAGAATGCTTCAAATTTGAGGTGTTTAGGGGAAATTTTGTGATTTTTCTTATTATGCATTTACACTTTTGTAGTGTACTGAGAGTTGAATTATGAAGAGATAGAGCATTTTATGATATAAAAGAAAAGATTGTTTTTCTCTACTATAAGCAATTTCTCCAAGGAGTTGAATTTGTTCAAGGACTACATATTTTTGTAATGAGATTTTGGTATGATCTTAATTAATTTTCATTTCATGTGCACTATTTTTTGTGATGTAAATTAATCATTTTGTTACGATAATTTCTACAATTGATTTTAATTCTTATTCTAAATAGTGTATTGCATTCTGATATTGAGCATTATTGTCATGTCAATTGTTTTATGTTATTGAATTTTTCTAGGAGATATCTCTAAGGAACATAACATAATTAAAATTAATATGAATTCATTGAAATATAAATGTACTGAGAAATAACTATTTATTGTTTAAATACATTATGATTTTGCTTTCTCTTTCATTAATTGAATGAACTGCTTCTTTAATTAATGAAAATATATAATGAATTCAGCTTTTTTATTGGATTCAGACATGTATTTCTAATTTTCTTTGATAACTATTTGTTTAAGTAAATTCTTTTTTTTTCCTAGGAAAAAATGTGTAACTTTCATTCATATAGAAAAATTACATGTTACATTTTACATATAATATCCATTCATAGAGCATGGAAAATAACTATATCCTCACCAAGGAGGCATGTAGTTTTCAAGTATCAGTGCATATATACTGCATGTATCAAGTGCTGGTAGTTCTATTCTAATACCTACTATGTACAAAAAATAAAAATCATACAAATAGTTGTCGATAATAAATAGAGCTGATAATAACATCACCCTAAGAGTCTCCAAAAAAACAAGTGTCTATAAAAATGCAGTCAAGGAGTGACTGCTCCCATATCCTGGAAGTCATCAATGAACAGTCTATGAAAATAACGATTAACCTCCCTCAATCGTTATTTCAGATGTAGGACCTCCCTCAATAAATATGTAAGTGTGTGAGTGTGGCACTGTGCATGAGAATTGAACTAGTTTATGACAACAAGATAATCTCCAAAGATCTAAATTTTGTTGCATCCTTTTTCACTGGAAAATAACAGGAGAAGTCGGAGGCAAAGA
The DNA here is from genome assembly GCA_034641835.2 of Pinus albicaulis. Lineage (NCBI taxonomy): Eukaryota > Viridiplantae > Streptophyta > Pinopsida > Pinales > Pinaceae > Pinus > Pinus albicaulis. The sequence continues at coordinate 65,194,398 of CM076579.1, forward strand.
AGTTCAGTAAAATTATTTGTACCAGGTCCCAGTCCCATTTTGAGATGAAAATAATGAGTGGAGGAGATTAAAAGAACCGCACCGCCCCCACACGCATGTTGATTAGAAGCCCCGTCGATATATGCCCATGGATGAGAATGATAAATGTTTTCAGGTGTGATGTCCTTTGATCGGGTGTGATGTTCCACATCCAGTATGAGACTGTAAGTGGCTATGATGGAAGAGAAAATGTGATCCCAGTTCACCTATGAGCCTTCAAAATTATATCGATTTTGGCCAGTCCAAATGCCCCATGCAATCAGTAGAGGGAGATTTTGTGGTTTGATGCAGGTGGTCGCATGCCACCACGTAGACCAAGCCTCAGATAAATTATATCCATGACAAGTGAGTGCACAACCCAGCGCATGAGTGACCAAATGCCATATATTTCTGATAGATGGGCATACAAGGAAAATATGATGGGCATCTTTCTCATGATCGAAACAGAAGCAGCATCTGGACGGGCCATTAATAGCACGTTTGCAGAGGTTTTCCATGGTCGGTATGCAGTTATGGAGAATGCACCACAACAGAATCTGGTTTTGTGGTGTGCCTGTAACTTCCAAATTGAGTGCCACCACCAAAGTTTATCATGTGGTTCCTTGGGTGCAAAGAGTGATATATCCAATTTTTGAGGAGTATTTTCCTCTGGGCGAGAGGGCCCATAAAGGTTCATCCTCTTGGTCCGAGAGGCAGATATGAGAATCTTGAAGGGCTCTGATGTACCGAATCCAATTGGGATGGCCTTCCAATGGTATCTCGAGCTCCTGCACTGATAGCCAACCCTGGGCAAGCCAATTAGTCCGCAACGGATCAGCAACATGAGCTAGATGGTGATATCCAACATTAGCAAGGTGATTAATGCTATATTGTGGTAGTTTTAAATTTCTCCCACTGCCTGACCATGAGTCCGCACCCACTCTGACCAAAGTACCTGATCTAATTTTCCAAGTCAGTCCTTGATGTATTAGGTGTGAAGATTTAGCGATTTCCTTCCAGATGATCAAGGATCTCGGAAAGTGATGTATGGTGCCACGAATCCAATCCAAGGTGGTCCGGGGAGCAATATATTTGATGACAGTAACCTCCTTCCACAGGGTATGCCCAGTAATAAGGTGCCAACCCAATTTTGTAGCCAGAGATGATGCAAATATGGGGAGATACTTAATACCCCAACCACCCCAATGCTTTAGCCGGATGATATGGTTCCAAGCCACCCAGGCAAAAGTGCGCTCACTACTCGAGTTCTCCAGAGAAATTTTTTGCAAATCTTGCTAATACAGTTAGTGACACCTTTGGGTAGCCACACAAGTGACATCTAGTATACAGGGATAGCTTCCAGGATATATTTGATTAATACGAGTCTTCCCACCCATGAGACCCACCAATGATGCCATATATTGATCCTGCATTCCACTTTTGCAATCATCCAATTCCAATCCTTTATTTGGTAGTCATTTGGATTTAGGTGGAATCCAATATATTTCAAACCATCTCCAATGTAACTGCGCACATAAGGGAAGTTCACAATTGCGAGCCCCTTTTCTTGTGCAGAGCATCTAGTCATAATAATGGTGGATTTTCTATGGTTGGGAGCCATACCCGTAGCTCTACAGAATATCTGAAGGATATGATCAAATTATATGCAGTCCTGACAAGAGCCATCCAAAAAAATAATCACATCATCCACAAATAATAAGTGAGTCAACTGCAGGAACTCATTTAGTCTAATACCATGAATATCTCCAGCAGCCTTTGCCTTATTAATGAGAGACGAGAGACCTTCCATAACAAGGAAAAAAAGCAGAGGTGAGAGGAGAAATCCTTGCATAAGACCTCTACCAGCATGAAAGAAATCTGATGCAACCCCATTTATGAGGATGCTGAAAGAGGAATTGTTGATACAGCGCATAATCCAGTTATTAGAGATGGGGGAAGTCTTGTATGGATGGGAATGAGATTAATGTAATTCCAATTGACATGATCAAAGGCTTTGGCAAGGTCAATTTTAAGGATGGTGCTCTTAATATTCTTGGTTTTAATGGTGTGCATGACCTCCCAGGCAGTGCCAATAGCTTCATGAATTTTCCTGTGATGGAGAAAGGGAAATTGCTCCATGGAAATATGAGAAGAGAGAATGGGTTTCATACGATTTGCAATGATTTTGGAAATAATATTGTAAATGCAGTTGTAGAGAGATATAGGCCTATAGTCATGGAAGGATTTTGGGTGATCATTTTTAGGGATAAGGGCAATGAATGTAGAATTAAAACCATCATAAATCCTACCATATGTTCTACTCTCTTCAATGACCTAGAGGAGATCATGGTCAATGAGTTCAAAAAAGTGTAGATAGAATTCAATAGGCCAACCGTCTGTTCGAGGGCTTTTGTCTTTTTTAAACCATTTTAGCACCCCTTCAATCTCACCCATGGTGATCAGTGCATTGAGATTCTCTTCTTGTTCATCATCCACAAACCTGTGAAAATTTCTAGCAATATTCATGGTATCCGGCAGGTTGATTTTGAGTGGTGATCTGTATTGATTTGTGAAGTGCTGGATGCCCAAATCCGAAAGTTGAGCATGTGTTTTGGCCACACATCCGGTATGATCAGATAGTTCCCAAATAGTGTTGATGGTGTGCCTTCCTTTAGCACACTGCTGGAAGAACTTAGTATTTTCATCCCCAACTTTCAACCAGATAGCCCTGCTTCTTAATCTCCACTCTTCTTCCTAATGATGGAGGATATTTTCCCTGGAGGTTTCAAGTGCAATCAGCTAATCTTTGGAAGACATCGACCAAAAGCCCAAATATTATGAATCTGTAAGCTGAGAGATTTCCAATTCAATTATTTTCAGCTCCTCCTCCTCAATATTTTTTTTCCCTCGAGCCCATCGGATAGTGATTGCTTTGATACGCTTGAGATTATCATTAAAAACCCTTGCAGGTTCCCTATCAGGGTAATTATTACAATGTTGCCACTCCTGTGATACCAGCTGATGAAAATCAAGATCCTATAACCATCTAGCATTGAATTTGAAAGGTGGATGTGATTTTTTTTCTCCTGCTAGAAATTCCAAATAAACCGGTGAGTGATCAGAGACACCACCCCTGCCAACCCACTGTCTTGTTTTAACCAATAGATTATGAAATTGTTGCTTGATAAGGAAACGGTCGAGGTGACGCGCCAATGCAACCTCCCCGGTGCGTCTATTTCTCTAGGTAGGTTGCTCCTTCGGCATTTCAATGTTGATCAGCTCAGCCAATTCTATATTTTTGGCGAAAAAATCAGAAAGCGGATCCGGGATGGCATGTGGTCCCCAAGATTCCGAGATCCCCACAGAAGATTTTAAATCTCCGCCTAGAATGGTATGAGCTTGTTAAAGAAGTGGGCAGCGAAGTAGAGATAGCCAGAAAATATCTCTGTTAACGCATGGACCATACATGTTAATCAAGGTGAAGGAATGTCCAAAATCTCCATTGGAGACCACCATGACATTTAAGTAATTCTATTTGCATAAATCAGTCTATTAAATTGAAAAAAGAAAACTATTTTCCATGTTGCAATTTAATCTTATTTTCTGAATTCAATTATTATATAAAAAATCCTCTTCCCTTAGTTAGTTATTTCATCTTTTCTTGAATTAAGAGAAGTCTATCCCTTTCCAATTCAAGATAGGGTTATTTTTTCTTGTAGTCTAGAGTAGATTTTCATTTAGATTTAATTATGAATTCTAGAAGTTGCCTCATGCAGGGTCGGACCTTAGTTGCGGCTTCCCTGAGCGATAAATTAAGCTTAAGGATATTCTTGCTTGCATGTACATAGCAAGACAGAAGATATGATTTCTTTCTTTCTATTGGTAATAAATATATTATAATCTAGTAGAGAGAGAGAGGGGGTAACTGGACCCAATTGAACCAGTGAGAACCACAACATCAAATGGATAAGAGCTCATTTGGGGCTCTGACCAGGTATTATCTCTCACATGTTTATGAGGTCATTTTTCCCCATCAATGTCGCTTTAGTTATGCAACTTTTCATGTTAATATACAGACATATATCTTTCCAACAATGCAAGAAGTGCGTCAATCAGAGTTTGTATGCAAAATTTATGCCACTTAGAAGTTGACCTTCTTTTTTTCACATCTATAATATGGGAGGATGCCACGTCCACCCCCATTATTCATGGAAGAAGGGCTAACAACGTGATTATGATGTAAAATACTCTAGAAGGGTCTATATTGTAACTATAGTTAAGAGTTGTTGTAGTCAAACTTAACCACTAGTAGGCTATCAGATTGAAAGATTTTTTTTGTGTCTTATGTGTGTGTGAGAGAGATCTATTTTATATTTATGTATTTCTGCATAATTTCCATTCACGTGCATGCACTAATTACAGTAAAATATACATATCTAGAAATTTAATAAAACAGTAATAGTCTATAATTTCAAAATTTTAATATAATATTGTGAGATCTATTGTGCGAACTTTCCAGTGGAATATCCACCGTAGTTTACGGATCACAGTAGGAGGTTATAATCTAAGGGTCCATAGACGACTTCTACCTCTACTGAGATTGTTTTACATGCTAACTTTATGGCTAAAGAGTTTGATATTCCATAAGGCTTAAACCATCTTCCGACAAATTCTTTGAGGGTCATTGGTAACCGATTGATCGATGGAGAGCCCAAGACTTTCCAGCATGATTGTGGTAGTGTATTTGGTGCAAGGGTGTAAGAAATATACTTTATTTAGCAAGATGGATGCTACCTGCACAAGGTCATAGAGAAAAATGATTGTCTACTATTAGTGGAACAGATTTAACAGATGTAAACTAAGTTTAAGGTAAAACTAAGCATACAACACTAAGAACAAAACAAAACACAAGATGCAAAAATACAAAAGCTTGATGGACCAAACAACCTAATAACACAAGTGGAGAATTATCCCTTTATTAGGTGTTGTAGGTGAAAAAAGATACAATTCTAAACACTTGATAAGGGTCCTTTGAGCTATGGAGCTCAAATACCCAAAACAAAGAGGTCTCCTTCCCTTGAGTTCCTGCAAGCGCCTCTTCCCTCTCTCAAAGGATGGTATATCAAGATCAAATGGTGAACCTCTCTCTCAGACTGAGATGTTGGTTGGTCAAATATGAGTCCTTCCAATCCCTCTACTGCTGGACTATGCAAGTTGGTTTTCTATGAAGAAACTTGTCCAGTATAACAATGTGTCTCCATTTATTCTTCCAAAGGCTGGTTTATATAGACATTTTTTGAATTTCACCTCCCTCTCTTGGCCCAAGATTGATGGTGACTCAATAGTGGGGGGAAGATTCCTTTTTGGGTTGTATTTAATCCTTAAGATAGCTCAAATTTGGTTGTCCTTAACAGTATTGGGTGGAGAATCATCCAAAACAAGCATGCCAAGTGGTCTCGGATGGTGGCATTTCACCATCTTTAGGGCCACACAACTATCGAAGGAATATTCACGTTGTGCACAAAATTAATTTGTTTCTAGTGTGTTTTCCATTAAATTTCACGTGAACCTCAGGAAAAAATAAATTTTTGGTCTGATCTAATGTATTTCTTCTCTGAAAATCTTCGTCTATACCTTCGGCTTGACATTTTTAATGTCTTTTTCCTGTACGATTTTCTGTTGTTAACAGTTCCCCCTAATGTATGAGGTCTAGGAAGAACTGTATAGCTGAAATATATTATCTTTTCTTTTCTGTGTGATCCTTTTGAGAGAGAGAGAGTAACTTTCTTTGGAACTGAGTTGGGATACCCCTTGTCTTAAGTAAAAAATACACCATGCTCTGTATGAAACCTATAAAATATCAAATAAGAAATATTTTTACGAGGCAGGCATTTCTTGTGCTCATGATGTTTGACTAGTTAAGCTAATCTAATAAATACTAGTTCTTGCGTGTCACATTTTGTGGTTGGTGACCTATTGTTGGTTGATGAAAACGGTTTCTGACGCTACGGGGGTGTTTTTTCTTTGAGAAAATTTTGAATGTGGTACCCACATGCATGGAATGTTTAGAGGAAAGTTATCAATGTATGTGTGGGTCTTTGACTATTGCGGACCTTCCCGTGTCAGCATTGCTAAAAGGGATGCCTACTTATATATAGGTCTTCGACGAATTCTAACAGAGTGCAACAGTTATTAAGTACAATACCATCCTTGACATGAAAACTTGTGTTGATGTCAAATTTCAAGAGGATAGATGACATCAATGGGAAATGTTAATTCCCATTGTGCCATCCAAGGATGCCCCTATTATGGTGAGGACTCATCCAAGTTACTAACTCCTTCCTGGAAAGTGGTTGTTGAAGTCGACAAGAAGGGAGCATCACCCGATTGAAACAAGTATTGATGCAAGGGATTAGGGTTTTTGATGTATCAGGGTGCAATCTGATAGGTTAATGAGACATGATGATCATAGGTGGCCATAAATGATGGTGGTGGTCGAGTGGCCTGAGGTCGGAGTGGCGATAGCCATAACAATTTCTGATGGGGATACCCCTGGGGTCGGTAGGACATCTAGGGTGGGTATATACTTTTTATGATTTTCATGGTTGGGTGTGGAAAAGAGTGCTTAGCTCCGACCAAGGGTGATTTGGGACTATTCCAAAGTAAGAAATGTGAATGGATGGGTGGGAGTCTTCTCCTTAAAAAAATATGTGTACACTTGCCAAAGGAATATGAAAGTGGTTTAGATGTACAAGAATGGAGACGAGCACCCAATTAACATGAATAATATTGCACGATGATGTGAGGAGTGTGTTTTTCTGAGGGTGGGGGCCCCATTTTTTGGTCTCACTGCGAGGGTGATGAGACAGATGAAATTTCATAGATGGGTTATGCTTATGAGGGTGTGATAGGCCAAATATAACACACGGTGATGCGTTTGATCCAATTTGTAAAGAATAGTGACCCAGGAAAGTGGTTTTAACATGCAATGGATAAAACTCAACTTGATGTTTGATGATGGGTGTACGAACGTGAAGTGGTTCCTAAGCTGAAGTTTTTGGCCATGGCTCCAAACTTTGGTGTGTGGTCTACATGAGTGATGGATTCCATGGATGGTGAGGCTCTTTCGACCTGCAAGGGTGTTTATCATGTGCAATATGGGGAGATGATAAACATGGTCGGCTGAATGGAACCTATGGTTTTCATTCTTCTTGAGAAATGATGTTAGGATATGCAAAGCTTTTTAGGGAAGCCTATCATGCTGAGGGTAGAACGATACTTTCTCTTGTACTTTTTTTGGCTGGGAAATATGGTGATTTGGCATGTTTTTAATACCTATAATCAATACCCAAAGTAAAAAATATTTTTGTGCAAATATTTTTGAAACAAATTGAATTTTTAAGTGATAAGAGAGGGCGTATCTGAACTAAAGTATGGTGGGTGTTGGGTCTGAAAATGACTTTTTTTCTGAAATTTCGATGTATGGGGCCTGGATCGAACATGATGAATTGTTCATCACTCTGTTTCTCGTGATTTTATGATTCGTTATTTTGAGCTTCAGTTATGGGCTATTGAGAAATGGAAAAAGGGAGATATAGAGGCCAATATGGTCCATTTTCAAATCATTTGTGCTTTTTGAGGGTTAGATGTTAGAGCAAAGCTACTTTCCCGAGCTTTTCTTGCCATTGTGGTCAGCCTGAGCACCTGGGATTCACGTTATCAGTTTCAGCTAAAAACTAAAATGTCCTGCTTTTTTTTTGTCATTTCCATGTATGAGTGGTCCATAAATATGGATTTGTATGGTTTTTATGCCCATTTTTATGTGGTACCATGCAGGTAATCATAGATAGTGCGCGTGGTCCTCATGCAAAAGGCTCCTTTTGTGTGAAGGCCCCATGGGTGGTGAAGCTTTAGTGCATTTATCCACGTGCTTATGTCCAATACAGATGTGTGGGTAGCATGCCGAGATTTTTGACAGGTGCAGGGCATCGAATTTTTAAAGTAATTAAATGGTTTTTGTTCAAAAACTGACTTTTTGGTGTTTTCCTTGGAGGCAAGATTTTGTGGAGAGAAAGGGACTGGCCTGATCGTCATGCGACAGTTTCCCAAGACCCACATGCTCATGAGATGCTAGATTAGTATGGTTTGTTGAAATTCCTAGAGAACAACATATTGAGATCCCAGGATAGGTTCCTGTGTTACCTGGTCTGATGCTGGAATAGGCGATGGTGTGTTATGTTCTTGCATCGTAGACATGTAGTGATCCAAATTGATACCAATGTTTATTTTTTGACTGGTCTCTTGTCTCAGGGGAAGGAAATTCCTTATCCATTCCCTCTAGGGAAAGTGAACATCCATCACTACGATGAGGAGGAGAGACATTGTGGTCCTAACCCTATCACTTGAGGTTGAATTTGCATGAGTTCTATCATGGATTTGGTTGAGCGAGCTTCTTTGGCAATGATCTTTCGCTTATCTCGGTCGATAGCAACCCACCGAGTATTTGGTCTGTAGATTGTGGTGTTGTGTCGGCTCTAGGCTTATCATTTTTTTTATTGAGTCCATTATGTCTATTAGCGTGTGGTCACTCAACTGGCCAAATCACATAGGTGTGTTGCCAAGAACTTTGACTATGTGAGCATCCTTTGTAGCATTATGTATGAGCATGTTTTTATGTTACAACACTTTGTGGCAGTGCCTCTGGGTCCTGTGAGGGACACTCGGATGCACCGATGGGCACTTGTGACACCTCATTGTGGTGGGAGAGAGGTGGGACGGTATTGGGATGCTACAGTCGAGACATGTTTTGAGTCAAACCCGCAGGTATTCCTCAAGTTTCCATACACAGGGATGGATTTCCGAGGGGATCTAGACATGGCTCTCCCTCCCAGCTATGTTTGGGAACTAACAGGTATGACCTTTTAAGTTTCTCTCAATTTTAGAGTTTTATTTTTGTATATATATCTATATGTCTTTGATGGTGACCACTTATATTGTTTTTTTGGTTTCTTTTGCAAGTGTGCGGTTGATAAGGTGTCCTACCACTTGTTTGGTAGGCCATCAGCTCAGGTGGAGGGATCCACTTGGGGTGGGTCAAGCCTGACTTGGGGGTCAGGTTGATGTTCGAGGTCCCTCACAGGAGGGTAGCAGCACTGTAGCTGATAGTGGGGATTCTGCCCTCCTGGCATGTGCTGAGACACGGGTGGCCACGGTCAAGGAGTTGTTGGATACTACTGATATTCGAGTTTTGGTAGTAAAGGCTCGAGTTGCTAATGTCGAGGATCCAGGGAAACTTTTAGGGGCTAATATTCGTAGGTTTGCTATTTTCCATGCTTTTTTCAAAAAAATATTTGGAAATTTCCATTTTTTTCTAAAATAATTCGTCTATATTTTATATTACACCATTATTTTACCTTAAAAATCTCCAAAAACTTATATCAAGTAATATAAAATCATTGGAAATCTAAATATTTCTACAAAAATATCACCAAAAATTTACAATTTGCATATTAGGGACTAGTAAGATTCACCAATGTCTCTAAACTTGAAGATAAACTTCCATCTAATGTACTAATCCCTATCAATGAGGTTGTTGAGGTGATCAAACACATCACTAATCTCGAGACTGCAAAGCTTGTAGATATTTTCCTTACCTCTACCTTTTTTAGCTTTGAAGGTGAATTTTATGAGCAGATGTGTGGGGTTTCCATGTGTTCCCCGCTCACCCCTGTGGTTTCCAGCCTTTTTATGGAAGAATTTGAATCTAAATCCTTGGCTTTGACTCCTTTTAAACCTAATATTTGGAATAATTTTGTGGAAGACACCTTCATCAACTGGTCTCATGGTCGTAAAAATTTGGATTCTTTTCACCAACACTTGAATGATCAGTCAAACTCCATAAAGTTCACGATGGAAACCGAGATTTAAGGAAGCCTTCCTTTTCTTGATTTTCTCATCTCTAGAAATGATAATGGCTCCTTCTCTCATCTATCTTTTTGAAAGAAAAAGCACACTGAGTAGTATCTTCATGCTATCTTCATGCACGTTGGCCACAAGAGCTCTTAGGGTTTCAGACAGGAACACTTAAATGAAGAGAAGGCCCATATCCTTAAGGTCTTTGAGAAGAATGGATATAGTAAGCATCATGGCTTGAAAGAATTCTTAAATGCTAGAAGAGGTCTGAAACCAAAAAGAGATCAAAACTATTTAGTTGGTAGTGTTCATCTGTCGTTTATCTAGGGTACTATTGATAGGATCGCTCGGATTTTGAGGAAACATGCGATCTCTTCATCTTTTAGACTTGTGAACACTATTAGGGGTTCCCGTCATTCTGTTAAAGAACCTTTGGACCCCAAGAGCATGAAAGGTGTTTATATGATCCGGTGTTCTTGTGGTATCCCCTATATTGGAGAAACTGGTTATTCTATTAATAAGAGAATTTAAGAGCATGCAGATGATATTAGACATTTTAGAACAAAGTCCTCTGCTTTGGAAGAGCATGCGGTGAACAATATGCACCATGTGTGTTTGGAGGAGTCTAGATTCATTGCTAGAGTTGATCATTTCTATCACCGCATATTCAGGGAAGCAATTGAATTTGATAAAATATCTAGTTCGTTACATAGGGATGATGGGTGGAAGATTAGTAGGTGTTGGATTCCTTCGCTCTATTCCTAGCATTTTTTCCTTTTTCTCTATTACTAGAAATTTTCCTTTTCCTATTTTTATTTCTCTATTTTAGTTTTGTTTGAAGTTGTGGTTGATTTCTCCCCCTCTTAGTTTATATATATATATATATATATATATTATTTAAATTAATTTATAATTTATAATTTATTTTCATCTCTATTTTCTAGCATTGTTTCTTGTTCCTCTTTTTGATGGTTGGTTTGACTTTTAATTTGTTGATTTATTCCGCCTTATACTTAATTTAGTTATTTTTATTTTAGAAAAAAATAATTTTTCTAATTTTTAATATTAATCTATTAGAATTATTAAAATGGGAAATAGAAATCGTAATTTTTAATATTACAATTTCAATTTTTTCTTTCATTTTGATTAATATTAATTTTTAATTGCGTGATTGGTTGGTATTTTTATTATATTTTTATGATTTATTTATATTTTATTACTATTTTTAATTTTTACTTTTGACTTATTTAATTCTCTTAGTTTATTTCTAAATTTAATTTATAACTATTATTGTTTTATTTGTTAGTTGATATTGGTATAATTTGTACTTATTAATATTATTTTCTCAATGGTTATCTTAATTATTTTATTATTTCTTAGTATCTTAGGGTTTTGACCGTTTCCTTCTCTACACTACATATATTTATGTAAAGTATCAACCAAATCATCATTCTCCTGATGATGAAACTACACTTCGTAGTTCGAGACGCATCGGTTCTATAATTTCCTATGTAATTTCCCGGAATATTTATAAATAATATGATATGGATCACATAAGTCTACACTCTCAAATAAACTTCCATCCTTAAAAATTTTCGTGCGAGGGTTGACTAGGGGCAACTGAGGCTGGGGCCGAGGCAACAAATGCTTGTGCCGTGGATTTAGCAGATTCATGGGGAGGGCTGGATTGGTTGATATGGGGCTTATCTCCTAGGGGATTTGATGACCTGGATGACATATTGTTGGAGATCGTGATGACATGGGAGAGGGCGCATTTCCCGACTTTGCGCAGACACTATTTGTCGTGGTTGCACCTCCTATACTAGCACTGGGTGCTCACGTCAGTCCGGAAGGACCCACCAGGCGAGGCTTAGCCCTAGATATTTTGTATGATAAGGGAAGGCACCCATTATGATGATGTTTCCCTGTGTTAGTGGCATATATGTATATATAATTTTTTTATTTACTTGATAGTCAATGACATGTCTTTTGTATACTAGGACACAAATATTTTTTGATGTATATATGCGAGATGTATTTTGGCGGCTCTTTATGATATGTCAATGGTTATTTTGATATGTTTTGATATGTTTATGATGGATGTTATGTACTTATGATGGATTCTCCTTTTTATGGATGATGGTTTATATGACATGCATTCCAGTCTACGATATGGTTAGCTATGCAATCAGCTACCTCATTTTGATCTCTTGGTATATGCGTAAATGTAATGTGATCCAAGTGGCGAACAAATCTTCTTGCATGCGGGTATTTCCTAAATAGGTGTGAATATTGTACTTCAAAATTTTGTTTTAGCGAGGATAACACTAACTGGGAATACAGAAAGACATGTAGATGGTGAATGCCCTAGTTGGAGGCATCGCTCAATAGCCTGATGACTACATCATATTCTACTTGATTATTTGTAGCTGACCTAATACATACTCCGTTGGAGGAGTATGGTGATCGATCAGGTGAGTATATGGCCTAGGAAACGACAGCTAAATTTTGTGACCATCGAGAGGCTTTATCAACAAATCCAAAATAGTAGTTTGACAGACGATCCATTTGTGACACAAGAGCATGGTTTTTAGAACAAGTCCATGAAGATTGTGATCATCATGGAATATTTATGATACATAGTGTTATCACCAAATTGATCTTGATTGGTTGCTCATCAATCAAGTCAATGTAACTCTTTCAAACCACTTCTAACTGAATATTAGCCTCTTCATTTTGAGAGGGCTCTCTCAAAGGGGGGTTTATGATTTTGAATAAGGATAATACTAGATGGCTAACTCTATGAAATGTAACTTGGTTTTGTATGATTGCAGGTTGAAGAGTGTAAGCTTGCTACTATTGGGCTATGGATTCAACATCAGTATTTTTAGTGATAGTGATTCTTCACATGGAAGTTGAGGTAGATAAAGGTTTTTGACAAAGATAATTCATACACATTACATAGGAAAACACAGTAATTCCACCCCTAAAGGAAGTCAGAGCACAATATTATGAATTATGAGTAATTAGAGATAAAATATACTGCAAGTAATTAACATAAAGATACTGAGCAATAACACATCAAAAACCTCACGATAATCTCAGGTCCGAAAGTAGAATTTCACTTTGTATTAATGATAATGGACAAAAACATACAAGCAGAAATTTGGTGCAATATTCCCCAACCCCTTGCTCTTCGATGTTTAGAATATAAATAGACTTTCTTTACAATGTGGATGATCTATCAGGCTGGTTAGATCTTTGAATTCTACTCTAACACCTATCATAATTGAAACCACTAACTTAAAATAGAAAATTGACAGCTAACCATAAAGAAAACAGACTTCTAATAGGACTCTATCTCCTATTTATTACATTCATTTATCCTATTAGTGAAAGAGTTACATAATAGTTACATAATGAATGTCACATGCTCGAACGAAAAATCACCTTAGTTCACCACCACTTTACATCTTTAAAGCACCCCTAGATCTGTGGAACACAATCCTGCTTTTTAGGGATGGATGACCTTGATTTTAAACACAATTTTGACTGATGAGCTAGCTGTATCACACTCCTTTTGAGCCATGAATCTCAGCTAGTATGATCCACTGACATGTTGGAGGTCTCCAACTAGAAAATGTGCAGTTGAGATGCTCAAAAGTCTTCAAAATCTCCTCGCTACGAAAACATGACAGTTTTAGGCAGTTTCGTAGCGAGTTTTAATAGCGTAGGAAAAATCGCTTTTCCATCTATCTCTTTGACTCATTTTTTGTTTCAGTACCTTTAGTATGCCATGAAACTTTCCAAACCATCAACCTCCCTCCATAAAACTTGAAAAATTTGAGTTTTAAAGAAAAAATACACGTACAGGAAATTTTGTAGCGTATTTCTGGCCTCAAGCCTGAGGTACGCTACGAAACTATGCAAAAAACAAGAATTTGCTGAGTTTAAAGTTTTATTCAAAAATTGTTCTCCAGTAGCAAAATTTGGGTTCTCTACATGTTATGAACATTTTAAAACACATTCCAACTTAATTTTTACTTCTGTGGTGCTTCATCTACATTCACAATCAATTGACTGATGGACTCTTCTATCAATTTCATCTTCAGCCCTTTCTTTTCCAATTCCAACTAAGTTAAATCCAGTTGCTACTGAAGATCTTCCACTTGGTATTTTAATGCCCTGTTGTTGGATTGCAAGTGCAAGTTTATTTTCTTGATGTTTTTGACTTCTCCTCTTAGTGGTTGAGACCACTTTATCAAATTTTATGTATTGTCCAAGGTTTTTGAAACACGTGTGACTTGAGCTTCCCAGATTTTCCTCATTTTTTCAAACTAAACCTTCTCAAATTTGTGTTTCTTTACCTGTTGCTTCAAGACTGATATCTCTTTACCTACCCTTTCTTTGTTTGATAAGCAGTTCTTCTTTTCCAAGTGAAGACAAATCTATGATGCTTTGGCTGGGAAACAACTTCATTGATTTTCTCAGTCTCTTTTCCTCTTTCCATGACCTTCCTTGCATGTCTGGTCATTGGCTTCCTAGGTTGAAAAATGAAACTAGCATCATCACCTGCAAACTCTAGTTTTTTAGAATTCTTACCTTTCTTTAGCTTTCTTCCTCCATATTCAATGTCTTCAGCTTGCACACTAGGTGATTCATCAATGAAAATTGCATGCAGGATATCTTCCAAGTTTCCTTTACCCACTGTCTGGCTCATAGTGACTCTTTTTCTACCTTCTTTACTGACTATTTGCTTCTTTTTTACAGATGTTGTTTTAGGTGTGTCAATTATCTGAAAGTGAAACTTCTTACATCTATTCCAGAGATTGATTGTAGGGGCATTTACTGGATATGTCACCTTTGATAAAAGGATGAGACCCAGAGGCTACCTGGCCCCTTTACAGACTCTATCTTTATACTTGTAGAAGTTAACACTCAATGATCTGAAAATGAAACTACTTTTTTGTTTTTCAAGGTATTCATTTCCATACAATTATATGTGCAAAGTGTTTAGATAGTCTTGCAAGTGAAACAAAGTGTTTTTGGTAAATTTCTGAGTCTTATGTGTGAAGGAGTGTTATTTCTTTTACTATTTAACATATCAAATCTGAAAAACACAGCAAGATAAAATCACATAATATAACACAGTAGCTGATGAGGCATTTCACCCCTCCTGGGCCACATCTGCCGGGTCCAAGGCCCCCAAATGGGCATGTCCTTGTTCTTATTAGATGCTCAAATTGGTTATAAAATGATAAGAAAGCCTAAACCATAAAAATAACTTGTGGAAATGAGTTAAGAACTCATAAAATAGTAAATATAGGCTTTTGTTTCACCTCCAATGGTTAACCATAACCCAATACAGCTCCAACACTCCCTAGGCCCTGATGGCTCTTCAATCTTCTCTGCTGAAACAATACCTAAAGATGAGCTCTGTTGCCTCTACAACCTACACCATTGGCTTTGGAATGCTCAAAATATCCAAAATCAAAAAAAAATTCACTCCAAAAGGTTTTTTCTAGTAAAATTTATGCCCAAATGAAGTTTTGTCTAGGTTGACCTAAGGAAACTCCACCAAAAGTGGAGTAACTGGAGTTAGGCCCGCTAGTTTTGAAAATCGCGCCTAAAAAGGCGGACTCTGCCAGATTGACTATGCGGTTTTTGGAATGGCATTAAGTGTTAGGGGGTAGTGGTCACATGGACCGACTACCCCACCTCCGGTGGAACTGTTAGAGCCAACGATTATCATTAACTGTGACATTAATATGATGCGTAACCTCCGCTGGTCATATGGCATATAATCTGCAATTCTTAACCGTAACTCACCACAACCGTTAGGATATGGCCAGGGTTCTGGTGCTTGGTTCTGTAAAGAGGGGGTTGGCCCTTAGGGGCTGGCCCCCTTTCGGCCCCAACCGAAACATTCACAAATTTTAAATATAAGTGATGACCCTATGAAGTTAAGAACCACTCGTAGCCCGGGTAGTCAGGCCTTGGGGCTGACACCTGGTTGACCCACGGTTGAATCCTACCATCTCCAATTAATTTTTCCACACAAAAAAAAATCTGTAGACTTGGGGCCACGTGGTGACCTCTGGGCAAGCCACGTGGTGACCTCCGAGAAGGCCATGTGGCACCCATTGATTGGTCTTCATTGTACACAGTCAACCTCATATCCAACCACTGGTTTCCAAATTTCAAAACATGATTGGCCAACAGGGAATATTCTGTGGAATATTACAAGGAATATTCCTAGAATATTTTGAGGAATATTCTAGGAATATTCTTTTTTTATATTTTTTTAATCAAAGTCAACCATGGTCAAAATGGTCTTTTGCATGAAATTATGAATTTTCAAACTTGAATAACTTTCACATATAGTGTCATATTTGAGTGTCGTTCATGGCTACAGGATCGTATCATTGAGACCTATCATGTCATTCTAGTTTCAACAAATTCTGAGCAGTTCCAATTTTGAGCATTTTCTTCACTTTGGACATGATCACCTGATCACACCTCCCCATTGGGAAGATTTTGGACCCCAAAAGCCTTCAATTACCTGTTAAGAAGATGAGGGTACATGTCCCTCACCTTTTCCACCTCAATCCACATTGCCTTACTCGGTTTGCTACCTTTAAGACCAACTCGAACATAATCAACATTTCCCCTCGTTGAAGTGCATGTCCTTCTATCAAGGATAGCATCTTCTTTCAATTCATCCAAAAATTCTGGCAAGAAATCCTCTATGGATGGTAGCTGAATGTCTCTTTCAATATCAACAATTAAAGGAGGTTCATACAAATGTAAATTTTCCACATTCACAACGGAATACATTTGCATATATGAAGGAAAATCTAATTGACAAGCATTATTTCCAACTTTCTTAAGGATCTTGAATGGACCATAACAAATAGGCTTCAGCTTTTTAACTTCTCCTTGAATTCTTTCCTTATTAATATGCAACCATACCTCATCCCCTTCTTGAAACTTATGATCAATTATGTGCTTATCATGCCTCTCCTTGTACTTGCCTTGACTTTTTTCAAGTTGTTCTTGAACTTGCTGATGTATGAGCTGAATTATTTCAATGAACATGTGAGCTTTGTCAATGTCACTATGACCATCAATGGCCACATCCTTCTCAAGAATAAAATCTAAAGGTGACTTAGGCAAATACCCAAAACAAGCTTCAAAAGGTGAAGTATTTGTAGAAGAGTGCTTGGCCCGGTTGTAAGCATGTTGAATGTAATTCAAATGCTCGTCCCAAAGCTTGGGATGCTTGCTGCAATAACCTCTCAAAAGATGTACAATGGTTCTGTTCACTACCTCTGTTTGGCCATCGGTTTTTGGATGGAAAGCAGTACTCTTCTTCAACTTGGTGCCCATCATCTTCCATAGATTGGACCAAAAATTCCCAAAAAATCTGGAATCCCTGTCACTAACAATAGAAGTAGGCAATACATAATGAACCCATACATGTTGAAAATATAAATCAATAGTTATAGATTTCTTACATGGCATAAGAATACACATCTTGCTGAAATGATCAACTACCACATAAAGATAATCATGCTTCTTTCTAGATAATGGTAGCCCTCCAACAAAATCCATAGAAACACTTTCCCATGGTCTAGAAGGTACCGGAAATGGCGTATATAAACGAAGCTTCCTATTGCTAGACTTGCTTGTTGCACATAATGAACAACCTCTAATGAAACGTGAAACACTATCTACCATGTGAGGCCAATAACAATATCTTTGTAAATGTGTCACCATTTTGCTTACCCCGAAATGTCCAACTATGAGAGAAGAATGAGCCTCTCTCATCATGATTAATCTCTCCCCCTATGGTATACATAACTTTCCCATATGAAACAGCAAATTATTATCCAAATGATAATCATTCTCCTCAACATGATTCCCTTCACTCAAGTTAGCATACACATCCTTAAAATTAACATCTGATGCATACTGTTCTATGTAGCTCTCATGCACAATAGAATCATTCTTAAGCAAAGTACTAGCACTAATAATAGGCCTTGAAAGAATATCAGCAAACTTGTTGTAAATACCTTTCTTGTACCTTGTTACCAAGTGAAATTGTTGTAGGAATCCCATCCATCTGAAATGCCATGACTGCTACAATTTACTTTGTGATTGCAAGTATTGTAAAGGTTGATGGTTGGTATGAACAATTGTTTCTTTTCCCATAAAATAGTGTTTCCATTTTTTGACACTTTGTACCAACGCATACAACTCTTTATTATATGTAGGATAATTCACAATAGCACCAGTAAATGTCTCAGAATGAAATGCAACAGGCTTACCATGTTGTAAGAGAACTACACCCATGGCATAATCGCTTGCATCTATCTGAATTTCGAATGGTTGTCTCAAGTCCGGTAATTCAAGGACTGGAGCTGAACTTATCTTCTCTTTCAAAGACTGAAAATATTTTTTTTTCTTGCCTCCCCATTGGAAAGCACGCTTCACACTAGTCACTGCATGCATAGGAGCTGCTATGGTAGAGAAGTTAGAAATAAACTTCCTCCAATACTGAGCTGCACCAAAAACATTTCTTACCTCTGTAATGGATTTGGGAGTAGGAAAATTCACAATGGCTTCTAATTTGGAAGGATAAATTCTCAAGCACCTCCTCCTACTATGTGTCCCAAATAAACCAAAGAAGTCTTTCCAAATTCACACTTTGACATTTTAAGAAATAACTGATTTTTCTTCAAAACTTCAAGTAATTTCTTAACATGCATGACATGCTCTTCTCTAGTCTAGCTGAAAATTAAGATGTCATCTAAGTAGACAATAACTAAATCATCAAGAAAAGGACGTAAGACATCATCCGTTACCTGCATGAAAGTTTCAGGTGCATTGCATAGACCCAAAGGCATAACAAGCCACTCAAAGAGTCCTTGTTTAGTTTTAAATGTTGTCTTCCAAATGTCACTTTCTACAATTCTAACTTGATAATAACCACTACGTAAGTCTAACTTAGTGAAATATTTAGCATCTTTTAGCTGATCCAACAAATCATCTATCCTTGGAAGTGCGTAACGATTCTTTACCGTTATTTTGTTCAATGCCCTGAAGTCCACACACATGCGCCAAGTTCCATATTTCTTTGGAATCAACACTATTAGTGACCCACATGGTGAAGTTCTTGGTCTTATGAATCCTTTTTCCAAAAAGTCTTTAATTTTCCTCTTGATTTCAGCATTCTCCATTATAGACAAGCGGTACATGCTGATGTTAGGAAGAGGACAATCTTGATGTAAATGGATCTCATGCTGAATCTCCCTTTTAGGAGGTAAACCTGTCGGTTCCTAAAACATCTCATGTTGTGCATCAACTACGTCATATAAATCTGATTTAAGCTTGGAATCACAATTTTCAAATGGCTCATGATTCATATCAACCTTGGGCTTAACCATAAGAAGTACAAAACTCTTGCTAGAATTGACTAGCCTTTTTACCTGTCCCGCATTTACCATCGCTATATTTTTCTTCTTGCAATGTGTTCTGACAATGAACTCCTTGCCATCTTTAAAGAGATGATATTTTTTTTCATGGAGATGGAAGATTTCTTTCCTTTCAAATAAGTAATGACTTCTTAAAACAATTCTTGATATATCAAGCGACACCACATCAAGTTCAACTGTGTCAATAAAGTGTGCATTTATGGCGAATCACAATATGCACTTTCTTGAGACTTGTAAGTTTGCATCCTTGAATATCCACCCAAGTGGATAAGGCTTTGGATGTGGAATGGTCTCAAGTTTTAGCTGTTTGACCAAGTCTTATAATATGAGATTTTCTTGTGACCCACTGTCAAACAGTGTGTCGATTTTAGTATGTTTTGAGACTACCCTCACATGGAACAATTCAATTCTTTCTTCCTCACTAGGAGCTTGTACATGACAGTTTGAAGTACTAGTGCTTGCTTTAGTTTTTGTTTCCTTTCCCTTCATACTTTTCAAACCCATGGCTGAAATTTTGGTTTCATCCCCTGAATCATCACCTAAATCTTGAGGTATAGTTGTAGTAGCTGCAGTTTTCTTCTTTCCCTTGTGTTTGTGAAACTGGTTTCTTTTTTCAGGATGTAATTTCCAACAATTTTTCTCTTCATGGCCCTCTCTTGAACAATGTTTACAAATCACCTTTTCACCCTCTTGTTTGATAGATGCGTTATTTTTACCTTTTCCCTTAAAGGTTTTGTTTTTGTTCTCCCCTTTGAAAGGCTTGTTTCTACCCTCATCAAAAGTGTTTTTCCCTCTAGCCTCTAAATGCGTAGCTTGTACACAAACTTCATCTAGACTAGTAGGATTAAACATAAGGATAGTGTGTCTAAGGTAACTGTGCAATCCACCTATATACTTCAGCAAAGTATCTTGAATTTTTAAGTCTACCACTAATAAGAGTGCTCTTCTCCTAAATTCCTGGGTATAGTCTTGCACATTATATCCCTTAAGCTGTCTAAAGTTTTGCCAATTCGTTATAGCCTTTTGAAGATGAGCAAGAGGATAAAATTTCTTCTTGATGGAAATAATAAATTCAGTCCATGTTAGAATAATATTACCATGTTTCTTGATTTCCTCCTTGGGCTTGGCTTCCCACCATACCAAAGCTGCTCCATGCATTCTTAGTGAGGCTAGTTGTATTTTAGTGTCGTCATCATGCAGATTTTGAATCCTTAAATAGACTTCCAATTGTCTAATCCAATTATCTAATTTCTCTGCATTAACTTCACCATTAAGTATTAGCAATTCAAATTTGACATCAAGCTTTAAAAAAGGATTTTTAACAGTGGTTTTCGACTTATGTGATTGATTTACCGAAGTCGAGGAAGATGATGACGAGGAAGAGGATGACGATGGAGATGGTGGATCAAAATTTCCTCCATTGCCTTTCTTTGATTGATTATTACCCTTCTTTCCTCTTAAGGAATCCTCTCCTTATTTTTGGTTTTTAGACCCTTCTCCAGCAATCCTATCATTTCTTTCTTGATAGAGGATCCTTACCATTTCAGTCATATCCATGAAAGCTTTCTGAAATACCCTTTCTTCTTCCTTGGGATCCATATCTTCATCATCTTCTCCTTCTCTTAAAGACATGCTTGTAGCTGCTTCTAGGGCTTTTGGAGGTGGTTCTCTAACCCTTCTTGGTTGTGGATTAGTTTGTGCACTAACCAAGTTTCCTTCACCTCTATTGAGTTTTAACGTAGTCAGCATCAAAATTTTTAAACAAATGACTTAATATTTGCACAAACAAATGCTGAGTAAAAACTCTAGCTCAAAACCATATGCTCTAATACCAACTGATCTGAAAGTGCAACTTCTTAGATCTGTTCCAGAGATTGACTGTAGGGGCATTTACTAGATATTTCACCTTTGATAAAAGGATAAGATCCAGAGGCTACCTGGCCCCTTTACAGACTCTGTCTTTAGACTTGTAGAAGTTAACACTCAATGATCTGAAAATGAAACTACTTGTTTGTTGTTCAAGGTATTCATTTCCATAAAATTATATGTGCAAAGTGTTTAGATAGTCTTGCAAGTGAAACAAAGTGTTTTTGGTAAATTTCCGAGTCTTATGTGTGAAGGAGTGTTATTTCTTTTTACTTTTTAACATATCAAATCTGAAAGACACAGCAAGATAAAATCACATAATATAACACAGCAGCTAAGGGAGTTCACCTCTCCTGGGCTACATCTACTTTGTCCAAGGCCCCCAAATGGGCATTTCCTTGCTCTTATTAGATGCTCAAATTGGTTATATAATAATAAGAAAGCCTAAACAGGAAAAATAAGTTGTGGAAATGAGTTTAGAACACAGAAAATGGTAAATATAGGCTTTTGTTTCACCTCCAATGGTTAACCATAACCCAATACAGCTCCAACACTCCCTAGGCCCTGATGGCTCTTCAAGCTTCTCTACTGAAAAAGTACCTAAATATGAGCTCTGTTACCTCTGCAACCTACACCATTGGCTCTAGAATGCTTAAAATACCCGAAATCAAAAAAAAAAATTGCTCCAAAAGGCTTTGTCTAGTGAAATTTATGCTCAACTGAAGCTTTGTCCAAGTTGGCCTAAGGAAACTCCACCAAAAGTTGAGTAACTGGAGTTAGGCCCGCTAGTTTTGGCAATCGCGCCTAAAAAGGCAGACTTCGCCAGATTGACTGTGCGATTTTTGAAATGGCATTAAGTGTTAGGGGGTAGTGGTCACATGGACCGACTACCCCACCTCCGGTGGAACCGTTGGAGCCAATGGTTATCATTAACTATGGAATTAATATGATGCGTAACCTCCACCGGTCACATGGCATATAATCCGCAGAACTTATCCGCAACTCACCGCAACCATTGGGATATGGCCAGGGTTCTAGCACTTGGTTCTGTAAAGAGGGGGCTGGCCCCCTTTCGGCCCCAACTGAAACATTCACAAAGTTTAAATATAAGTGATGACCCTATGAAGTTAATAACCACTTGTAGCCCGGGCGGTCAAGCCTTGGGGTTGCCACTTGCTCGACCTGCAGTCGAATCCTGCCATCTCCAAATAATTTTTCAACACAAAAAAAAATCTATAGACTTGGGGCCATGTGGCGGCCTCTGGGCAAGCCACGTGGCGCCCATTGATTGGTCTTCATTGTACACTGTCAACCTCATATCCAACCACCGGTTGCCAAATGTCAAAACATGATTGGCCTTTAGGTAATATTCTGTGAAATATTCCAAGGAATATTCCCAAAATATTATGAGGAATATTCTCATAATATTTTTTTTTTCATATTTTTTTTAATAAAAGTCAACCATGGTCAAACTGGTCTTTTGTATGAAATTGTGAATTTTCAAACTTTAATAACTTTCACATACAATGTCGGATTTGAGTGTCGTTCATGGCTACAGGATTGTATCGACGAGGCCTATCCTATCGTTCTAGTTTTAACCAATTCTGAGCAATTCCAATATTGAGCATTTTCTTCACTTAGGAAATGATCACCTGATCAGTCAATATTCTGCAAAGGTTTTGCTTCCATGCTCACTAGTTCTGGAGGAGATTATCTATTCCCTTCTTCAACTTCCTCTGCCACAGCTGGTGATGAAATGTTTCGAGGTTTTGAGGCTTTCTTAGGAGTTACATCGTTAATTTCATAACCACTCATGAACAAGAATGATGTCCAATCTCTCTCTAACCTCCTCAATTCCTCTAACACCAAAAACTTAATCAAACCATGATGAAAAAGAGAAGTTTCATTGCCTTCTGTTTTGATTTGAACCTTATCAAACATTTTCCCTAGACTCTTGTATAAATAAAAAGGTAAGTCAAGTGACCTCTTACCCAAAAAATGCAGAAGAAGCCTGAGATGATAGGAGTAGACCATGTGAAACCTTCCTTCACAGGTAAAATACTTCTGGATGACCATCAGCAGCTTTGAATAATTGTCCTTCATGAAACTCCTAGGGATAGCATTTTTCAGATCAATTTCACTGTGTTCTTGCTTGATGAACTCTTTTCAATCCTACATTGTGAATTTGATGCCTTTAAACCACTATTCCCCTCCTCTAGGGATTCCTGTTGCTGATGAGATGCTCTCTGGTGTCACTGTAAGGTTTAGGATTCCAGCCTTTGAATTTGTTCCTGTGAAGCTGGTGGCAAAATCCTTGGAAACCTGTAGATGATAGCCCTGCAACCTCTGACAGAATTGCAAGCAACCAATTCTTCTAAAAACCTCCATGGTAGTTGGGTCTTCATTGAGCAAATTCATGTCCATGGGCTCATACCTATGGAAATTACCACCTTTGTTTTTTTTCCTTCTTGCAGCCATGGGTGCTTTATAATCTTCACAGCCTCACTTGATGATTACACCTGCAAAGTTCAAATCTGCCAACAACCTTCTTGGCTCGATGAAGTAGCACTCCAAGGATTGACTTACATGCAAAGATAAAGCACAATATGAAAAAAGGATAACTGAGGTAAGGTTTTATGGTTTAACTGATAGTTCATGCTTCAATCATAACACGTACATGCCCAAAAAGGTAATGATGACCTCAGACACGGCTATGTACCTTTGAATTAACCATAACAGACTTGAATGAACTCCACCCTAACTCCTCCAATCATAGAATGAAACTTCATAGAAAATTTGACAAGACATGTTAGAAAACATATTTTCGTAGCGAAGTTAGTTTAACCTCTGATAGATTCGCTATGAAACTATTAGGCAGTTTCGTAGCGAAAACTATTTTTTTCCTGTGTAAAACGCTATAAAAATTTGAAAAACTAACAAATGTTCCCTTTTGATTTTGAATGCATTGGAAATGACAACTGACACCATATGAGGGCTGATTTGACATGAAATGACCTAAATGGAGGTGATCATGAAACTTAGGATAGGAAAAAAATGCAAAACATTTCCTATGTTTCCTATACCACCTTGAAATGGCTTAGGAGACATTGTCCATTGGGTGAGTGTCCTATATGACCCCATCAAGAAATGTTTCACAACTTTATGAGTGATAATAGTGGATCCACTTGGGATGGTGTGCCCCTGTGGTACACTAAAGAACCTGTAGTTCCAGTGCCATCCATCTTTTTTAGAAATAAAACTCTGAAATTTTCCATGCCTTCTTCAAACTCTTATGGCCTTCACCTCGAGCTCGAGCTTGATGATCATCTTGTCTTTATTAGCAGAAGGCATAATAAAATGGAATATATAGAATGGAGTGAAAATTCAGTAAAATTTTAAGAGGAATAGTGCTTTAGAAACCTGCCATTGACAAGCCCTCCAGCACAAGGTTGTCCATCCATCTCTCGCAGTAGATAAGTGTTGTTGCCATGGAATGCAGCTACTATGAATGGTCATTTCCAGATGTTCTCAAACTTACCATGTTTCCCCTTTTCTTCAATTCTCGCCTCCCATTTCAACACCACATCTTGAATTTGAAAATTTTCTTCTTTGACCTTCCTGTCAAATGTCTTATTTATTATGTTTTTTAACTGCTGATGGTTTTTTTATACTTCCTCCATTTTTTCCTGCAGAGCTATCAACTGGTTTATCCTCCTCTGAATAGCATTAGGCTCCTCTTCTAGTCCTTGAAGCAACTTAATAACAGGCACTCCCAAGGATGTGGGGAAAATGGCTTCAGCTCCATACACAGACTCATAAGGTGAAGTACCAATTGATATTTTTATACATACTCTATCATCCCATAGAGCATACTTCAACTTCAGATGCCATGATATTTTGTTTTCCTGCAGTACCTTCTTGATAATTTTCACAATGCTTTTATTATAAGATTTAGCAAGACCATTATCCTGTGGGTAATAAGCAGTAGAGTGCCCAAGTGTTATGTGATACTATTGACAAAATCTGATCATCCTTTTGGATTTAAAATCTTGTGCATTGTCAGTAATAATCTTCATATGAAAGCCAAACCTAGACAATATGTTATTCTCTAAGAACTGGATGATTATTAAATCATTTGCCTGCCTTATTGGGATTACTTGAATCCACTTGGTGAAATAATATTTTGTTGTCAAGATCCAACGATGTTGCCCTGAAGATGATGGGTGTATTTCACCAATAAAATCTAGCCCACACTGTTGCAATGGCGCCTCAAAATAAATTGGCATTAAGGGTAAAGGAACTAGCTTTTTCTTACCATAAAAAATCTAACATTCATGGCAGGCAGCTATATTTTTGTAAACGTCTTTGAACATGGTGGGCCAGTAGTACAATGATCTAAGAATTTTGTTTATTGTGGCCTTCCAATATTGATGTTCTCCACAATCTCCTTTATGAAACTCTTCAATCACCTTTTCAGCTTCCTTTTCCAACAAACAATTCAAAAGGATTCCAGTAGTATCTTTCCAGTACATATTTTTATCTATAATGCAGTACCTCAAAGATTTCAGCTTCACAAACCTTGCTTTAGATTTAGTCAATTCTGCAAGAGCTCTATGATGATGTAAGACAAATACAATTTCTCTATACCAGTCAGATAGAATTTACTTCTCTTCAATAGGAATCAGCTCTTCATCTTCATCTGATAACTCTAAAATTTCTGCAATAAAATTCATGTCAAGACAGTCAAAATTGGATTGTTCCATCATCTTTGCTAGCCCCTGTCCTTTCACCAATTTTGTATGTCTGATTTCTATATCATACTCCAGAAAATTATCTATCCACTTCCCTCGCTTGCCATCAGGATCAGCCTGAGTCAATATTTCCTTCACCATAGTGTTAGGCACAAATGTTGTGACATGAGAATGCAGAATATAGATTCTGAAATCCTTAATGGCTTTAATCAAAGCATATGCTTTTTTTTCTAAAATATTTTATTTTAGCTCCGAGTTTGCAAGGGTTCTGCTAAAGAATGAAATGGGTTTTTCTGTACCTTGTTGTCTTTTCTGCAGTAAAACTCCAACTATGGTGTTTTTAGATGAAAATGTAAAAACCAAAAATTCTTTTGAAAAATATGGACTAATCAATACTGGGGCATGAGTGAGTTATTTCTTAATTTCTTCAAATGACTTCTTTGTTTCAAGTGTCCATTTAATATCAGCTCCTTTCTTCAGCATCTTAGTTATCTTTTACAATCTCAGCAAAGTTCAGGATGAACCTTCTAACAAAACTCACTCTCCCAAGGAAAGACTGAAATTCTTTCTTGTTCCTTGGCAAGTCTACTTTATTAATGACATTAACTCTATTTGGATCAATATTTATCCCATATTTTGATATAATATGCGCAAGCAACTTTCCAAAGGTTAAATCAAAAATAATTTTAGTGGGATTAAGAGAAATACCAAATCTTCTACACTTCAGCAAAACTTTCTCCAGATGCTTCAAATAGTCTTCCTCTCTTCTTGAAAATACAATTATGTCATCCAGATAGACCACCACCAACTTATTATTCTCCTCAGTAAAGGCAATTTCCATTGCTCTTTGAAAGGTCACTCCTGCATTCATCACACCAAAGGTCATCTTGGTATACATGAATGTTCCCCATGGTGTGTTAAAAGCATTTTTCTCCTGATCTTCTAGGTGTACCAATATATGATTGTATCCTGGAAAACCATCCAGCATAGACATCCTTTGAGAGCCAAAAATATTCTACATAATTTGATCCATCTTAGGGAGAGGGTAGTTGTCTTTTAAAGAAGCCTTTTTCAAGTTCCTGAAGTCAATGCAGATTCTGATCTCTCCACTCTTTTTTCTGATTGGTACCAAGTTAGCAAGCCATTTTGAGAATCTGATAGGAACAATAATTTTTTCATCAAAAATTTTATTATTTTCCTTCTCAATCATAGGCATGAGCAATGGATTAATCCTTCTCAATTTCTTTTTGAAAGGTTTCTCATTCTCTTTGATAGAAATAATATGTTGAATAATAGTAGGATCATATTTCTTCAAATCAGCATAACTGCATGCAAAAATATCAATAAATTTCTTCATCATCTCAATATATTTTTTTTTCATTTCCACAGAAAGAAACTTAGAAAGCTTTATCATTTTAGGCACTGCTACTGTACCAAGATTACAACTCTCTACCTCTTCATCATCAGCCTGCATTCTAGGGGATTTGAACACATCATTTTGGTCAAAAATATTTTCAATTGGAATAAGACCCTTGTGTATACAATTATTCTTCAGCTGCAAAACTTCAGAATTACCCTTGTTTCAACACATAGGTTTTGCTAATCTACTTGTGTGCTTTCAAACTCCTCTTTCAACTCTATGAAATTTTTGACTTGATGGTCATCTTCAAACACTTGCCAATGGATGATGTTATCTAGGATGGAAGGCCTATGATGAACTTCAATCTCATAATTCTCAGTGGAATGTGTAGGGATGGCAAACAGACTTGTAGAAACATCTAGGGAATCATCTACTGAGTTTTGATCCCTAGTTTTCACAATAAATGAATATTCTTGAAATTTTTCCAACATCTCCATGATTAGGTTTTTGTAAGCTCTCATCCTCACATTCTTGGTTTGATATATTCCTTCAACTTGTTTAATTACCAATTCAGAATCTCCACAAACTAAAATTTTTTGGGCACCCAATCTTTTCAAAATTTCCAAACCCAAAAATAGAGATTCATATTCAGCCATATTATTTGTACAGTCAAAGTTTAGTTTGAAATAATAGAAATTAATTTCATCATCAGCAGAAGTGATCCAAATGCCTTCTCTAGCCCCCTTTCTTCCATCAGATCCATCAAAATGCAACAACCATCAGCCCTCTGCTTTTTCTTCTATGTTTTCCTGATTTTCAACTTCCTGAATTTCTGCTTCCCTTTCATCTTTTGCTTCATCTGTTAGCTCATTGAAAAGAATTGTTGATCCTAATTCAGTTTCAACAGCATAAATTGGAAAATTTTGAGGTTTATCCTTGCTGCTTACCATATAGGCCATCCTATTCTCCCTGTACAGTCTTCTTTGCTCACCAAAAATAGGAATGGTGGCATATATCAAGTCCATCTGCATGGTGCCTTTGATTTTTTCTACCCAAGATCAAGATCAGAGCATGCCAAACTTGGGTGGAATATCTGCCACCACAATTTCCATTACCATTTCCTTGGCAGGGACTTGTGTTAGGCCAAAAACAACATCTTTTTATCAATCTTATGCATTTCACTCTTTTAGAATCCAAAGAAAACAAATCATTTTATGGCCTAGTGTTCTCCAAACCCATCCTCTCCATAATCACCTTAGGTATGAGGTTATGAGAAGCCCCTAAAGCCAACATGGAATTGTGTAAGGTAATGTCATGGATACTAAGGCTGACATAGAAAGGAGGTACTTCTTCATTTTTCTCATCTTCCAATCTTGGTCCCAAGTAGATGGTAGGATGTTCTTCTTGCACATTAGGGATATATGCAGCTCCTGGTTGAGAATTCAACATTTTTACAATTTTACTTATGTACTCATTCACCTTGAGAATTTCTCCAAAAGGGACTTGGGCCTTGATTTTGGAAATCTCATTCTCCAAACTAAAAACAAAATTATAGGGGGAGGAAATGGTGGGTCATTTTTAGCCTTAGCTGCTTTAGGAGCATCCTTCTTTGGCTATGTTTTCTTTGCATTAATGGGAAAATTTATGTTTCTGAGGTTGTATTGCTTCTGCATCTCAAAGATTGCATGTTGATAACCCTTAAGATAGTCAGATGGTCCCTCACCCTTATTTAAATCATGATCAGACTCATCATGCTCTTCTTTAGTCAAAAACATTACACACATGTTTTCATCTAGGCAGTGGATGGAGTCTTCTTGAATCTCAGGCTGATTTACATCCTCATCAATTAAGTTCTGCTGAAAAGAAGGCCTTGCTTGAGGATCAGAAAAATTTATGTTTTCCTTTGGTCTTTTCTGATTCTCTGGCCTTCTAAACTGTGGATTTCTATGTGGCTCATGTTGTGCAGGAGGTTCTGAAGCATTTCCAAGCGCAAGCCTATCCATAATTTTTTCCATTGTATTCATCATAGAATCAAACTTATCATATAAGGTGGAAGGCTTTTCTTCTTCTTTTAATTTTTTTTTCCCATCTTAGACTTCTTGGTTGCTATCATATTAACTTCTACTTTCAAAGCATCATTATGCATTTCTGCAAGTGAAGGAGATTCTCTTTCTCTAAGAAGGATAAGGAAGTCATAGTCAAATGCCTCAACATAGCGCAATTGAGCAGCTTCTAGTGGAGGTTTAAGATGAGTAGGGATAGAATCATAAATTTTATTAAATCTCTTGGAGAAATTTTGGATAGCTTCATCTATTGCTCTTTTCAGACTATTATATTCAATAAGGGCCTGCAGAGGGTTTGTTCTATTTCCCAACTTTCTCAAGAAACTATCTTCAAACTGGTTCCAATTATGCAAGCTTCTTGGAGCTAAGGCTTTAAACAACTTTCTGACCTCACCAGTGAAACTTTGAGCAAATAGTCTCATTTTGACATCTTCATGGTCTACCTCATGTCTATCTATGAAGTCATTGAATTGGTCTACATGTTCCTCAGCTGTAATTTCTTCATCATGTTACGGTCCTGTGATTTGGCAGATTGGCTAAACCAAATGATAGGTAACATCAGACCAGTCTTTGGAGTCCTAGGACCTAGCCTTCCTGGACTCAGAGAGGGCTCTCTCTATTGTGTGAAGGATGTGAGCTTGTTCGCTTTGGATGGTTGATTTTAGGCTAGTTGTTAAGTGTAGGTTGGTTTGTTTGTTTTGGTTTGGGGTAAGATGATCAAGTAGGATAGGTGGAATGAGAGAATATCAAATCAATAGGACTATGGGGTCAGATGAAGTCTAAGGTGTCTAAATGATGAATTAGAGTGTATTGCAGGGCCGATTTAGCAAGGTGAGTGGATCTTTAAAGTGATGCATGATGGTGTAACGAACACTAAGTTTTGTGAAAATACTAAGAGGTCTTATACATCTATAATTTTGAAGCAATAACTCATGGCGTAGGGCAAACCATTAATCTCTATGAACAATACTCAAACTAATAAACATACAATATGAACAATCCATGGTACATAGAAGCATTTAGAACTCCTAACTTTAGAAATCCACCTTCAGCTTTTTGGGAAAACACATAAGATAAACAAAAAATTCAATATATGGAGAGGGAACACCTAAACAGCATATATCAAACTATCGGGAACTATGAGACAACTTGATGAGCACGTGCAAAGGGCAAGATCGAAACAAGACATCTTTGTATTAACCCAATCAATCAGTATTCCATAGAAAGCTTCACAATAAGTTTTTGAAAACTTTAAATAAGCAGGGCATACCATGAATCATATTTATAAGCTAACATATTGATCATTCATGAAAAAAATAAAAAGTTTTAGTGGGCCTAAGGAGCGGTCAAGAATTCCTTAAGATGAACTAAAAGAAGAAAACATTAAAACTATAGCATGCAGGAGCTTTGAGGTGCTTCCATAAGCATATCTCAACCTATACTTTTCTGATCTATAGGAAACAAGCCGAATGAAACAGAATGAGGACAAGGAAACACTAACAAGTTAGAAAAACATCACCATTCACTAAGCTATGGAATCCTGCAAGCAAAGCTTCTTCAACATCAAGCCACACAAGTCATTCATTCACTTCATAAAACCAAATATCTTCTCCAAGCTCATAAACCATGTATTTCTCTATAACACATCAAGTCCCAACTATTTACAATGAATCCTCATGGCTTATATAACAAGCAAGGAGGAAGAGAGCTCACTAGAGCATCTAGAAGCCTATTGGCCAAAAACAAATATCCTAACTTGTCCTTGAGGCCTTGCAAGGTCCAAGGCACAAAATATCTTCCAAAATATATTTTCCAAACTAAAATAGCAAAAAAATTGACTTTTAGGGTCTAACATACATGAGGAAACTTGCCTAACTCACATTTTCTCAGTTACACATAGGAACGCAGCATACTGTCTCAAAACTTGAAAATTTTCCAGGAGCGCAGCACCAAAAAAAGGACTTTTGTAACAGAGTTTTGGAGACCTTCCCGATGTCGGAAAAGACTTCGTGATGGCCCGTTGGAAAGTTGTGGATGTCTACTTTCCAAATATACCTTTTTTTTCCTAAAACATACCTCTATAAGTTACCCAAAAATTGGAAAAATCCAAAGCTTCCAGGAGCGCAGCACCTGCTCAAAAAAGAGGGCAGAAAGGTGAAAAATTGGGTGTTTTTTACCCTTTTGGGGGGCCAAAACAACTCCAGTTGAGCTGAAATTTGGTGAGCATACTCTGCTCATGATAAGGAATCCAAAAATGTAAGTTGGTCCCTCTGAAGGTGCCCTAGGAAAAAGCACAGCACCCAGGGTGCTGCATTCTTAGGCCTAAAATTTTACAAAAACAAAAACTTGTTCAATTTTGCTAAAATTTGGTGAGTGGGCCCCTCAAGGGTCCTTAGAGACATGTAGTGAATCTTGAGCCAAAATTCAAAGCCTGGCTTGGTCCTTTCCATCATTTGGTGCTAGGCCCTCCCTTTCAACAGTTTTGAGCTTTTTCCTTGCAAAGTGATTTCTCCGTTTGTAATGCTCAGTCATCTTTCTTTGCAAGCTCAAGTCTTTTTTGGCCTTCTCCAATTGAGCCTCTAAATGTATATTTTCCCTTTCAAGCCCTGATTCTTTATTATGCTCAATTTATAAGGCGAGGAGCTCGGTGAGAGGAAATTTTTGGGCTTGGGTTGATTCTTCCTCTTTCTATTTTTCCAAAGATCTCCTAAGACCCATAGTCTTAGGTCTCTTTCTAGCTTGCCCTTCTTCCTCATCATCTTCTTCATAGGCGCCCATGTATTCCTCCAACTGCACTTGGGACCTTTGAGCTTCTTTCTTATATTTTAGTGCGCTTGTTTCATAGATGGCTAGTTGGCCACTCATCTTCTTGTTTTGCACCTATAGGAAATGAATAATATCTCTTGACCTTTCCAACTCAACCTCAAAGTCTCTAATTTGTGCATTCCGGTCCTATAGGATAGAATTAACTATCCTTGTTTCATTTTCCTCATCACTATCTATGTGAATGAGTTCAAATTCCCTCTCTTCCTCATGATTACTTTCCTCTTCTTCCATTGTTTTCTTGCCTTTGTCCTTTATTGGCTTTTGACCTTTGTCCTTCATTTTATTTTTATCTTTGTCCTTCATTTGTTTGGTGATTTTGTCTTTCACTGGTTTTGAGGAGGAGTGCATGGCCCCTTGCCTTTTAGAGGCAGCAAACACATGCCTCCTTCCTCTCTGATAAGTAATGGTGAAAAGTTCCATAAACGATGTTTGCAAACTTTGAACATTGAAAATCTTAGAACTGTCTCCTCCTTGAAAAATACTCTGTGTGTGTATATCCTCCCTACCTTGCTACTGTTTGTCCTTTGGATCAAAATTTTTAACATCTTTCATTCTTTTGTCACTATCAAGACCCTCAACACTACTATGCTTTGTTTCTGCAATATCAGAGGCATATGTGCTTGGCCTATCTTCACTTTCATGAATATCCTCCTCCTCACCCTTTTCATTATTGTTTTCACTGCCAACCTCATTTTCTGCATCACTGCCTTCATTCTTTGGACTTTTTTAATCATCTCCTTGTTTATTGAAAACAATTTTAAAATCTGTCTCTAGGCTTCCCTTGTCATTTTGGTTATTGTCATGGCTTTCATTTGCTTTCTCGCCACTTCCTGTTGTAGTGTTTCCAGTGTTATATCCATCTTTGACAAGACCCACTGACTAGACTTGTTAGCTTATCATGGGATTTAGTGATCAGAACTTTGTTTTCTTTCCCATTGTCCTTTTCTTGAGAGGCTGCCTCTGTTCTGTGTCTTTAGAGCCTTCTTATTCATTATGAGACCCATTTCTTTGGCTTCTTTGACCATCATCTGTATCACTGCTTCCACCTCTATTTTCTTCTTCATCTGCATCCTCATCCCTGCTACTGCTTTGACTATTTTTCTCCTAGCCATTGCTACTTTCTTCTTGGCCATCATCTGTATCACTGCTTTGTTCATGATCAGATTTCTTAGGGGAAGGAAAATGAGGAGGGTCTGTTTGAGGGAATAATTTATGTGAAGAATATGAACCAAGGTTAGTTGAGGGCGATGGAGGTGTATGAGGAGGATTTTGAGGAGATGATGGAATGTTTTGCAGAGGGATGGAGGGTGAAGTTTTGAAATCATCATGGGTGATAAAAACCTCTCAAGGAATGCCTTGTTGTTCTAGATGGTATGAGACAATTAATTTGATGAGAAAATGGTGAAAGAGGCTTGACATTTTTTGGGATGGAGGCATTTTTTGCATGATGGAGGACATTTTCTCAATGCTTTTGCGAAGGTAGTAGGGTATGTGCAGTAGCTTAGTTCTGGTAAAATGCATGAGGAGTCTAATATGATAGGAATAGACTTTGGAGAACTTACCTTCATAGGTGAAGTGTTTCATGATAAACTTCATGAGGAGGGCATATCTGTCCATTAGATGAGAAAAAGGGAAAATGGTTTTACAATCAACTTGACAACTAGGTTTTAAGAATGGATGATAATGGCTTAAGTTAAGATGCTTCTGTTTAAACCACCTTTCTCCTATGCCAGGTATTCTTGTGGCCTCAAAGATGGCCCTGGTGGTTAACTCAAATCTTACCCCTGCTAGATCTACTTTATTCTTGTGAAGTTTTAAGGCAAATAACTACGTCAATTGAGGGTGACTTTTGATCTCTTGCACTTTGTTACAGAACTCATAGCACCCTAACTCTTGGAAACAGGAAATAATAGAAGGGGAGGCTGTCAGTTATGTAGTGCTTATGTGTTCAAACCTATTGGGAATTCCTCCTTTCTTCTGTTTTTTTCTTGGACTTGTCTCTTCATTTAGGTTAACCCTCCCTTCTTGAGACATGGTGTTTTCTTCACCCCTTTCTCCAACTCTTTAAATAGAAGGATTTTTTCTTGTGAAATAATGGGAAAAAGGTTTTTAGGAGATGCTGAGCTTTTAAACAAGGTTAGGAGACTTAGCAAAAAGTAGGTTAAGCTTCCTTTTCAATTTTTCTTCAAGCTTTCTTTGACACTAATTTGGATCTACTTGGTGCACTTATCAGTTATAAAATTTATGAACAGGTGATAATTCAGCGAAAATACCTCTTAAAATTTTCTTCCACAGCAAAAAGATGTGATTTCTGAGCTCTCAGGGCAGTTTGGGCACCTCTGCACATTTTTTGGGTGATGCTGCGTTTTTATACCAGGAGCGCAGTGCCCTGGGCAAGCCTGAATGCAATTTCATTCAGCGCTGCACGCCCGTGGCAGGAGTGCAGCGTCGTTGGCCCAAGTGAGGTTGAACGCAGTGTTGGGTGATATATGCAGTTGTGAACGCGTAGCACGCGGGTGTCGGGCCACCCCGAACATGGAGTTGGGCGATATATGGAGTGGTGAACGCACAACACCCGGGTGTCAGGCCACCCCGAACATGGAGTCGGGTGGCAGAGAGTATAGTAGGAGCATAATGTCACGAGCACGGCTGTACGAGGTTTCGAGAATCAGTTAGGCGGCCACTCATGCATGCCGATTGATACTGGAAAATCGTAGTGCCCACCTATAGGCATGCAACACTCAGAAGAAATTTGCACTGGTGGCAGCTAGAGGCGCGCAGCGTCCACCTACAGGAGTGCAACACCTAAAGATTTTTGCCCGAGGATGCCTGCGGAAAACAAAAATTCTTCACTCTGACTTGAAAAAGTTTAAATGAGGGGAAAAAAGGAGCTGTTATAGTATTTATAACATTCTTTTGAAATAATTAAACTCTAAAACCCTCTTTCTAAAGTCACCTTTGCACTTATTTCTTTTTTCATCCTTTCCCCTTGCCAATGTCTTTTTACTGTTCTTTTCACTGATGTTTCTTTTTGCAACTAGGTAGTTTATGGGACCCCTAATGATCCCCTACTTTTTCATGAACAAAAATCATTTTTCCTTCCATATCCTTGAAACAAACCTTTGACTTTTCCTTTGTGCAATTTTAACTATCAAAGTTGACTTTTTGTTTCTTCAGTGCAATGGCACACAATGCCCCAAAATCTCATTCTTTGACCTTTAGACCTCTGAATTTGTCTTTTGATCCAGTGGAGTTTGTGTCTTTTTAACCAATCTTGGGAAATAGTTAGGAATACTCTGTTGTTGATGAATGAGGTTTTATTTGCCACTTATCATGCCTATTTGCTCATTATCCCAATTTTGAGCTTTCAGGGATATCCAGTAAGACAAACAAGGCTGTCTTCAGAGTTTTTCTTTCAAAAGGGAATATATATTTGAATTCACTTTTAATGCGCAATAAAGTGTGCAATGCTTATTTGGAGGCCTGGAGGAAATCTTTAGCCTTTGTAGCCCAAATATTGTTTCATTATTTGGTCACAATAGTCATATATTTTCATTTTCAACCAAAACACACCTATTGCTTTCTTCATGAGTGTGATTGTCTTTCTTGATGTTGGTATGAGTCTTTACCTTTAATTTATGGCTCATCTGATAACTTTTGGTCTTGTTGTGGGAATGTGGCAAAGGGAAGTTGTCCCTTTACCAGCTTCATGATTGAGTCCAAAATCCTTTCCAATGATCTCTTTTCTATAATGCGCCATGTTGCTCATATGCCAATGTCTTTTTGAAACTTACACAGACCTTTTTATGAGCAATACTTTTACCACTTATTATGAGCTCTTGATCTTCCCTGTAGCCTCCAGCTTATTTTACCTTTTTATCAACTGCAAATGACTTCATGAACTCTCTTAGGTGTCTTTCTTTGCATCTATTTTTCTTTAGACTAATACTCAAGGCATTCCTGCAGAAATTCTTGGATATGACAGTCTATTCCTTTGAAGATTTGTTGATGGATCAAGAGTGTGCCTTTGGAGGTTGCTTAAGCACATCTTCAGATACTGATAAACCTCAAATTTTTTTTCTCTTGAATTTACCTTTGAATTCCTATGGAAGTAATGGAATGAGAACCGTGATAGTGCACTGACCTATGAAAACCATATTTGACTTATTTTCAAGGTTTTAGAATGGGTTTCTGACTGAAATTTTGAATTAGGGTTTTGAATGAAGATACAGGGTTTTGACACTCTACTTATGCACCACCATCCTAGACAACTAGACAATTTTTCTTTGCTTCAAAGGGTTTTTTAGAAAGGACCTTTGAAAACACCATTGCTTGAGGTACATGGTAAATAGGGGAAAATGTTTGGTTGACTTGGTGAGACAAGGGGTGAGAAATAGAAGGCATAGGCAAAATGAGACAGAGGGTAATAGGCAAGGGTGAAAAATATAGAGAGAGTGAGGGACACCAGTCCAGGATGGGGTTTTATGTGGATAAACATATTGGCCATGCTTGAATAGAGAGAAGGGATAGTCGAAATTTTCTATTTGAGAAGATTTCTAGAAGACACAATGATTCTTGAATTTTTATTTCTAGAAATCTGAGACAAAGCATTTAATCATCTAAAATAGGTGAAAATTACTGATGACTAACAGTGGCTCCACTTGGGCAGGGTAGCTCCTTTTCAGGAGGTGTCCAGAATTGTAGATCTTTGGCTTATGAAGATCAGTGCCTCATCCATTGGGTGGATTCTCTCTTTTATTTTGTTGATTCTTTCCTTGAAGTAGTAATTTTGAAAATATGAAAGCATGATTAGCTCAACTTTGCATTTACCTACCCAACCTACTTGCCTAACATTTTTTCTTTTTTGAGTGCATTTGAACTGGCAAACCCATTGATATTTTATTTTGAAAATGGAAACAAACTATCTGTTGGTGTCTCGTGTTTTGATATTTTGGCAAATCAAAAGACAAGGCAACATCAAAACCAATCTTTAGAGTTACAGGATCTAGTCCTCTTTCTCTCAGAGAGGGATCTCTCAAATTAATTGTTTTGAAAAGGTTTATCTTGTTTGATTTGAGTATAGGTTTTAGACTAGTTATTAAGTGCAAGGGTTTGTTTGTTTGGTTGGTTGGAAATGATACATCATAACCTAAAAGGTCTAGGAAAGATAGATAGAAAGGGAAAATGTCAGCTTTATTGGGCAATGGATTCAAAAAGAGGTCATGACAAACTTATCAATGGATATGGGATATCAAAGGGAAAATCTAACTTGGCCGTGGGATCCTTTGGTTTTGGAATGAGATGGACATTAATGATTTGGAAAGAGAAATATTAATTCTCAACTAAGGGAATTTGAAAGCACAAGTTTAACAATAAAGGGCTATTTTATAGACAGCGCTAACCATGAATTCTACAAATCACACTTAAAGAAAACATGACTTCAAAACAACTTTTAAAATGAAATCTAAGATTTGGGGAACACCCTATTTCCTCAAAGATTTTATTTCAAATGACTTAGAAAACATAAAAGATTCACTGATAATTATGATCATAGAAGAGGGAACACCTAAATACATCGATGATCACAACTATAAAGACATTTAAGCCAACTGTTCAAGCAAGGACAAGGGGCAAGATCATAATAGACCTCCTTGGTTCACTAAAAAAAAAGTAACTTCAAAGGGAGACTTCAATAACAGCCTTTAAGTGGCAGCAGTCAAGCAGGGAGAACCATAAATCATGTTGAAACCAACTATTCAAACTATTAAGGAAATAAACAAGCATGAGGACTAAAGAGAGATATTAAAGACTCTAAAGTACCTCAGCAGAAGAAAACATAAAACAGTGAAGGATAAACAGGTCTAAGGTGCTTCCAAGAGTCATTTCTTAGCCTAAAACTTTCATCCTACTGTAGTAAGATTTTATGGAACAAAATGAAAACAAGGGAAAACATTAAATAGTTCAGAATACTTCACCAATAGCCAAGCTCATGGATCCAATGATAGAGCCTTCTCAAGAACAAGCATGCAACAACATCATCAGGGCTTCCAAGACTTCAATTTCTTCTTCAACTTCAACAGAATATGTATTTATTTCAGAGATTTTTAGTATTACAACTAGTGATCAAACAACCAACCAAAAACTTCTCATCTTCTATAGAAGTATTTATAGAAAAATGAGGAGTTGGGATTTAATAAAAGATCTCCTGAGTCAATTAATACAGAATTAGTACTCCTCAGCCTTTGAGGGGCTCAATGAAGACGTTTACAGATATTCTCACTGTATTAATTGATTTACATTTAAAGATTAAGCACGGTGGGAGCTTTTGTTGACTTTTAAGCTCTGTTTCAGGATGTAATAACTCTGCTGATATTTTACTTTAAGTTCTTTTGGCAGAATTAATTCTTCGGCTGCGTTGAGGCGAATATATGATTTTGAACAATAACTTCGGCCTTTGTTTGAATGCTTTGAGGCACAGGTGGCTTTGTGGTAGCTAGGAGGAATCAATTTTCCTCAGATGTGGCGGTGGAGGCCTTTCTGTCTGATAAAACACTTATGATTTTCTTTAACTGTGTTTTAGTTTGGAGGATTAGGCTTTTGATAATCAATCTTAGCCATAATCCCCCAAATTTGTCTTCAATCTTTTGTTCTGCTGCATTTCGTCTTCGAAACTGATATTCTTTGATTTTTGATTTCACTCACTGTGTCTTGTTCATGTGCAGTGTTGCGTAAGGCTCATAAGGCATCGATGCCCATGAAGCATCTACGAGACGTGGAGTTTGAACCCTGCAAAAGGTTTCCTTTTATGAACCAAAGGCATGGGAATCATCATTCCCGGCCTTCATCTTTTCGTTCAATATAATGGAAAACCATCAAGACCCTGAAAAATACATAAAAATATTATGAAATCATGCATTGTGAGGTAAACTACTTCAGAGGTTTTGTGGAAGGAGCGTGGCCGTTGGATGGCATCATCCAATCGTTGGGATTTGTTTGCGGAGGTTTAAAGAGGGAGCAGTGGGAGCAGATCAAGTTGGATTCGTTGATCGTGCAGAGATTGACGGTTGAGATTTTTTTTTATTTAATAGTGTGAAGGAGCCACACCATTTGGAAAATAGAAGAAATACGACAAAAAGGGGAAAACACCTTTTCTTCGAAGGAAATCGTAAAGAAAATGATATTGGATTTTCGGGAGGATCGTGGGCTGTCGGATTCAATAAGCCCACGAAGATCAACAACTATGATAGCTCGTTGAAATACCTTTGGAAAAGGTGGAGGGTGATAGAATAATGCGAAAATGATCTAGAACCGTTGATCTGCAAATATCGACGGTGGAAAGTGCGTGCGATGGGAAGTGGTTTCGGGGAAAGAAACAGTTGTTTTCGCGCAGAGAAATGGTGTGTAGGCATATTTTCCTTTTGGAACACGATATGCATCTCTGCATGACACGTGGATTCCAAATACAACTTATATCATGTAACTTTTTTGGATTATTGCCCGCGCTCAAAGTTGCGCGACTTGGAGTATGGACCGTCAAATCTAGGGCTTCAGATCTAACGGCGGAGAGCGAGCGCGATTTTGAAAATATGCGTAGGCAGAAGATGAATGGATGGTTTTATTATGGGCCATCAGATCTAAGATGGACAACTGAGATTAGCTCTGAAAGGAGGCAGGACCCACAAGGGACAGGCCTGTCGAGTTAATATGAGCTGTTGGATAAGAGGATCAACGGCGGAGATCAAATCTGAGGGTCAAATGGAAATATTACAATGGATGAGGAAGGGTTAATAAGGGTCGTTGATCTTCAAAGATCAACGGTTGAGACTTGGCCTAAAACTTTATAACGGGGGCGCATGAATTTAAACCAAGATCGGGAAATGCGATCTGGACACGTGGACGGTCCAGATGCAATCGGAGGCCAATGCATAAGCTGGGAAAAGAACTTGGGGTAAGATGGAGTGATTGATCGCTAACTGTTGATCTGAGGATCAGATCAACGGTGGGGAGTGAATCGGAGGGATGGCCAATCGAGGGCGGAGAAATATTGGACGCTCCCAATAAAAACTTGCGATGCGATGCTGCACGGGCCATTTAATCAGCTCAAGATTAACGGCGGAGATTTTTTTTTCATCATACATGGCGAAAAACCCCTTATATCATGTGAAAACCAAAAATTAACATAAAACAAAGGTTTTTATGTATAGGGGAGGGTTATATATTTATAATATGGTTTGGCACCCGACTGCAGGGCCATGGTCTACATGAAATACAATATGCCTGGGGCATATAACAAAGGGCTAATTGCAATCAGAGCCTCGGGCTCGGGCTTTTCAATCTACCCATTTGACTAGTTTGCGATGCGATCAGCACCTTGGGATCTTTAACACTTGGTCCCAGGTGAAAGTTATATGGAGTAGAAAGGCGGAGGGGGCGTGGTTTATACATATGGGACCCAATCGCATCGGAAATTTTGATGCGGGTCTTACCCATTGTGAATTTCTCCAATGCAATTGTGCTTCGGATCTTTTTAATCTACCCATTTGACTTAAAAAATCATTGTATGGGCGCGTTAGACCAAAATTTAGGATAAAAGGGTTTTACGTTTTTACAAGAAAAATATGCATCGGGAATGAAATTTCACAATGTTTTAGCGACCGATTGCGGGCACTTGGGTTATATGAAATAACCATATGATCGGGGGATATAATACACAGGGCTAATCGCAATCAAAATTTTGGCCTCGTGAAATAGACTTATGCGCTTGAATTTTGCGATGCAATAAGTGCTTTTAAAGGCTTAGCGCCTGGTTCTAGCACCAGGGCATATCATGGGGAAGTTGTTTAGGGATTAGCCCAAGGCGGCTTAAGTCCATAGTCAAAAAACACTTGTTTTTATGAAATTTTTCAAAGTTTTTGATGGATTTGGGGGTTTCGATATAGTTTAAAAATGAGTTTTAAACTATGTGAAAATGATTTTCATGAATGGAAGAAGAGAACTCATGAAAAATAGATGAATTTCATGGGAAAAAAGGGTGAAAAATGGAGGTTAGTTTGTGAAGTGGAAGGTGGGGAAAAATGATTTTTGCAGTAGTATTTTCTCTTTGAAATCAGCAGGATTTTTGAGCTTTGAAATGGAAACATCAATGAAGATTGAAACAAGGGCATGATGTCTTCAAGAGGCTTTCAAGAGATAACAATTTTGGCAAAAGAAGTGTTTCTTGAAGGCTCAAAAAATGTTCTGGCCACCTTTTGATTGTAAAAAATTTTATAGGTGACCAACAGTATCTACTTATGCACTTATCTCATTTGGGAGTTCATATTGAGCTATTGAACTCCTTTGATTCTCTACCTATTCTACTCAACTGTCAAGGTTAAACTGTTTGACAGGATTTATTCACTAAGCTAAAAACATGAAATTGAAAACATGACTAAATCAAGATTAGACAATCTGATTTATCATGGGTTTGTGGCATAAAAACAAGCTGCACACAAATGTTATTTTTGTACAAAATAAGACTAGAAATATCAGGGCTAAGTTGCATAGTTTGCTATTCATCCCTATTTTTCTCCTTGGTTCTGTTTTGAGCATGTGAAATGAGTATTTTCTCTCCTAATCTATTTTCTCTGATAAATCAAGCTTCAATAATTTGACCAGCATTATTTTCACTAACTTATCAACAGTAAATTCAAAACATGTTCAACCATGATTAGGCTAGATGACTGAAAAAGACATCATTTTGCACTAGTAGTGGCATTTAGAGTTGCACACTTTTAGTATTACTATTTTTTGGGTATGGGGTTGTACCATTCTTAGAATCTACCCTCTTTTACTACTTTTCTTATGTCTTTGTGTTATCTCTCTTTTTGACTTTTTCTTCAAACTATGGCATGTACAATGAGTAAAAATTAAAGCTACGAATCTTTGCAGAAGTAGTGTTTTAGTGTCCTGCCATTGACAGGACCTCCAAATGTTTCAGTTCCATCAGGTTCTTGCAAAAAGAAGGCATTGTTTCCTATAGCTGAACTGATAATGAATGGACCTTTCCACAAGTTTTCAAACTTATCATGTTTACCTTTGTCTTCTCTCCTTGAGTCCCATTTTAGCACCTTATCTCTAATCTGGAAATCATTGTCTTTGATTCTTCTGTCAAATATTTTCTTTATATTTTCCTGTACTAACTGTGTCTTTTTGTACACCTCCTCTCTTGTCTGCTGTAAATGGATAGTTTGGTTCAGCTTCCTTTGCATGTCATTTTATTCTGATTGTACTTCTTGTAACAGTTTCATTTCTGGGACTCTGTTGTGAAACCAGCTCCAAAAATAGAAGAAAATATATATCAACGCCTTATAAATAAGCCACTTCGAGGGGGCAACCTCTAATACATTTCATGAATGAACAATTATTGGATGATACAAATGAAAAAACCTCCTTTCTATATATAGGAGTCCATGGGGCCACAATGTAATCCTAGGGCCACAATGTAATCCTAGCCGACATAACAATAACAATGCAAGGGCACAATAATAACAATATTGGGGTTAGAGGGGGCTACAATAATAACAATAAGGGGGCTACACTAATAACAATAAGGGGCTAAACTAGTAATATAGGGACCTAACATTCCCCTCTCCTTCAAAAAAGTGTTGTCCTCAATGCTTGAGTAGCTCTGGGTTCTTCTGTATAAAATTCTCATCCTTCCATGTAGAATCTTCAGTGGGTAAGTTCTTCCACTTGATGAGATACTCTGAAATTGATCGATTTCGTAGCTTTCGAGTTCTTGTTTTCGTGACCGCTTCAGGTTCCAATATGATTTTTCCTTCCTCATCAAGTTCTGGCAATATTGTTTAAACTGGAAGATTTTCACCTATAACCTTCTTTAAGCATGAAACATGGAAAATTGGATGCACTCGGGAAGAAGTAGGAAGCTCCAATTTGTATGCCATAGTACCAATATTTTGCAACACCTTGTAAGGACCATAGTACTTTGGTGATAATTTATTATCCTTCTTAGCTTGCTTGAGGGACATTTGTTTGTATGGTTGTAGCCGTAAAAATACCTAGTCTCCTACATCAAAATTTCTCTCGCTGCGATGTTGATCTGCCTATTGTTTCATTCGATTTTGTGCCAAATTTAGGTTATCCTTTAAGAGTTGGAGAACTTCTTGTTGATGCTCGATGTGATATTCCACTTCTTGAACCTTAGAATATTCTCTTAAATATGATGTGAAGGACAGTGGATGATATCCATAAAGTGCCATAAATGGGGTCATTTTTACTGCAGTATGGAAGGAAGTGTTATACCACCATTCAGCGAGAGGTAACTACTTGACCCATTGTGTTTATTTATCAGATACAAAACAACGAATATATCCTTCCAAAAATTTATTCACTATCTCAGTTTGACCATCGGATTGAGGATGATAAGATGAGCTATGAGCTAATTGAGTACCCAAACAAGAAAATAACTCCGTCCAAAAATTTCCAGTAAAAATGGGATCTTTGTCACTCACAATAACCTTTGGGTTTCCATGTAGCTTTTGAATTGTTTCCATAAATGTAGTAGCAACTTTACTTCCTTTAAATGGATGAGATAATGCACAAAAGTGTGCATACTTGGTAAGTCTATCAACTACCACCATGATGACACTCTTTCCTTCGGACTTAGGTAAACCTGTGATAAAATCCATTGAAATCTCCTCCCAACATTAACTTGGAATGGATAAAGTTTGTAGAAGACACGGGGTCTTAATTGTCTCAACTTTATTTTGTTGGAAAATGAAAAATTCTGCCACAAACTTTTGAATATCATATTTAAGGCCATCCCAAAAAAATTATTTCTTCACCCTGTGGTAAGTTTTTAAAAATCCTAAGTGTCCTCCTAAAGTAGAAGTGTGCAATTCCAAAAGAATATTTTGTTATAGTTGGGAATTCTTACAAATATATAAGCGATCTTTGTACCATAAGGAATCATTTTTCCAAATAAATGTATCAGATGTACTAGGATATTGCTGCAACTTTTGAATGAATGTCCACACTTCTTCGTACCTCTTCTATTCATCCCTTGTTTCGGTTATCCAATCTGATTGGATAATAGAAATGGCACAAAGCAATGCTTCCACATATTCATTTTTTCTTGAGAGTGCATCTACAACAACATTTAGCTTCCTTTTTTTGTAGATTATTTCAAAGTCATAACCCAACATCTTTGTGACTCATTTTTGCTGCTCTTCTGAAGATAGTGCATGTTCCAAAAAGTGTTTAAGACTATCATGATCAGTTTTTACCT
This sequence comes from Pinus albicaulis, assembly GCA_034641835.2. Classification (NCBI taxonomy): domain Eukaryota; kingdom Viridiplantae; phylum Streptophyta; class Pinopsida; order Pinales; family Pinaceae; genus Pinus; species Pinus albicaulis. The sequence continues at coordinate 65,238,977 of CM076579.1, forward strand.
TAAAGTGTCTTCCCATTATGTCAGGTCGCCATTTCTTTAGTGCATGTAGTATTGCTAACATTTCCTTCTCATAAATAGCTTTCTGTAAATACTTTCCTTTGATTGGACGACTTTCAAAAGAAATGGGTCTTTCTTCTTGCATTAAAATAGCACCAATTCCATTTCCTAAGGCATTACATTCCACAATAAAGGTTTTTGTGAAGTCTGGCATAGCTAAGAATGGTGCTAGGCCCATTGCCTCTTTAAGATTTTCAAAGGCCTTAGTTTCTTCAGGAGTCCATGAAAATGCATCTTTCTTCAATAATGTTGTTAGAGGTGCTGCTATTCTCCCATAATTATTAACAAACTTGCGATAATACCCTATTAAACCAAGAAATCCTCGCAACTGCTTTATAGTTGTGGGGACTTTCCATTCCTTAATGGCTTTAATTTTTTTAGGGTCTACCTTAACACCCTCGTGAGATACAATATGACCCAAATATTCCACCTCTTGTACTCCAAAGAAACATTTGGATGATTTTGCATATAATTGTTTCTCCTGCAACATTTTGAGCACCCTGTCAACATTTTGAACATGATCCTTCCAAGACCTGTTGTAGATTAGTATATCATCAAAAAATACAAGCAAAAATTTTCTAAGGAAGGGTTTGAAAATGGAATTCATCAACCCTTGAAATGTAGAAGGTGCATTGGTAAGGCCAAAAGGCATGACCAAAAATTCATAATGACCCTCATGAGTTCAAAATGCTATTTTTGGAATATCTTCAGTCTTCATTCTAATCTGATGATATCCTGAACGAAGATCCAACTTGGTAAAATAAATTGCTCCATGTAATTCATCCAATAATTCATCAATCACAGGAATGGGAAATTTATCTTTAATGGTGAGCTTATTGAGCTCCCTATAATCCAAAAACATGTGCCATGACCCATCCTTCTTGTGCACCAATGCTACTGGAGAAGAGAAGAAACTTTGACTAGGTTGAATTATACTAGCCTCTAACATTTCTGCAGTCATACATTCAATTTCGCTCTTTTGGACATAAGGATATCTATAAGGCCTGATGTTTGGAGGAACACTTCCTGGAATCAAATGAATAGCATGATCATGATCACAAAAAGGTGGGAGTCCTTTGGGAGTTTCAAACACCATGGAGCTCCTCTAAGTGTTCCAGTTGGTGGAGCTACTCTCGGACGAATTTTCAATGTTCTTGGAGAACCTGTCGATAATTTGGGTCCTGTAGATGCTCGCATAACATCTCCTATTCATAGAACTGCTCCCGCCTTCACAGAGTTGGACACAAAATTATCCATCTTCGAAACAGGCATTAAAGTAGTAGATCTTTTAGCTCCTTACCGCCGTGGGGGAAAAATCGGTTTATTTGGAGGAGCTGGAGTGGGTAAAACAGTACTTATTATGGAGTTGATCAACAACATTGCTAAGGCTCATGAAGGGGTATCTGTATTTGGAGGAGTAGGAGAGCGTACCCGTGAAGGGAATGATCTTTACATGGAAATGAAAGAGTCGGGAGTAATTGATGAACAAAAAATCTCAGAATCAAAAGTGGCTCTGGTCTATGGTCAGATGAATGAACCACCAGGAGCTCGTATGAGAGTCGGTTTAACTACTCTAACCATGGCCGAATATTTCCGAGATGTCAATGAGCAAGACGTACTATTATTTATTGATAACATCTTCCGTTTTGTCCAAGCGGGATCAGAGGTATCCGCCCTATTAGGCAGAATGCCTTCCGCCGTGGGTTATCAGCCAACTCTTAGTACGGAAATGGGTTCTTTGCAAGAAAGAATTACTTCCACAAAAAAAGGATCCATAACCTCGATTCAAGCAGTTTATGTACCTGCTGACGACTTGACCGACCCTGCTCCTGCTACGACATTTGCACATTTAGATGCTACTACCGTACTATCGAGAGGATTAGCTGCGAAGGGTATCTATCCAGCAGTGGGTCCTTTAGATTCAACATCGACTATGCTCCAACCTTGGATCGTAGGCGAAGAACATTACGAAACTGCACAAGGGGTTAAGCGAACTTTACAACGTTATAAGGAACTTCAAGACATTATAGCTATTCCTGGACTGGATGAATTATCGGAGGAAGATCGTTTAATCGTGGCAAGAGCAAGAAAAATTGAACGTTTCCTATCACAACCCTTTTTCGTAGCAGAGGTATTCACAGGTTCCCCCGGCAAATATGTTGGTCTCATGGAAACAATTAGAGGGTTTCAAATGATCCTTTCTGGAGAATTAGATGGTCTTACCGAACAGTCTTTTTATTTGGTGGGTAATATTGATGAAGCTACCGTGAAGGCTATAAACTCTAACATGGAAAATTAATTTATAACATGACCCTAAATCTTCGTGTACTGTCTCCTAATCGAGTCATTTGGGATTCAGAAGTTCAAGAAATAATTATATCTACTAATAGTGGTCAAATGGGCGTATTACCCAATCATGTTTCACTTCTGACAGCTGTAGATATAGGAGTTATGAAAATACGTCTCAATGGGAAGTGGTCAACTATGGCTTTGATGGGCGGTTTCGCCAAGATAGACAAGGATAGAATCACTATATTGGTAAATAATGCAGAGACAGATGTTGACATCGATCTCCAAAAAGCCCAGGAAACTTTTCGAAGAGCTAAAGCTTGCTTAGCTCAAGCCGAAGGCAAAAGACAAGTAATTGAGGCTGATGTAGCCCTGAAAAGAGCTAGAACACTATTAGAGGCTATCAATGCTAGCCCCTCCGACTCTAATTAACATTTCCTCTAATGATCTGAAAAAATGGATTCAATGTTCCGCCTAGATCCAAACAAGTGGAGTAAAACTTATTAGATGCCATCGAGTCTTCAATGGTATCTAATAAGTTTACCTACTATTGGATTTGAACCAATGACTCTCGCCGTATGAAAGCGATGCTCTAACCACTGAGTTAAGTGGGTCATTTATTCTCATAGGTAGAATTGGATTTCTAAACGATTCTAAATCGAATTAAATGTATAGACAATGTATGTGTCCCTGGCACAGATCGAACTTATTGGAACGTATTAGATCATAGTATTGGATCATGAAATATCTACCTTGACAGAAAGTGATCCATCTGGTTAGTATAGTAGTGTATCACCAAGACTGGCAAGGAAGGGCTATAGCTCAACAAGGTAGAGCACCTCGTTTACACGTGCGCCAATGGTTTTCGGGAGAGTTTATCGATTCGTCCGATCCACTAAATAGATTCTATGTGAAATAGTCTTACTCTATCCATTTGTTTCTCTGGGGAACAATAGCATGACAAAGATGAAGTTCGATCTGATTCGAATTACGGATCTAATTGATATGGTCAATCCCAGCTCCGTTCAATGCCAGGCGTAATGAGTATAATACGGGGACCTCAAAATAGATTCTTTTCGCTCTATGAACTTTTAGGTGTATGAAGTTCATATTTTACTTTTGGAGCGATAGAAGAGACTCTATTTGAGTCAATCTATGCCCGAGCCAGGCAGACCTACGTCAAATAAACCTTTTGAATAACTTTGGGATTGCTTCCGAAGGGTAATAATTTGGAGCACACGGAGCCATATTAGTATCTTCCGGGAAAGAGGAGAATGGCAGACTAACCGATCTTTCCATCAGTTAATGAAAGAGCCCAATGCGATAAAATGCATGTTAGGTTCTTGGAACAGTTCAATTTATTTTGATAATAAGAACTTTGATCTGTTCTACCGAGAAGGTCTACGGTTCGAGCCCGTATAGCCCTATAAATTCCACTAAGTGATACTACTTATATATATATATATATCCCCTCATAGTCCCTATGACTTGGACTTGAAAAGTCTTTCAGATCATATCAATCTCATGTCCTTATCGAGATCGATGGATGGGAACGTTGGACCAGAGCAGGCAGATTAGTATTTTGGATCGATCGAGATTGATCCGATACCAGATGATCACACCTATAAACTCTTTTTTTTTTTCATTTTTATTGCTAGTTCTTCGAAAAATTCGAGAGTTCTCTCGAATATCATATGTTCCAAGCAATCCATCGTGCAGTCAAAGTATCGATCGGACATGTGGCTTTTAGCTCCATCCAAACGCAACGCATTCCGTTGGGGTTTAACAAAATCCTTTTCCGTTCAATCGAAAATCCCGGCTGTATCTATCCCTTTGCTAAATATCGGGGCGAAGATCTTGATCAACTAGGATTCTCTACAATAGGTTATGTGCAGTGAACCTATTTTTTGAACCATAGAAGTGGCAAGTACTACGGATATTCCGAATACCTGGAAAGGTAAGGTAAATTCTCTGGAGTTGATCCATCCTAGCTAAAGGCGAACCTTTGGTTCGTTCTCTTTCTTCACCTAATATCATCACATTGTGTTTTAGACCCAATATTTTCATATTGGGACAAACACTCTTCCTTGCCTCTAGTTCCGTTCTGGTAACATACAACAAACATGCAATCTACTGGCTATGCATATTAGATCTACATCTGGACCAACGTTTGCTTAAATCTACCCCACTATTTTATAGAATACACATATTTCATGGAATGCGTTCTGGAACAAACAATAGAATAAAGAAGTCTGTTGGGTTGAGACGAAAAAATTATCACCCCTTGTCCAGAAATTATGTGGACTGCAACCCAAAAGAAGCTGCCTTCTGCCCCGTTACAAATAGATCTCTATAAATTCAATTTACACCGAACCATGTTGATGGTTATGGCCCGTTCGTTACAACTCGAATAACGTGGGATCTACCGAACCAATCTGCAAAACTGTGTTACCAAAGTATAATAGGAAAAACAATAATTATCGCCCGTGGGTTAATGGACAAAGGATTGATACGAAAGAATAAATATTCTTCTTTCACGTTCAAAAGAACAGAGGGAAGATGGGATCGGGATATTTCTCCGGGAGAAATACGAAATACTTCATCTCTATCACATATTTGATAGAGGTCCACAACCGAACAACTTGTTCGAGAGTTGGGAGTTAGTCATCGATCTTTCTTTGTGGGAAAAATGAGCCCTTTATCGGACTTGAACCGATGACTTACGCCTTACCATGGCGTTACTCTACCGCTGAGTTAAAGGGGCCCCTCATAATTTATATTATGCATCATATATAATGAGTCTACTATGGTAGAAGGATGGCTATACTGGAAACTACGGGCTGAGCTGATACGAAGACTACCCATTGGTGTAGGTTTGATTAGTAACCTATAATGAGTCTACTATGGTAAAAGAATGACTATACTGGAAACTACGGGCTGTAAGCCTACCCATTGACGTAGGTTCGATTAGTAACCTATAATGAGTCTACTATGGTAAAAGAATGACTATACATGGAAACTATGGTAAAAGAATGACTCTACTGGCCATTGGTGTAGGTTCGATTAGTAGTAACCTACGCGTTTATTAAAACTGGTTAGGGAGGTAGAGATGATTCAATTTTTGGTAGCTTTTTTTTTGGTAGCTTTTTTTATTGTCTTTACAACAATTATTTTCATTTTCCATTTTTGTCCGGAAGAGCTTAATAAACTGGTTAAAAGACGGGTTATGGAGAGAATGAGGCTACATTAGTTCAATTTTTGAGAGCTTTTTTTCTTGCCTTTACAGCAAGTATTCTAGCTCTCAAATTAGGTGTATGAATAATTTTTCTGACCTGCTTGGCCTGGCCGATGGCCAGGCCAAGCAGGTCAGAAAAAAGAGAGGAAAAGAAATAACTATTTTGAACGAAATGAGCAATACAATTGACTAGATTGTTCTTTATCCAACTGAATAATTGCAATATTCATTATATTGCCGATACAATCCGTACATACTATGGTATACACCTTTACTCCACCATTCATTTTGTTACACATGAACTCTTCCATCTTGGAGAGATGGCTGAGCGGACCAAAGCGGCGGATTGCTAATCCGTAGTACGGATCATCCGTACCGAGGGTTCGAATCCCTCTCTCTCCGTTCGTACACTATTGATCCTGAAAACGAATAACCCCGAATCTTTCTACGGAACGGAAAAGACCCATTAACCTGGAGACTGACTTCCTATTTTGACCCTTTGAAGAAGGATAAAAATGGCCAAAAAGGTCAAAACAGAAGTTATACTTTTTTTCATTGCATAACACAAAATGATAGAGTTCTCATTTTGACTGAGCATTTTAACTATGCTCAGTATTTTCTTTTTTCCGCCGTAAAGTATTCCTGTTCCATAAACAGTAATAGCTTCGCTCTTTAGTAGAAAAATTCTATTTTTAATCAAAAATTATATATCACCTGGTCCATAAATTGCAAAGGTATCGTTCATGGACGAATGGAAGGATGAGAAGATATCGTTTCCTCTTTTTTTTTTTTATCAATATAAATGGGACCAATCCCTACATTGTGTATTGGTACATACCAACGATAAAATATCTTTGTCTCTACCTGCAATTATGTATGAACAAAATTGTTTCAAACCTGTTCCATCATTAGCAATGTCCAAGTGAATAGATGTTGTGAATAGATGTTCACTTTCGAGATGATCCGGGTCTAGCTCGATAACATGATCTCTTCCAATCCAATGTAAGAAAGTTACATAGTGTCTACTTTTTCCGATAAAGGGGTGTTTGCATGGGTTTGCCTTGGTATCGCGTTCATACCGTCGTATTGAATGATCCTGGCCGGTTAATTTCTGTACATATAATGCATACAGCTCTAGTTGCTGGTTGGGCCGGTTCAATGACTCTGTATGAATTAGCAGTTTTTGATCCATCCGATCCTGTTCTTGATCCAATGTGGAGACAAGGTATGTTCGTTATACCCCTTATGACTCGTTTGGGAATAAAGGATTCATGGAGTGGATGGAACATCACCGGAGAAACTGTAATTAATCCCGGTATTTGGAGTTATGAAGGTGTGGCCGGGGCACATATCATGTTTTCTGGCCTGATGTTTTGGCAGCTATTTGGCATTGGGTATATTGGGATCTGGAAATATTCTATGATGAACGTACGGGAAAACTTTGTTTAGATTTGCCAAAAGTATTTGGAATTCATTTATTCCTCTCAGGAGTAGCTTGTTTCGGATTTGGAGCATTTCATGTAACGGGTTTGTATGGTCCTGGGATATGGGTGTCTAATCCTTATGGACTAACTGGAAAAATACAACCAGTGGATCCAGCATGGGGAGCTGAAGGTTTTGATCCTTTTGTTCCGGGAGGAATAGCTTCTCATCATATAGCAGCGGGTATTTTGGGTATATTAGCAGGTCTATTCCATCTCCGTGTTCGTCCTCCCCAACGTTTATACGTAGGATTACGCATGGGGAATATTGAAACGGTCCTATCCAGCAGTATTGCTGCTGTGTTTTTTGCAGCTTTCATTGTTGCTGGGACCATGTGGTATGGCTCCGCAACTACTCCGGTCGAATTATTAGGTCCCACTCGTTACCAGTGGGATCAGGGGTACTTCCAACAAGAAATAGATCGACGGGTTCGTGCCGGTCTGGCCGAAAATTTGAGCCTATCAGAAGCTTGGTCCAAAATTCCCGAGAAACTCGCTTTTTATGATTACATTGGTAATAATCCAGCTAAGGGGGGGTTATTCAGAGCAGGTGCAATGGACAATGGAGATGGAATAGCTGTTGGTTAGTTAGGACACCCTATCTTCAAAGATAAGGAGGGAAATGAGCTTTTTGTACGTCGTATGCCTACCTTTTTCGAAACATTTCCAGTAGTTCTGGTGGACAAAGAAGGAATTGTGAAAGCCGATGTTCCTTTTAGGAGGGCAGGATCAAAGTATAGTGTTGAACAAGTAGGTGTAACTGTTGAGTTCTATGGTGGTGGACTTGACAGGGTCAGTTTTGGTGATCCTGCTATAGTGAAAAAATATGCTAGACGTGCTCAATTAGGTGAAATTTTTGAATTAGATCGTGCTACTCTAAAATCCGATGGTGTTTTTCGTAGTAGTCCAAGGGGTTGGTTTACTTTCGGACATGCTACATTTGCTCTCCTTTCTTTTCTGGACACATTTGGCATGGTGCTAGGACCTTATTCAGAGATGTTTTTGCTGGTATCGACCCGGATCTGGATTCTCGAATAGAATTTGGAGCATTCCAAAAACTGGGAGATCCAACTACTAAAAGACAAGTGGTATGATATTGCTCCTATCTCTTCTCTAATCAATATTAGTACGAAAGCTATCTCCATAATTGTAAATTACGATCAAATCTATGGAAGCAATGGTTTATACATTCCTGTTGGTATCGACCCTAGGGATAATTTTTTTCGCTATTTTCTTCCGAGAACCACCCAAAGTTCCGACTAAAGGGGGGAAATAATTTTGCTTCTCCAAATCTTCATTCTTTCTCTCCCATCAAAGAAAGAATGACCTTCCCTATAGGGGAAGGTCATTCTTTCAATTCGTCCTCGTGATCCTCAAAAGGATCCCTAAGTTGTTTAGAGGGTTGCCCAAAGGCGGTGTATAGGGCATAACCAGTAAAGCTTACAAGTAAACAAGATATGGAAATGGTGACTAAGGTTGCAGTTTCCATTATTAGGTGATCCCAATATCATGGTATATTTACCATATAATAACAAAGTTAACAGATCTTAACCAATACAATAGTTTCTATGGCTACACAGACCATTGATGATACTTCCAAAATCACGCCAAGAGAAACACGTGTAGGAACGTCCTTAAAACCGCTTAATTCAGAATATGGTAAAGTAGCTCCTGGATGGGGAACTACTGCTCTTATGGGTTTTACAATGGCTCTATTTGCATTATTCCTATCTATTATCTTGGAGATTTATAATTCTTCCGTTTTATTGGATGGGATTCCGGTTAGTTGGGACTAGAGGAACTCCAAAATTAGCCTGGTGAGCTCTTGAAGAAAAAAAAAAAAAAGAACTAAGGGATTCAAACCCAGACAAAATAGTGGCTTTTAGTTTTTAGCTTATCTTGTTCCACTAGTTTGATCGTGTAATTACTTTTCTCTAAGGATTTTTGGAATATGGGTGTGCGACTTGTTGAAATAGATCCATATTTATAGTACAGAAGACCAATCTGTTATCTTCATAAAGATGGTCCTACCTCGTTGGATATTTCATTTCTAGAATATTGAATCTCTAGAGCACGAGGTCTATCATAGATATGTTCCAGGAAGATCTTAACTATGGTTTGTACCTATCATTTCCTCGTCACCAGACTTCCAATAAAGAATTTGAAAGAGGTATTTCCTATAATAAATCGAAGGATCTATCCCCTCTCATAATTATGCTGATTATGACCAAATAATTATATAGTATCTTATTTCTCTTAGTTAGCATATTTTATTTCGTCGAATGGGCAAAAATGAAAAGGTTATTACCCAGAGAACCTTTTGAGAAAATCATCAGGGTATAATTGAAATCTGAGGTTTGGATTGATTCATCTATTGAGATCTCGACAAGATAATTCCTATAAATCGTCTATATTAGTTCTTTTCTAGGGAACTGATATCACACGAATAGGGTAAAAGATTGTTCAAAGGGCCTATAGTGATTTATCATGGGGATGAGCCGACTTGAAATTTTGGCACTATTTGAAATTTTGGCACTATAGAGTCTTCTAATAGAAATGCTGGATTGTTTCGAATCATCTTCATTTCTCCAGCCGGTCAGGCAACGAACCATAAAGTATCTCAATATTTCCCCAATTTATATATTTGTGTTCAAAAGCATTTGCGTGTTCTTGTTCAAGCCGTATGAAGGGAAATTATCATGTACGGTTTTCAGAGGGGGAATTTCAGTTTACCTATCTCAATAAAGTATACGATCGGTTCGAGGAGCGTCTCGAGATTCAGGCGATTGCGGATGATATCACCAGTAAATATGTTCCTCCTCATGTCAATATATTTTATTGTCTAGGGGGGATCACACTTACCTGTTTTTTAGTACAAGTAGCTACTGGTTTTGCTATGACTTTTTACTATCGTCCGACCGTTACAGAAGCTTTTTGCCTCTGTTCAATACCTAATGACCGAAGTGAACTTTGGTTGGTTAATCCGATCAATCCATCGATGGTCGGCAAGTATGATGGTTCTAATGATGATCCTGCACGTATTCCGTGTTTATCTCACAGGTGGATTCAAAAGACCCCGTGAATTAACTTGGGTCACAGGTGTAATTTTGGCTGTCTTGACCGTATCTTTCGGTGTAACTGGTTATTCTTTGCCCTGGGATCAAATTGGTTATTGGGCAGTGAAAATTCTGACTGGTGTGCCTGAGGCTATTCCTGTAATAGGATCTCCTTTGGTAGAATTATTACGTGGAAGTGTTAGTGTGGGTCAATCTACCTTGACTCGTTTTTATAGTTTACACACTTTCATATTACCCCTTCTTACTGCTGTATTTATGCCAATGCACTTTTAATGATCCGTAAGCAGGGTATTTCAGGTCCTTTATAGAGAGGAAAGATAGATTGAAAATAACTATTCATAACTTCTTGTCCCGAGTAACGACGGTAATATATCATCGCCAGGAATATTTCTTATTCAAAATGGAAATATCCATAGAAAATAGAAAATATGGTCCTCGGATTTCTCCTTTCGATTTTGGAGTATTATTCATCCAATACAAACAAATAATTGGAGTAGATTCTCAGACGGAGAAGATGGATTATGGGAGTGTGTGACTTGAACTATTGATTGGGCCATGCAGATACTTTATCCGATCTACCACATAAAGATTTCTTATCAAATGTGTCTCTGTCCCAATTTCCTTATCAGAAATAGGAAGTTTAGCACCTGGGTGGAAAGGCATTGGTCAGTTTGTTACGTTCCAAGAGAATTCTTTCTAAGATCGAATCCGAATCAGGAAGGGCTCCGCGAGATCCGGACAATGGGGCAATATTTTCATATATTCAATAATTGGACCATATGACTTTACTTATTCATAGTGTGAAAATGCATCCATTTCCCTTGCATCCATTTCGGTGGGAAAACTATTGGAGTGAAAGAAGGGATCTAAGGAAGGAGAGAGGCCGGATCAATAACAAGTCAATACCTTGTATGCTAAAAAACTTTTGAGGTCTATTCGTGGTGATAATCACAAATTACAAGGACTAAGATGGTCCAAAAGGCATATCGATCATGATCGAATTTGTGAGCTTACTTGGGTAATGAGCATTTAACTGGAATAATAAAATGACCAATGATGGATGATCACAGACATTATTAGTTCCTATTCTTCCAATTCGTCTTCCATCACGGGAAAAAGAAGTGATATATACTTCCTCCAGTTATTGTTCGAGCCGGATGATAAAAATTGGCATGTCCGGTTCTTTCGGGGGATAGATCCATAAAGATCTACTTATCCCAATAACAAAGAAACCTGACCTAAATGATCCTGTATTAAGGGCTAAATTAGCTAAAGGTATGGGACATAATTATTATGGAGAGCCCGCTTGGCCCAATGATCTTTCATATATTTTTCCAGTAGTAATTTTAGGTACTATTGCATGTACAATAGGTTTAGCGGTTCTAGAACCATCAATGATTGGTGAACCAGCAAATCCATTTGCAACTCCTTTGGAGATGTTGCCCGAATGGTATCTTTTCCCTGTATTCCAAATACTTCGTACAGTACCTAACAAATTATTAGGTGTCCTTTTAATGGCCTCAGTACCCGCGGGATCATTGACGGTGCCTTTTCTAGAGAATGTGAATCAATTTCAGAATCCATTTCGTCGTCCAGTAGCTACAACAGTATCCTTGATCGGTACTGCAGTAGCTCTTTTGTTAGGTATTGGGGCAGCATTGCCTATTGATGAATCTTTAACTTTAGGTCTTTTCCAATCCAATTTGATCCAACTGTCAAATATAAAAATATTTCAAATTTTTTTTTCATATATCTAGGGAGTAGTTGCTTTAAGACAAATTATATCTCCCTAGATATACCCATCTTGTCAGAGATTTCTTTCGAATATTCCACGAAAAGAGAAGAGATATGTAAAAGATTTGAAATAATTCTCATGACTCTCCAAAAGAACTTGGGGAAAGGAAATGAATGAAGAGATTAAATGAAACCAACCATTTTATGAACCCGAAACTAATTCCTCGGTGGATCAATTGCAAAACGTTTTCGTAGAACTTCCAATACCTGTTCGACAGATTCCTTCTCGAGGTGTTCAATTTTCATTAGATCTTCTCGACTGTAATTTAAGAGGTCAAATAATGTATGGATATTGGCTCTTCTGAGGGAGTTATAGGTTTTGGGGGGTAACTCTAATTGGTCAATGAAAATATGTTTAAATGCAATTTTTTCTTTCGTTTCCCCCGTATCAGTCAATACGTGCGAAAGGGGGAAGGGAAGCATATTAGACCCTTTTTTTTTTGTTCATTCCATCGATGTTCTGTTCCTCTCCATGCAGGAAGGGAATAAATAAGTCGATCAAATTTCGAGAAGCTTCGTAAAGTGCCTCCCTAGGAGTTAACCCCCCATTCGTCCATATTTCCAGGAAAAGGACTTCTTGTATTTCATTTCCGCTCCCATAGGAATGAATACTATAATTCGCATCGCGAACAGGCATAAAACAGCATCTATAGGGAAAATTCCGTCCTGATAATTATTTGAACTATGTATAATATATCCGCGATTTTTTTCAATTTGTAATCTGATATCAGAAGTAATTGATTTAGTAAGTCTAGCTATATGTTGTGTAGTATCAATTATTTTCTCAGAAGGTGGTAATATGATATCTTGAGCAGTTACATTTCTGGGTCCAACAATATAAATAGAAGCTTCTCGGATTCCGTACGAGTCACTTCTAAGTACAATTTCTTTTAGATTCATCAAAATGTCATGTACTGATTCTTCAATACCTATTAACGCAGAATATTCATGTTTTATGTTCTCTAATTTCACACGTGTGATACATGTTCCTTCTACTTCTCCAAGTAAAGCTCTTCGCATTGCGATGCCTATTGTATCGGCTCGACCTTTGCGGAGCGGGGATAGGGCAAAACGGCCATAATGAAGACGCTTACTGTATGCTCTGGATTCGATGCATTTCCATCGTAGTGTCTGAATAGAGACTGAGATTTTATCTCGAATCATACCAAGAATATTTGATCAGATCATTAAATCATTTCTTTCTCTAGAAATTCATTCAATTCTTAAACACGTCTCTTTTTGGGAGGTCTACATCCATTATGTGGCATAGGGGTTACGTCACGTACAAAACTTAATAGTATGCCACTTCTACGAATGGTTCGTAATGCTGTATCTCTCCCTCGACCAGGGCCACCTATCATAACTTCTACTCGTCCTATACCCCGATCCATTAATGTGCGAATAACATTTTCTGCTGCAGTCTGGGCAGCAAATGGTGTACCTCTCCTTGTACCTTTGAATCCACAGGCACCAGCAGAAGACCAAGAAATAACTTGTCCCCGGACATCTGTAGCAGTCACAATGGTATTGTTAAAACTTGCTTGAACGTAAATAACTCCTTTGAGTACTCGATGTTCATTCCTACGTGAACCAATTCTTTTATAGTTTTTGACATATTAATAATTATGAGTTCAGTTTTACCACTAGATGCATTCATTTATATAGAAGAGGATTACCCCTGTTTTTGCTTATGTCTCGGATTAGAACAAATTATCATAACTCGTTTCCGTCTACGAATTGGTCGACATTGTCCACAAATTCTACGAATAGAAGCACGAATTTTCATGTTTGTGACCCTCCAATTTGCTCATATTACATTTTGTTTCCTGAGACAGAGAGTCTGTTTCATCTATGATTCTCGATCCCTATCAGATGTTCAAAGGTGATTCAATCGTTTTAAGATTTGTTGCTAAGTCTATATATTATACGTCCTTTGGTTAAATCATAAGCACTTAATTCGACCTTGACCCTATCTCCTGGTAGTATTCGTACGGAATTACGTCGAATCCTACCCGAAATATGAGTCAAAATCTGACATCCATTATCTGTCAGAACTCGAAACATACCGTTGGGGAGTGATTCAGTAACCAAACCTTCCGCATGGATCAGATTCTGTTTCTTCATCGAATCTCCTCCTCTTTTAATTCAAAAACTTGACTAACGTGCTTGGATGAAGATGAATGGTGTCTCGATTTGCTCCGACTTTTCATACTATGGGGATATCTTACAGAATCCATATTTTTAGACAACATTTGGATCAATTACCATACATAACATAAAATTTCTCCTCCAATTTTTTTCTGTCGAGCTTCTCGATCCGTCAAAATTCCTTGGGAAGTAGAAAGAATTACGATCCCCATTCCACCTAGAACTTTTGGAATTTCTCGATAATTAGAATGAATTCTCAAACCAGGTTTGCTGGTACGCTTTGACGTGGTCATATATGTCCTTTTCTTCCTTCTCCGATATTTTGAAGTCGATATCAAAAAAGATTTTTGGCCTTCCTGATGCTCCCTAACATCTTCTATAAAACCTTCTCGTAAAAGGATCCTTCCAATGTTCTTGGTAATATTAGTAGCTGTTACTCGAACCGTTCCTTTTTCTACCATGTCAGCGTTTCTTATAGAAGTAATTAGATTAGCAATAGTATCGTTACCCATGACGAACGAATTCTTAGGAATTCCTGGTCTCGATATAAAAGGCATGTTCGATCTTCTTTGAGGAATATGCCTGAGGTGCAATGAATTGATCCATGTCATGTATCATTTGATTAACTTTAAGTCAAAGGTTCCTACAAGATCTATCAGTACTTATAAGACTTCGGGAGCCAATGAAACTATTTTAGTGAAATTCAATTGTCTCAATTCCTGAGCAACCGGACCAAAAACTCGAGTTCCTTTTGGATTTCCTTCCTGATCAATGACAACGGCTGCATTGTCATCAGATCGTATCATCATTCCATTGTCACGTTCAAATTCTTTACAGGTGCGTATAACTACGGCTCTAACTACTTCCGATTTTTCCAGGGGCATGTTAGGTACTGCTTCTTCAATTATAGCAATTATAACATCACCTATATGAGCGCATTTACGATTACTTGCTCCTAGAACTCGAATACACATTATTTTTCGGGCTCCACTGTTATCCGCTATATTCAAATAAGTTTGAGACAGAATCATTTTTCCTCCAAAAGATTTGTTATCTCGGCAGATAACATGAAAAAAAAAAGGAAGAGTTCTTACGAACTAGTAATCTTCTTCCACCAGAAAGAAATCTTTGATTCTGTATGGGTTAAGTAGTAACAAATTGGGTACGTATAGGCATTTTGTATACAGCTATTCTAGCAGCTGCTCTAGCGACGGTTTCGGATACTCCGCCCATTTCATAAAGTATTCGACCTGGTTTGATGACAGATACCCAATATTCGGGAGATCCTTTCCCGGAACCCATACGTGTTTCTGCAGGTCTCATTGTAATAGGTTTGTCGGGAAATATACGTACCCATTTTTTTCCACCACGACGGGCATAACGAGTAATCGTTCTTCGTCCGGCTTCTATCTGCCCAGATGTGATCCAAGCGGGTTCAAGTGCTTGAAGAGCGAATCTACCGAAACAAATGCGATTGCCGCGGTAAGATACTCCCTTCATTCTTCCCCTATGTTGTTTACGAAATTTTGTTCTTTTTGAGTTATAGTCGATGGTTAATAGTATTTTGATCCCATCTCTAATTCAGAACCGGACATGAAAGTTTCTTCTCATCCGGCTCCTCGTGAATAATCTATGTCAAATTGGACAATCAATAGTTATTAGTTATATATAAATGAGTCTATGTCTACGCATTACACATATTGTATATAGAATCTAATTTACAGGACGAATAACTCTTATATTTCCATCCAATGCCTTAATAAATAATTTCACAGGCGAATATTGACTCTTCCAATATTTGCTCCATGGGGCCTATAGACTCCAATGAGCTTAATTGATTTTTGGTTTATTTCGCCATCCTATCCAATGAATGATTAAGATTCCTATATGATCTTATGCAGTCATAGATTCCATCGTTCCATAGCTTCTATCTAAATGCCCAGGTCTTCCCTCCGCAATGGAGCTTTATTTTCATCTGTTACGGAATCAATTTCCTTAGTTTCCATCGACCCGAAGCTCTTTCTCCTTCATAAACTGAATTCCTTCGATCTTGCTTGAATGAATCAGGATGATTCTTATGCTTTATCACACTGCTTTTCGGAGGGTAGTTAATGAACCATACAATATTGGGAGAAGATTTCTCCTTTTTCTTCTTTTTCCGCATTACCAAACACCTTTCTCGCTTCACGAGAGATCAAAATATCATTTTTCTCTCGCGGAAAAAGTATTTACGAGGTGATAGTATCTACCCATAGTTATTGGATCTTGGCAATATGAAGCAATGAGTTAGTCTCTAGTTTTTTTATAGAGACCAATACGTTCTTATTTCGAGTTCTCCATAACTCCGGAAAAGAATGAAAAGCTCGATTCCAACGAGTCGCACACTAAGCATAGCATGGTTCCAAAATGGTAAATCTAATTTCTATTCGATCTGGTAGAATTGATGATCCATGATCGGGCAGATTGGAGAAAAAAAAGACCAATTATTCCTACTCTTCCAAAATCCAAATTTTGATCCCTAAAACTCCATAGATGGTTTGAACCGGATAATAACAATAATCCATCCTAGCCCGAATTGTCTGTAGGGGAACCCTACCTCCCCTGTCCCATTCGACCCGGGCAATTTCCTTTCCGTCGAGACGTCCTGCAATTTGGATCTGAATACCTTCTACCTCTTCCCGTTCAGCCAGTTCAATAGCTTTCTTCATTGTTTTTTCTGAATGGAACTCTCTTCTCTAGCTGTAGGGCAATATACTCCGCAGAATATTAGGTTTTCTATAGGGTTTCGCAACTTTTCTATAGCAATGTGAAGTTTCGGTCCGCAGAATCAGTATATTTAGTACATCGTTTCTTAATTTTTCAATTCCTTGACCCTACCTTCTATTTCCGCCAACAAGTTGGAAATCCAATATGAGTCCCAGGCTGAATCAAGTCGATCTTTCTGCGAATCTCTACACGTGCAATTCCTCCATAATTCGAGGAGCTCTTTATATGTGTTCGTACATGATTTTCAATGCAAGTACGTATTTTTGATCTTCTCGGAGATCTTTGGAATAATTCCTTTGTTGTGCGAACCAATGGGAACGATCATTTTGGGTTACACCAAGTCTAAAACCAAGTGGATTTATTTTCTGCGCCATACATATCCTTTTTTCAAGTTCTATTGACATAATCGGATCATTCGATCTGGATATTTCCTCCGATACAATAGTTATATGACAAGTGGGTTTTTGTATTGGATAACCGCGTCCCTGAGCTCTAGGTTGAATCCTTTTCAAACAGCACCCTCATTCACTTCGACTCTGCAACGAGTAAATTGGCTTTGTTCAAACCCATATTGTGATTTGCATTTGCCGCCGCAGAATGAATTAATTGTGATATGGGATAACAGGCCCATAAGGCATCAATTCAATATCATAAGTGCTTGTCCATATGAACGACCACGAATTTGATTAATTACTCTACGCGCTTTATGAGCGGACATACGTATATTTCTCGCCAAAGCTCGTATCTCTGGACCTGGATATTATTTCCCATTGACTCCATCCTCCCCAATGAATGACAAGTCTCTCAATTAACGACGGGAATTTCTTATCGTTTCTTGTATCCCTGAAAAAGTAGAGTAGGTGCAAATTCCCCAATTTGTGGTCTACCATACGATCTGTTACATAAATGGGTAAATGTTCCCTCCCATTATGAACAGCAATTGTATGACCGATCATTGCGGGTACAATGACAGATGCCCGGGACCAAGTAACTATTATCTTCTTTTCTTTTTATGTTTAGATTTTAATTTTCCTCAATAAATGATTAGCCACAAAAAGGATTTTTCAGTGAACGCGCCATGATCAATTACCCTTTCTTTCCTTTTTTTTTTTTATGGATATCCAACCATTCTTACTCACGTCGACGAGGATTGAAGCATCACTGTATCTCTTCCTCTTCCGACTTTTCTTTCAGAGTCACCACCTATAGCCCCAGGGGTCACAGGTTTTCCTGCCAATTGGGGTTCTTCCTTCCCCACCTCCATGAGGATGGTCTACAGGGTTCATGTACTTCTCCTCTTACCTCAGAACGCTTACCCAACCAACGTTTGGCTCGGCTTTACCGAAACTTCTATTGTTCGCAGTGATATTACCCACTTGTCCAATTGTGGCTGAGCAGTTCTCAGATGTCAAGCGAACTTCTCAGACGGTAATCTTAATGTGGCCGATCCGATCTTCTTTTGCGATCAGTTCTGCTACAGCACCTGCCGCTCTAGCTAATTGTCCACCCTTTCCAAGTGTTATTTCTATGTTATGTATAGCCGTGCTAAGGGCATATTGGTTGAAGTAGACTCTTATTCCGATGAATAAAAATCCCTTCCCAAACTGTACAAGCCTCTCTCAGGGCATACAGCTTTCTGGATGTATATGATATTCACATATATTAAATAAATAGAATCGAGATGAGAAGGAACATCTATTGTATTCTCTATGTCCCGATTCTCTACATCCTAGGTCTCTCTATTCCATCATCTGGCTTATATTCTTTATGTAGCATTCAGAATGAATGACTTTATCAAATTACGCTAATACTTTTGTATTTATGGATAACGTAGGAGGCATATTAAACATCTTTTCTCTTCTCTCTCTTTTTACTTTTCCTCTCCCCATCTTTTTTTCTTTTGGGAATTACTACCACTGTCCAGCTCGAATCCGCCTCTGACCATCAGATCAAATGTGAGTAACCTGTCTTTTCGAGGGTGCCTCTATCCCATTTTGTTCATGCTTCGGACAAACAATCTGGTCCTCTCCATATTATCATATCTTCGGAACCAATGATCCGATATGAACAATTTTGAATCCAATCTACCTGCTGTCATTTATCCTCAGTTTCCCTTTGGGAGTTCGTCCGTAAAAGTGTCCTAGTTGGATCAGTGATAGATTTATGGGTTTCGCTGTAAACCCAATCGGTTGCTTCCGATCACGTAAATTAATAATTCAAACCGCACTCAGAGGTAGGACATTTCCTATTGAAATATGGAAACTTCAGGCCGGAGAGATAAAATTATCTCAATCTGGTTCCCCTCTGGGATGCAGAATGTATCTTATCGCCATTCTTGTAATGCACCTTGCAAATGTATGCACTTCTATTAGGGTCGTATTCTATGGTTACAATTTCTCCTGATATGTGTTCCTTATCCCGTCGAAAATCAATTTGACGATACAGACTATTGTGACCCCCTCCCCTGTGTCTTGCGGTAATAATTCCTCTTGCATTGACCTTTCCCACAATGATGTTGTCCAGAAGGTCAATTTCTTCTGCGGGTCCAACTGCACTCTTCCATCGAAACCTGATACAGATCTATTGTGTGTATCCGGAGTTAAAATTCTATATGAACGGATGGCCATTTAGTTTCAATTTTGAAATCTTATTGTTCTGAAAAGAGTGGAATAGAATCGCCGGTTCTAAGTGTAATAATCATACGTTTACAACGTATTGGATGTACTATCATTGACCCTCTCTTTCCTCCTTTTTCAGGGAGGCGATAGCTGTTCATAGCTATTGTATCGAAGAAATTTTCAATCCAATTTTTAATCTTTGTTTTGTTTGATTGCAAATCGACGTTAAAGCTATCGTGGTTCCTTTCCAATAGACGAATACTTTTTTCCGTAAGTACTGGATATTTCACATACATCCGCAAATTTTTATCCCTCCTTTCTTTTTTTTTTTCTATTTTTTATTCCTTTTCTCGTAAAGCCTGTAGCTAATATTATATCGAGATCATATACAAATTTAATGATACAGATATATATTATATCTTAGGTATGGAAGTTATGCCTGAACGTAATGCTCACAACTTTCCTCTGGATCTAACTGTTGAATCTATTTCAATAGGCGGATAATACTCTGATGGATTGTTATCGTGTATTGCTTAATTGAAGCATACCAGCCTTTCAATAAAATGAAAGGCTTGGTATGCTTCAATTGTTTGTTATTATTCTTCCCTTCTTCTTCCCCCATTCCATCAATAATGGATATGTGCAGTTCCCCTGCATCCAGCGAATTGAACCCGCGAGTTCGCCAATTATGAGTTGGGCGCTTTAACCATTCAGCCATGGATGCTGGATAAAAGTCATCAACATACTCATTCTATAATATGAGTATAGACTCAGATCTAAAAAAATGGGTTAGTTCGGGATCAGGGACCCATTTACATTCTTTCTCTCATACTTGATTCATGTCAAATATTATCCAATAGACACATTCAAATAACATTTCATTTTGATAATAAGCCGAACAACTTGTTCGAGAGTTGGGAGTTAGTCATCGATCTTGCTTTGATCCCCTATCAGAGTCACCGACCCACATACGAACAAACGTTAGCTCATTTTTTCTTCTTGGGAGAAATGACTGTAGATAGATAAATTGGCTTGTTTTTCCGGGGCGGACGTAGCCAAGTGGACCAAGGCAGTGGATTGTGAATCCACCACGCGCGGAGTTCAATTCCCGTCGTTCGCCCATAAAAAGAAGATAAAAAAAATCGGGCTGGATCCGATTCGTTGTATTTTCATATTTCATTGAAATAAATTATATCCAGTGGTGAGGTATTGGTTGGTTGACACGAGCTTTCCAATTATATTTAATCAAATATTATATTATATATTCTATTCATTGGGATGAAAAAAAAAAAGGAGAGGGTAACATAGAAATGAAAAAAGAAGATCCTGGATAATCAAATTGGAAGAGATACAAAGTTATCAATTTCTATGCAATCCATGGACCAAATCCAATTTGATGAGTTTTTTAATTCAAATCCTTTCACACCGGGAGCGCCTTATAAAGCTCTTTGACCCTAGAATTCTCAGTACGTTGCTTTTACGCGATCTACGTAGAAGCAATCCATATTTTTTGGTCAAAGGTATAGTAGTACTTACATTATCGATCCTCATATATCACTTCAATCGCAAAAGTAGTATGATTGAAAAAAATTTCTATTCGATGAAACTCTTTCCTATACATAACTTTATGGAACTTGGAAATGAAACACCGGAAGAATATTTAAAACCTTTCTAAAAATTGGTTGATATTTCCACATCTTTTCCTGTCTTTCCAATTGAAAAGATCTTACAATCAATTCATAGAGCATTTGAAGTCCCATTAGTTTTAATTCAGGATATGGCAGGAACACGAACAAGAAGGATGAGATGATCTCGGAGAATCAAGGACCGAGCAAAAACTCATTTGGAAAATAATGAGAAAGATCTCAATTTGAAAGATCGACTCGACTCTTAATTCAACCGAAAATTGATGTGGGAACCTGAAAAAGATCTTTGTAGAAAATTCTGTTTGTGAAAGAGAACAAACAAAAATGAAATGAATCGGATTTGTCCTCAAGTGTTTATCGGAATATTATCCAATTTCTTGGGCGAAAGAATTGTTTTCTGAGAAGATCAAAGATATACGAAGAAGAATTCCTTTCCTTTGGAAAGGAAGATTCATTAGAAAATTTTGAAATCAATTCGTTATTCCTTTTTTTTACATATGGCCAATGGATGAACCGTGTATAGGTGGTCTAGTGCTACTAAAAACCCATTGAGGATTTCAACTTATCCAAAAGGTTATTGAAAAGACAACAAAATGTTTTTTCCCAATATTTAAGGGATTCAAAATCCTATTCATTAATGAATAGGATAGTTGATCTATGGAAGATCAAAACATATTTTGAAATTGAAAATTCTTCCTCAAATTATGCTATTCCATCAGATCCCGGATGGAATATTCTTAACATATTGCACAACAATTTTCGATCGAAAACAAAA
The DNA here is from genome assembly GCA_034641835.2 of Pinus albicaulis. Taxonomy (NCBI): domain Eukaryota; kingdom Viridiplantae; phylum Streptophyta; class Pinopsida; order Pinales; family Pinaceae; genus Pinus; species Pinus albicaulis. The sequence continues at coordinate 65,260,863 of CM076579.1, forward strand.
AAAATTGTTCTGGAAATGACAGATCAATTCACTCTATCAATAACTAAGCCTAGTCAGGTTCATGATCAAATTTCTTGTAATATTTATTATTACATGAATCCATTATATGAACTCAACAAGAATGGATCGTTGAGATCGGATCGGATCTTCAACCACAGAGAAAAATTGAAGAATCAATCTTTATGGGTCCTACTCAATATTATTGATAAAGCGGATGATTATTTAGATCAAATAATCGACAAACAATTGAGCCAAATCGATTCCAAAAATCGCTTAGAGATAGGAACTCCCTTTTACAATTATAGAACTGAAGCTTTGAGTTGGTATGAATCAATTCGGTATAAAATTGCCAGGTATTCGGAAAATCTATTCAATAGATTCTATTTTATAAATAGGTTCAGTCACAATTTAAAGAATCAAATTCGAACAAATTGGATAGAAAATGAAAATTTGAATAATGTAACGAAAGATACAATTAACCGGCATTCATCAAGTTGGAAAAAAATTCAGAGAGAATGGTTGAACCGTTCTATTATTCGAACGGATAAAAATATAAATCGGAATTTGAATGTGTACAAATGGTCCCATCAGACCGAATACTTTATGAAATATTTGAAACATTTTTTTATAAAAAAAACTATTTTCAAAGAGTGTTCGATCTAATTGAATCATGTACTAATACTAATCGAAACAAAATTGGTTGGAAAGATTATTTTCAGTTTTTTCAACATACTGTAAAGATATTAAACTCGAACTTCGATATCATATCGAACTTAAATTCTAAGTTCGATATTGTCGTTTCTATTTTGGATTCTCACTTGAATAAGCTCAAAAGTATTGATCCTCAACTATTAAAGAAAAATAACTTAGATATAAATGACTTGTTGGATCTAATGGGTACTCTAATCGTTCATTTAAAAAAATTAAAACGCTTTCTTTTTCTTTTGGATGACCATAATCTTTCACAAAGATCGAAATTATTGATTGATGAAGGAACAATTGCACCATTTGTTCCGAATGATATACCGATTAATCCATCGATTATTGACTTCTTTTATAATGAAAAGAATCGCATGGAATCGTTTGATAACACTGATTTTTCGACGATATCCAACGATCGAAAAAATTGGTTGAATCCTGTGAAACTATCTGATCAGAGCTCATTGAGAGCTTCTTTTCACGGAGCAAATACGCTCCAATTTTTTGATTATTTGCATCATCCTCGGCCAAATTATAGGAAGAGATTACCTTCTGATATGAAAAGGATTATATAAAAAGGAAGAATCTTACATATGGACAATTATTCAATCTTTTGCTCATCCACAACAACATATCTTCCTTGCTCATTGGTGAAATAGGACCCGTTCACTCGGAAAAAGAGACTATTTCTTTGATCAAGTCACAAGTATCTAACATATTCTTACCTAAATATTTACAACGAAAACGAAGTGGTGAACAACCGTTTGTATTAATCTATGATTTGTACAGATCCTTCAATTTACTAACTCAATTGAATCCATTCGTTCGTGACAAGAGATATATTTCCTCGATCGAAGAGATTTCTACAACACCTTTAACAAAAGAACAAATAGTCAATTTAGAAAAAACTTTTTGCCAACCTTTTTTCAATAGATCCGATTCAGAAGAAAACAACTTGGATAAATGCCTTAAAAGGGGTTTCAGTTCAAACGTGGGTCTTATTCAAACTCGATCTTATCAAGATGATTTACTATCCGAAATCTTTTCCAATAAGAACCAGGAAATGTTTCATCGTATTCAAGATTGGTTTGTAACCAAAAGTTTCAAAAACATAATTGGAAACGAGGGCATAGATAGGAGGAGTACCCTTTCAAATTCATCTAAAGAGGAACAGAAGATTAAACCATCACCGCATTTTAATGAACCTGCTAAAAAACAGGAGATGTATAGGATCTCTCAAATAGATAGTATTTTGTCAAATTGGGATTTGTTCAAAACATATATGCCATGGTTTTTTACCTCTGCATGGTGTAAATATCTTGAAAATATGCTTTTATATACTCTTCCAGAGATATTACTACATAGCAGTAATCCATTTGTTTCTATTTTGCAAGATATTAAGCATAATATTATGCTTAAATGGAATATATTGTGGGAACTTTCTCATCCATTATGGGAACCTATCAAATGGAAATTGAGAACGAATCTAACCAATCTTTTGAATTTTAGATTCAGAACGACTCTTATTAATAATTTTTTATCTTCCTGCGAGGATTGTTTCATAGAGGAAACTAGTGATCGAGAATGGACACATCTGAGATTACTAAATGCTCGGAGGTATGAATATGGGATTCTTATCCCTTTTTCCGTTCTTACGTATTCTATTCTTCGATATTTTAAAGTGATTTATTCCGCCTTTATCAATTTAAAGATAGACTTTGAACTCATCCAGTATTTAGAGGATCCATCATACGTGATAGAGTTGCAAAAACTGATAAATCCTCCCGTGTATAATTACCTTCTCTATTATATAGACATAGAAAGTCTTCCTTCTACGAAGAGGAAGAGGAAGAATAGAAAGCTCAATTTTCTTATAACTATAATAAGAGAGTTGAACGGATTGTGCTCTAGCATGGATATCTCCGAAAAAGAGATGGAAATACTAGTTCAGTTTCTAATGACGGAAAAAAAACCTTTCTCAATTTGAATCAAATATGACTGTAAGTCATATTTTCCTCAAGAAGGAATTTGGAGATCAAATCACTGGACAGCCGGGGCTTATTCACTTACGATATTTGGCCCACACTTATCAAAAAGGTCTTATGAATTACGAGTTAAATCCGTTTTGTTTAGCAGAAAACCGGATATTCCTTGCTTTTTATCAGAAGATTACCTCTTCACAAATATTGTGTCAACCCAACCCCAAAATGCCTTTCTCATTCCACTCAGGATCATTATTTTCCAAAGGGAATTTACTTATAGGTCCTATGGGAACTGGCCGATCCTATTTGATCAAAAGTCTAGCAGCAGACTCATATGTTCCTTTAATAAGAATATCTCTGAAGAAGCTCTTGTATGGTAAGTTTTTATATTACCCTGATCCTGGACGTATTCCTACTGAGTTTAATACTTTTTGGAGAGACACAATAGACCATTTCCATATTACCTTCGAATTGGCGAAAAGAATGTCTCCTTGTATAATATGGATTCCAAACATTCATGAACTGAATGTCAATGACACAATTACCCATTTATTTGGTTTAGGCTTCACTGACTCTTTCCTTGGTTTATTATTGAACTATGTTTCTAGGGGTGGTGAGAAAGATTCTATTAGAAATATTCTTTTTATTGCTTCGACTCATATCCCCCAAAGAGTGGATCCAGCTCTAATAGCTCCAAATCGATTAGATAGCTCGATCAATATTCGAATGCTTGTTATCCCACAGCGACAAAGGGAATTTCCTATTCTTTTATGTAGCAAGGGATTATACTCGGAAAAGAGGTATCCTGTCCCGATGAATTTGGATCTATAACCATAGATTCTGATGCACGAGATCTAGCAGCACTGGCCAATGAAGCCTTAATAACTAGTATTACCCGAAAGAAATCAGTTATAGACACTAACACAATTCGATACGCTATTTATAGTCAAATTTGTCATCTTCAATCTATGGATAATCAGGTTGGATCCGGTCAAAATGACGAAAGACTTATCTACAAAGTAGGAAAGGCTGTTATACAAAATACGCTTAGAAGGAATTCTCCCATGAATCCTCTTTCTACCAAAAAGGAATTATGGAAGAAAAGGTTTTGTTATTTGTCCGAATGGTATTTAGAACCTTCGATTGCCGAAACAACTATGAAGGAATTGACCATACTTCCCCATATTTTAGGTTGCTTGGCCGGATCAGCGGCTCGAGATTCTTGGTCTATATCGGAACGAAATAGAGAGAAGTGGATTCCTCTCGATAAATTCGCTGAGCATGATCTTGATCTAGCTTCTAGTCTTTTAGAAAGTATTCTGGTGGAGTTTCCATTTTCTAGGTTAGGAATATGTCGGGGTAAGTCCGATAAGGATCAGAGTAAGTTCGATAAGGATCAAATCACATTTGTTCCTCAACCCAAAATAAGAAATAATCATATGATACGATTTCTGAAAGAATATGAATTGAAGTTTACTCTCGCCACAAAAAAAATGTATAGGGATATGGATATGGATGAAGAATTAATAAAGAGCGTAGTTTGGACTCCTAGGACCTGGCGTCTTAGTTTTCTTCGCAGTAATCGATTCGATCATACAAAAACACCCAATTCATTGGGATCTTCGTATCGGTTCGGATCGAAGAAAAAAGCGCAGATAGAAAGATCGAAATTTGCTAGACAATATCCGAGGCAATATAAATCCTCGGAGAAACCCACGTTCTGTCGAGGAAAACGATTTCTTTGGGATCCCTTCCTATTTCAAGAGCAGCGCCCTGTGTTTTCACGCCGAGAATTTTTCGCAGACGAAGAACTGCTGAAAAGGCTTTATATTACTTATGGTTCAAGGAGATTACTAGCAAAACCTAATTTTTTCCCTAAACAAAGTTTCAAAAGTGCTTTTCATAGATATGATTCAAAATACGGGATCAATCCGGGTTTGATCATGAATTCGTGGAAACCATTGTCTCTTAGACATAGACATATCGAGCATTTCAAACACATTCAAGAAATTGGTATCCACTTGGAACGTATACAGCCATATTCTTCTCCATATTTATATAAATGTTGGTTGATCGAAAATTCGAGAGAAAGGGTTGAGCGCTTCCAATCGTTAATTCATCGCCAAAAAAGATGGCTCGGAACCAATAGTTTATTATCTAATGAATCTTTTCTTTATAATACTCTATTCGAGAGTTATCAATATTTATCAAATCTGTTCCTATCTAACAGAGTGTTATTGGATCAAATTACAAAGACATTGTTGGAGAAGGAATGTCTTTTTCCGAATGAAATTGAACACTCAATTTATACAACAGGATTAAGATTTGATATCAGCTGGGAGAATCTGGAATGAAGTAAAGAAAATTGACCGGGCAGTAGGGTCGTGGGAATCAATGAGAGGTTCTGTTCTATATATGCTCCAATTTAAGATCCTATAATGAATCCTTTCTTGGTATTGTACAAATATAGTAAGTATGTTGGAGGAAAAAAAAGACTTGATAGATCTTTAATTTGAAGATAGGTTCCTCACTCCGAGATTTCGACCATGTAAGAGTAAGCATAGTAAAGACAAGCCAATTTTCTTGAACTTAATGAGAGAGATATTCTCTACTAGACTATGCTTACTCCTTATTTCCTCTATTTTGGTTCTAGCATTCTTTTTTCCCACACTATTCGGAAGAGAGGAAAGGATAGAGTCACAGGATCCGACATGGATATGGTTGTTGAGGTTCGGTCGTAATTCGTGGATCTTGCAAGATCTTGAGAGAGGTGGTATATGGTCAATCTATGTATCGATCTTCTCAATCTGTGGCCTTAATGAAATATACCTTATAATACGAGGGTGGATTCGGAATGGACTCCTCGTTAGGTAGAGAAGATCTGATCCTACCTGTGATCCATTGTCCTATTCCAACAGCGTTAACTTGTAGGGAATCGTCGGAATACCTCGTATAAACAGAGAATATATCCCAATATATTGAGAGACTCTCGTACGAGATTTGCCATTGAATTACTCATTCAATAAGCATGAGCAATATTATGCCTTGAAGAGGACTCGAACCTCCACGCTCTTAAGCACGAGATTTTGAGTCTCGCGTGTCTACCATTTCACCATCAAGGCATCCCAAAAGTGAATTCTATTCCATGCATATATATATATGAAAAATATTCTGATCTATGAATATAGAATATATGTTATAGATAGCGTATTCAAGTATTGATATAGATTGGTCATATAGGTTCATCATATATCATCCAATTTTATTTTTATTTTCTTTATCTGAAGGAGATTTCATATACATAAAGAAGACGACTGAACATCCTTTCTTTTTCAATTCAATAGAAACCTAAAAAATTGAATATGGTACAAAATAACAATATGTCAAGGATCCTATCCATTCTATATGTGCATATATATCCATTGCTATGCGTTTAGCGGCTGGAGCAGCTATTTTGGAACGAAAGAGAAGCAACGACTGGAATGATAGAGTTTTCGAAAATAGGACCCCTCACTCCTTTCTCTCATTCAGAACCGTGCATGGGACTCGAACCTCGCGCGGTTCCTAAGTGATAAAGAAGGAAGAAAATAATAAATTGATTCCTTTTTTTATTACCTTCCTCGCGTATGTATAAGACCAAATCTATTGAATCAATAGAAAGTATTACAAATCCCTAAAATATCTTTGTTCATTCAAAGATATTAGTTGTTTCTGACCTTGCTTTACCCTAATTGTGATTTTACCGAAAAAAAAAAAAATTAAATTTTTTTTTTCGGTAAAATTGATGTATTGGTCCGAGTGGAGGTAGGGGTAACAGTCCTTTTCTTTCTCTTTTCCACATGTCCATAGAGTTTTTAGAGATAGAAACATTTCTAAAAAAGAAAGATGGATATCTATTCACTCTATTTTATTAGAGAGGTAATAATTTGTAAAATGAATTGCACTTCTTCATAAAGGGTCCATTGATTAAAAGAGACTGGAAAAAGTTCGGATCCAATTCCTACAGTTATGGATATAAGCGCAATCCAAATTCCTGGAGAGTGATACATTTGTGTATCTATAAGATCATTTACTATTTCTTGAAGCTCAGCTCAATCTTTCCCCTGGAGAGACCATATAGCCAAGAAACACCATAAGCCAGAATGGAATAAAAGCAAATGAAACTATTTCAAACGATCTCAGGGTATAATTGAAAATGAAGTTTTCACTTTGTACATGTTAGATCATAAATTAGTAATTTATTTCAATCTCCGAAAGAGTAGAAACAGTTTCTAACTTCCAATTTTAGGAGATTTACATAATCCTCATGAATAGGATCGAATATTCCTCCATAATCTATCTCCTTTTTCCTTAAGGAAGCCTCCCCAAGAGGACTTAGATCTATCTATTATTTAAGTTCTTCCCTTCTTCTTTTTTCTCTTTTGTTCCAATAAAAATATTGCCCGATCTGAATGGGAATCAATTTCGAATTTATCAGAATATGTAAATCCACTATATAGATAGGTAGATCTCGATCCTGTTTATGAGTTAACGAAAATGTGCTAAAGCTCTATTGGCTTCTGCCATTCTATGAGTCTCTTCCTTTTTGCGTATAGCATTGCCATTCCCTCTAGCAGCATCCATTAATTCGTGACTCAATTTGAATTTCATATTTCGACCCAGACGTTTTCGAGATGCCCCTAATAACCAACGAATGGAAAGTACTTTTCCTTGGGTTGATCTTATCTCAGTGGGAACTCGATAAGTCGATCCACCCACACGTCTTGCTTTTACTGTTACATTGGGAGTTACTCTACGTATTGCTTGGCGTAGAACAGATAGTGGATTTTTCTCCGTCTTTTGTTGAATATTTTTTGATGGCTCGATAAAGAATTCGATAAGCCAATGATTTTTTTCCGTTTTTCAGAATACGGTTAACCACCATGTTAACTAATCGATTATGATAAATAGGATCGGATTTTGCAGTTTTTTTTTCTGCAGTACTTCGCCGTGACATGAGTGTGAAAAAGGTTTAAGAATATATTTCATAAAGGCTGAAAATCGTTTATTTTGGCTTTTTGACTCCATATTGTAGGGTGGATCTCTAAAGGTATGAAAGATCTCCCTCCAAACCGTACATACGACTTTCGTCGAATACGGCTTTCCACATGATTCTATCTGCATAGATGAGATATATTATTTATGCATATAATTCTGTTTACTCACTCTCGATTGAGTATCCGTCCCCTTTCTTTCTTTTGCTATGATTGGAAATCCTGTATTTTACATATCTATACGATCAAGTCCTTAGGTTTACAAAATAGTGTATAAAAAAGTGTTTCAAATCATTGCTATTTGACTTGAACCCGTTCTAAAAAGGTCAAGGTATTTTTAATTTTCTGTTGAAACAATCAGGGAAAACTTCGAAAATGATTTCGATATTAAACCTTGGACATATAATAGTTCCAAATCTCCTGAAAAATAAGATCGTTTTTTTTCACGGTAGCCTGCTCTAGTCCCCTGACAAAACGTTCGTTATTAGGTTAGCTATATACTTAACATGTTCCTAGCAATTCACATGGCATCATCATGAAATGATACAAGTATTAGATAAGTAAGAATATACAACGCACTAGAACGCCCTTGTTGACGATCTTTTACTTCGGCAGCATCTGGGGTTCCTCGAACAATGTGATATCTCACACCGGGTAAATCTTTAACCCTTCCTCCTCTTACTAATACTACAGAATGTTCTTGTAAATTATGGTCAATACCAGGTATATAAGCAGTGATTTCAAATCCAGAGGTTAATCGTACTCTGGCAACTTTACGTAAGGCAGAGTTTGGTTTTTTTGGGGTGATAGTGGAAAAGTTGACAGATAAGTTTTCTTCACTGTCACTCTACAAAACCGTACATGAGATTTGCACCTCATACGGCTTCTCGTTCAATTTTTTTTTTTTTTTTCGAAGTAAGTTGGATTATTTTCGTTGTTCGAGAATCTTCATATTCCCTTCCTTTATGCATTGTGTCTCAAAGAGTAACTGGAACCAATTTAGTCAAACACATTTTCGTATTCTAATAAAAAACTAATGAATCCTATTTTTTATTTTAGGTAAAAAAGATTATGCAAAATCTTCGGGATTGCCTCTTCCTTCTCTATTCCCATCCTATAAGTATAGCGCCTGAAGAAATACTCTGTCGTATGAATCGACATTATTACATGCTAATTCCTTCTTGATATCTCGATATATCATTCCTACAAATCACAAATTGGATTCGAAATTGACGGGTTAATGTTAGCTTATCCATGTGGTTATACACTGTTCGAGTTTGAACAGGAATCAATTTAATGAAAGATTCTGGCTTTCGTGCTTTTGTTGGGGTTGTCCAAGATCATTTCGATGACCTACGTTGAGGGGGATATATATCCATATCTATCTGAGATATGATCTGATCGACTGCGTAAGTCCCACGAATAGCTGGCCAGGGAAAGTATACGGAAAAGGAAGTTCTTTTTGATCTGATTAGTCAGTGATCTGGCTCGGTGAGTCCTTTTTCCTATGATGAACTGCTGGCATCAGTCCTATATCTTGTTTCTGTGGACCGGTGGAAGAGTGAGAGCTCAGCGGGAAGAGGATTGTACCACGAGAGAGCGAAGGGGTCAACCTGTTCCGAAGAGACAACATGGATTTCGGAAATGTAGTTGTACTCTTACATCGATCCAGATCAAGAAGTATTTCAATCCACGGGGTAAATATTTGCTAGCTAGACGAGAGGATAGCAGTGCTAGTTACAAATTATGTTCCGGTAGGATGTCAATTTATTTATATAAATTAGTTAACGGTTGGTTGCATAGGGTCTTCTCCTTAGTGCAAGAAGAACAATTTGATCCGTATCATCTCTGTATAATCTTTACTCGATCTTGTTCTCCTTGTTCTTCAAAACAATATTGAGTCCTTTCCGCACACACTAGTGCTAGATCGGATCAAACATGCTGAACAAAATATTTTTCATGTTCATGTCAAACTTGCTTGATCAAGATAGATAAAATATTACTGATTTTACGGGACCATATGTTATGATTCGAATCAGTAGGAAATACTACTTTCGATAGGATTTACATAGGCGCCAATCTTTTTTCTCCTTTTTTTTTTCTTTTCGTAGTAGTGTGAAAAGAAGGAAGGTCTGTCTTCAAGTTGTTCGAGAGAAAATAGTGAGTTGTTTTGAATCTCTCGACCCCTTGATAACTTATTATCAATAAGTAAGTTCTCCTTTCAGATGAGAGTAGGGAAGGGATATAACTCAGCGGTAGAGTGTCACCTTGACATGGTGGAAGTCATCAGTTCGAGCCTGATTATCCCTAAACCTAATGTAAGCCCTTCCATCAAACAAATTTTTGTTTTTCATCTTATAGCTCTCTTCACTCCAGAGAGCTCGTCTCATTTACATGAGCTCTTTTTCATGGTAGTAAAGAAGAAATGACCAAAATGGAGCTAGATCTTCAATTGGAAGATATCCAAATTGTCATAAGGAACAAATGGGTTTCCGCCCATTTCATTAAATATTGATCATCATATCTTAGTAGTGAGTCGAGTGGTTGGCATGAGCTTTCCAATTATATTTAATCAATATTATATTATATATTCTATTCATTGGGATGAAAAAAAAAGGAGAGAGAGAGGGTAACAAAGAAATGAAAAAAAGAAGATCCTGGATAATCAAATTGGAAGAGATACAAAGTTATCAATTTCTATGCAATCCATGGACCAAATCCAATTTGATGAGATTTTAATTCAAATCCTTTCACACCGGGAGCGCCTTATAAAGCTCTTTGACCCTAGAATTCTCAGTACGTTGCTTTTACGCGATCTACGTAGAAGCAATCCATATTTTTGGTCAAAGGTATAGTAGTACTTACATTATCGATCCTCATATATCACTTCAATCATAAAAGTAGTATGATTGAGAAAAAAATTTCTATTCGATGAAACTCTTTCCTATACATAACTTTATGGAACTTGGAAATGAAACACCGGAAGAATATTTAAAGCCTTTCACTAAAAATTGGTTGATATTTCCACATCTTTTCCTGTCTTTCCAATTGAAAAGATCTTACAATCGATTCATAGAGCATTTGATCCCATTAGTTTTAATTCAGGATATGGCAGGAACACGAACAAGAAGGATGAGATGATCTCGGAGAATCAAGGACCGAGCAAAACTCATTTGGAAAATAATGAGAAAGATCTCAATTTGAAGATCGATCATTATATGAATATATCATATAAAATATATGATAATATATCGTGGAAATTTCAATTTCAATTGGTAGATTCCATTATATTTTTAATGTTTTTGTCGAGAGAATGGATTGATTCAATTTGCAACATGTTTTTATAAAGAATATGCAGAGTTATCTATCTACGAGAGAAATGAATAAATGAAATACATAAGATGTCTTTCACATCAGAATATATGAATTAACCCCATTGTTTCTTATGGCAGTTCCAAAAAAGCGTACTTCTAGATCAAAAAAAAAAATTCGTCAAAATGTTCGGAAGGGAAAAGCATATTGGGCCGCAATAAAAGCTTTTTCTTTAGCTAAATCTATCTCCACCGGTCATTCAAAAAGTTTTTATTGCATAGTCAATGATGATTCCTCTGGATCATCCGAATAAAATTGACAGCAATTGATTTGGATGACCCGTAGAATATACGACACCACCCTCCAGGACCCTGGAGAACAGTGATGCAAAATCATTTTCTTCGGGTACTCCCAATGGTGGTCGTACGAAAGGGACACGGTCATTAATTAGTTTCACTACAGTACTTCCCTTCAGCCAATCTGTAGAAATGGGGAATTTCTCAGCCATTCCTCTATCCATTCCGCTCCGCCTTCCTACTGGAAAGGGATTAGAGTTCCTAATTTTTTTGTAAGGATCCCGAATGAACTTCAGCATTACCATTATGCTACCGTAAATGTAGCGTAATCTTATCAACATACCAATCCATCCATTCCGATCCGAAACTAGGATCGAAACAATTTATTATTTTCTATAAATAATGGCACAGAACCCATGGAATCACGCATGGGGATGATATTATTTCATAATGGAATTGCTCGTGCATTTCGTAATAGATGCACGTTATTGCTCTATGACGAATAATGACTAATTCGTAGTTTCAGCTATATTGATTCATTCTTCTTCTGTTTCTCCTCCTCCCAATGGTTCATCTCCCTATTGGGTCCCATTCTTTCCCTCCTTTATGGTTGGATAGAAAGGAGTGCTCAATCCTTTAGGATAACTCAAAGTAATCATCTTTCTTCGTATCTCTATCATTTATAATGTGTAATGCCCAAACTATTGTGACAGAGATACTCAAAAAGAGATGACTAATCTAGTGAAATTTGATCCTATTTATGAAACCCCCTTCTACATCTCCTCAAAATAGGATCAATTCATTCATTAACAGCCTATATATGGTAATATTAGGCTGATGGTAATATTAGCCTGTATGTAATATTATTGGGAGCTATCAATTTATTTAGATGTCTCCCCTAAAATTGGAAAGTCCAACAAGATAATAATCATATGGGAGATCATGGATCAGAAACATAGTTTCGTTCTAGATATGTATATAATCAAACCATCCAATCAAAAAGATTAGAAAGTGATGGTATAACCATTTATTGTTTGGAATCTAGCTGCTCCGATTCTTCCCATCATAAGCGAAAATTGACAGATATTCTTTGTCCGATAACGCATGTGACTATTTCCCATTCTCTTTCGGAGCAGCGGGATCTGAACCCACGACCTCCATCACCCCAAGATGGCACGCTACCAAGCTGCGCCATGCTCCGTTATAACTATCAACCAACAATAAAATTGATTCAAATTTTCATGTTAATGCCCTAACATATATTTTATTTTGACTTATATTATATTCACAGATCACTCCCTCTGCTAGACACGTTCCATAACATTGACGATCTGGTGTAAATAAGCTAGTATGGTCCCTACGAAGCCGCCATGGTGAAATTGGTAGACACGCTGCTCTTAGGAAGCAGTGCGAGAGCATCTCGGTTCAATTCCGAGTGGCGGTATTTTTCCAGGAAGATCTCATCCATCACTTCTTCCTATGTAAGAATATCTATTCAATCTATTTCCATTGTAATGGATCAATCCTATCTTTCCATCATAGATCTCATTCGGGAATAAAACGAATAAACGAGTTTATTATGATATTCTTAACTTTAGAACATATATTGGCTCACATCTCTTTTTCTCTCATTTTGGTTGTCACTCTCATTTATTGGGGAACCTTAGTTTATCGAATTGAAGGACTAAGTAGTTCGGGAGGAAAGGGCATGATAGTTACTTTTATTTGTACAACGGGATTATTAATTACTCGTTGGCTTTATTCAGGACATTTACCGTTGAGTAATTTGTATGAATCATTCATGTTCCTTTCCTGGAGTTCATCCGTGTTCCATATAGTTCTAGAAGTACGGAGTCGAGATGATCGGTGGTTAGGTGCAATCACATTTTGTGTCTTACTTCAAGCTTCCCCTTCACTATGACACTGTTACCAAACTCTTCACCTCTTTCTGTGAAACTTTTTCCACCCGCATATCTAACGATATTCAAGAATGGCGCAGAAGGAAGAGCCTATGTTGAGCCCCTGTTTTGGAAGATCGTGTCTACATGGAATGGTTTCTTAGATCCCTTTTTCTTGCTATTGGTAAGGATGTCACATATCAGTTTCCTCAAAATGAGGAAGTTGCCCTCCAAATTATGTTTAAATATGACGTGATCTACGCACAGTCCGATTATTTTTATACCGTCTTACCTGATCTCCCTATACTTGGTGGTGCCAACACACTGAGGGAATCCCATGCCTTTGACGGTATCGTTGGATCCCTTTCACATCCTCACACTCATCCTCCCATGGGTTATGGTTTCCCTCAAGGAGGGGCTAGCTCCCCTAGCACTTTCTCCCCTCCTGGTAGCATGTTTCCAGAACACGACATACCTCATGCTTTTTCCCAACCTATTTACCCAATGTTGTTCAACCTCCTTACTATCCATATCTGCAGCCTGGTGCTCCATCTCCTCCAGCACTAGCATCTCATCCTCCCTTGCCTTCTCAAGCTCTGTAGCAGCAGCCACCACCCCCTCAGGGTTAGGTGTATGCGTATAAGAGTGCGACTAATCCTCCCACTACCAAAAATAAGAGGAAAGGAAACCAAAACCAACCTGCTCTAGGTAACCCAGGAAACAAACCCCAAGGGAATACATCTAACACTAAAACCCAAAAATAGGGCACTCAATCCAAGCAAGACAAGCCTATTCGCACGAGTAAGCCTTGTTCTGTTGCAGTGTATATGGTCACTATACCCATGATTGTCCCCTTTTACCTTAGATGCATCAAATGTGGGAAGCTCAAGCAGCATCTCAAGGACAACAAGCCTCTTCTTCATTTCCTCCTAATGTTGTACCTATCCAACCAGTTGTGTTTACCAATTCTTTCCCTTAGCAATTATTTGTGGTTGCCTAACCCCTTGAATGTTAGGCAGTCACTCAAACTCCTCCTCCTGGTACCTCTGATTACCAGATCCTCATGATGAACTCTAACCATGCCAATACCACCGATCTCAACCTTCAAACTCTATCTCGTTAGTACAAAAGGCCTCCCGCTACGTCTGCAACCAAGCCCCCGTATTTAGGTCCCATAGAGCCAATTTTGACACCCAATGGTCCTTTACTGATTCATAAACCTAAAGCAAAGGTTCATACCAAGATCCCCAAGGAATCATATTCTTAAATGCTGCTTCTGGTAACACCGCCCACTCCTATAGTATAGTATATGACTTGGCGCAATCTCTTGCCGCCATGTTAGCGTTGGAAGTCCTCTTGTCGTGCCCTTCACAACGAAAATATCTACTAACTTCTATGGATGTTGTGGATCCTTCAGATGATCATCTTATTTTCTTCGATATTGAAAAGTTAGAACATCCCCCCCTTCCTGCATCCATCACCTTCCAAATGCCTATCAGGATCTGGAATTTCAATGTCTCTCATTGCATCATTGACGAGGGGGCATCCACTTGCATGATGGCTGCTTCTTTTTAGAAGGAGCTCGGATCCCTATAGTTATCCCCTTCCACTGTCACACTCCATGTGTGGGATTACCACTCTTCTCAGCCCCTTGGTATGTTATGTGATTGTCCCATTACTCTTGCGGGAAAGATTGTTTGTGTTGGCATTCAAATCATTGATGCCCCCTTAGGGTAAAACATTCTATTGGGTCATAGCTACACTTATGAAATGTTTTCTATCCCATCTGTGGTTCATCGTAAGATGTGATTTCCTCACAACCGGAAGATCATCACTATAGATTAGCTAACATATTACGAACTGAAGTCTCAAAACTCTCGAGAGTCCATTATTTCTTCGGTGGCTAGTAAACAAATAGTCGCACCTCCAACCAGTCTCTCACTTGGATTCTATAAAGGTTACCCTTTACTTGTTTCATTCCCTGGTCTCCCCCCTCCTATATGTGACCCTATCTTGTCAAATTTTTTCATGATGCAATCATCTTGGTTCGACCTCAAAAGGTCTAGTTCGACTAGCCAGCAGCCCTGCCCTTTGCAACCTACTGCTAGTACTTTGACTCGGCCTTCGGGACCTACTTCTCAAGGCGCTTCATCTATAGTTGGTGTCCCTGATCATATCTTTCCTCTTGGAATGATTCCCCTTGTAATTAAACATCTCGGAGTTGTCCTGCTTGGTCATTACCCCTCTGGTCAGATACTGTTTCTTGCTCCCCCTGCTGGAGTATTTTCGGTACCTGTTATGGCTACCTTGTCCCTTCCCAGCATGACCATGGGGATCCCAGTCTGGTACATTGATCCCCCAGTGAATACCCCACCTAGTCATCCCAAAACTTACATGGTTTTGACCCCGATCCAACCTGTCTCCATGACCCCTCCCTTTGCTTTTGTGCTTTAGCCACCTTAACAGGAATCTCCCCCTATTGTGAAAGCCTTAGGTGAGGGGGGGGGGGGGGGCGAATCTTGCAAAAATGCACCTAAGGAAAAGGCTGGATAGACAACACCTACTCCTCCTCAGCCTCCAAAGTGTACACCTCTGTGTGCTTTGTGTGATTTTTTCGGTCATGCCACCCATAATTGTCCTGAATTGTCTCGTATCGAAACCATGGTCCACAACATGTTTTGTGAGTCTAATGTACCATAAGTGGATGTTACTTTACCAACTTCAGCCAAGAAACTCAAGAGTGTGCACAAAAACCACCCTTGTGATTTGTGTGATAGCCATGGCCACTATACCCACCTCTGTCCCTGCCTCGAAGACTACCACACCTCTTTGGAAGTAGTTTGCCAATAATAGGTTGAGTGCAATGAGTCTACCTCTCCCTTACTTGTGCATTATGCTTTGGCTGCACCAGAGGGCACATCCACTCCCATTTACATTCCCCCTCCCGATGTCGAGGTGACAGAACCTTCATCCACTATCCTCTACCTGTTATCATCCTTGAGATCCACGGTGGAAGACCCCTCTAGTACTTCCCCTTCTGTTTCACTTTACCTCCCTTAAGCGATCACCTTAGGGTCAAAATCAATGGATCCTTCATATACTTTTTTTTTTGTCACCCTCTGTGACGATGCACATGTGAAACTCTCTTCTCATGATGATGAGTCAGGTAGCCTCGTCACACCACGTGGTATTTCCTTCACAATTCACCCCATATTCTATTGTGATGACGACATTATGGAAGAAATAACCACCCCTGACTTTATCTATCCCCCTTACATCGAACCCATGGATTCGAACAACATACACCTTTTTTCCATTACATCGAAACCCAATGTTTGGGTAAGGGGGCACCCATATTTGAGAGTCTAGGAGAAGCAATTCTCCATAATCTTCCTAGTGCATCTGGTCGTGTCGACTCAAGTACCATTATTCTTCCCCATTTAGAAGAACCTCTAGAGCTCCATATCACTTTAGATCACTCTAGCGATGATCCACTTCATCATTCCTTCATCTTACATCAACAACCCAGTCGCTTAGACATTGTTGTTGAGCAACCTCTATATTTTCTCAGTGAGTTCAAATTCAATATATTCAAATCCACTCTCTGGGATAGTGACACCATGTATGCGAACCCATAAATTTAGTCCATTTGGAAATTATCCACAACCCTCCTAGTGCATTTGGTCATGTCGGCTCAAGTACGATTATTATTCCCCATTTAGAAGAACCTCTAGTCTCCATATCACTTTAGATCACTCTATGGATGATCCACTTCATCATTCCTTCATCTTACATCAACAACCCAGTCACTTAGACATTTTTGTTGAGAAACCTCTATATTTTCTCAGTGAGAACAAATTCAATATATCCAAATCCACTCTTTGGGATAGTGACACCATGTATGCAAACCCATAAATTTAGTCCATTTTCTTCGTATATGTAGTACCCGAATATATTGGTAATCCACCATTTCCTTTCTCAAACTGCATTTATCCATTCTTCCCATAGAAGATAACCATAATGTAAGCAAATGGCAAACCACATCATAAAAGTGTGCTTAGATTCCACTTTTCTAAATACATTTGGCATGACCATAACATGCTTGGGGGGACCCTATGCCCCTATGCCTTCTCATCATCCTCTTGAGGATTTAGTGCCTATGATACTGAAGGCTTGAATCCATTATTTTAGCACTTGGAACACCATTGCGCTCCACAAAATCCTCTAGCTAGGGGAATTATTCCCACCTTTGCATACTAGATCACTCCCCCATCATATATGCCTGGGGGCAGTATCCCATGCTTGGGGGCATGATGACACCCATGACCATCTTCTCACTTGATTTTTGTAAGTATCAGCCTAGACTCCATCAATCTAGGTATGGTTGATTGTCCTCCCATTCCTTGGATAGTCGAACCTATCGACCTCTCCAGCAAGCCATACATTGTAGATGTTTGATACCCTATCTTCAAATATTCTACTTTGTGTGAAACCATACTTACCACTTGGTCCCTCTATTTGACTTGGTGGGTGGAGATGATTCTATACCTTCTCTAGTAATTCATCCTCATATTCTTTACTTACCTTGATTCTTCACCAGGACCATCCTTCCAAGAAGCATTAAGGCCATCCTTAGACAAGTAAGGTCACCTACCTGAAAGTCCCGGATCCTGATTCCAATAGTTGGTTTGTTTGCTATGATCACCGCAAGATTTAGGTCCTTTTCTCCTCTCTACATTCACCACAAACACACTTGCAAATCTATCAAATTGGAGGGAAAATGCGTTATTAAAAGAAAAACCCTAGATTTTTCTTTCGTCACCTGTGACCAAACTGTAGCTTGGTTTGAAAAAATGTCAACACACTTGGAAAAATCTCACTGATCTCTCAAATGGGTATCCTTTCTTTTTTTTTGATTTGATACTTCACCCAGAAGCTTTTTTTCTAAGAATGGTCACTTTGTCGCTTCGCTAAATTGAATTTCTTCACTTGTGACACTTATACTTGGGACACCACTTTGCATTCATACTTGTTGATGCTCGTGTCTATTTTCGTCATGAGTAACCATCTTGTACCCATGTTTTTATGGTCCCCACCGGGCCTGTTCTTCGTGCAGCATCATCGAATCACCCTTGTTTAGAGCATCCAAGATTGATTCATCATCGCATCCATGGAGTTTGTCTCGATTCCCTTTTGTCTCTGCCATAGTCTTCCATCCTTCATTGCTTTGTACCTATTTCGTGTTATACTTTTTTTCCCCTAGTCATAATATCCCTCATCCCCTCCAGAGTCGAGTTAGTAGCTACCAGGTCATGCATGCCCTTTATGCTCTAACAAGGGAAGTCGTCATCCCTCTACTCAGTACCCCCCATTCCACGATCATCCCTAGTGTCAGTCTATCAATCACTCTACTATTATCCTTCATGCCTTAGTTGAGGATTCCTTATTGCCTCATCTATGGAAGACCTTCTTATGTCAATATCAAATTTTTCATTCTTGAAGACAATTCTAGACGACAGTGTACCTTGGTTCCAGCTTGCACTATTGTTCGGTGCCTCAGATCAGGAAAAGGGACCCTTTATTACCCTTTAAATTGATTGTTTCCCAAGTGTAGCTCCTTACGGCATGATTAAGATCCGTATACTCGATTGTTCAATGATGTAGCACATTGTACCACTGATTCATGGGTGTGTGTGAGATGTTACGACCTCATGAGGGGGTGGCCCTTTAGGTATTCCCCCCACATGCCCAGATGACTCCTCTACTATAGCCTTGGGTGCAGCTCCATAGATTTCATGGTTCCGACCTTAGCCGCTTGCGACACCTTTTTAGTTTTCATGTATCATTCAAATTTTCAGAGCTCTTTCCTGTTTTACAGGGCCTTTTTGGTTGTACTTATATCTCATGTACTTAGATATTAGTGTATAAGTCTTGGCTGTTTTCCAAGGCATAGTATGTATGTGGGATCCATTATCATGTTTTTCTCTGGCCCATGTTTACACTAGCAAGTACTATATAGTTGACTCCCATGTTTGCTGGATGCACCATTATTATTTGTACTTCATTATCTCTATGGGCATAGGTATGCTTCCCCCACCTCATGTAGAATAGGTACTCACTCATAAAAGAGACTTTTCACACTTTTAATTCTTTCCTCCTTAGGGTCTTGTCCTCTCATGCTTCAACCCACCTTATATTTCTCTCTCTCTGACTCCCCTTTAGTGTCTAGTGATTGTGTTCTTACAATGTACTTAAATCATACAATTAGCTCTTGACACTCGCACGTTGGGGGGCAACTTGTTACACCAATTTTTGGTCATCTAACCTATTACTATTAGATGGACTAAATTACACCATGTAAGACCAATTTTACCATAGTAAAATTTCTCTCACTATGAAAAATAATTTAATAACCCATAGTTTATTAAGTTATTTCTGGTCTAAATAGGAAAACCCATGAGGAATAATTGAATAAATCCTTATTTTTTTTTATTTTCCTCAAGGGATAATTAATTAAAATGCTGTTTAATTAATATTCATGGTCATATTTAACCCAAAATAGGAAAATTACTTAGATAAATCATTATTTATCTTATTATTTTCTAGGAATAATTATTTAAAACATTATTTAATAATATTCCTTATTAAATTTGACTAAATCATTTATAAATAATTAAATAAATCATTATTTATTTAATTATTCTCTAACCACATTCTCAAAATAATAAATAAATCATTTATTTATTTATTATTTCTAAATAAAGGGATTTAACCAAATTCAAATTCCTTTCCCTCCAACAAAAATAATAAATATTCTATAAAAGTTGGATCTAGATTTGGTTAATAATACTTTAATGATGGACCAATATCTAGAATAACTCAATATTTTGTTATAAATAGAAGGTTTTTTTTATTCATTCACTACCTTTTGATGCATAGAGATTACTCTTTTATCTATACTTTTGGTCTCACTTTGATCCTCCCATCATTGTCATATTTTTCTTCTTTTTCTTGTGAGCTCCCTTTGAGTTCGATTTTTTTCTGGGTTTTCTGCACCATCAGGAGAGAGAGATCTTAGATCTGAAGCACTGAGGACATACAATAACCCATCTCATTTAGGGGGATTGGTAACATCTTTCTATGTTCCCTTCCTAGGTGTCATAATAAAAAAAATTCTTTAAAAATTCTTGTCTTGTTCATTGGATGCATGGAGAAAATCTTACTTATTTTTGTTGTTTAATGTCTTTAACTGCATAGATATGGATTTTTGTAGCACTTATTCTGATCACTAACTACATATCTAAGGAAATTGAAAGGTATATTTTATGTTAGGGCTATCTTTTATGCACGGCTAAAGTGACCTTTTTTCGTACACTTGTGATTAGAATTCACACTAACACTCATAAACCTTCAGTTTCATGATAGTCATCCCTAAACATTGCAATATCAAGTCACATTTTCTCTCTGAAATCAGTAACTCATGTTTCGCAATAAAATGCCTTCCTATCGACATCATCTCTTCATCCAGGAAGTTTGCTTAGAAACATCATTTTCTAGCACCATGGGGCTTGTTACAACATCGAAAAGATCTTCGCTTCCAAACCTTTGACCAAAATATTTTTTTTGGCGTTCAACATCAAATCATATATTCATGCCTTAAAAATGTACTACAGTACCTTGAAAGCCATTAACATCAATGTTGGCTCTCTCGCATTTGTTAACAACTCACATCATTGGTTGGTAGTCAAACGATGTCTTACCATGTTCCACTACAAATCATATATTCGCATGACTAGACTTGTACCCGAATGATCAAGTGAACGAGATAAGAAGACCCTGGATCTAGTTTCATCCCTCCGGGTTGCAATTTTAGGATTGTTGTACACATCATATGTACGGTGACCTTACATATATATCGTCATCCAAACATGTGCCTATATCTGTAGGCATGTCTGTATTGGGCAACATTCCAATATAGATGAATTTCTTTAATATGTACATGTTATTAGATATTTTATGTGTTGAGCATGGGAATGCATCCCTCAACAATTCGTGATCAAAATGAAAATATCATGATGTAATGTAATGTAAGATTGATGCAGGTCGCCACTCTGCTTTAGTTCTAGCTCATCACATCTTAAAGAATCCCATTAAAATATATTACTATTATTTTGACTTCATGCTTGAGGAGGCAGTTGTTATAGGTCAATTTGGGCATCATCCACCATGACTTGGTCAAACTAAACATCATCCCTAGGACCAATGAAATGGGTTCTATAATCCCCTTACATTTCAGTTGATATATGCCCTAAGCAAAGAATAATTCATTCATGGCTTCTATTGTGATAATTCCAAGGTTTGAAGTATATGTTATATCACCTATTAACTCACCAATAATGCCTCTAAATGGACAAACTACATTGCATATGCAACATCCTCCATTCAAATGTGCACTGCGATGCACTTCCCGACATTCAAGAGTGTGTTGGTCACCTGGGAGTGGAATTCTCATTGTTCTGGGAATATCCACATGTCCAATGCCCTCTAGAAGAGTCCATATGTGTCAAAATTTGATTCCAAGTGTACATATAACACCTCTGAACTTGGAAACATGTATTACCTATTCTTAGAAAGTCATTCATTGAGAAACTACCATCAGTTTACCTAAAAATTGAGCACAAATCCTAGTGCTCGGGGAGGAATAATTTTGGTAAAGAAATTTTAATTTGAGAGAGTGAAAGTATTGACATGCTACTGGTGTGCTTTTGGATGTGATGTGGCTAGGATGAAGCTAGAGTTGGTGGCCAAAAATCGATCATTGGTTGTAACCTTCCCCTTCTACTCTTTAATAAAGATTGATGTTCATTTTCCCATATATGTGTCTCTATATGTTTCTTTTTCTTATGTAATGGATTCTTGAATGATATATAAGTTTCACATCTAATCAATTTGAGTGATTAAGATAAGTAGGAATATGTATATTGCAATTTGTTTTTTCTTCTCTGTTTATGTTTAGAGGAATCAATCTGGTGATCTGAGTTGGATTGAAGGCGACAAAAAAAGCCACAGAAGGAGAAGAAGAAGCGTTTGTATCACAAATAGGTTCTTCTAACATTTTGTGTGTTTGCTTATTTTAGAGAAAGTGTTAGAAAAGTCTTTCATTTGTTGTTCTAGGTGCCTAGCACCGCACTTAGGGAATTTGATTTATCTGTAGATCATAATTCTGCATAACACTATGCTTGTGGATTGGGGATTTCACGAACAATCAAGGAAAATTTTATGTAACTCTAGAGAGTTGAGGTTAGTGGTCAAAGAAAAAATTCAATCATTAATATTAGAGTGAAGCTTTAGAATAATCATGAAGTTGATCCATAAGAAACTCCTTCCAACTAATTACAGACTTTCATCTATCATATGTGTATGGGGCATCTTCATTGATTCCATTTTTTAAGTACAACTTTGAAATCTCCTAAAAAAAAAACTTAATTGATTTCATACAATAGATAAGAAACAAAAATAGATTTTGTAAAAAATAAAATTCACAATGTGTGTATAACATATATTTTGATTACAAATTTATGGCATACAATTCTAATATCTTCTATAATAAAAATTTAACTGTGTTTCATAAAATTGGTAAAAAAAATAAATTGATTTCATAAAAACTATAAAGAATATAATTTTCATTAATTATTTATATATATATATATATATATATATATATATATATATATATATATATAAAATTAAATTTTAACACTATAGAAAATCATCCCATGCATTATGTCCCTAGGTTGGAAAGCCTTTTTAGGTACTCGAATACCCACATATATGTTAAATTTCCCCTAGATTCCCTATTCTTATTAATTTTCTTGAAATTTACATTCCGTGAAAACTTCATGAGTAATTTTTTCCTTCACGAAGTATCATTTGGACAATTTTAATCGAAGAAGAGGGTGGTTAGCTCTACATGGTTCTACTTGCAAACACTCAAAACATCTCCCTCATTCCTCTATTTATTGATGATTAATATTAATCTTTGGTTTTTTATTATTTAAATCTTGTTTTATCATTTTCTATGGTTTTATTTTAAGAAAATAATTATTCCAACAATGTAACCCTAATTTGAGATTCAAATTGTTTTTAACTCATAAAAGAGTGGATCTCTATGTGAAATTATGTCTGCATCTGAAATTCAAATCGTAAAATACAGTACAAATAAATTGATGCACACATTTTTGGAAGTAAAATAAAAATGAATTTCTTCAAATGACTTAAACTTACCTTGTAAATTATTTTTAATTAATGTATTGGGTAGGAATAGTGTTACCCACATATTCGTATTTGTCCCAAGAATGGAATTTAAATGGTCATATGGGTATATATGGTTGAATATGTGACGTGATCCTAATATACCTATTCTAGTGAAGACTCTACCTAATGAATATAATAAATATATATATATATATGATTTTTTTATTTGGAAGGAGGATAAATATTCTATACTTTAGGACTGATACACCATTTCGAAGTGAGCTTATTATATACCATGTATAAAATGAGAATACCCATAAACTATAGGATTTTTCATGTTCAATTTCTTTTAGAATTGATAAATAGTTTTCATATTAATAATATCAAGGAGATGTATAATGTTATAGGAAAATATGACTTGGTAATAATAATTATTTCTCGACAAATGCAATGTATTTACTCTTCCTAACCAATTGTGTTTTGTTGTTGTTTTAGAATTGATAAATAATTATCATATTAATAATATTAAGGATATGTATAATGTTATAGGAAAATATGACTTGGTAATAATAATTATTTCTCCATACACACAATGTATCTCTTCCTAACAAATTGTATTTTGTTGGATCCCTATAATATTAGTATATCTCTCTTGTTGCTATTGTTAGTGTAGCCCCCTTATTGTTATTGTTGTGCTCATGTAGCCCCCATATTATTATTGTTGTGCCCCACAGAATCTCATTGTTGTTATTTTTTTTCCGATACATTATTATTATTATGTAGGCTCTAATTACATTGTGACCCTTTAGACTCTTATATAGACCAAGGAGGTCTTATCATTTGAATCATATGTTATGTAAAGGAGGTTTCCCCCTTGAAGAGTATAATTCTATAGTCATTGATCTATATTTTCTTTTGTTTTTAGATATAGTTGCATAAAATTTGGTATGAGAGTTTTGGATTCTAGTGTTTCGTTGTTTCAAACATACCATATTAAAAAAATTTCTATAACATTTTTTCTATGAGCCTTTAGAAGTTAAAATTTACACCACATGGATTCCAAACCTTGGTGACCTTTTTATAAAAGGCTCATATCTTTGTTTGCAATATTTTCTAAGATATGGTCCAAAGAAGTTAGGGATTCTGCATACTATAGAATTTAGTCTCAAATAGGTGGCCTAGGGAAAATAATCATAACTTTCTCTACGAGCTTAGGATTCAAATCTTGTAAAAATTTACTAAAGGTGCATGAACTATAGTTTTTTGTATTCAATTTTTAGGGCCAAAGGTTGAACAATGACACTTGGAATTCCATACAAGTTTTCTCTACTCAACAAGTCCATAATCAGGCCATCATGGGAGATTAGGCATAACATTATCTTAAATAATCCAATCTCAGTATTACTTATGGAATTTGAATGAAGGCTCAGAGTGCTATCAAATGAAAAAAATTTAGAAATAAAAAATTTCAATATTGAGCTCCTAACAGAAATAAAAATGTGTGTACTTTTTAAAAATTTTCATAACTTTTATGTGAAAAATAATTTTGAAGTGATTTAAAGGGAATATTGAAGCATATATATCATTATTTGGTTCCCAAAAAAAATAATTTGACACCCATTAAGCCCTCATAAAGCTCTACTATGACACGTGAAGAGGAAAAATTGAAACATGATATATCAATATTATAGGACCAAGTGCAACAAATTTTACTCACAAAGGTTAACCAAAGATGAACTAAAAGGGAACATGGATGGTTTAAAATTATAAATAAAAGGATACATGGATGGTATAAAAAAGAAACATGAATGTTTTAAAAGAATGAATGGAATGTTTGAAGGAAGGTTTATCAAAGTTCTTATAAGAAATGCTTCCTAGTGGTGATAAGGTATTTCAAGAAACTCATGAAGACAACAAGATGACTAACAATCATGATTTTAGAGACTCCAACTTTGGGATGAATACCAACCATATTCCAAATATCGATATGTGGAAGTTTTATGGAAAGGATCTCATAACATAGATATTGCATATGGAGCAATTATTTTATCTACATGAGGTGCGACACAAAAGGTACGCATTGCATATTTATATTTAGAACATATTTATTTTTTGTTGTATTGATGGTTTTTTTCTCATAAATCAATTGTCACTTTAATTGTTTTTACATAATAATTGGTAGCACATTATTAGGATATAAATAAAAATACCCTCTGTAGCTAATTGATAAAAATAAAACAAAGGGGTTCAATGGCGGAGCACATTCAAGACTTCAGAATATTGAATATCAAGATAAATTATATTCGAGAGGAGCGTATCACTAATGTCTTCCAAGGGAATTTAAAGGATAACATCCAAAATGAGGTTTGCCTTTGGGAACCTAATTCATTGGAGAAGGAATTCAAGGTGGCAAGAAAAGTCGAAAGATAAATTATGGAAACATGGAAATCTGCCACTCACAACTACAAAGATGGAAGTGTTTCTTCTCCTAGCCTCCCACAACCTACAAGGTTGACACCACAACAACTGGAGGTAAAAAGAGGAAAATGGATTTATTATATTTGTGATAACAAATACACTAAGGGTTATAAGTGTGCTAAGAATACATTATTTTACATATATTGGGAAGAGGAGGAATAAAAGGAATAATAAACATCCAAAGAAGAGGATATACACAATGACCCAACACCAGAGAAAGAAGAAATGAACACGACCATAACTTTTAATGAATTGGTAGGAATTACCAATCCTTAAACCCTCAAGATAGAAGGATATATCAAGAAAAAAAATGTAATAGTGATGATTTATTTCAGTAGTACCCATAATTTTATTCATTGTAAAATATCCAAGAAATTTAATTGTTTCTATATCTCGCACTAGAGTGTCGAGTAATGGTTGTAAATGGAGGAAATATAAATTTCTTATGGAAGTTCCATAATATCAATATAACCATGGGGGAATAATTATTCAATATTATAATGCTTTCCATTCCAATGGGTGGTGATGATGCTGTATTAGGAGACTAATGGTTCCAATATTTGGGGATGGTAGTTTTTAATTATCAATAAAGTTTCTTGAAATATTCATGGCAAGGAAGGGAAATTGAATTAAGGGGAATTGCAAGGAAACTAGGGAATATAATAAGCTCTAATGAAATGACAAAGATTTATAAGAAAGAAAAAAAGGCATAATTGCACAATTATGTTCACTAGATGTTCAAACATCAAATTCATATGTTTCTCCATATCTCCAAATAATCTTGGATAATCATTACAAGGTATTTGAGACTCCAGAAGGCCTCTCACTTATTCATGACCATGATCATGTTATTCACTTGATTCCATGAAGCGTTCCTCCAAACACCAGACCTTACAAATATCTCTATGCCTAAAAAAGTGAAATTGAACATATGATTAAATAAATTCTAGAGGTAGGTATAATTCAATCTTGCCAAAGTGATTTCTTTTCTCCAATAGTATTGATACACAAGAAGGATGGATCATGGTGTATGTGTCCAGATTATATGGAGATAAACCTGATCACTATTAAATATAAATGTGTCATTCATATCATTGATGAATTGTTGGATGAATTACATGGACGAAATTACTTCACCAAGCTATATGCTCATTCAAGATACTCTAAAATTAGAATAAAGATTGAAGTCATTCTAAAAACAACATTTAGAAATCATGAAGGTAATTAAAAGTTTTTGGTCATGCCTTTTGGCCTTATTAATGCACCTTACACATTTCAATGTTTGATGAATTCCATTTTTAAGCTCTTCCTTAGATAATTTGTGTTAGTATTTTTTGATGACATACTAATCTATAACAAGTCTTGGAAGGATCATTTTCAGCCTGTTGACACAGTGCTCATACTATTGGAGGAAAAATGATTATATGCAAAAACATCTAAATATTTCTTTAGGGTACAGGAGGTGGAATATTTGGGTCATATTGTATCTCATGAGGGTGTTAAGGTATATCCTAACAAAATTAAAGCCATCAAGGAATGGAAATTCCCCACAACCCTAAAGCATATTCGAGGATTTCTTGGGTTGGGAAGGTATTATCACAATTTTTTAAAGAATTCTTGGAAGATAGAAGCATATTTAACAACATTATTGAAGAAAGATGCATTTTTTAAGACTCCAGAAGCAACTAAGTGCTTTAAAAATATTAAAGAGTGTTGGAGCGGGGTCCCCTGGGGTACACTTTTTGTGTATATTTTTGTACAAGTTGTGTATATGCGTGCTGCACGAATGAGTCAAGGGATTTTGGGGTAGGTCAAATTCCCTATTTTAATGGAAAAGGTCTTAAGGGTAAATTGTTCACCTCAAACCATGGTTTGAGACCACAGTTTCAGTGCGTTAGAAGAATATAAATAGATAGATTGAGTGTAAGGAAGTAACTTAACTTGATGTGATGTTATGATCTAACTATTTATGTGTCTATTATACTTGGTAAGGGTTTTTGTTTGGGTTGGGTAGAAAGGCTCCTACTGGATGTGTGCATAGAGACCTAGTCCTAGTTGTGTGCGGGCTCCACTGGCTATGTGAGCGGAAGGGTAAAGTCTAATGTACTGACTTGACATGAAGATAATATAAGGAAATATTTTGGTGAAAGAATCATGTTGTTGATCTGAGTTATCTATCTATTTTTTCTATCTTTGGATCACATTGCTTCTGTATTATTTGTATTTGCACAATTACTACTTTTATTTATGCATGAAGTTACATTGATGATAGAATACATGGATAAATATTCTTAAATGATTACATATTGTTTAGATCTAGATCTAGTTCTGTCATGTTATATTGAGCTAAAGCAATTTGCGATTCTGTCTATAATTTGATAAGTATTATTCTCTATTGTGCACATCTATTTAGGATCGATAAAAGTTTGCAATCAATCTGATTAGGGACACTTCATTATTTTCTTCCTCAGGGTGAGAGAACCTGGTTCCAATACTTCCATACTGCTTTGGGTGAGACTTTGATCTACATAAGAAGGTCATTGCCAAAAGGGCTAGTAGTTGGAGGGTTTGTTGGTTGTGCAATAATCCTTTAACCTGGGTCAGGACCCCTCAAGACAAAAAATGGTTATGTTTCCAGGACCGGTATCATTTTGAGGAAGATTTTATGTTGTGGCACCCTTCGCGAAATGAATTTCAAGATTGGATGGATAGAAATATCCTTGAGTTCACACTCCAAGAGAATAGAAGTACTAAGATGTCTAACGAAAATTGGGTACAAAAATACATCTATACAAAAGTTCATGAGATATTCTTTTGCTCCTTCTCAAATGAGATGCACCAGAAGGAACAAAATTTTTCTAAGATGTAGATAGTGGTGCTGACCATTGTTCTTCCACAGTGCCTCGCCCATCTGCAAGTGGGCCGGATAATCTAGAAAAATATTGAAGACCTACACCATAAAGAACAGTTGTTTGAGGCACGTATGCAACCATGGGTTGATGAGGCTCTTCATCTTTCACAATATCTGAATACTACTTTGAATGTAATTCAACAGACACAACGTAGTATAATGATGGCATCTGAAGGGTCCAACTCGGAGAAGTTAGTTCTGCAATTGTAGATAATGCTCCCTCTGAAATCTTTTATCAGCACACTCTAAGCCAAGTTTAAGGAGCAGACACGTCAGTGACTCGAGATGAGTCATATCTTTTTGTTGGGGGGCTGTTGGAGCGGGTTCCCCTGAGGTACACTTTTTGGGTTGATTTTTGTACAATTTTTGTATATCTGCATTGCACGAATGAGTGAAGGGGATTTGGGGTGGGTGAAAGTCCCTATTTTGATGTAAAAAGGCTGAAGGATAAATTGTTGGCCTCAAACCATGGTTAGAGACCATAATATCTCCACGTTAGAAGAATATAAATAGTTATATCGAGTCTAAGGAAGTAACTTAACTTGATGTGATGTCATGATCTGACTGTTTATGCATCTATAGTACTTGGTAAGGGTTTTTGTATGGGTTGGGTAGAAAGGCTCCTGCTGGCCGTGTTCAGGCTCTGTTGGCTGTGTGCACGGAAGGGTAAAGTGTAAGGGTAAAGTTTGATGTATTGAATTGATCTGAAACTAATATAAGGAAATATTTTTGCAAAATGATTGTGTTATTGAACTCAATTATCTATCAACAATTTATGTCTTTGGATTGCATTGCTTCTACATTATTTGTATCTGCACAATTACTCCTATTATTTATGCATGAAGTTACATTGATGTTAGAATACACAGATAAATCTGCTTAAGTGATTACACATTGTTTAGATCTAGATCTGGTTCTATCATGTTATATCTACGCTAAAGTGATCAATGATTATGTCTGTAATCTGATAAATATTAGTCTATATTTCACACCTATGTTAAGGATCAACATAAGACTGTAATAAATCTAATTAGGGAAACTTCAATATTTTCTTTGTCAGGGTATGGAAACTTGGTTCCAACACCCCCCATACTGCTTTGGGTGACACTTTGATCTACATAAGAAGGTCATTGCTAAAAGGTCCAGTAGTTGCAAGGTTTCTTGGTTGTGTGATAAACTTCGAACCTGGGTGAGGGCCCCTCAAGCCAACAAAGAAGCAATGTTTAAAGCTTTAGTTTTAGGTACACCAGACTTCAAAAAACCTTTATGATGGAATGTGATGCCTTAGAAAATGGAATTGATGTTGTTGTAATGCAAGAAGGAAGACTCATTGATTTTTAAAGTCGTCCAATAAAAGGAAATTATTTACATAAACCTATTTATGAGAAGGAAATGTTGGAAATAATACATTTCTTGAAGCAATGGAGCCCTTACCTAATGGGAAGACACTTCAAGGTAAAACTAGAACATGATATTCATAAATAATTTTTGGAACAAATATTATCTTCAGAAGAGCAACAAACATGTGCCACTAATATGTTGTGATATGACTTTGAAATCATCGACAAAAAATGGAAGAGAAATGTTATTGTAGATGCACTCTGAGGAAGGGATGAGGATGTGGAAGCATTTGTTTATTCAATTTCTATTATCCAACGTGACTTTATAACTAACTCAAGAGAGTAATAGAAGAATTAAGAAGAGGTGTGGACACTCCTTCAAAACTTTCAACAAGATCCCAATACAACTGATACATTTATTTTGAAAAATGATTAATTATGGTAGAAATATCACTTATATATATGTAATAATTTCCAACTCAAACAAAATATTCTTTTGGAATTTCACACATCTCCTTTGGGAGGGCACTCAATATTTTTAATAGCTTACCACAGGGCCAAAAAATATTTTTTTAGGATGGCCTTAAATCTGATATTCATAATTTTATGGTAGAACATTTGGTTTTCCAACGAAATAAAGTTGAGAAATTTAATACCATGGCTCTCTTAGAACACTTATAAATTCCACGTCATTATTTGGAGGAAGTCTCAATGGATTCTATCACAGGTTTACCCAAGTATGAAGGAAAGAGTGTCATCATGGTGGTATTTTATACACTTACCAAGTTTGCACACTTTTGTGCATTATCTCATCATTTTAAAGCCAATACAATTACCACTAAATTTATGGAAATAATTCAAAAAATACATGGAAACCCAAAGGTTATTGTAAGTAACAGAGATACCATTTTCACTAGAAATTTTTGGATGGAATTTTTTCTTGTATTGGTGCTCAATTAGGTCATAGCTCATCTTATCACCCTCAATTCGACGAGAAAATAAGCTAGTGAAAAAATTTTTGGAAGGATATTTTCGTTGATTTTTATCTGATAAAAAAACACAATGGGACAAGCGGTTACCTCTAGTTGAATGGTGGTATAACACTTCCTTCAATTCTGCAACAAAATCGACCCTATTTATGGCACTTTATGGATATCATATGTTAGGGTCCTATAAATTATAGTGTTAAATTGATGATTATATGGTTATTTATTTTGGGAATATTTTGGTTAATTTTAGCCTATGGATCACTAGGTGTCATAGCATAAATATTTTCTTGTCCAAGGAGCCATTTAATTCTTGAAGTCCTGTGGCCAAGAAAAGTCTGAATATTTGGGATATTTTTTTCACATAAAGTCTTGATCAGATCATGTTTCAAGTGTTTTCATGGTAAAGTGCTCAGAATCCACATTCCAATGGTATATATGGTGCTTCAAACTGACTTCTGGATCAAAATACAGAGCAAGTTGAAGTTTGATCCTCAAAACCACAAAACAAATAAAAATGCCTAATTGTGAAATTATTTATTTGAATTATTAAAATTAATTCAAAAAATGATTTAACGACCAAAAATATAAACTATAGAACCATATTTTCCTTCATGTGTCACCCAAAAATAATTTTTAAGTAAGTATTCATGAAGTCAAAGTAATTTTTGTCCCCACCCCACACTTAACTGTTAAATCAACCTACTCTTTCATGCCTTGATATATGTGAAAATTAAATCAATGTCTATTGATGGATTTCGTGGGGGGGCTGCCTTTTAGACATTTAACCAAAGAGGGGGTGGGGGGTGGGGGGTCCGAAAATATGTTTTTTCACTTTATATCTTTTCATAGATGTCACCCTCTTGTTTACTTCAGAATCCCCCCTTAATAAACCATTTACTATCTACCCCCCTATGAAACTTGTTAATTGTATTTATTTGAATCTTATGATGTATGGTGGGAAGGTCAATGGTTCAGTTTGATTAATCAAATTTCTCTGGAGTTGGAGCTTGGATTACTATGTAGCTTGGGTGATATATTTATAAAATGACTTTACTAATGTTACGCTAAGTAAGAATAAGACTGAGGTGAACAAGAGAGAGGTAAAAAAGAATAATTATAGGTGTGAAATGAGGGTACAGGTGAAAGTAAAAGGAGACTCAGCAAAAATAAAATTTTACAAAAGAAATAGAACCTAAGCGAAATGTCACTATTGTTCATTTATTTTCCTGTATGTTGGTGCAAAAGAATATTGAATTTTTTTTCAGATTGAAAATAATTTTAATTATTTTTAAAATCAAAACTATCGGAGAAAAACCAACAACAGGTTTTACAGGGATGAGGAAGGAAAATGAATTATGAATGAAAAATTTATGGGAACATAAGATTTGGATAAATATTTATCCAAATATTTTACAAGAGTAAAAGGGTAAAGTAAAAAATAATCTAGCCAACCAAGGAAAAACAAAACATGGTTTTCTTAAATCCATGGGAAGGAAAAAAAACACATGGGTTTCAAAATCCATGGCAAGGAGAAACAAGACATGGTTTTTCAAATAAGCATGGATTTAAAAATGAGAGGATGATTTATAAAATCATGTACAGAAATATTTTGATATTTTATTTAATTCATTTACAAGTTTTAAGAAAAAATATTTGGAAATATTATTCCAAATGTATTTTTCTTCCCCAAAAATTTTGTGACAATAATGAAGTATTCAAAATATGATGAAAGGTAGAAAACGAAAGAAATAGAACTCAAAGGGATAACTAGCTAATATAGGTGGAATAATTAATCAGGTTGAAAGGGTAGGTAACAAGTTTGTAAAGACAACTCCAGCCTCTCCAAACTCCAATGGAGAGGATCAACATTATTTGACTAATTTCCAGATATGAAGGGTGAATATTTTCCACCAGTTCCATATTTCCTTCAAATTTCTAGTGATTGATGTTATATTTAATTTATCATTCATATTTTTCCAGAAATTGTTCCAGATTATTTTGTAATCAGATCATTTTTGGAATATAAAGCTAGTTCAATGATCTCTATAAATACTTTTTAAAAGGACTTCGTAAGGGTTGAAATTTGTATGAAGGAAGAGTCTATATTTTGATGTAAATTTGTGCTTTGTAATGAAGTGATCATTTCATTAATACAAAAAGTTTTTTTCAAGATTCCCGTGTCAAGAACTTGGTGATTTTTCCTCTCATGTGAAGTTGTTATTTTCCAAGTTTTCATATATTTTTCTATCTCTATTGTTTAAAGAAGATAGAGGGTTTAATTTGTTTAAATACACTCTGCTATGGCTTATAAACAGTATTCATGTTTTCAGTTTGGTGTTAAGTATAGAATTCATCTCAGTATGCTCTATATTTAATTGATTCCTAATCATTTTCATCTTATTCACCCCCACAGATGCTTTGAAAGATCCAAAATCATGCCTACCTTTCCGTGTTATTTTTGTTTTGATCATTCTAAGATTTATGACTCCATTGCCCATTGAACTTTCCCTGAAGTTTGAACCAAATATTTGAAAAAACCAACTTATGAAACTCATAGCTAGCCTAATATCTTAAGACATCAATATAAATAAAAAAGAAAGATCCATCTCTAAAGTTGGAAGGGCTAGATCCCATATTTACCAGTGGTTTTGTGGTTACCTCTACAATTTCCTCTCAGCCTAGGAAAATTGCGGAGTAATAACAACATCCACCATCCATCACAACATCTTTAATAGAAAATTCTAAGGTTCAAGTAGTGGAAAATCACATCGAGAATCAACAACAAGTTCTCCAACTCTTAAAGGATAACCTCGCTCTGGCACAGAATCAAATGAAATGAAAAGAAAATCAACATCCCAGTGAAAGGATTTTTGATGTAGATGACTATGTTTTCTTACAACTAAAACCATACAAACAAATGTCCCTCAATCAAGTTAATAAGGATAATAAATTATCACCCAAGTACTATCGTCCTTACAAGGTGTCAGAAAAGAGAGAAATAGACAAAATGAAGGCCAAATCTAATAAAAAATGCAAAATTTGCAAATGATGTTAGCATAACTTCGTTTTTTGGAGGATCAGATTGGAAATACCCTACAGTAAAATTAAATTGAGTGAATTTGGGTATTTATATTTGTACAAATTATTTGAAACATGAGATTTTATACTCTCATATTTTAATATCATTTGAAGGAGGATTTCATGAAATTGTTAGTGTTGTTTCTCCTATCATTAACAATAGAGTTTCATGCATACATACCAAGTTAATATTCTAGGCTATACTGCTCAATGGAAACACTCTTCTTCCTTCTCTTCTCAGCCAGATTATACAAAGCATATGTATCTTCCACTATGCTTTTATGTCTTCTTTTGCATAACATATATGAGTATGTGTATCATTCTTCATTATTCTAGTATGCAATTGTTTTACATTAATACTTTTAACATCAACACCATATGCCATAAACTTTGGCTTTTGATAAGAATTCAATAGGATCATAATTATAACCTACATTCTGCGTTTCCAATATCAAGATTATACTTTGCATGTATACCATAGATTGAATGACAAATTTATCATAAACTTGTCATAAATGATTAGTTGATAAACTAAATAAGCGATTTGTGGGAAATGCATAGGTGAGAATAAATTGGGTAGGATTCCTAGGGATTTTTTTACATGATCGATCTTGTTTCATATTTTTATGCTAATAGAGTGTCTATATTGGAATATATGGTTTCCAGAATTTATGTGCACGATCACTCATAATTCATATTTTTATGCAAATAGGAATGTCTATTTTGGAAATATGGCTTCTATAATTTTAATTCAATTGAAATGAAACATTTTGTTAGGATTTTGGAAATATGCGTTAGCATTGTAATATTTGAAGCTTTATAAATATATGTTTAGCTTTCATAATATTTATGTGCTTAAGAACACATTTTTCCTAAAATTTAATCATTTAAATTTATTGCAAATAAATTCATTGTAATTTTATTAATTATGCGAAGTGTCTATTTTGGAGTAAGGATTATAGAATTTTAGTTTAATTATTAATTATTATCAAGGGGATGGTATACATTTGGTTATTTTTTTGGATTTTTGGAGTAAGGATTATAGAATTTTAGTTTAATTATTAATTATTATCAAGGGGATGGTATACATTTGGTTATTTTTTTGGATTTTTTATTTTATTTTAACAGATTATGATGCATCATGTAATAAGTGTTTTAGTGCTTATTATGTATTGATTCCTATTGAGTTTTACCAACCATTTCATTTATATACCTACACTAATATAATAGATGTTAACATACACAAACAATAATAAAAGAATGCAGGTTCAATATCTTTCAATATTATATATATATATATATATATATATATATATATATATATATATATATATATATATATATATATATATATATATATATATAGAGAGAGAGAGAGAGAGAGAGAGAGAGAGAGAGAGAGAGAGAGAGAGATTCTAGTGACACATATGCATTATGAAGATAATAATAATTGATTTTTTCAAGTGCAATCATAATATATATTATGTAAATACTACTATGAGAACCATACATGTATTTATCAAATATATTTTGATAAAAACTAAATATTATTAAAACTAATGCATGTAGGACTATAGAAAATTAGCTTAATTGAAAAGAATTGAAATGTAACACCCCCAATTTGTGTGTTGAATTTTTTAAAAAAGTTGACATTTGAACTTAAATCCTAAGGGGGTGGACCCCAAGGGATAAGTATGGTGTGAATGTATTTGCATACTTTATTTGAGGAAATAAATAAAATGATTGTGCATTTTGACCAAGATGAGAATTGAGATCACTTGCCAAAATCCATGAGGATGGATAAGGCAACAAATCCCCACAATCTTTCAAAAATCCTTGAAAGAAATTAATTTAGATTTTGAGGAGGAATCTAAATTTCCCCAATGAAGAGGAAAGTAGTTGGGAAGAGGTGAGAAAAGCTGGAAAAGCCGAGGAAAAGCTAAAGCAGCTTTAAAGAATCCCAAAATGGGAAGCCTAGGCTAACAAAAAGAAAGCATCCTCGCTATTCCTGACGCGTAATTAGAAACATGCTTTGGGGAAATATGAGCTTAAATAAGCTGCTCCTAGGCAGATCAGAGGTTGATCTGCTCTAGGGGGTGATCTCAGCTCGGGGGTGAATCCTGGGAGACAAAGAGGATTCTAAGGTTGGGAGGTTGGTCAATTGCAATAGTGGTATGTTCCTATAATTTTCTGTTAGTTCAGATGTATTATGGTATGAATTAGCTACATATAAAAATTTAAGAGAATCTGTATGTTTGATTTGGTACTACATTTAACAGATTCTATCATAAGGCTTTCACCTTCCAGATACTGTTTAGTTGTAGACCAGATATCCATGGAGTAGAAACCCCAGAAACTCTAAACCAAGGATGGTTTAAATCTGAAGTTACTAAATTTCCATAGCTAATTAATTATTAAATGGTTCCTGTAGATATAATGGGTTGCTCTTATGTATGATAGGAAAATATGACAGCAGAGTTTATTACATCAGAACTTAAGTCTATATGGTACATAGCTGAAAGGAAGTAAGCAAGATATTAGAATATTACAATAAAAGGAAAATGGTGCTAGAAAGAGAGTAATTCTACTCTATATGAGTATTGTAACATTTATAAGGGTATAGAGTGCATCTCTAAATCTATTCTTACTCCTTGAAAACTAGCATCACAGAAAAATACTTGACTTATATAATTAAGGCCCTCTAGTCAAGTACTATTAAATACATATAGGTATGCCTCAAAAGAACAATAGAAGTTAAGATTGAGTGCTCTAGAACATGTATTTGAATTCTTATTAAACCATACAGTAAATCTACATTATAAAAGGGTGATAGTACTTCAAGCAATTATAGAGTATTTTGCATTTTAACTTTCTCTCTAACCCTTCAAAATAAACATTAGGGAAATGGAGATTATCGATGCTTAAGGTATACTATCACTTGAGCTATCGACTACTTATATATATATGCTAAACCAAAAAAAAAAAAAAAACACCAAAAGTATACATATGTTAACAAGTGTCGAATACTATACAACTAAATCCCTGTTAAGCATCGACTACAAATGAGCCACATATATGTATACCTAAATTTTATAGATCACAAGGGAGATATAAAATTTGATTCTATAATTATACGATACATGTTAAAAAGGAAACATATAAAACATATGAAACATATGAAACAAGGAGCCCTATATGTCCAAGGTAGATACGAATACGATGACATATATAAACCATATATGTGAACATAATAAACCATGAATAAGAATTGTATATATATGAAATATACATGGAAAAAAGGAATTGTTTATACGAATCGGTTATGTTGAAATAAGTTACATATAGCTACGGCCATGGAATTTCCGCGTTTAGTCAAACTACAGTAGAATATTACCAAACCTAACTACATAAATGCCGAGAGCAGGTATAATATGAACGATATATAGACATATACCTAAATCAAAATAAAAACAAAATATGGCGAACCTTCAATGCTTAAGTAATGTAAGGAATACGATTTTATACCTGTAAGAACCATCTACGCGTAGGCAGGGCCTCACAGTAGGCGAGAGCGTGGTAAATTAACGCTGCCTGTATAAAAATAAAACGATTTTGGTGATGGGGCCCTGTAAGGACGAATAGAGCAAAACAAAATTAAATCGTTATTCATTACAGTGACGGGAGATAAAGGATTTTAATGGGAAACTGCCGAAGGGTCGGCTAACATAGAAGCAAAATAAAATGATCGCATTAATTAAGCCGGGTCATAGATCCAACTCAGCGAGTCGCTGTAATAGTAACACGGTTCTTACTGTATGACCTCTTAAGGTCGAATAAATCCCACTAAATGAAATCGTTGTATTCCTGCAGTGATAGCATGTGAATGATCATCACTGGGTAAACTCCAGAGGATTGGCCAATGCCAAACGAAAGAAAACGATAATCATTTAGTTCCACGACAGAGAACCGGTCAGCTCATCTCTGTGGAGGTGATATGGGCGACCTCTCGTCCCACTCCTGTGTAGACATGAAATTCAGATGTATTTAAAAAAAAAAAAAAGAATTAACAATAAGGACTAAAATAAAACTCCATGCCAGCCAGTTCGAATAGACTTGCTGGGTCATTAACCGGGTGTACGCGCTGAACCGTAACCTGCATGTCAACAGTGAGGAGAATTTAACATATACCCATTGCGCGTATCATAAACATAAACATTGGAAGAACGAGAAAATTGTAATACACAGCGACATGAATTTAAAGGAGTTGGTTACTAGCGTAGGCCGAGGAACTCTTTGGAACAAGCAGGTTCATTGCACCAGCAGACGACATGATGCCGCTGAACCAGAGGTTCTCTTGCACAAATGAGAAAATGCATGCATCCTGGTTCTGCCATTCCACAGAGAGAAATGGGAAGGGCACACCTGAAATGAAATAATAATGAACAAAAGGGGGGGGGGGTTTAAAATGTGAACCAAAAACCCTAACCCTAAATCTACCATATCCCTCAGAAAAGCGCGTTGCAGGGCTGGCGTACAGATCACAGCTTCAACCCTAATCCGCGTCGACCTCTGGTAGCACGGAATTCGTCGCAGGGTTTTGGAGGTCAGGTTGAGTAGGTAAGACCCGTAAGCTCTCATAACCATGGATTATATGCAACGCTAAATTCATGCATCGAACCGGCGGGAGGTCTGCACGGCTGTGCATTCGTCCTGCTGAAGTGACCTCTACTGAAGGCACGTAGAGCTGAAAGCACAGAGGAAAGAAGAAGATGCAGACCGCCGCCACCTCCGGTGCACCACCTGCACACTCCAGCATATAATCGACCTTATAAAATCAGTACGTGGCGAAAAGATGTGGAATCGTATATCTGGCGGTCACACGCAAAATGTTTTGGGCAAAATAGCAGATGCAGTTCACATCACTGGTACCTGCAATGTTCGTGGCGGAGGTAAATTAGCAATGGTAGTATGCCAACGTTAAAAAAAAACAGGAACGCAGATACACGCCACCGTAGCGTATCGTGTAAGTTCCATCTAATGATTTCATACGCCCGATCAAGTTCTCATTACCTATTCGATCTCCACGTGGATGGGGCGTAAACCATAATATACTAAACCCTAATATATGAGTCATAAGGGAATAAAATCATGTTATGGTTATGTGACTTTAAAAAGAACAAAAATGAATGATTGGAATCCTACATAGTGAGACGGTTTGAAAAAAAAAAACGTATAGAATGGAATGATTTTAATGGTTGGGAGAATAATCACATTTATATATATACATATAGGTATGACGTATAAATATTTACGAGCGGGAATAAAGTTATACTTTAGATTTGTATCGGGCGAATATTAAATGCCTATTTAATTATATATATATATATATAAATAAACATATATGTATAGGTTGGAGTTAATAAAGTGATCTTTGAGATTTTATAGGTAGGATAACAAACACCTATATATATATATATATATATATATATATATATATATATATATATAGAGAGAGATCTATGTTAAATTGAAAGCAAGTTGTATTTTAGATTTATATGGTTAGGGTATTGAATATCTATATATATATAAACATATATATATATATTGGATTAATAACGTGGCACTTTATTTGGGGTTATTATATTGCACTTTAGTTGAAATTAATAAGTAAAGGGTGTGAACTTCGGTACTGAAATTCACCATAGGTATAAATTGTATTTAAACTAGAAACAGAAAGTTTGCTAGTGGAACTGAAATACGTGGTCTTGAAAAAAAAAAAAAAAAATTTGGGAGGTGTTACAAATGGTATCGGAGCACCAGTTACAACAATTTGGGCTGTCAATTTGTGCTCACTGATTTTTACATACTTTGTTTTTCTGAAATTTTTATAACATATTTTTTTTTTTGAAGTTTTATAAATTTTTGCTAATCTGTGCTGTAAGTGTGTACAGTTGAAATGGCTGAAGGTGAAGGGATTTATGTGGATTTGCGGGATGAGTTTGCTACTCCAGATCCCAATGCCCCGGTAATGGCTATGTTGCACAGGCTGCAACGAGAATTGGCTGAACTGAGAAGCCAGAATGACATGTTGTCATCAGCCAGTAAGGAGCAGGAAAAGCTCATTAGAGAACTAACTTCCTGAAACAGCCAGGAAGGCGAAGGTTCCGGAAAGAGAAAGATGGATGAGTCTGATGATGATGATGGTGCTAGACAGCAGCATAAACAGAAAAGAGAATTGCAGGGAGAATTTAGAAAGATCAAACCTCCCTCCTATGATGGAGAAAAGGAGGAGGATGCTGAAGCTTGGTTGTTGAATATGATAAAGTATTTCCAAGTATATGAATATGAGAGCAATCTGAAGGCCAGACTAGCTGTGTACCAGCTACAAGGAAAGGCTACACTATGGTGGGAAGAGACAAAAATAGTGCATGCCATTGATGAAAAAAAAGTTACTTGGGAAGATTTTCAGACTAAGTTCAAAAGTCGTTACTTAAATGAACAATATTATGATGATAAAGCAAAATAATTCCATGAACTTAGGCTAGGGCAGCTCACTATTGATGAGTTTGTCACTAAGTTTACTAATTTACTGAGGTATGTCCCTTACATTAGGGAAGAAAAGGAAAAAGTGAAAAGGTTTTTAAATTGTTTGCCTATTGTGTACAAGGAGAAAATTGAGTTTGACAACCCAAAGACCATGGATGAAGCTGTTAGAAAAGCAATATTATGCTATCAGCAGTTTAAAGGTAAAGCTGAACAAGGGAAGAGTTGGATGAACAAGGGTGAGTTCAAAGGAAAGAGACCAAAACCAGCATATTTAAGGAATTTTGGTAGAGATCATCAAAGGAAAAAGTTCAGCAAACCAAAAGAAAGTCAAACTGCTCAGTCCCAAGTGGTTTCAAAACCAGTAGAAGGGAACAACAAAAAGGAAGGGACAGTCAGAATGAAGGAACCTCTGAAATGTTGGGGCTGTGGAGAACCCC
Organism: Pinus albicaulis; assembly: GCA_034641835.2. Classification (NCBI taxonomy): domain Eukaryota; kingdom Viridiplantae; phylum Streptophyta; class Pinopsida; order Pinales; family Pinaceae; genus Pinus; species Pinus albicaulis. The sequence goes on from CM076579.1 coordinate 65,302,116, forward strand.
ATATGATGAGGGACTGCCCCCATCAAAATATACACATGATCAACAGAGAGCGAGAGGCAACAACAGTAAATGACATAGCCAGAAATATACCAACTATCAGTGCAGCCTTGGAAAATCGACAAGCAGAACATCAAGCAACCATGGTGGAAATGGAGGGTAAGATTTCTGACCTACCTATTACTGTTTTGATTGATCCAGGTGCTTCTTTGAGTTGCATTAGTCCTGGAATTGTAGAGAAATGTAAAATTAAACCTGAAAAATTTCAGCAGTCATGGTTGGTACAGCTAGCCACTGGAACTAAGAGGAAAGTTACACATAAGTTGCCCAAAACAGCAATACAATTAAATGGGTTTCCAACAGAAGTAAATTTGAACATATTGCCATTAGGATCCTATGATCTACTGATAGGAATGGATTGGCTAGAGAAGAAGAAAGCCCTGATGAACTGTTGGGATAAAACCCTACATTGTGTGGATGAAGAAGGGAAACCTTTTACACTAAAAGGGAAACAAAAACCCATTTCAGTAAGACAAATATCAGCCTTACAATTGAAAAGAACAGCTAGAAAAGGATATCAAGTATATGCAGTGCATGTAGAAGAAATAGAACAGCAAACTGAGGAAGAGTTACTAGATGCTATACCAGTCATCAGAGAATTTAAGGAAGTCTTTCCCAAGGAAATCCCTCATCTTCCCCCCAAAAGAGAAATTGATTTTTCAATCGATCTGGTACCACGAGCAACACCTGTTTCCCGAGCACCTTATAGAATGAGCCCTCCTGAACTAATGGAACTGAAAATGCAATTACAGGAATTGTTAGATAAAGGGTATATAAGACCAAGTGTGTCTCCTTGGGGAGCCCCGGTTTTATTTGTGAAAAAGAAGGATGGAACTTTTAGGATGTGTATTGACTATTGTCAACTGAACAAGTTGACCATTAAGAATAGATATCCACTTCCTAGAATTGATAATCTTTTTGATCAAGTGAGAGGAGCTTCAGTCTTCTCCAAGATAGATCTAAGGACTGGGTATCACCAGCTTAGAATTAAAGAAGAAGACATCAGCAAAACAGCATTTCGAACCAGGTATGGGCATTATGAATTTGTAGTCCTACCTTTTGGTTTGACGAATGACCCTGCCACCTTTATGTGTCTGATGAACAGTGTGTTGAATAAGTATTTGGACAAATTTTTTATTGTGTTCATAGATGATATCTTAGTCTATTCTAAAAATGAAGATGAACATAAGGAACATCTGAGAATAGTGTTGTAAACTTTAAAAGAAAACCAGCTATATGCCAAGTTCAGCAAATGTGAATTTTATAGAGATAAAATTCAATATCTGGGTCATATAATTTCTAAAAAAGGGTTGGCAGTTGACCCTGAAAAGATAAAAGCCATTAAATAATGGCCAGTTCCCACTGATGTCTCAGCAGTAAGATCATTTATGGGAATTGCAGGCTATTATCGCAGATTTGTGGAGAGATTTTCTGCTATAGCAAATCCCATAACCTCATTACAAAGGAAGGGTGTTAAGTTCGTGTGGACTGAGAAATGTCAAAACAGTTTCGAACAATTGAAACAAAAACTTATTTCAGCCCCTATATTAAAAATTGTTGATCCTGATAAAGAGTTTGTGGTATGTACATATGCTTGCAGAGAAGGGCTGGGAGGAGTCCTGTTACAGGAAAATTCAGTCATTGCCTATGAATCTAGGAAACTGAAAGTACATGAACAGAATTATAGTGCATATGATTTGGAATTTGCAGCTGTTATTCATGCTTTAAAAATGTGGAGGCACTATCTTTTGGGGAAAAAGTTCACATTGATGACTGATCATATTAGCCTCAAATATTTCTTTTCCCAAACTGACCTGAATGCAAGACAAGCTAGATGGCTGTCTTTTCTAAGTGAATTTGATATGGACATAAAACATATCAAGGGAAAAGAAAATAAAGTTGTTGATGCCTTAAGTAGAAATGCTTGTCAACATTTAAACAGCATTGGGAGTAGTGCCCAGATGGAGATAGAGGAATTGGTGGGAAAAGCAGCAAATCAAGATCCCAACTATGAAGCACTCTTGGTGAAACTACAGAAAAGGGATAAAACTGATTTCACTAAAAACCAAAAAGGGCTGCTCTATTACAAAAATAGGTTGTATATTCCAAATATAGAGTCATTGAAAAGAGAAATTCTAGATGAATATCACAAACAGCCCTATGCAGGACATCCAGGATACCAAAAGATGTTAACAACCTTGAAGAAGAAGTTGTTCTGGCCAGGAATGAAAAGAGATGTGGCAGAGTATTTAGGTAGATGTATGGAATGTCAGTTGGTCAAAGTTGAGCATCAACACCCAGCAGGGCTTTTAAAACCTTTTCCAATTGCAGAATGGAAATGGGACACAGTTTCCCTAGATTTTATAACAGGATTACCCAAGACTAAATATCAACATGATTCTATAATGGTGGTAGTAGACACTCTCACAAAATATGCTCACTTTATACCAGTCAAGTCTACCTTTGGAATAGCTCAAGTAGCAAATGTTTTCCTAAAGGAGATAGTAAGGCTTCATGGAGTTCCCAAGGTGATTGTATCAGATCGAGATGCTAAGTTTACAGCAGCATTTTGGAAGGGATTGTTTGCAGGAATGGGTACTAAGCTGAATTTTAGTACTTCCTATCACCCTCAAACTGATGGGCAAACAGAAAGGACAAATCAAATTTTAGAGGATATGCTGAGAATGTACGTGATGGATAGGCCATCAAAATGGGAAGAGTATCTGCATTTAGCTGAGTTTTCCTATAATAATAGCTACCAATCCTCTATTAAGATGAGTCCGTTTGAGGCACTCTATGGGAGAAAGTGTTGTACTCCTTTGAGCTGGAGTCAACCAGAGGATAAACTGGTGTTGGGACCAGATGCACTACAAGAGATGGAAAGAATTATCAAACAGATACAAAGGAATATCAAGACAACACAAGATCTTCAGAAAAGCTATGCTGATAAGAAAAGAGTGCACCGAGAATTCAAAGTGGGGGATCATGTGTATTTACGCATCAAACCCAAAAAGAGCACACTTTATGCTGGAAGTTGTGCAAAAATTGCACCTAGATATTGCGGGCCTTTTGAAGTTTTAGAAAGGGTAGGACCAGTGGCTTACAAGCTGGCCTTACCACCCCATGTTAAAGTGCATAATGTGTTTCATGTTTCATTATTAAAAATATATGTGCATGATGCTTCTCACATAGTTGATTGGAATGTTGTATAGGTGGAACCAGAAGGGGATTTTCTGCCAGAACCGCTTCAAATATTGTAGCGGGAAGAAATTGAATTAAGAAACAGAACAGTGGTCAGAGTAAAAGTGCAGTGGAAGCACTTTACTGCTGAAGAAGCCACCTGGGAAAGGGAAGCTGAAATGATGGAAAAATATCCATTTTTGTTTAAATGAACTCTAGTAGTTGAATAAGAACACCGAGGACAGTGTTTATTTTCAGAGGGGGAATATGTAACACCCCCAATTTGTGTGTTGAATTTTTAAAAAGTCGGACATTTGAATTTTAATCTGAAATTGGACCCCAAAAGGGATAAGTATGGTGTGAATGTAATTACATATTTTATTTGAGGAAATAAATAAAATGATTGTGCATTTTGACCAAGATGAGAATTAGAGATCACTTGCCAAATCCATGAGGATGGATAAGGCAACAAATCCCCAAAAATCTTTCAAAAATTCTTGAAAGAAATTAATTTAGATTTGAGGAGGAATCTAAATTTCCCCAATGAAGAGGAGTAGTTGGGAAGAGGTGAGAAAAAGCTGGAAAAGCTGAGGAAAAGCTTAAAGCAGCTTTAAAGAGTCCCAAAATGGGAAGCCTAGGCTAAACAGAAAAGAAAGCATCCTGCTATTCTGGACGCAGAATTAGAAACATGCTTTGGGGAAATATGAGCTTAAATAAGCTGCTCCTAGGCAGATCAGAGGTTGATCTGTCCTAGGAGGTGATCTCAGCTCGGGGGTGAATCCTGGGAGAAAAAGAGGATTCTAAGGTTGGGAGGTTGGTCAATTGCAATATTGGTATGTCCCTGAAATTTTCTGTTCATTCTAATGTATTATGGTATGAATTAGCTACATATAAAAAAAAAGAATTTAAGAGAATCTGTATGTTGATTTTGGTACTACATTTAACAGAGTCCATCATAAGGCTTTCACCTTCCAGATACTGTTTAGTTGTAGACCAGATATCCATGGAGTAGAAACCCCAGAAACTCTAAACCAAGGATGGTTTAAATCTGAAGTTACTTAGTTCCCATAGATAATTAAATATTAATTGGTTCCTGTAGATATAAATGGGATGCTCTTATGTATGATAGGAAAATGTGACATCAGAATATATTACAGCAGAACTTGAGTATATATGGTACATAGCAGAAAGGAAGTAAGCAAGATATTAGAATATGAAAAAAAAAAAATGGTGCTAGAGAGAGAGTAATTCTACTCTATATGAGTATTGTAACATTTATAAGGGTATAGAGTGCATCTCTAAATCTATTCTTACTACTTGTAAACCAGTATCGTAGAAAAATACTTGACTTATAATTAAGGCCCTCTAGTCAAGTACTATTAATTACATATAGGTATGCCTCAAAAGAACAATAGAAGTTAAGAGTAAGTGCTCTAGAACATGTGTTTGAATTCTTATTAAACCATAAAGTAAATCTACATTATAAAAGGGTGATAGTACTTCAAGCAATTATAGAGTATTTTGTATTTTAACTTCCTCTCTAACCCTTCAAAATAAACATTAGGCAATGGAGATTATCGATGCTTAAGGTATACTATCACTTGAACTATTGATTATTTATATATATATATGCTAAACAAATATATATATATATATATATATATATATATATATATATATATGTACTAAGTGTCGAATACTATACAACTAGGTCCTTGTTAGGCATCGGCTACAAATGAGCCACATATGTGTATATACCTAAATTTTATAAGATCATAAGGCCGATATAAATGAAAATTCTACATTTATACGATACATGTTAAAAAGGAAACATATAAACCATATGAAACATATGAAACAATGAGACCTATATGCCCAAGGTAAATACGAATATGATGACACCTATAAACCATATATGTGAACAGAATAAACCATGAATAATAATTGTATATATATGAACTATACATGGCAAAAAGGAATTGTTTATATGAATCGGTTCTGTTTAAATGAGTTACATGCAGTTACGGCCAAGGAATTTCCGCGTTAGTCAAACTATAGAAGAATATTACCAAACCTAACTACAGAAATGCCGAGAGCAGGTATTCATCTATGCAGATCGACGATAGCCGGTATAATAAGACCGATATATATACATATACCTAAATCAAAAAAAAAAAGGGGGAAAAACAAAATATGGAGAACCTTCGATGCTTAGGTAAGGTAAGAAATATGATTTTATACCTGTAAGAACCATTTACGCGCAGGCGGGGCCTCTCAGGAGGCGAGAGCGTGGTAAGTTAACTCTGCCTGTATAAAAATAAAACGATTTTGGTGACAGGGCCCTGTAAGGCCGAATAGAGAAAAACACAATTAAATCGTTATTCATCACAGTGACGGGAGATAAGGGATTTTAATGGGAGACTGCCGAAGGGTCGGCTAACACAGGAGAAAAATAAAATGACAGCATTATTTAAGCCGAGTTGTAGATCCAACTCAGCGAATCGCTAAAATCGTAAGACGGTTCTTTCTGTATGACCTCTTAGGGTCGAATAGAGCCAACTAAATGAAATCGTTGTATTCCCGCAGTGATATCATGTGAATGATCATCACTGGGTAAACGCCAGAGGATTAGCCAATGCCAAACGAAAGAAAACGATAATCATTTAGTTCCATGACAGAGAACCGGTCGGCTCATCTCTGTGGAGGTGATATTGGCGACTTCTCGTCCCCCTCCTGTGTCGACATGAAAGTCAAAAAAAAAAAGATAGCAGATGTATTTAAAAAGGAATTAACAATAAGAATGAAAATAAAACGCAATGCCGGCCAGTTCGAATAGAATTGCTAGGTCATTAACCTGGTGTACGCACTGAACCACAACCTGCATGGCAACAGTGAGGAGAGTTTAAAATATACCCAGTGCACATATCATAAACATAAACGCTGGAAGAATGAGGAAATTGTAATACACAGCGACATGAATTACAGGAGTTGGTTACCAGAGTAGGCCAAGGGAAGCTTGGGAACAAGCAGGTTTCTTGCACCAGCAGAGGACATAAAAAACGCGGAACCAGAGGTTCTCCTGCACAAATGGAAAAAAAACGCATGCATCCTGGTTCTGCCATTCCACAGAGAGAAGTGGGAAGGGCACACCTGAAATGAAATAATAATGAACAAAGGGGGGATTTAAAAGGTGAACCAACAACCCTAACCCTAAAATTACCGTATCCCTCACAAAAGCGCGTTGCAGGGTTGGCGTACTGATCACAGCTTCAACCCTAATCCATGTCGACCTCTGGTAGCGCAGAATTCGTCGCAGGGTTTTAGAGGTTAGGTGGAGTAGGTAAGACCCCTATGCTCTCATAACCATTGATTATCTGCAACGCTAATTCCGTGCATCGAGCCAGTGGGAGGTCTACACGGCTGTGCGTTCGTCCTGCTGCAGTGACCTTTACTGAAGGCACGTAGAGCTGGAAGCACAGAGGAAGGAAGAAGATGCAGACCGCCGTCACCTCCGGTGCACCACCTGCACACTCCAGCATATAATCGACCTTATCAAATCAGTATGTGGCGAAAAGATGTGAAATCGTATGTCTGGCGGTCACACACAAAATGTTTTGGGCAAAATAGCAGAGGTAGTTCACATCACTGGTATCTGCACTGTTGTGGCGGAGGTAAATTAGTAATGGTAGTATGCCCATGGAAAAAAAAAAACAACCAAGAACGCAGGTACACGCCACCGTAGCATATCGTGTAAGTTTCCTCTAATGATTTCATACGCCCGATCAAGTTCTCATTTCCCATTCGATCTCCACGTGGATGGGGCGTAAACCATAATATCTAAACCCTAATATATAAGTCGCAAGAGAATAACATCATGTTATGGTTACGTGGCTTTAAAAAGAACCAAAATGAATGATGTGAATCTTACATAGTGTGACGGGTTGAAAAGAAAAACGTATAAAACGAAATGATTTTAATGGTTGGGATAATAACCACATTTATATATATATACATACGGGTACGACGTATAAACCTTTATGAGCGGGAACAAAGTTATACTTTAGATTTGTATGGGGCGAATAATAAATACCTATTTAATTATATATATATATACATTTAAATATATATATATAAATAAACATATATGTATAGGTTGGAGTTAATAAAGTGATATGTGAGATTTATAGGTAGAATAACAAACACATAGTCATTTATATATATATATATATATAACATAGAGATCTATGTTAGATTGGAAGCAAGTTGCATTTTAGATTTATATGGTTAGGGTATTGAATATCTATATATATATAAACATGTATATATATTGGATTAATAACGTGGCACTTTATTGGTGTTTATCATATTGCACTTTAGTTGAAATTAATAAGTAAAGAGTTTGAAGTTCAGTACTGAAAGTCACCATAGGTATAAATTATATTTAAACTAGAAACATAAAGTTTGCTAAGTGGAACTGGAATACGTGGTCTTGAAAAAAAATAAAAATTTTGGGAGGTGTTACACTTGTCAAGGATTCTGTCACATGTCAAAGCTCAACCTTCATTGCACATATATCATTTTCATATTGTTTAGGATCTAGGTATCGCAAAATGGGTAAGCTAATATTGTCCCCACAAAGCAACTATTTAGGCTTTGGTGAACAATCTAATTCATTTTCATATTTTTTTAGGATCTATCCATAGCAAAACTCGTAAGCTAAGATTGTCCCTTCAAAGAAAATATTCAAAGTTTTAATTCGAGCATCAAGTTGTCGCCTTCAATTAGAATCATTTATTAGTTATATAAAAATTACGAGGTTACACATGTCTTCATCATCCACCACGTTTATTGAAATCTTAAAAAAACATTTCTTTAAATTTTTGTCATCTGATGTAGAACCAACCATCCTCTACGACGTGACATACTCGCCGAAATTATTTGTTAGAGAGATCTGTGGGATATAGGAAAAGGAAAAATGGTATTCATGGATGCGAGCATTTAGTAACATGTCTTCTCATTTAAGAAGGATCCAAATGGTTATACTATCCCTACAAAAGTATCATTCGAGGGTTTTAACGGGGAAAATTTGTCACACATGTCATAGTATTAGGTGCCTATATTTGTCGGTCGTCGGTAGTCCGGCTTCAAATTTGCAGCAAATTCCGGGTCAAGTAAAGTCAAGAAAATATGTGATTATCAACAAAATATGCTAAATTATTCAACATACGAAACAAATAATATCGTCATATTTCTATCCTTTGTAATCTTTGTAACTTTACAATCCTAGGAGTTGTTAGTAATTACATGTTTTCTACGTTTTAGTTTTGAATGTTGATCATATGCCTTATTGTTTAGTGTCAACCCGACTTCTCGCCTGGAAGATGATAATCTACAACATTTTGAGAATGTGCATGATAAGGAAATTTATATATATATTTGAATGTAGGTTAAGAATCTTCGGATATTAGTGTTGCTCCTTCCATGACATAGGTCGAATACTTCAAGAGATATGCTTGTTACACAATAATCGTATTGATTCAAGATGTATACTTGGCATGGGACGATTGCAAGTCAAAATGAAAACGAATTCATATTCCTAAACTGCAAATAGACAATTCCAACAAATCCCCAATGAGTATTCAATATAGTGTAACAATCCTAGCTATTGTTAGGCATAGAAAGAAAGATACTTCACCACTTTTAGGTATCAAAAATAAATTTAAATCCATAAGAATTGGTCCTTGAATGTATATTAAACATGACATAGCAAGCACCATACAAAGCACGAACCCAAAAATTAAAAAAAGGCAACATAATGATGACTATATTTTAGCGATGGTTAGTTCTTTAATGAGAAAAGCACGATAAATACCCCTAAAGTGTCTTGTTATATCATAATGTTTCTCCATTATCTATAACGTGCGGTTTCTAGTATTTTTTATGGATTAATTATCGCCTAAATGTGTCTGGGTACGCGTAAGTCTATATATTAGTTTATAATCTACGTTATGCAACATGTACAAGATTAACATCTAAAATTTCACATATATGTGCTTTACCCATTTTCAAAATATATGTTAGTTAATACATACGTAGGACTCATATATGCCAATAAAAGTTTAACTAGATGGGCATACCAATTTCTTTGACTAGTTCTACCCAACCGTAGAGTTCTCTCTCCGTAAATCACCCAGAAATTTACTCTAAAGATGTCTTTTCCGCTTTTCCGGCTTTTTTCTTCTTCTTCCAATTAATTTCTTCTTCATTGGGAGAGTCTAGATTTTTATCTCCAAATCTAATTTTGTTAATATTTGCCACAATGATTTTACGGAAGATGTGGGAGAAGTCTCATCACCTTATCCGTAATCACTGTGGTTAGGTTTGAGATCTCAATTCTCAATCTAGTCATTGCACACACAACTTTTTATTTTTATTTTTATTAATTAAAATAACATAAGTCCACACACTAGATCTCATTGGGATCCACTTCCTCTTTGGAATTATTCAATTGTCAATCAAAAATCATTGAAACTAGGGGGTATTACACTTTCTCTATGACTGGTAAAGAAAAGACTATGATAACCTAAAATAATGCTTATTCTCAAAACAAAGAAAATGGGGAGTGTTATTTGAGAAGAATTAATGAGATATGGTTGTGGCGAAAGAATAAGAAACATTAATTTTTCATCGTATTGTAAATCTTAGCAAAAGTGAGTAGTAAAGGACTTGACCAAAAATTGAAGGCAATCATCACAATCTATAAGACATGCCAAATTGGGAAGAAAGAAGCAAGGTTTCTTTCAAAACAAAAGAACTATGATGCACCAAAATTTATAAGTGGCCCATGCATATTTATATGGGCCTTCACGAATTAATGACTGGAAGTTTTGAATGATACTAAATATTGGTTATTGAATATTACACAAAAATTAATTGGGATGAACTCTTAATGGAGAAATTACAAGCATTTGAAAAGTTTAAATTTAAGGTCATAGAAAGTTGTGGAATTTAATTTAAATGGGTTTTTGAAGTTACTTTCGTGAATAAAATTGCATAAAAAATACAATTTACAATTGCACACACTCCTGAGTAAAATGGACTAGTTGAAAGCATAAACAAATGAGTGCAATAAATGGCAAGAGAAAAGACGGATGAAATAAATGTTCCATATTCATTTTGAGATGAATATGTTCATACAACTAATCCAAATTTTAAACAATCCGCATCTTTGGCAAAATAGTGATAAGACACCTTACAAACGTGGCATGGAAAATGAACATCAATCAAGCACTTTAGATTTTTTAGCGCAAGTGTTGCATAGAAAATAATGGTAAAATATTGGGTAATTTCATCTTTATGGGGATGATGAAGGAATATTTTTAGGATATTCAATAAAAAAGTAGAGGGCTATATATGCTATAATAAAATGTTACACAAAATAGTTGATTTTATTTATGTAAAGGTTAATGAGGATTTAGCTTTCAAAAGCAAGCAAGAAATGTTCGTTAATATATGTTATTATACCATCAATGAATAGGAAGGAGATAATATTTTAAATAAAAAAGAAAAGAGGTAGAAGACACTCATCCAAAACCTATTTCAAGGTATGTACAAAAGAACCACTTTGAAAGTCAAATTCTTCATATTAAGGAAATAGGGTTCAAACTAGAAAAAAACTAAAGAGATTTGTAGTCAAGCAAAGATTTACATCTTGTCCATGATCAAACCTAAAAAATTCTTTCAAGAGAGAGAAGAAAAATATTGGATAGGCACCATGAATGAGGAATTAAATTAAATGAAAAATAATTAGACTTGGGAATTAGGTGCAAGACCTATAAATAAGAATGACATTAGGAAAATATAGGTCTTAAAGAACACATTAAATGATAGTGGACAAGTTATTAGAAACATCCATATTAGTTTGAAAATGTTATGCATGGGTTTAAGGAATAATATTTGAAGGCTACTTTTCTCATATAACAATATTGGAAGTAACTATAATCTTTCTTGCATTTTCATGTCATAAAATCTTCAAATTATATCATGTGGATGTGAAATTATCATTCATGAATGGATAACTTGAAGAAGAGGCGTATACAAAAAAAACCTTAATTTTTTTCAACTATTACACAATCTTGATGATGTATGTAGGTTGAAAAAGGAACTATGGACTCAAAGCGGCACGAAGGGCATGAAATCGTATTTAGGGAAATACATATAGAAGAAAGGCTTCAAAATTAATGAGGATAATAATATGATAATGCGGATATTTTTTTTTTTTTTGTTGACAATATAATATTTGGAACTAATGCGGTTTCACTAAGCCAACAATTCATAGTTGAAAAGGAAATTTGAATTTCAAATTTCTATGCATGGAGAACATGTTATTTATTTTTTGGTAGAATACACAAAGTTCAAAAGGAATTTTAATTTCCCAACAAAAGCATATAAAATAAATATTGAAGAAATTCATAGTGGAAACGAGGTTCATTCGTTACTTACTCCTATGGTCAGCAGGTGTGAAAAGTAAATGTGATGAGTCATCAAAGGTTAATAAACAAAAATCAGATCAATGATTTGTATTTTGTTGTATACTAATAAACACCAGACCAAATATAATGGAAGTTTCTCATTCGGTAGCAAGATCCCAATAAATCCCTAAACAAACAACATTGTTAGGTACCAAAAGAATTTTCAAGTATCTAAAAAGGCACGATGGAATATGGACTATGGTATCTGAAGGATATGAATTCTTTATTGGTTTCATACCTGAGACTTGTATTGGGATAGTTGTATAGATTATAAAAAGAGAACAATTGGTGGTTTATTCTTTCTAGGAAAATCATTGGTAACATTTATACACAAAAGGAAGACTTATGTTTCATTGTATTTTGTTGAAGTTGAGTACATAATAGCGGCATATTTTTGTAATAAATTATTATGGATAAAGAAAAAAATTTGAGACATAAACGTGATGCATGATGAACTTATTCCCATCAAATTTGATAATACAAGTGTAATAATTATATCCAAGAATCTTATTTTCACTAAGACTAATCATACACCCATCAAATTATCCATATCACAGGAGAATGTATTCGATCAAATTGTAAGGTTAGAATATATATCAACAAAGAAAAATAGTTGATATGTTCTAAATCCTCTTCGTAGATAGCCCTTTGGGTTCTTAAGATAGAATTTAGGAGTGATATCTCCGCGTGTTGTTCGATAACTTCTTCGATATGAGATTAATTATCTAAATTAGTCAAGAATAGTTGTATGCTTAAACAACCAAATATAACCATGGAAAGTGAACATAGAGGTATTCCCAGATCAACATAAGAAGTACAAGGTTAAAGGGGAAACAATTGGAGATTATTACCTCGAGATTTTAGAAAGTAAAGAGGAAGAGAGAAAGAAAATATAAGAAAAATATTATGGTTACAACGAACATAAATGAGAAATTCACAAACGGAAATATCCGTGATTAAATATGCAATCAAAAAACCATATATAGTTGAAAAAGAGTGAATAAATAATGTATGTTGTGCATTATTTTAAGTAAAGAATGATTAAAGTGTAGGAGTCCAAACATTGGAGTACATTGAGATAAGAATCTGAACAACATTTAGTATGTTCATTGAAATTAAAATTAGTAGTTTTATATATCCTTTTAGAGGAGAATAGTCGAAACGGGGAGGGTCCTAAAATTAGAATCTTAAAATCCATGCAATGAAGTGAAGTGTCGAGGTGAAATAATAAAATATGAAATAACCTCAACAGAATTTGCATTAAAAATTTTCATGGGGAGGATGTACTTAAAATAAGAGTCATCAACAATATTATGTTCCTCGGGGAGAGAACAGAGCATCCAACTCCTTTTCCATTGATGTCAAAAGGGGGAGAATGAACAAACAACGAAATCAAAATAATGAATTGTTTTGATGAGTACATATATGTTGAATAAGAAGAATACGGTTTTCCGGAGTAGTATTTCCATATTTGACCAAGAATGTTTGAATGTCTTGCCATCAATTCCAAATGGGGATATTGTTGAGAAAAATATTTTAATCGATGTCAAAGTTATCCATTGTTGTCATTGATGTTAAACTTCAATTGTTGACGCATATTTTTTTTAAGTTTGCGGAGGAGCTTGGAGGGGTATATTTTTGGAAATTGTGAAGTATTTTTTTTTCAATGGCTGCGGTCAAAAAGAGAAAACTAATTTTTTCATTATATATTCTTCTTAGAGACCCTTATCTTTGGTATATAAACTTTAAAAAATATCATCATAGTTGATGAAAATTGAAGTATGTGAAGGTATACGATGAAAAAAATATTGGATTTAGGAAATATTTGAGCCACTCGAGAATATGCGCAAATGAGTTGGATAAAAAATTATCTAGACTTATCCTTAAATTGAAAATCATATAACGAAATGGAACATTTGGACTTGTCAAGAATTCAAACACATCAGAATTATGAAAAATAAAGGGTATGATAATTTTTTATGGGAACATCAAAGTCAATATAGACTTATCTAGATATACAAAGGAGATCATGAGTCGAAGTCTTTGCAAACTAGAAAAAGAGCTAGGTCTAGATATGATTCATAGTCCTGTTGGGTTCTATCGATCGCGGTTCTACATCGTGTAGGGGTAAATCTAGGCATCTACAAATATGAAATACTTCACATTGTACAAAATCTGAAAATCAAGATCCCTAATGAGTTTATGAAGAAACTAGGTATAAAAGTTAATGGCATCTTCACCTCTAAAAAGTTGTAAAGAAAAAAACTTGAAAAAACTTTGGATTGGTCCTATATATACACGAATGATGTGGAAAATTACATGGATTATGAAGTGGCATGTAGGTGATCATAGTAATATATGGAAGAGCATGATAGGAAAAACGTAGATGTTGTGGTAGTGCCTAGTGGTGATATCATGGAAAGTGATGACATGGTTCACTCTCTAAAAATGACATGTGGGAGGTGATTTTGGATGTTTTGGATGACAGTGGTCCAAAATATGTGTGACATGTAGCACCATTCAAGGAAGCCACATGGAAGGATTTGATCATCAAAGTGATGTGTAAGATCCTTGGCATTCATGTTAGAAAATCGTGTCTCTAAATGCTTCTTGGTGTTAAGTGTTTTGGAATATGGTAGGAAATGGGACCAAAATAAGATTAAGTTCCATCTGAGCTACTCAAGATCTAGCTTCAAAGGTAAACTATCAAAGTTTGGAACACTTGAATACTAGGTATAATGAAAAAAAAATTTCCATAGTGGAGAAGGTTTTGAAGGAAAGAGCATTTAGGTCATGGAGAATCTAGTGTTGTGGTGTATTAATCACAATTTCAAAAGTTTTGAAATGAATTTATGCCAAATGAAATTAAAAATGAGATAATGCAATGAGTAAGATGAGCTCACAACCCCTACTTCCTTTTAATTTGAGTTGATAACATTAGAGGAAATTTGACCTAAAAGTGGCCATGAAATTTTCATGTAATTTCCATGTCACAATATGTAAACCAATCAAAATCCTTTAAATTTAAAATGTGGTACATGCCTTAAATAATTTTTCAATGTTTAGTTTGTGTATTGGTGAAATATTTTATTATTAATTTGGGCATTCCTGAAATATTTTTTAAATGTTATTTAGCTACCCTACCAATATGAATTAAAATATCGAAAAAGTTCTTAGTGCAATTTAAATATTGATATTAATGAAAAAATATAACTTCAAACCCATTTAACATTAATAACCATGCCCCAAAAAAACACCAAAAAATAGTTAAATAAAAAATACATACAGAAAATTGAATATAAAATATAAATATCGTTAGTTATAATTCAATGTAAAATAGTTAAATATTAATTATTAAATAGTCAAGAAATATTTAAATATAGTTATAATTTAATATCTAATACTTAAATACTTAAAAAAACAACGAACATAATTAAATATAAAATATACTAATTTTTTCTCGATTTGTCTGTGTACGAGATTTGGCTTGAGAAACGTTGACCCGCATCTCTGCGTCAAAATTACCTAGGGATGGAAATGGGCTCGGCCACGATCCTTAAAATGACTATATTCTTTCCCATAGGGTTAAACGAGTGACTTTCACGTCATGGGGTGAATTAATAATATACATCACCATCTATTCTATTCCACGGTGTGAAAAATATATAGTTAAATATAAAGTAGCAAAGAAATTAAAAAATATTAGGAATTTGTCATACCTTGAGCCATAGAATGTGTGTACTTTTGGGTGAAAATCACATAAAAGAAATTTTTCGACGCGTTTCGAACCCGGCCGGTGTGGTTCATCATCGGAACAAGATGAGAAATCTGATCGGGAACCCGAGTTTAACTAGATCGGGACATCTCCAACTGGCCGTTGGAAAAATGGCTAGTTTGACTCGAATAGGAAGAATTTTATTTTTTTTAATATTAGTTATTTTATTATATTTTTAAATTTTTAATTATATTTTTATTATAAGTTCTATATAAAATATAAATCAAATCAAATCAAATAAATACATAAGTAATAATAGTAATATATTAATCTATTAATTTAAATTATAAAAGTAAGTTTCTGATTAAAATTAAAAAAAAAAAAAAAAAATAAATAAAATAAAATAAAAATAAATTCATTAAAAATATAAAAAATAAATTAAATAATATATATATATATATATATATATATATATATATATATATATATATATATATATATATATATATAAAATAAATAAAATAAAAATAAAAAATAAATAAATAAAATAAAAAATAAATAAATAAATAGAAATAGAAATCGAAATAAATAAACAAAAATAATAAAATAACTAAAGAAAAATATAAATAAATAAATAAAAATAATTCTAAAAAGGAAAATTACTAGATTTCAGCCAACAATATAAACTAGAAATTTCACCAAATGTTGAACGTGGTAAAGCCTAAATTTAAATTTGAAAGTAATCGTGACATCTTTAGAATCATTAAATATAAAAAGTAGTACATTTGATTCTAAGATTGTTTCTTTCCACATAAGTTTGGTCCATATTTCTTTCTTCTTTCAAAAAAGATTTTTATGTTTGACAGTTTCTTTTTTTTCAACATTCATAGTGAGAGATTTGAAACTGACATCATTTTAATGTGATGTGCGAATCCATTTTGGGAAGTGGTGCCAAAAAAATTTGATTTCTTAGTCCAATGGTTGGAAGCTCTCATGAGGAGTTGCGAATGATAGAGAGACTTACCTTGGCTTTAGGTGTTAGATGTCTAAGGCTTAGGACTTGAACTCACTAGGCGTAGATCTTGTTTTGGATTTAGTTAATGAAAGTATGAGATGTAATTTTCTCTTAAAATATTTAATTTAATATTATGTGACTTTAACCTAGTGGAAACATAGGAGTGTGTCAATATAAGCAACTCAACCCATTGCGACTTGCCATATAACCGTGGCTAGAAGGTTAACTTCACAAGCTAGCCAAGTAAATTAAATTTTACTGGTAAAAAAATTCTACTATATATGCATGCAAGAGTGAAAGGAAAAAAAAATAGAATAGTAAAACTAACCGAGAAAAAAATGGCTTCGGAATGGGATTTTTTCGAAGATACGGAAGGTAAATAAAAGTACGTAAGTAAAGAAGTGGTTTGTTAGGATTTGAGGAAATAAGTAAAAACAAATAAATTCCTTGAAGATGTGATAGTAATTATGAATAAAGAGGTGGATTCAAATTATGGTTCTACGAGAAAATGCAAGTATCAAAAAACGGTTGGATTCACAATGGGATTTCTGAAGATACCATGGTAAAAATTAAAAAAAAAAAAATCATAAAGATCGATTCCGAAAGGAAGATACTAAAACATGGTCATCTTGAAAAAGGGGAAGAAATTACACATATCAATGCTTAGCATGTTTTTCCACAGGTTTTCTTGAAAACTAATGAAAGTGGTTTCTTATTAATTGAAATAGTTTGAGTCTTGATAGTAATTCCAAATAAAAAGATGGATTTGAATTATGGTTCTACGGAAAATGCAAGCATGCAACGCAAGAAAACAACAAATTGATACCAATGTTAGTCCACTAGATTAGAAAATGTTAAAGCAACATTGACGTTGTGCGCTTTGAATGGATGGCTATCGGCACATTATAGATAAGGGTTTGAAAACGGTATAGCTTCATAATGGGATTTTTTGAAGATAGGATGGTAAAGGTAAAAATATTTTCATAAATGCCAAATAAAAATACTAAAACATGGGTAAATAACTTGAAAAGGGAATAGTAATGCTGCTTCTAATGGGTGTGGGTACATAAGGGTTTGAAAAAAGGTTGGATTGACAATGGGATTTTTACGAAGATAGGATGATAAGAATTAAAAAAACTTTCATAAATATCGATGAAAAAGAAAGATACCCGAACATGGGTAAATAATTTCAAAGGGAATAAATTTTTACATATCAACGCGGCATATTTTTCCACTGTTTCTTGAAAACACATGAATGTGGTTTCTTAATAATTGAGAAATAGTAAAAGAAACAAATAAATTCCTTAAGAATACCAATAGTAATTCCAAATATAAATATGGATTCAAATTGGTGCTACGGAAAATGAAAGAATCCAGTATAAAGGCTGTAAATTGATACGATATTTGATCCCACTAGACTTGTATATATTAAATCAACATTAACCATGCGCAGTTCTAATGGTTGTGGGTACATAAGGGTTTGAAAAAAATTGGCTTCATAATGGGATTTTTTTGAAGATACGTTGGTAAAAAGTAAAAAAAAAATCATAAATATCAATTTCAAAGAAAATGTAACAACAATTAAATAACTTGAGAAAAGGGAAGAAATTACATATCAATGTATCATATTGTTCCATTGTTCTTGGCTTGTATGAAAGTGGTTTCTTAAGAATTAAGGAAAGAGTAAAAGAAACAAAAAAATTCCTTAAGCATGCTGACCGTAATTTCGTTAAGAATGTGATAGTAATTCCAGATAAAAATATGGTTAAATTATGGTTCTACGGAAAATGCAAGCATCAGCAAAGAAAAACAAATTGATACCAATGTTGATCCTGGAGTGCAGAAAATATTAAAGCAACATTAGCCCTATGCCATAGAATGGTTGTGAGGATGTAAGGGTTTGAAAAAATGTTGGCTTTACGGTAAGGAGAATTTTCTAAAAATACGATGGTAAAACATAAAAAGAATACTTTCCTAAAGATCAATTTCAAACCAGATACTAAAACATGGGTAAATAACTTGAAAAGGAAAAAATTACATATCCGTAGCATATTGTTATAGTTTCTGGCTTATGAAAGTGATTTCTTAAGAGTTGAGGAAATATTTTAAGAATGCCAATAGTAATTACGAATGAAAATACGGATTCAAATTATGGTTCTATAGCAAATGCAAGCATCCAACGAAAACAACAAATTGATACATCTTGATCCCACTAGATCAAAAAATATTAAAGCGACGTGGCCTATGGTACATAGGGGTTTGAAAAAGGATTGACTTCATAATAATGGTGTTTACCACAAGTGTTAAAAGCGTTAAAATTAAAAAAAAAACTTTCATAAAAAGTCAATGCAAAAATATAATAAAATATGATAAATAGTTGAAAAGGGAAGGATGTGCAACTTTGAATGATTGTTAAATTTTAAGAGGGTTTGAAAAAAGGTTATTTCACTTAATGGTATTTTTTGAAGATACGATGGTAAAAAGTAAAAAAATTTCCTAAAGATGAATGCGAGAAGTAAGATACTAAAACATGGGTAAATAACTTGGAAAGGAAGAAATTGCATATCAATGTGACATATGAGTACGAGTTTCTTGAAAATACATAGAAAGTGGTTCTTAAATTGAAGAAATGGTGCTCAAGAATACTAATAGTAATTTAGAATAAAAAATATGGATTCAAATTGGTTCTCTGAGAAAATGCACCTACAAGCATCCAACGCAAGAAAACAACAAATTGATACCAATGTTGAGTCACTAGATCATAAAATAAACCAAAGTAACATGACTTTATCTTTCTATTTTGCTTTGAATGGATGTGGGTATAAATTTTGAAGGATTCAATGTAGCAGAACTACTGAATGGATGTAGGTACATAAAGGTTTGAGATTCAATGTGGCAATTCCTATTGAATGGATGTGGGTACATAAGAGTTTGAAGGATTGATGTAGCAATTACTATAGCGTGCCTTGATGTCGACGCTCAGATTCACCCGCCTCCATGACTAACTTTGAAAAACTCACGAGGAAAGTACAACGGACATGGATGTGGCTATCCCTACGGGTTGGTAGGTCGAGAAAATACTATGGTACATCTTGAATTGAGCCTATTTTGGTTGGATATGGATCACAAATTGGAACTAGAGATGTTGTTGAGTATCAATATCGATATGAAGGATACTATGCTTGGATCCTGCTCATGGTAGGTAATAGCACATTCATAGTTAGATGGAAGACACATTAATAGGGCTTTGTGAGTTAGTTATGGTTAATGGAGGCACGCATAAATGAAGGAGGGCATGGATCTAATGGCCTAAAACATTGCACTTGTCTAACATTTGATCCAATGGTGCATAGAAGAAGATTTTTTCAAATAGTGATTCCTTAAGGTGTAAATATATGATTAAATATAAAATAGTAAATAGTTAAAAAGGACAAATATGAATTCTTGGAAAAAAAATAAAAAATTGAGGTGAAATTGTGAACAACTCATTAAAAAAAACACCAAATAAATTCTAGTTGAACATCAAGAGTATATATATAGAAGTTAAATATAAAATATATAAATATGAAATTAAAATATAAATATAGAGAGTTAAATTTAAATATCATATATATATATATATATATATATAAGTATAAAAATAAAAATATTATATTAAATATTTTTATTGAATCTCATGCTAATAAATATTTTTAGACATAGATAAAAGTAAAGTAATATTAAAAGTTGTTTTTATATGGAATTTTGTATTAATTTTTTTATTTTTCTATTTTGGAGACCACTTTTAGGTTGAAATTTCCTCTAATGAGGAGCTAATGATTTAGGTGCTAGTGAAGTCTAGTGTTTAAGGAATTTTAGTAATTAATAGTTTAATGTATCTAACATGACATGGAACACTCTACACTGACATGTGGGGGTAGATTTTGGAACATTAAAATTGATGGTCTAAATAACAGCACCAGCACCACACTCAAGGAAACCACACACGAGGATGATGTCAACAGGTTACTATTGACAGAATCCTTGGATTAAAATGAGAAGATTTTATTTCTCTAAATGTTTTGGGTGTTAAGTGATTTGGCATATGATTGGGAAGTGGAAGGAAAAAAGCTTAATATTCATTTGGAGTATTGATGATTTTGATTCAAAGGAAAATTTAAGTTGGGCTTTAGATGCATAAGTGTGTATAAAGGATTTTTGTTGAAGAAAATGTTTTGAGGAAATGCGTTAGATTCATGGATAATACTAAGCTGCGTTGTAAACACTATGCAGAATTTTTGAAAATACCTCTTGAATGGATTGAAAAACTAGGTAGATGATCTCAAAACTATGTGAGTTCTTTGAACGGGGTTGAATTAGCGAGAGAAATTTGTAAGGATGGAAAATTATCTTAAATTCGAAGCCTTGGCGAATCTTACTATAATCCTGAAAATATGAAACTTATAAAATGATTCTGATACATTGGGTAAAAATATTAAATTTCTTGTGATTTTATAAGTCTCTATTTTTAGATGCATCTTTTTTTTTCTTATAAAATTTAGGCAATCAATTTTAAGGAAAATATGGAATTAGTAGAATATTTTGAAAAAACGAGGAAAAATGATCCCATCTCTGAATATTATCCCCACAAAAAATTTTAGGTAGAGAATAAGAAGACGAAGGATTTCAGGTTAACATATTATTATTGTGTGTTTGAACAATTAAATTTACGAATGGTTAAGTACTTTTGTCAATGTATTTTATTGATGTCTTCAAATAGAAGTGAGGTGGAAGCTTGGATAATGGCGATGAAGCATGCTATTTGAAGTCCCATGGTTACTACGGTATTCTATAGAGAATCATCACATTGTGTAGTTGTGGAAGTGCCAAAAAAATATGAATATGATGGTTAGAGTCTAGGCACTTTAGAGGAGATTTATACCTCAAGTTATCAACTTAATTTCTCCAAAAAGTGGCATAGATGGAAAGTATTCTAGAAGAAATTTTGAATGGTATGTTCAATCCTAGAAAATGCCTTTTGGATAATGAGTTACAACCATTTGAATTTCTAAGACAAAAAAGTACTTTTGTTGAGGACTTGGGCATTCTTTTGGACTAAGGTCGGGGTTAGGGGATTCGGACATGCAACCCATGAAGATTGGTCGGAGAACAAATCTCCACCACCCCTTACCCCCGACATGTGTGGGAAAAACTCCTAATTGGGCATGTGAATTATTCGGTAGTATTCGAAGTAGGGAATTGGGCCTAATTCGGACAAGTGAGAGGTCGACTTGTCTAACATTTTTCTAGTGGAAAAACGAAGAAACCCCGACTCTGATAGTAAACCTGTGGGACTCGGTATAGGAGAAAAATTATCATAATGTGATTGGATGATAGTGATACATGACAATAGATGAAGATGACTTCAACATGACATTAGCGATATAGAGAGGATATGTGGAATCCGATTAACCTTGCTATTTTGCAATAGATGTGACTCAAATAGAATTGATATTATTTACATATGGATGTTCCTCATTTCTAGGAGAGGATGTGAACATGAATTTAATCGATGATATGGCAAACCTAGGTACCACTAATGATTTGTTTTGTTAGATTCCTTCAGTGTATTCTGGCCGCGTTGAATGAATAAAATGGGCTAGTCACATCAAAAGAAAATATTCTTTGAAGTTTAGTTGAGCATATGGTAATTGGGGGGGTCGAGGAAACACATTGGTGCATCAGCAGTGGAGCGATTTGACCCATGACCTTCTTAAATCCTAAGAAAGCATTTGAAGAGGTGCCTAGGAGTTATGTGATTTCTCATGTTATTGATAACTTTGCTAACTTTTAAAATTTTATGTCTATTGACAATGTTAATGGAAAATGTAGAGAATGAGCATGGGCCAAGCAAAGAGAACGACTTGCAAAGCTAATTTAATGGGCCTAGTTGAAACAAAACGAGCCACTGCTTAATCTTTGTTTCACACAATGAGGAATTAAATGAAAAATATGGCTACGTATAAAATATTTGATTAAAATACAAGTCATGCCCTGTAACATACCCGATAACCTCGCAAGAAAATGCATGGAGTTAGGAATTTTTTCAAAATATACGAATGTGTAACCTTATAAATTACTTTTTATATTTTACGGATTAACCATTTAAATACCCATCATCATCACTTAGAGAAATATTTAGTAAAAGTCACTCTTGAGTTACACAACCATTAATTGTCTTTGTTGTAGCATATTAGCTTAAATTTCCTGCTATAACTATGCATCGATACCATGATCATTTTAATTCAATTAGTAGATCACCTAATTGATAATATAAGCATCACATCATGGCTTTGACACAATAAAAAATCAGAAATAGACAAATATGCAAACCCGTGAAAGTTGAAAACCAACAAACTTTTGGTTATTATTAAATGCTCGTGAGGTTGTCACCCCCTCCTCAATGGTCCTCAAGGGATTCCATCCCTTGACCATTTTCATCAAAATTACATAGAAAAATAATATTAAACGAAACATAACTGGCCATAGCTATTACAATCATCATGATACCATTGCAGAAGCGAATCATCAATCTACTGTCTTTGTAGTCGGAACTACTTCCTTCGAGTAGATCATCGTACAATTGGAACTAGTAAACCTCGATAGACTAACAACTCTTTATCTTCCGCAATGTTAAACATGAAAAATCCTTTTCTCGAGTCATCCTTCTTTCCCGCCACTGTTGTCATTAGCACACTTCATATCATGATTAAATAAAATATTAATAAACCAATAATAAATATCTATTTCGACACTTCAACAAATATTTGTATGTATGTATAAACATAACCACATTGACATTAATTTCCTTCTTTAACTTCATTTCACATGCATTAGTAACAAATAAATCACTATCAAGCATCCTCTTTCTAACAATCACTAACAAAAATCTCGCATGCACTTTCATATTATTTCCAAAAGAAAGCTAACCTACTATATAATAATATTGTGTGCATGCAAATGCATAACAAGATTTCAAGATAACTATACGACAAGAAATTTCTCTTTTTTCCTACTCTTATGTTTTCTTTTCAAAATGGATTAATGCCAATATATGTTATACTTATGCATGTGAATACATCCCTCTTTTCCAAAAATATCTTTTCCACCCAAGATCTATTCATAATGGTTATTATGTATAAAATGCCAACTCTATTTCAAACAAAGTTAACATACAAGTCATAGTTTTGTGCATGCAATAATATATCTTGTTCTTCCTGCATATAGCTTATATGTTCTTTCCAAAAGAAACTAAATAAATATTTCGTGGAGAAATCAACACATTTCTTTTCCTAGGGTGAAGCATACCACTTATTCTTCCATGCATTCAAAGTGACATTTTCCCTCTCATCCAAAAGATATAACCAATAAATATGCATTATATTCTCCCAAGATAGAGCTATTACCAAAGCTAATCCCTTTAGGTTTACAAAATACATATTATTTTTTCCCAAGAAAAGGGCTAACACAATAAATATTATGTGATTTCATCTTCGTTTTCTCTAGAAATCTAATAATCAAAACTATATTTTTCCCATGCATTAAGCATATATGTTTATATAAATAATATTATATAATAAAGCATGTGATTACCCTTTTCCTCTCCAATAATCTAATCCAATAATGAATCCAAGGATATATTTTTCTCTTCTATTAATTTTGAAGAGTTTTAAAACAATAATTATTTTATGCACTCCCCAATTGTATAATGTTCCAAATGGGAAAAACAAGGCGCGATGAGGAATATCTTAAGATATTCCCACTATGAAATCAAGGAAATATGGAATTACACCAATATATATAAACTAGAGATGGTAGAGCGGGGAATTTACTCGATGCATCACCGGCCAATTCACGAGGAAGGGTGAAATCCTGGAAAACTGTCTCGTTCCGGACTGCAATACATAGAAGAATGGTAAAACACATCAAGTGTGTGCACCAAAATGAAACACTCCTCTCAGTTTTTCCTCTGCCAAGGGAACCTTAGATCTACATATCTAAACAATGGATCCAAAAGAAAGAAAAAGCGTAAGAAGAAGCCGAAATTCCACTCTCGGGAAAAGTACGCAGCCAGGCTCGAGGAGGACATTGTATAAGAAACCCGATGTGAAAATAATGTAGACCAAGGCTTGGTTAAATTATCTAAGGTTGTGTGGGACCTTCAGTGGAGTTTTTAGCAAAAATAAATGAGGTTATAGGATTTAAAACGGATCTCCCACAATCAACACTAAGTGAAAATCAACTAAGGGAGAGAGCTAGTAAATGAAAACCCTCCTTCACGAATTGTGTAGTTGCTGTGGAAGACACGAAAATTAGCCATTACACTCATATTATAGTATGGCATCAAAATAATATCTATAATCAATTTCTTTGTAGATGTAACACCCCCAATTCATGTGTTTGAATTTCAAAGTTAGACATTTGAACTTTAATCCTAAGGTGGACCCCAAAGGATAAATATTTTGTGAATGTAATTAAAAATTTAATTGAGGAAATGAATAAAATAATGTGGTGTAGATTGACCAAAATGAGATTTATGAGATCACTAAATCATGATGATGGATGAGGCAAATATTTCCCCACAATCTTTCGAAAATCCTTGAAAGAAATTAATTTTAAATTTAGATTTTTGAGGAAAAATGCGAATTTCCCCCAATGATGAGGAAGAAAGTAGTTCGGAAGAGGTAAAAAGGCTGGAAAAGGCATTTGGGGAAAAAGAATAAAAACGGCTTTAAAGAGTCCCTAAATTGGGAAGCCTAGGAAAACGGGAAGAAAAGCATCACGAGATTGGACGCAGAATTAGAAACATGCTTTGGGGAACAATAGCTTAAATAAGTTGCTCTTGTATAGATTAGAGGTTGATACGTGGCAAGGAGATGATCTCGGCTCGGGGTGAGTTCTAGGAGACGAAGGACTCTAAGGTTGGGAGGTTGGTCAATTGCATGAGTGGTATGTCTTTAAATTTATTGGTGTGTTTACTTCATATAGTATGAATTAGCTACATATAAAATTTAATTGTATATTAGAATATAAGTTCTACATTTAACGAATCAATCATAAGGAATACACCCTTGAAATTCTACATAGTTGTAGAACTAAAATTACCAATGAGTAGAATCCATGGAAATCTTTAAGCACGATGTTGGTTTCATCCCCCGAGATACTTATTTCTCCACGGAAAGAAATCTATAAATTGGTTTTAATGTTGGTTCATAGCATGATTCTAATATGTATAAATATAGAGAGAAATCGAGTTGTGACCTTAAATTGGGAAATAGAAGAAGAGGAATTGTAAATTTCAATGTGTATTAAAGAACGAAAGTAGAAGTGTATCGACTAATCTTATGAACAGGCACATAATTCATATATAACCGAAGCTCGATGGTACATTTATTTTCATGTAGCGGCCAATACTTTAGCAAAAGAAAACAACTCTTGGTGCAAGAGACTATGCATTGATAGCTATTGTCGGAACCATTCTAATATTAAGAGAACGGAAGTGAAACGACAAAAGATAATTATGCAAATAAACAACATGCATATGCACCATAGCATAGTATATTGAAGTATATGTACTCTAGTCATTTATATACTCCCAAGTCAAGGAGGTAGAATAGTAGATTGTACCATATGTACGTTAAACACAAAAAGAGAGATATAATTATACCTTCTTACACAGATCAATTAGACAAAATATCAGGTACAGGAAATTTATAACAAGGGTATAAAAATAGAAATGGTGATATATTTAACTTTCTCTTACAAGAAGTATTAAAGAGATTTAGCTACGCGACTAGTAAAACTATACATTAGTACGGTATTAGAATGTCATACACGAGGTAGAAAGCCTTCATAAATACAAAAAGGATAGACCTAATGAGCCATTATCGAACACTATAATAAAGGCGAGGAATAAAGATATATCGACCGAATTTCAATGAAGAAAAATAGTACATTAATTTTCTCGGGGTTCATAAACGAAAACATGAGCGAACGATGCAAGGTGATATAAATCTATGAGATTAGCATTTTGACCAAGATATACATATCTATATACAAAAAATCGAAACGAGTATAAATCCTTGTGGCTTCGGAGCGTCTCGAAATGCCAGCAGGAGTAGACATAATTAAATATTCAAGTCGAGACATAACAATGGAATTGTCAGATTTATACAACTCCTAAATAAAATTTTAAGGCACAATACAACGAGCACTACGAGCTATACGGATTCCCTTTAGCTTGATGTTCGGTGAATACCGGCTTGCAAGTCGACAAGCCAACGTTAACGTCGAGACACTATTACTCTCTATGGCCAATGTAGAGACCAAGAAACAATGCTTATATTACCTACACAAGTCAACGACCCAAGTTAAATCCACTATCGCGAGATAAGTAGGACGAATGTGGACTAAGACAAAAGGTACGAGAAAAATGATAGTACTTGGTGGTGAAGTTGAAACCCATCTAGAGCCTATACGCGTACACGGGAGATAGAAAAATTGTTGGCAGGTAAATAAATAATGAAAATGGATCTCAAATCAAAAGACAACGAAATTAGCCTTGCCAGTTAGTATGAGCTCGACCTACACGGAGGTCAAGATGGGAATGAACCGAGAGCGTCGCACCGGCGCCATGGTAATAATCCCCAGAAACCATTGATGCATTTCGGATGGAGGATAACTTCGAGCAAAAAGAGCCTTCGGTCCAAGAACGAGCTCTGGAAGAGAATTCACATAAGAAAAATGCCAAACGAATGGATTCAACACGCACACTCCTAACGCATGAGAGCGGAGCAAACAAATCTCTGCAAACTAACGAGAAATATATGAACGCGATGAAATGGTAACAATTGGATGGATGCAAATCACACGGAACAAAATAACGTCATATGATACATCTAAGTCCAACAATCCTCGTAAGGGCTCGACGAAAAGGAGAGTAAAATTAAATCCCGCGGAGAAGGAAGCCATGATTTAACGGTAATAACCGAGCGGGTACAATGATCATTCATACCGGAATCGTCATGCTAGTATGGAGATATGCCAAAGAATGGCAGGAGCTCGGTGTAGAGCTAGGGCATCAAAAAAGATCTCTACGTCATGAATAATACGCAATCGCTGCGCAGAAAAAAAAAACAAAAAGAACCCTGAACAAAGCCATATGTGAAATTATACTAGGATTGATTAACAAAAACCCTAAAGCCACGAATGAATCGACGAGTCAGCGGAGAGATGCGAGGCAAGTGTGGATCGAAGTATTAATAAGCCAAGTAAAACGTGCATTCAATATCCAACCCAACGAGTAATGCCATTAAATGTCGATTTGAAGTGGCGGTGTTATAGAATTGGCATAGTCGACAAGGTAAGGTGACGGGAGGAACTTTGGATCGTCTTAGACGAATAGTACCGACCAAAAATGGGCGAGAGACTTGTTACTACTGTGTGGAAAAACCAAAAACGAAACAAAAACTATCGTGAGCTTACGTGGTGATTCTCGCGTCTCCATTCAACCATACGATGCATCAAATCCCAAAGCTCATATTACGTGGAGGCCAAATCAGTGGAATTTGTTTGAAATCGAAACAAGGACGAGTGAACAATTAAATCGACTTGATTAACATGTACGCGGATATAACCATGGTCAAGTTCGTTCCATCATGACTTATATGCTATCCACCGGTGAAAACTTGGAGTACGTGGAGTCATAAAGACATAAATCTACATAATTTCATATAGATATATGTATAATTAAAATCGTGGCAAATGTGTGAAACCAAATTGATTCCATCTACGTCCCTTCATGGTCTACGAATATGTCAAACCATTATTAAAGGGTGGGAATTATGAAGTGGATAATATATATAATTTTTATAACCCATTCCTTGTTATGATAATTATAGTGATGGATATTACAAGTTATTTAAATTTCATATGGGTTTCGGATCATTATTGTGCAAGTGGAACAAATTTGACACGGGGGAAATAAATCGAAATGTAGGGAATCGATCCTGGAACGGATTACATTTGTAAAGGAATAAGCATAATCCCTTGCGAGGATTCAACGAAATAATTTGAATAGAAAATTTTTTTTTGGAGGTAAAATGGGAAGTGTGACAAATGGTATCGAGCCCACGTTATAAAGCGGGGGTACAGTAACATTGTGCTCCTTTATTCTTTGTGTATTCAGCTGTATAATTTTAATTATGTGGAAAAAAAAAAATATTTTTATTTTAGTCGGTTGTGTTGAGTGTATACGATGGTGCTGGAAATGGAAGAATGTGGCGAAATTTATGTTGATCTACGTGATGAGGATAATGCACCGAGATCCAAATGCGCCCATGGTTGCTATGTTGCGGGTATTGCAACTTAAGAGTTGGCTGAGATAAAACGAGAATGCAGTTAATCGTACAACGGTGAGAGATGGGGAAAAGCTCATCGGGGAATTAACTTCGCGGAAAAGACAGGAAGGCGAAGGTTAGGAAAGATGGCCAGTAGGTACGAAGATTAGGATGCGGTAAGGCATGAATACAAGCCGAGGAAAAAGGAATTACGGGGGGAATTCCGAAAAATCAAGCCTCCCTCCTATGATGGGGAGAAGGAGGAAGATGTGGAAGCTTGGTTATTGAACATGATCAAGTATTTCAAGGTCTATGAATGATAGCAATGCGAAGGACAGATTAAGTTGTTTACCGGCTACAAGGCAAGGCTACCTTGTGGTGGGAGACGAATATGGTGCATGCCATTGATGAAAATATAGTCACACAGGAAGATTTCCGGAGTTAAGTTCGAGAACCGCTACTTAAATGAACGGTACTATGATGACAAAGCAACGGAATTCCATGAACTTAAGCTTGGGACAACTCACTATTGATGAGTTTGTTACTAAAAGTTTACAAATCTGGCGATATATGTACCCTACATAAGGGAGGAAAAGGAAAAGGTACGAAAGGTTTGAATTGTTTGCCGGCCGTTTTATAAAGAAAAAATTGAATTTGATAACCCAAAAGCAATGGACGAATCTGTTAGAAAAGCCGGATTATGTTACCAACGAGTTCAAAGGAAAAACTGAACAAGGGAAAAATTTGGAGTAGAGAAATAATAATGAGTTGAAAGGGAGGAAACGAAACAACTATTTGAAAAATTTGTGAGGAGATCACCGGCGGAAAAAGTTTAATAAACCCAAGAAAGCCAAAGTTTGCTCGGTCCCAAGTAGCTTCCAAACAAATAGAGGGAGGCGATAAAAAGGAAGGGACGATCAAAATGAGAGAACCCACGAAATGTTGGGGGTGTGGAGAACCCCATCTTTTGAGGAGGCTGTCCTCATCGAAACATTCATATGCTCATGAGAGATCGGGAAGCGACAACGGTAAATGATATAGCCGAAATATACCAAAATATCGGTGCGGCCCTAGAAAATCGGCAAGAAGAACATCGAGCAACCATGGTGTAAATGGAGGGTAAGATTTACGACCTGTACGTCTTGTTACGATTGATCCGAATTCTTCTTTGAGTTGCAATGAAATAAATTGTAGAAAAATGTAACTTAAAAGGCGAAAAATTTCAACGGTCATGGTTGGTACGGCTCGCGATGGAACTAAGAGAAAGGTAACACATAAGCGCCGGAAACCGAGAAATCAAATTAAATGGTTCAAGAAGAAGTAAACTTGAACGTGCCTTGTAGGGTGTTATGATCTGCGGTAGGAATGGGTAGGTACAGGAAAGAAGAAAGCCTTGATGAACCACGGGATAAAACTTTGCATTGTGTAGATGAGGAAGGGAAACCTTTTATTCTCAAAGGGAAAGAAAAACCTATTTTGTAAGACAAATTTCAGCATTGCAATTAAAAAGAAACGACTAGAAAAGGATACCAAGTTTATCGAGTGCATATTGGAAGAAACGAACGAAGGCGGGGAGGAATTACTGAATCTTTCATGCTAGTAATAAGAGAATTCAAGGAATTTTTTCCAAAGGAAATCCTCATCTTCCCCCAACAAAGAGATTGATTTCTCGATCGATGCGGTGCGGGCGCAACTTTTGTCTCCGTGCCTTATCGAATGAGTCCTCTTTGAACTAAAGGAAGCTGAAAATGCAATTGCAAGACTTTTGTTAGATAAAAGGTATATCCGACCAAGTGTATCTCCTTAGGGAGCACGGTGTTGTTCGTGAGGAAGAAGGATGGAACTTTTAGGATGTGCATTGATTATCGTCAGCGCGAATAAGTTGACCATTAAAAATAGATACCCTTTGCCTAGAATTGATGATCTTTTTGATCGAAGTGAGGAGAGCACAGTATTTCAAAAAATTGACTTAGGTGGTTATCTTGACTTAGAATTAAAGAAGACATCGGCAAAACGGCCTTTGAACCGAGGTATGGTCACTACGAATTTGTAGTCCTACCTTTTGGTTTGACAAATGCCCTTGCCACATCTATGTGCCTAATGAGAACGGTGTGTTAAACAAGTACTTGGATAAATTTTTCCTTGTGTTCATAGATGATATCTTGGTTACTCAAAAGTGAGGAGGAACATAAAGAACACTTGGGGATAGTATTGCAAACTCTAAAGGAAAATCGGCTATATGCCAAGTTTAGCAAATGTGAGTTTTATAAAAGATAAGATCCAATATTTGGGTCATATTGTTCCGAACAAGGTCTTGTTGTTGACCACGAAAAGATAAAGGCTATAAAAGAATGACCTATACCGAGTGATGTTTCAGCGATGAGATCATTCATGGGAATTGCGAGGCTATTATCGCGATTTGTAGAGAGGTTTTTACGCCATAGCACATCCCATCATCATTACAAGACGGGTGTCAAGTTTGAATATTTGGAAAATGTCAAAAGCCGAGTTTTGACAAATTAAAATTTGAAACTTACTACGGCCCCTATCTTGAAGATTGTAGATCCGATACGAAATTTGTGGTATGTACGGATGCATGAGAAGGATTGGGGAGGGAGTTATTTTTCAGAAAATTCGGTTATTGCTTATGAATCTAGGAAACGAAAAGGTACGCAGACGAAATTATAGTGCCTATGATTTAGAATTAGTAGGCATTATCCATGCTTTGAAAATAATGCCGGCACTATCTTCTTGGAAAAAAATTTACATTGATATTTGATCATATTAGTCTCAAATATTTCTTTTCAAAAGCGACTTGAATGGAATGACGGTGTTTATCATTTTTAAGTGAATTTGATATGGATATAAAACATATTAGAGGGGAAAAGAAAATAAAGTTATTTGATGCCAACGAGTAGAAATGCTTGTCGGAATATCAATAGTATTGGAAGTAGTGCTCGGATCGATGTAGAAGATTTGGTGAAGCGAGCTGACAAACCCGGACTCCCAATTGTAAAACATACGTGAAGTGAGAAAAAGAGAGAAAAGCTGATTTCACTCAAAACCAAAGGGCCAAATTATTGTAAGCTTGATTGTATATTCCCAATGTAGAGTCCTTAAAAAGGGAAATTTTGGATGAGTACCACAAACAACCATATGCGAGGACATCAGGGTATTTGGAAAATGTGACCCTAAAAAAAGAAGTTACGGCGGGGAATGAAGAGGTATAGCGAATATTTAAGTAGATGCATGGAATGTCAACTAGTCAAAGTTGAACATCGGCATCTCGCCGGACTTTTAAACCCTTTGGGTGCCGGAATGGAAATGGGACACGGTTTCCATGGATTTCATAACGGGGTTACCCAAAACCAAATACCGGCATGATTCTGTAATGGTAATAGTAGATACTCTAACTTGCTAAAGAAACTGCTCACTTTATACCGGTGAAATCTACCTTTGGGACAACTCAAGTAGTGAATGTGTTCACGAAGGAGGTAGTAAGGCTGTGGGGTTCGAAGGTGATTGTTTCGATGAAGATGCTAAGTTTACATCGACCTTTTTGGAAAGGGCTATTTGGTGGTATGGGCACTAGTGAATTTTAGTCTTGCTTACCACCCTTAGACGGAGTGGTCCAAGGAAAGAACAAATCAAATTTTGGAAGACATCTTCCGAGAATGTATGTTATGGACGGACCATCAGTGGGAAGATTACTTGCATTTTAGTTGAATTTTCTTATAATAACGGCTACCAATCACTCATCGAAGTCTGTTTGAGGCACGTAGCAAGTGAAGTGTCGTACTCCTTTGAGCAGGTCGGCCAGAAGAAAGATAAAATTAGTTTTGAGGCCAGTGTTGCAAAGATGAAAGAATTATTAACGGATACGAAGAAACATCAAGACATCACAAGATCGCCGAGAACAATTGTCTTTGATAAGAAAGAGTCACCATAGAAATTTAAAGAACAGGGGAGCATGTGCTTATTTCATCATAAACCCCAAAAGAGCACACTTTATGCTTTGGAAGTTGTGCAAAATTGGCTCCTAGATATTGTGGTCCTTTCAGAAATCTTAAGAAAGGAGTGGGACCGGTGGCTTACAAAGCTGGCCTTACCACCCCATCTTAGAGCTCATGATGTATTTCATGTTTCATTATTAAAAATATATGTGCATGATGCTTCTCACATAGTTGATTAGAATGTTGTACGGGTGGAACCGAGAGGGGGTTGCCAGAACCGCTAAATGTTGGAGCGGGAAGAAATTGAATCGAAGCGGAACGGTAAACGAGTAAAGGTTCGGTGGAAGCACTTTTCTTTTCTTGAAGAAGCTACATGGGAAAGAGAAGGTAGGAAATGATGGAAAAATATCCATTTTTATTTGCACGATGAACTCTAGTAGTTGAATAATAGAGGACGGTGTTATTTCAGAGGGGAATATGTAACACCCCCAATTCATGTGTTTGGATTTCAAAGTTATACATTTGAACTTTAATCTAAGGAGTGAATTTGAAAGGATAAATATTTTGTGAATGTAATTAAAAAGTTTAATTCGGAAATGAATAAAATAATGTGTAGTGCGGATTATTAAAATGAGATTTATGAATCTAACACTAAATCCATTGAGGATGGATGAGGCAAATATTTCCTCACAATCTTTCAAAAATCCTTGAAAGAAATTAATTTTAAATTTAGATTTTTGAGGAAAAATCTGAATTTCCCCAATGATGAGGAAAGTAGTCGGGAAGAGGTAAAAAGTTGGAAATGCTGAGGAAAAGCATAAAACAGATTTAAAGAGTCCCTAAATTGGGACTACTAGGAAAACATGAAGAAAAGCATCCTGAGATTCTGGACGCAGAATTAGAAACATGCTTTGGGGAACAATAGTTTAAATAAGATGCTCTTGTACAGATTAGAGGTTGATCTGTGGCAAGGAGATGATCTCAGCTCGGGGGTGAGTTCTGGGAGATAGAAGGACTCTAAGTTTGGGAGGTTGGTCAATTGCGTGAATGGTATGTCTTTAAATTTATTGGTGTGTTTACTTCATATAGTATGAATTGGCGACATATAAAATTTAATTGTATATTAGAATATAAGTTCTGCATTTAACAGAATCAATCATAAGGAATACACCCTTGAAATTCTGCATAGTTGTAGAACTAAAATCTGTGGAGTAGAATCTAACAGAATCTTTAAACCAGTGTTGGTTTAAATATGAGGATACTTATTTCTCCACAGAAGAAATCTATAAATTGGTTTTAATCTGCTTCTGGTTCATAGCATGATTCTAATATGTATAAATATAAGAGAGAGAGAAATTTGAGTTGTTAGTACTAAATTGGGAAATAGCAGAAGAGGAATTGTAAATTTCAATGTGTATTAAAGAAAGAAAGTAGAGACTGTATCGACTGATCTTATGGTCAGCAGATAATTCATATATAACTAGAAGCTCAATGGTAAATTTATTTTGCATGTAAGCAGCCAATACTTTAGCAAAAGGAAACAACTACTAAATTGCAAGAGACTATGCATTGATAGTTATATTATGGAACCATTCTAATATTAGAGAACAGGAAGTGAAAAGACAAAAGATAATTATGCAAATAAACAACATGCATATTCACCACAGCATAGTATATTGAAGTATATGTACCCTGGTCCATTATATACTCCCAAGTCAAGGAGGTAAAATAGTAGATTGTACATACATATTTCTGTTAAACACAAAAAGAGAGATACATAATTATACACTGCCTGTAGATCAATTATACAAATATCTGGTGCAAATTGATAACAAGGGTATAAAATAGAAATGGTGATATGTTGTACTATTTCCAAGAAGTATTAAGATGATTTAGCTACTGCAACTAGTAAAACTATACATTAGTGCAGTATGAGAATGTCATACACCAGGCAGAAAGCCTTCATAAATACAAAAAGGATAGACAGAATGAACCATTATTGAACACTATAATAAAACTGAGGAATAAGAATATATGCGACCAAATTTCAATATGAAGAGAAAATAGTACACTAATTTTCTCGAGGTTCATAACCGAAAACATGAGCTGAACGATGCAAGGTGATATAAATCTATGAGATTAGCATTTTGACCAAGATATACATTTCTATATACAAAAATCGAAACGAGTATAAATCCCTGTGGCTTGAGGACTATCTCAAAATGCCACTGGAGTATACATAATTAAATATTCAAGTCGAGACTTAACAATGGAATTTTCCAAATTTATACAACTCCTAAGTAAAAATTTTAAGCTGTCTAACGAGCACTACAGAGCTATATGGATTCCCTTCAACCAGTGTTCGATGAATACCGACCTGCAAGTGGGTAAAATGAAGCCAACGTTAACGTCAAGGCCGCTATTACTCTCTGTGGCAATGTAAGAGAGCAAGACGCAATGCTTATATTACCTGCACAAGTCAACGAACCAAGTTAAATCCACTACTAAATGAGATAAGTAGGATGAATGTGCGCTAAGACAAAAAGGAGGTCTCAGAAAAATGATAGTACCTGGTGAGGTAGAAGTTGAAACCCATCCAGAGCCTGTACGCATACACAGGAGGTAGAAAAATTGTTAGCAGTAAATAAATAATGAAAATGGATGCTCAAAATCGAACAACTAAATTAGCCTTACCCAATTAGTATGAGCTCGACCTACACAGGTCAAGATGGGAATGAAAAAGAGCGTCGCGCCAGCGCTAGAGTAATAAACCCCGAGAAACCATTGATGCATTTCAGATGGAGGATAACTTCTGAACACAAGAGCCTTCGGTCAGAACAAGCTCTGGAGAATTCACATAAGAAAATGCCAAACGAATGGATTCAACACGCACACTGTAATGCATGAGAGGCAAACCAACAAATCTCTGCAAACTAACACAAAAATATATGAGACGCGATGAAATCGTAACAATTGGGTGGATGCAAATCAC
This sequence comes from Pinus albicaulis, assembly GCA_034641835.2. NCBI lineage: Eukaryota > Viridiplantae > Streptophyta > Pinopsida > Pinales > Pinaceae > Pinus > Pinus albicaulis. The sequence goes on from CM076579.1 coordinate 65,337,936, forward strand.
CTGGAACAAAATAATGGCATATGATACATCTAAGTCCAACAATCGCCGTAAGGGCTCAACGAAAGGAGTGTAAAATTAAATCCGCAGAAGGAAGCCATGATTTAACAGTAAGAACCGAGGGGGTACAATAATTTCATACCTGAATTGTCATGCTAGTATGGAGATACGCCAAAGAGGTAGCCGAGCTCGGTGTAGAGCTAGGGCATCAAAAAAGATCTCTCTGTCATGAATAATACCGGCGCGCAGAAACCCTGAACAAAGCCATATGTGAAATTATACTCGGATTCATTAACAAAAAACCTAAAGCCACGAATGAATCGACGCCGTCCAACTGGCGAGATCTGAGGGAAGGAGTCACGGATCGAAGTATAATAAGCCAGGTACAACCTGCATTCAATAGCCAACCCAACGAGTAATGCTATTAAATGTCGATTTGAGCTGGCGGTGTTATAGAATTGGCATAGTCGACAAGGTAAGGTGACAGGAGGAACCTGGATCGTCGTGGAACGAATCTACGTGACAAAAAATGGGTAGAGACTTGTTACTGCCTATGTGGCAAAACCAAAAACGAAACAAAAACTATCTGTGAGCTTATGTGGAGACTGATTCTTCGTCTCCATTCAACCATACGATGCATCAAATCACAAGCTCATATTACGTGGAGGCCAAATCAATGAAATTTGTTTGAAATCGAAACAAGGACGAGTGAACAATTAAATCGACTTGATTAACATGTACGCCGAGATATAACCATAGGTCAAGTCCGTTCCATCATGACTTATATGCTATCCACCAGTGAAAACTTGGAGTACATGGAGTCATAAGTACATAAATCTACGTAATTTCATATAGATATATGTATAATTAAAATCGTGGCAAATGTGTGAAACCAAATTGATTCCATCTACGTCCCTTCATGGTCTACGAAGATGTCAAACCATTACAACAAGAGTGGGACTGATCTAGTGGATAAACATATATAATTTGTATAACCCATTCCTTGTTATGATAATTATAGTGATGGATATTTCAAGTTATTTAAATTTCATATGGGTTTCAGATCCATTTTATTGTGTATAGTGGAACAAAGTTGACACAGGGGAAATAAATCGAAATGTAGGGAATCGATCCTGAACAAATCACATTTGTAAAGGAATAAGCATAATCCCTTGCTAGGATTCACTGAAATAGTTGAATGAAAAAAACAAATTTGGAGGTAAAATGGGAGGTGTGACACAGTAGAAGCATTGGATTTACTTGAAGCAAGGGCAAGAATCCTTAAGAAATAATAGCAGAAACAAATGGAAAAGCTGCAGAAAGACTTGACAACATTTTATATGAGGAGCTTCAGCTGCTGTAGGTTAATATTCAGATATAAAACTGATATATGGCTGAAACATCAAATACATACCATATCTAGAACTACTCAGCCTTCTTAACAAGATCTCCTTGGGGTTTTATCAAAATAATGCATAAATAAGTGTAGATCTAGCTGTTAATACACTGAAATTTTTATTGAAAATAAATTCAATCATTATAGAATCATGGTCCATATGAAAAAAAAATATATTCAAATAATATGGTTACTTATCTCTTGATGCATGCTTGGAATACTCTCTTCCTCTTCCTTGGCTCCGTTATCCATGTATTCTCCCCCTTCCTCTCCTCTATTTCCCCCATAGTCTTATAATAAATAGAATTAATAGAATGGAATAGATTTTATAAATCATAAAATTATTCCAACTTTTTTCTAAATCATAAAAGAATTCCATTTTTTCTAAATCATAAAAGTATTCCAGATTTTCTCTAAACCATAAAATAATTCCATATTTTCTAAATCATAAAATCATTCCATCTTTTCTAACTCACAAAAGCAATCCATAAATCTCTCATGCCTTTATTTTTAAAGCTATATTTGTTTTTTCCTTGTGAGAAAAATATCACTTATCCATACTTTTTCCAAATATATTACTCATTATTTCTAAAACCAAACTATTACTCATTATTTCTAAAACTCATAAAATATACCAACTTCGAAATATAATTTATTTCTATAGAAGAATTTAAATTATTCTAAATAAAATAATTAAGAAATAATTCTTCCAATATTCTTATAATTAGGAATTACAAGAATATTCTTCATGTAATATCAATATAAAAATTAATAATATTTAATTATTTAATAACCCTCATTTTATGAGAACTTTTACGGTGGCTTACCTGAGGGATATTACAAACTCCCCCCTTAAAGAGCACATCATCCTCGATGTTCTTCTCTTTTTGGAACATTCACCTTTAATTTTCATTACCAATTATTTAGGAAACGTAAAATAATACTTAAATCATAATAATTCCACCAAAAACTCAAGCTGAACTTAGCCCTTTAATCATCAAAAGGATAAGAAAAACTCTATCAAGTGAATGTTATATTTTATTTAGGAGTTACACTAGTCTTTCTCTCCCACTAATGTTTTTCCAAATTACTGTCTTTCTCTCCCGCAATAATTTCAATCAAATTCAAACTCATGGTATTTATCTCCAACCATTTCCTTTGAAAATTATTGTCTTTCTCTCCCAGAGTAATTTCATTCAAATTCAAACTCATGGCATTAATCTCCAGCCATGTTCCTCTAGTATGTTAGGAATTTAAATTTCAATAACTCATTATTTTATCTAACGTGATTTATTTCAGTCGCTTATATATTTAAATTAATTTCCTCTATGCATGCATATAGATCAGTCGTTTATGACATGTTCATTTTCTCATAAAAGCACAACCTATTTCATCGAAATTGTTACTAAGATAATTTAATATATCATGCATGCAAAACTATAACACATGCAACAACTTTGACACATGAAATTTACAGTCTATTGTAACATCCAAAATCTTTAGATAATTTTGAACATAGACATAATTTCATCTAATCATAGTTAATTTCTAGGAATTATTAAGGAGCCGAGCATATTTCACCCAACCGTGAACTATATCCAATAGTTACCCACCGAGATAAGATCTACTTGCCACTAGAATCAACAACCTCATTGATTCCTTGGTGATTTCTTCCCAGCAGATTTTTAGCAGTGTCCTACTCTAATGTCTGCCAACCATTTTGCGCAGGCTTTTTTGTTTTATATTTTTCGAAAAAGGTACTCTTATTTTTCTTTAAAGCATTCCTTTATCTCCCGCTATGATTTATTTTACCAAACTTGGTATTTATCTCCAACTAAGTCATTAATATATTCTTTCTCTCCCATTATGTTAATATTTCCTCTTTATTATTTTCTCCTAGGGATTTTTAGGAGACTTTTAGGGAAGGTCCAAGTTGAGCTTAACCACCAATATCTTTTCATAAGCTGGCAAGAAGTCTTCTAAATCTCTACAGTCATTTTCTGAATACCCCAACCAAAGTATTCATTAACTCAATAATAAAATAAAATATTACCTCATTACATCAGTCCCATCACAGTTTCCATATCCATTGAATCCAATAAAAATTCAATTTCTAAAAGTAGTCAATGTCTAATTTACATAATTGTCCATTTCATATTATCATTAAATCAAAGGAATATTTAAATAGACCACACATCTATACTTGACCCATAACATGGGGCCCACAATTTTTCAAAGCACATTGACAACAATTCATCGCATGTAATATAGGTGGTATACATTCCAAATTTCCACCTAATAATAATCATGCAACTTAGAAAAAAAACATTAACATATCTTGCATACCATAGCATTATATTTCATTTAAGGTCTCACCTTAGCAACCATCAATATTGTAGAGAACTAATTGTCCCATTGAACACTAGGACACAAAATGTGATTTTTTTCTTCTCTTACCATTCGCTTGAAGCAATATAAGCGAAAATCATTGATAAATTTTGGGAAAATAATTTTCAAACATGCAACCTACAACCACTGTAGACTTTTATCAAATAGTGTGAAAGCATGTAATCTACAACCAATTCTACATTCCAACAAGTAGTTTGCAAGCATGCAATCTACATCCATCTTGGAATTATAACAACAATTTGCAAGCATGAAATCTATGGTCAATGAGACATTCTACCAAATATTTAGCAAGCATAAAATCTAGCGCCATTCAGGGACTAGTTAGCAGACATGAAATAAATTTCCATAAATATCTTTAAACTATCAAAGATATAGTTAAACTAGAATTTATAGTATAACATGAATCATATTCATATGATCAATGGTAAAATTTCTGCCAACAACAAAACCAACAATCTCTACAGGAGAGTCTAATCAGGAGTGTCGACCAAATTATGGATCCAAGTCTAAAAATATATTTTTCTTGGTATCAACACGAGGGTTACATGATCTCAAGGTATGAATACCCCTTAATTTTAATATTAATCACATCCAAAACTTCCATGGATGCAATTATTTAAAACAACAAAACTGTGGATCTCAGTTACCTCTTTTTGTCAAACACATGGAATGCAAAATTTCCTCTACAACTCTAAATGAAGAAAGATAACCCATAATTATGCTACTATGACTTTTTTCACCGAATTTAACTTTACTATGTGAGCTATACTTCACTCATTGCTTATTTTTAACAACTAAAGAGTTTCATTCAATTTTTGTTTTTGTTCTGTTTTTACAATATTCCATTTTCCTCTTCAGGGTAAACCCCAACTTCTATATTATTTAGTTATCACACCAACCATATATGCATTCATTATTTATAGGTAGTGCATGATAACTTTAGCCATTTTTTTCCACTTTTTTTTTTTCTTATGCACCATAATCATTTTTCTCATATTATGCATGCAAAGGTTGGTAATTAATCTGCAATATAAACAGTGAGTGCTCAAGATGGTTCATAGGTATAATAGAAGTTTTATTGTCTTTTATCCACATCCATATTCAAATATCATGAGGAACAACTTTTAAAGAAACATTATAACTGTCTACTCTTTCATGCAATCAGTAATCAAGCAACATGCATCTCATGTTAATTGTAGTATACTACAAGTTTGATTAAAATCATACCTGAGATGATGCCCACTATAATCATACCTCTACTTAATCCTTTTGCGTAACGATTCACAAAAGGCGCCATTGTTGCAACCTTTTTCTCTGATACCATTTGTAACATACCCCGATAACCTCGCAAGAAAATGCATGGAGTTAGGAATTTTTTCAAAATATACGAATGCGTAAGCTTATAATTACCTTTTATATTTTTGCATTAACCATTTAAATACCCATCATTATCACTTATAGAAATATTTAGTAAAAATCATAGTGAGTTACACAACCATTAATTGTCCTTCTTATAGCATATTATCTTAAATTTCCTACTATAACTATGCATCGATACAATGATCATATTAATTCAATTAGTAGATCACCTAATTGATACTATAAAAATCACATCATGAAATAAATTAACATCATGAAAACGACACAATAAACAATCACATAAATAGACACCGATATACCTTGGAAACCCCGCAGGGTGAAAACCAGAAAACATTTAATTTTATTATTAAACGCTCGTGAGGGTTGTCACCCCTCACTCAATGGTTATAAGGGAGTCCATTCCTTGACCATTGTCATAAAAATTACATATAAAAATAATCTTAAATGAAACATAACTAGCTATAAGCTATTACAATCATCATGATACCATTTACCCATGAATCATCAATCTCTGTCTTTGTAGTCAGACGATTTCCTTCAGTGGATCATCATACAATTGGAACTAGTAAACCTGCAGAGACTAACAACTCTTTATCTTCCACAATGTTAAACTTGAAAAATCCTTTTCTCAAGTCATCCTTCTTTCTTGCCATTGATGTCATCAGCACACTTGATATCATGATTAGATAAAATATTAATAAACCAATAATAGATATCTATTTGTGACACTTCAACAAATATTTGTATGCATGTATAAAACATAACCACATTGACATTAATTTCCTTCTTTAACATCATTTAACATGCATTAGTAACAAAAAATCACTATCAAGCATCCTCTTTCTAACAAACACTAACAAAATTTTGCATGCACTTTCATATTATTTCCAAAAGAAAGCTAACATACTATATAATAATTTTGTACATGCAAATGCATAACAAGATTTCAAGATAACTATCCCAATAGGAAATTTATCTATTTTCCTACTCTTATGTTTTCTTTTCAAAACGGATTAATGCAATAGATGTTAGACTTATGCATGTGAATACATCTTCTTTTCCAAAAACAACTTTTCCACCCAATATCTATTCATAATGGTTATTATGTATAACAATGCCAACTCTATTTCAAACAAAGGTAACATACAAGTCATATTTTTGTGCATGCAATAACATATCTTGTTCTTCCTGCATGTCAAACATATATTTCTTTCCAAAAAAAACTAAATAAATATTTCATGGAAAAATAAACACATTTCTTTTCGCAGGGGTCAAACACATACCACTTATTCTTCCATGCATTCAAAGTGACATTTCTCTCTCATCCGAAAGATATAACCAATAACTATGCATAATATTCTCCCAAGATAAAGCTAATACTATAGCTAATCCCTTTAGGTTTGCAAAATACATATTATTTTTCCCAAAATAGGGCTAACACAATAAATATTATGTGATTTCATCTTCGTTTTCTCTAGAAATCTAATACTCAAAACTATATTTTTCCCATGCATACAAGCATATATCTTTCTCTAAATAATCTTATATAATAAAGCATGTGATTACCATTTTTCCTCTCCAGGAATCTAATCCAATAATGCATCCCAGGATATATTTTTCTCTTCTATTCATTTTGAAGAGTTTTAACACAATAATTATTTCCTTTCATACAATTATGTAATGTTCCAAATGGGAAAAAATAGGCTCAGTAGGGAATATATTAAGATATTCCACTATGGAATCACAACAATATGAAATTACACCAATAGATATAAAATAGAGATAGACCAGCAGGGAATTTACTGGATGCATCACCTTCACAAGGAAGGGTGAAATCCAGAGGCTTCCTGGCCCGTTCCAGACTCTATCTATAGAAGAATGGTGAAACACAGAAATTGTGGGAGTGACACACTCCTCTTATATTTTACTACTCTTAGGAACCTTAGATCTACAGATCTAAACAATGGATAGCGGGAAGAAGCGAGAAATTCCTGTTTCGGGAAAATCTGCAATAGGCTCAAGGACGACGCTGTATAAGCAAGCCGGTGTCAAAATAATGAAACCTAGGGCTGGGTTCCCTTATTTAAGGCTTTCTAGGACCTACAAGCAGATTTTTAGCAAAAACAAATGAGTTTAGAGGGTTTAAAGAGATCTCCCACAAACAACACTAGCTGAAAATTAGCTAAAGGAGAGAGTTGGTAAATAGAGAAACCCTCATTCAGGAATTGCGCAGTTTCTGCTTGAAGACATTATAAATTAGCCATTAGACTCATATTATAGTATCGCATCAAGAAATCATATCCATAATCAATTTCATTTGTAGAAGCATTGGATTTACTTGAAGCAAGAGCAAGAATCCTTCAGAAATAATAGCAGAAACAAATGGAAAAGTTGCAGAAAGACTTAACAGCATTTTATATGTGGAGCTTCAGCTGCTGTAGGTTAATATTCTGATCTACAACTGATATATGGCTGAAACATCAAATCCATACCATATTTGGAACTACTCAGCCTTCTTAACAAAATCCCCTAGGGGTTTTATCAAAATAATGCATAAATAAGTGTAGATCTAGCTGTTAATACACTGAAATTTTTATTGAAAATAAATTCAATCATTATACAATCATGGTCCATATGGAAACAAAAATATTTTCGAAGAATATGGTTACTTATCTCTTGATGCATGCTTGGAATACTGTCTTCCTCTTCCTTGGCTCCATTCTCCATGTATTCTCCCCCTTCCTCTCCTCTATTTCCCCTATATTCTTATAATAAATAGAATTAATAGAATGGAATAGATTTTATAAATCATAAAAGTATTCCAACTTTTTTCTAAATCATAAAAGAATTCCATCTTTTCTAAATCATAAAATCATTCCAACCTTTCTAAATCATAAAAGTATTCCATCTTTTTCCTAAATCATAAAAGAATTCCATCTTTTCTAAATCATAAAAGCATTCCAGCTTTTCTAACTCACAAAAGCAATCCATAAATCTCTCATGCTTTTATTTTTAAAGAGCAAAATATCACTTATCCATACTTTTTCCAAATCTATTACTCATTATTTCTAAAACCAAACTGTTACTCATTATTTCTAAAACTCATAAAATATACCAACTTGGAAATATAATTTATTTCCATAGAAGAATTTAAATTATTCTAAATAAAATAATTAAGAAATAATTCTTCCAATATTATTATAATTAAGAATTACAAGAATATTCTTAATGTAATATCAATATAATAATTAATAATATTGAAATATTTAATAACCTTAATTTTATGAGAGCTTTTACGGTGGCTTACACGAGGGATATTACATGCCCCCAAAATGAACGACGACGTAAGCATTCATCGACGACCTATACCATATCATTTCTGTTCATATTGGGGGATATTTATTGAGGAGAAGATGACATAATATATTTATCATATATTAGGGGGTAAAGTATTTTTATATTCGCAGGTATACAAAATGGAGCTCAAATTTAATGAAAAAATATAAAGGGGTATAAATAATTTTAATGAAAAAATGGATACCTACAATATCTAGTGAACGTAGGATTTTTTAAATTAGGAAGGTGTATTGGGTTGGTAGGGGGTTAAATAATGTGATTTTTAGAGTTATTTTCCAATATTCAATCAAGTTTGGGTTGTTGTTTAGTATTCAATGAATTCACGTTATATGTTGTATGTTAATTGAGTGAAGCCCCTATGGTGAAGGCAAGGGCGCATGAATATTGATTCAAATACCAACGAATTAAAATGGCTTGAATTTGAAAGAAAGATACTGCCGAAGCTCGAATAACGTGAATCTGAAGTGAATTAACTCATGATAATTGAGAATGAAAAAATACACAACTCATAAGAGGATATTGTTATAAAATAATTCTTGGAGTTGTAATTTAGGAATATTTTTCTCTTGTTTTGATCAAATTATTTTTGTGAGAGAAAGAGATAAATAATGAACATGAAAATCAAGTGGGAAAGATCTCAAATGTTAAAAATCTAAAGCATATATGGAACATAAGGAAAAAAACAAATGTTATAGTTGGAGATTGGACGAAAATCCAAGTTGTTTTCTATAAGAAAATTGGAGAGGATAAAAAAAATAGGGTACTTGAAAGAGAATATCAATTATGTTAGTAGGAACAAAAGTTAACATCATTTATTAGAAGTTTGGGGTCTCTTTCTTGTAGCTTCCTCAAACAAATCAGTAGGTTGGTGCCTATAACCAATGGTAGCTGGTGTTTCCAGCAACTGTGTGGCTGCAAATTAAAATAGTGTGGATCCTCCTATATATTTTTGCATGCACAGTAAGATTTTAAAAAAAATGCTGCTTTCTTTTACATGAAAATAAAAATAAAAATTGGGGGTTTTCTTTCTTTATGGGTTTTCATGTAAAAATTAGTTTCTTCTATGTGAATGATGCTTATGGTGTTGCTATGTGATTTATATATTTTACATGGTCATTTTTTGAGTATTTTAATCTTTATATTAATTGTTAAAATTGGCCATGAAATAGTAATTCACCCCTACTTAGTATTTTCCCATTTTCCAACAATTAGTGTCAAATCGGGTTCCTTTAGAAATAGTCTAAAAGCTAGAAGGAACATATAAAATTGTAATCTTGAGACATGGCAGGATGAATGTTTTTTCAATTTTATTATATTAATTAAATTTATTATTATTATTATTAATTTATTTTTAATTATTCTATATCCATACCATTGAGGATCTACCAAGTGTTTAGATGGATCAAATCTCTTCTTATTTAAAAAAAGGTTTGCACCTCAATAAATGTAATCCCTCTAAGCTTGATAAATCAAGGGTTATGATGCATCTAGCCCAATAAATATGTTGTAATAAATATACTATGTTCTTAAAGAACTTTCTTGCTTATTGATTATTAATAACTAATGGTAACATTAATTTATAAAATAATTACGCCGTAAGACGTTATTATTGGAAAAAAACTCTCCTAGGTGCCACTGTGTATTGTTGTTGACCATTACATCAATTGTTAGATGATTGAACAATAGTGTGCCATCAGATTAAAAATAGTTATAGTAAACCAACTTCTTATCAACTGCTTGCTTTTGTTCAACCCTTATCAACGGATTCAATATTCTCGGTTTTCAACTTCTTCAAAAATCAGGATTTCTTATTTTTTTTTCAACAGTAGGTTCAGTCTCGTTAGAAACACACACAGGCTTTTCAATTTTTTCAACCGTACAAAATCTTCTGTGGTGGTGCTGGGAACAATCTTCAGTGAGACTGAGAACTGATTCGGGCTTTTTAAAATTTCAACAGTACAAAATCTTCAGTCGTGCTCGGAAACCAATTTGGGCTTTTCAAAATTTTCAACAATACAAGATTTTCAGCCATGCTCGAAACAGATTATGGCTTTTCATTTTTTTCAAGACTACATGATCTTTGTGCACCAGTAGATATTGATAAGTAATTTTCATTTATAATTAATTTTCCTTTATTTGCGAATTAGCATTTAGTAATTTATTTGATTTTAATATCTGTATAATCTATTCATAAACCAATTCGAGCTTTTCAAAATTTTCAACCGTACAAGATTTTCAGCTGTATTAGGAACAAATTATGGCTTTTCATTTTTTTCAAGAGTACATTATCTTTGTGCCCCAGTGGATATTCATAAGTAATTTTCATTTATAAGTAATTTTCCTTTCATTACCTTTCATTATTTGTGGATTAGCATTTGGTAATTTATTTGGTTTTCATATGAGAATAATCTATTCAGAAAATAAAAATATCAATAAATTTTTATTTTATTTTTTTCGAGAAAAAAAATTATTTCTATATATTAAAACAGTCCTTTTATCAACATATATGTATTATTGTTCTGCAAATGTATTTTTTTATTTTCCAACCTGTAACATTCATGGCCCAATTGCTTTCACTCTCACTATTTTTTAGGGGATTTCTGATTTTGAATAGGAAGTTGGATTAGTAGTCAGTGAAGCAAAGTTTCATGACCTCTGCAATTTTATTTTCATTTGCGGATTACCATTTGGTAATTTATTCGGTTTTCATATACGTATAATCTATTCAGAAAATAAAAATATCAATATATATGTATAATTGTATTTTTTTTATTTTCCAACCTGTAACATTCATTGGGCAATTGCTTTCACTCTCACTTTTTTTTACCGGGATTTCTGATTTTAAAGAGGACGCTGGATTCAGTGAAGCGGATTTTCATGACCTCTGCAACGATATTTGTTCAATCCGTGTTGAAAAAATAATTTTCATCGTTATTTAAGTTTAAAATAGCTCATAATTTGCATCGTTATGTAAGTTTAAAATAGATCTTGTGCTTTTGCTAGAGAAAATAAAAAGTAATATTATGTACTATTGTTCTGCAAATGTATTTTTTTATTTTCCAACCTGTAACATTCATGGGCCAATCACTTTCACTCTCACTCTTTTTTAGGGGGATTAGGAAGTTGGATTAGTAGTCAGTGAAGCAGAGTTTCATGACCTCCGCAATTTTCTTTTCATTTGCGGATTACTATATGGTAATTTATTCAGTTTTCATATATGTATAATCTATTTAAAAATTAAAAATATCAATATATATATGTATAATTGTTCTGTAAATGTATTTTTTTATTTTCCAACATGTAACATTCATTCGCCAATTGCTTTCACTCTCACTTTTTTTACGGGGATTTCTGATTTTGAAGAGAACGTTGGATTAGTAGTCAGTGAAGTAGAGTCTCATGACCTCTGCAACGATATTAGTTCAATCCGTGTTGAAAAAATAATTTGTATCGTTTTGTAAGTTGAAAATAGCTCTGGTGTGTTTGGTAGAGAAAATAAAAAGTAATATTCAAATTCGAGAATCTTTCTTTATTCAGAATACTTTCTCCAATGTTATATGTAAAGCTGTTGTGTGTAGCAGGTCAGTCGAAACTGGATGTGAACCATAATTTTCGTCAATCTAATTCATCTGTATTGATTTCTATATTTTCAAAAAAAAAAATCAGTCTTTTTTGACAGTTAGCCAGACATTATAGACTATTTAATTTCACTCTTAAATATTTTTAATGTTGAAGTATTGAAAAAGTTTATGCGGCGAATTATATTAAACTATCATTTTAAAATAATGCCCATGAAGTTAGTTGTACCTGCAATAGGAATTTTATCTTTGGACCGAAGCAACAACTGTTGTGACTGCAATTGACTGGTGGAAGGAATTGCATCTGAGTTTCAACCCGTTCACCAGAGAACAAATATCCAGCATCACACAACAGTGGACGGGCATCCAGTATTCTGGTGATGACTAGTACAACTCAAATCAAACACAAGAAACAGTTGTCATGCATAAACACAAAAACTCCAGCCACTATGGTATCATTTCCATCTATTTCTGCTCCATTGCTTGCATTCACTTGCACATCCATCTATTCCTTCCAGTTCACAACCTCTCACTCTGGCACCCTCCTCATGCTGGTTCTCGTCACGAGCGCTCTCGGCAGCTGAGTGACACCACCACCGCTGAGTTGTTGGCATATCCAAGATCAGACACAACCACCGCTGCATGAACATACACCATCGTCGTTGTGGAAAGATCCACAACATGAAAAGAGGCACGAACAAAAAGGAAACGATATTTCTTTCAAGCGCAAGCAAAAAGTATGTTCACAAAAATTCAAACTGTGTTCATTGACCAATGACCACCCGAATTTCTCTCCAACCTCCTATGCCATATTTATCAAATTGAAGGTCCAGATTCATTCCTTGTATATTTGGGAGTTGGCGGAAAAATTTTAAATACATATTTAATTTTTCTGTTCATGAATTGAGGAATGTGAAATTTCAACCGGTAGCTAGATTCCTCCTTGCTCTTCAGAAAATAAAAATATCAATATATATGTATTATTGTTCAGTAAATGTATTTTTTTATTTTCCAAACTGTAATATTCATGGGTCAATGTTTACAATTATCACCAGTTTGTTTTCACTTTTATGCTTAAGATTTAAAAATATTAAATTATATTTAACTATTTAGTTGCATTCCATTATGAAATTTACAATTTGTGATTCACAATTAATAAAACTTTTAATTGTGATTTCTTATGTTATGATTCTTCTTGAATTTTTATTTTACGGCGTTCTTTTTGCAACATCCAGTACAATTGCTAGTTAGTACAATTGCTAGTTATATTTAGTCTATGCATTTATAAGTTCTACCTCAATAACCAATAACACTCATATGCTAGCACCACTATAAAAATTAACTAAATTGTTATTTTAGTTTAAATTATTATTCTTTATAAAAATAATTAATAAAGAAATTAAATATATACACAATTAAAAAAACTTGTAACACCATACTTAATTTTAGAAATTCACCCTCACTCATTAAGATTCTTAATTTGTAAATAGGCTTTGTCACAATACCATGGGATAATACCTTTGTTTATCGATACTACATGCCACAAAAACCATAAATCATTCCATATAAACTAGAACTTGTTCCCTCTAGCACTCGTTCATATCATTTGTTTTTGTTAATTAATTAATTTAATTAAAAGATAAAAAAACCATAATTATTTGAAAGAAAATTCCTATAAGCATGAACCTATAATAAGTAAGAAAATACTTATTATATAGGCTTTAATTTATAAATAGGTTTTGCTGCAATACCATGGCTTATCAATAAAACATGTCCAAAATCTATAAATCACTCTTGGTGACACATGTTTATATGATCTTTTTTTTTAATTAATCAATTTGATTAGAATATTATATAAACAACGGGTAAAACTGAAAAAAGAAGAAAAAGAGACAACAATTTAGAGATAAATATAAACATTTGATTTATTCATAATACTAAAAATATTATAAAATATTTTGTGAAAGTGTGCATATGATATTTTTGCTAATTAATAATTTTAATTAAAAAGTAAAAAAGATAACTACTTTAAAAATAAATTTCAAATTTTGATTTATACATATTATTAAAAGTTAAATCTCTACTATATTTGCGGAATAATTAAACTAAAATTCTGAAAACGTGATTAAATAATAAACACACTTATCTTGATTAAATATATTATTAGTCTAAATTATTCTTAATTCCGACCAATACTATGCAGACAGAAGAAATTGAATGCGTCCGAGTTTTTCTATTTGGGTTTGTTCCGTTTTATGCACACTATTACCTTTTCGGTGATTCCAATTTATCCGTATACTCTCGAGAAACCATAGCCATAGGACATTTCGTTGGTTTGTATTCGGCTATGAAGAGAGCAAGGCTGGCTACCGTCGGTCGATTCGTTGCAAAAATAATCCATTGGCTTTCGTGTGTCCAGAATAAACGCTGGTATTGGAACGTCAACTTCTTAAGGTCTACTGGAACATCATCTTCTTAAGGTTTAGTGCATTGAGTGTGCATAATAAATGTTAGTGTCAGAGTAGTTCAGCGGGAAAGTTAACTCTAAGATGAAATTATCAAGGGGACATTTACGCTTAATCAATATTTGTCACAATTATTTTTACATCTAGCAAACTCGTGGTACATCCAATGTTGACACTCGAATTATCTAACTAAAATACAATCATTCAACATTGACACTCGTATCATTTAAACAAAATATAATTACAAATAAAAATTATTAATATCCCAAAAACTATTGTTACAACCAACATTCACACTCATATCATCTCAATAAAATATAATTAAAATTATAAGTAAAAAAGATATAATTGAAAATAAAAAAGATTAATATCCAACTAATTGTGGTTAAAGTCAAAATTCACACTGATATCATTTCAATATAATACAATATAATTAAAAATAAATAATGTTATAGATAAAAAAATCATTGTGTAATCTCCACAAACACAACAGTGTGGATTTACTCCACATAAAAAAATTGAAGTGATAAATGAACAATGGCCTAAACATTCATTAACTACTCTCAAATCAAAATTTAACAAGGATGGTTGAAAGGAAACTATTCCCTCCTTTGAGTTAGAGTTGGAGCAGCCAAAATAAGATTTGTAATTACGAAGTTTTTGCATTCCAAAACACTTATGCTTAGAAATGGGATTTGAAATATGATGTGAATGAGAATCAAAACAAGCAATCCTTAATGAGTGAGTTTTCTTAGAAACTCGGCATCAGTTGCAATGACGCCCCTATTTATTGCTTCTTTAACAACACGATCATGTTGTGGGTTGGACTCACTGAGATACAATGCAACATTCATGCACACCACCTGCCTCTTGCATCCCATATTTCATGGATGCTACAAAACTTGCAATGCCATGTTCATCTATTACATTGGTTCAGTGCATGAATTAGTCATATAAGTAAGAAGATCAAAATGAAACAAGAAGAGTCATTATGGAAATATTCAAATATAATTAAGCTGATGGTAAGCTGGAACATGTTTAGGTTTATCAAAATGAAAATTTTGTGGTAAAATACCTTAGTTTCTAAATATTCAAAATAATTTGAAGAAGAGACTCACCTTGATTGACTGCAATAACCTCAGGGTTACTTAAGATTCCATAAGTATTCTTATCCATAGATGTTACATCATGTCTAATCAATAATTTTGCCTGAAGCCATGAATTCAAACAAACATCATTACACTTATTTTTTCATGCACAAAAGACGTTAGATTTACATGCCTAAGAAATTTCAAACTATCTAAACTACTTAGAAGATATAGCTAACAAACTTTCCCACTTGTCCTCAATATCTTATGTTTTCCTCCAACTGCTACGAATCAAGAGAATGTGAAAACAAACTAAGAAGGATTACACTCATGAGAGAAAATATTTACCGGATTTGAGGCTTAGAGCCATCATTGTAGCAGTTATCGTATTTGAGATAATCCACACCCTACAGAAGAACAAAAAATGATCTATTACTTAGAATTTAAAAGATAAAAAAATTAATAGTTTACATATAAAAACCCGAAAGGAAAATAAGTTTACCCAGTAAGAAAACGTATCGGCATCAACTTGCTCATGTCCCAAGGAACCTGGCTTCTTCTGACAGCTGTTTCTAATAGGTATAGTAGCTGAAAAAAGGGAGAAGCTCATGATAATTAAAAAATGGGAAACAAAATACAATGTATTCATGAATCTTGGACTTTGATGACCTCGCCAATATGTCCATATTGTGGAAAGGAAAATTTTCCACGCATAGTTATCAAAGAACACATCTCATAGAAAATAAAAGACACATCTAAAGTATAAAGAAAAGAAATTATACCGAGATTGTGGAAAGGCATACTTTCCACGCATAGTTATAAGAGAAAGAAGCTCGTAGAAAAGAAAATACACAACTAAAGTATAAAGAAAATCAATTATACCCTGCATCCGAGTATATGCCAAGTTTGAGGCCCTTGCTGTTCACATAATCAACAAGAGCCTTGATATGAGTCATCAAAAATTTTGAAGCACTTGCAACCAATGTCCCCTGTAGATAGAACATCACAAGAAATTAATCAGAGAAGAAAATCAATAAATAATTTTTATAAACTAATACTTGCAAAATTATTGTAATAAAAGAGGAAAATTGAAGGGAAGCAGATCAATAAATCCATTTCAGAAACTGCAACTTGCAAAAATATCGTAATAAAATCGAAAAGAAAAGGGAAACAGATCAACAAATATTTTTTTAAAATTATTAATTTAAAACATGTTGCAGTGGAAAGGAAAATAAAAGGGAAAAGAAGGGTGTACATATTCATCATGATTAGGTTATGCCCAACTGTGATTTGTATGCAGAGAAAATAAAACCAAACAATTAAGATCAACAGTTCAGCGATGTAACTCCCCAAATTATGAAATGAGATTCAATTTGGGTATTGTTGTCTCTCCTATATTTACATAGGTATACCCCATCTTAGAGAGACCATTTGATACCAAAGCATCAACTCTAAATATATACAACAATCCATTAGATTCTGGTTTAAGTGAGGAACTACTTTTCTCCAAAAAATAGGACTCAGTAGTTGAAAACGGATTTAAGAAAAGAAAAAACTACAACCATCCCTACTTAGTAACCACTTTTTAGGATATGGTCAGAAACAAAAAATGCATGTTTATATAGACTTGCATGAACAAACTGAAATTGGAAAAGCTATTATGAAGAGATGAACAGTTGAAATTACCTAGATGAAGAGACCAATTGAGATTAATTCATGTTGTTAAATCTTGCACCCAAAGGATCAACATGCATCCATCACGCGTGAAGAAATTATTTTTCTATTATTGCAGTAATGAGATGGCTATTTCAATCACCTTGCTGGCAAAGAAGATGCCTGTCACTTACTACACAAGGAGATGACTGTCATATATGTTGTGACTTCCTCGAGAAGGAGAGGTAACAAAAGATTCTGATTAATGAAATGACCATGTTCTTATATGATTGTATTGTTTCTTACCTTGCCTTGCCCTTACCAAGGATATATAAGCAAGTAAGGGAAAATGATTTATGTCTGTGCTAACAAAATAGATTAAGATAGCGCATACCAAATTGAAATTTTGACAACCGCCATGATAATAAAAATGGAATATGCATTCGAAAAGGCACTAGGATTTGATCATAGTCATAAAAAAAATGGGATGACCCTAGAAGGGAGTAGACTGGTGGCACACATGATCAGGGAAAGTGTTACTCTAATGCCATAAAGGACAAATTTTAACAACCTAATGAATATGAAAAGTCTTGCCAGGAATTTGTTAAATACTGTAATCATGTCTAAAATGTGTGTGCATTTGATTTTGCAAATGATGAAGCCCTTAGGATGTTAGTGGAGCAAAAGCGCAAATGTTATTTTGTAAGTTTTGAATATTCTCCAGTATATGATACTGAAAAGGAAGATGCTGTTGAAAAGGTAAATCAACATGATAGCATAAAAAGTGAGTTGGAACCTCAACTTGCTCAAAATAATGACAAGGACCTTGAGCCAGAATTTTTTTATAATGAGAATAGTGATTCTTTTGCTAAAGATATGGACTTACATTCAACAATGATATTCTCACTTGCTTTGGATTCCCACGTTAGTATAGCTAACAATAATGAAATGAAATTCAGATTGCAGAAGAAGAACACTCAATTATTTCTGTCGGGCCATTGTACCAGAAGAATTTAAAGTTTTGGAGGCATGAATCAAAGTCTAGGCTAGCAGCTCAGGTTTCACAATGAAAATCAGGGCTCATTTTGTAACGAAGTGTCTCTTGTTCAAAGCAATCAACCAGGATGCACAATAATAAACTAATTAAGAGTGTTGAGCCAACCCATATGTGGAAACCCTAAGTTGACCTGCATTGTTTTGATGCTAATATGGATCACCCTATGAATCCAATAAAATGTGAGTGGAAACATCAATTCATGACATGAGTAACATAATGTTCAACTCGAAAATCCAAAATACACAAAGTTATCCATTCCTTGTAAATACAACTAAAATCACCATGGTTTATAAAATACACATCTCTGGCATATATCCTTTCAAGTTTTGTTTCTCACCGGAGTTCCTTTCACTATAGTTGGTACATGACCTGGAGTTGAACCTTGCATATCTGGTCAGCTCTCGATATATGAGATGAATCGGAAAGGTGCGATGAAAAATTCCCTGGTTTTTCCAAATCGCAAACAACATTGTTTCCCCCTCGCTTACTGATGCCAAGATTGTTGGAACTATTAATAAGTTGAACATTAATGCTTGCAGAGAGGGTGAATAGCCCAACTTGCTAATCTTACTTAAAGAGCCCAACCAAGGCATTGGGTTTACTATCTACAATTCCAATATAATGACATACCCCTTCTTCAAGCTATGTATCTAGAAAGGGCAATCGGTAAGAATTACTTGTAGCCTACATAATGCATATCTGTAGTGCTTTAGGACTACGAATAAACAAAATTCACTGAGATATTCCTAGACACGTCTTGTACATGCAAGGGAGTAAATATCCAGGTTTTTATTATTTTAATATATTGAAATTGAAAATAAAAAATTTAATATAAAATAGAAAAAAATAAGAATAAATAAGGTTAAATAAGGTTAAATGGTTTAAAAAAATGAATTACTCAACTTCCAAGTAGGGCTTGGGGTTTTCATGCAGCCACGTGCCTCCACCGGATCTTCTATTGGAATAGGTGGGATTTATTTTGTAGCAGATGGATTTTGATCCCACACAACTATAAGGCAACAAAACACCTTCTCAGACCTATAAACAATTTTTCATTTTACTTTATCCTAAATTTAACATAGCTCATTATATGCAATACACCGATTGATGCTGGTGGTTCCTATGCAAGAGTCTCATTATTTTCCAAAACCTTCGGTTAGTATACAAGCTCTCTCTTACTGGACCCAAAATCAATCATAGTCATTAGCAGGTTGAATCTTGCTACAACATCCAAGCTCGTACTTACCATGTAGGAGTTTGAATCTAGTACAGCTCGCAAAATTGATTGACTTATAGTTATGGTTTTTGAAATTAAATATGTTGTACTGCCTTAGCCTTGGCTATGGGGCAATACAAAGGTGGCATCCAAAGTAGTAAAAGTAGAATCATTGATTGGGATTCTAGGGAAGATAAGGTTACTTTGCAACTCCCTTGTTTAGATAGTAAGCAGGATTAGGTGGATGGGCCATGAGCTTCCTTTGTTCAACCAACACTATTTCGAATGATTTTACTCATGCTTGAATTAATAAGGGCGGGGAACTCTTCAAATGGGAGTCGAGCAGCTCCATACCAACCATCAATCCCAGCTGTACCAACCAGAAATAAAATCCAACCTAGTTATACCTACCAAAAATAAAATCCAACCCAAAATAAGCTGAAATGAATTCCTAACTATGGAGGTAAAACAAATAGGACAAGACTAGCATATCGATAAGAAAGCATTCCACTTCCAATTAACAATGTTTCTCCAATATTTACTATTATATTATTTTTGAATAAACAACACGATCTAAAGATGCATTTACTGGTATTGGATAAACATGAGAAACAAAGTATGGATATGAAGCTTTGACAAAGGAAGCCACTAGTTCTATTTTAGCTTATGTCCATCATACTGTAAGAGATGCGAGTGGACTAAAAGTAGTTAATATGCTTTTTGATTCGGTGTTACCTTTCAAATAGAATAGAATTGTTGAAGCTGGAAAAGAAGCAAGTGGAATGGATTGCCTTCAACTATTATTATTATTCAAGACTAACTTTCGTTATCATCTAATTACTCTCTTCTTATTTGGAGTATGATCATGTATTCTTGTTTTCCTGACCTGGATGGGTGGTGATGCAACAAATTCCTTGTACTTTTTGGCTTGGCTACGTGGTGATGCAATGAAAATGATCAAAATGATTTTATCGTTGCTAACAATTATAACATATCAATAGCCTACTATCCATAGCATGCGGAATTCCTAATAGATTAATAGCCATAGCCATAAGTAGCAGCAAAGGCTGTTCAGTGAGTGGTTGAACTAGTCCCAGCTTTTGAATCATCTTCGAGGTCTACACGGGACACCTATTTTGGCAAGGCTCATTCTTTGTAAATGAGGTCAAAGATCTAATTACCAGGTTACTTCTCTACAGTGTGTGGCCTAAGCTGTGGGCTCTATTGTTTCAACTTGCTTCACGCCATGTGTTTACGGCCAGTAAGATCCTTCGTACAGTAAATTGAGAGAGTGATTTCTCTCATCCTCCACCAATATGGAACCTCGGGATTGTTCTCATGTGTAGACTTGTATTACACTGCACCATTATCATCCTCACTTTCAACTATGCAGAAACTCTCCTTTAACCTCTACTTTACCAAGCTTTACAACTTTATTGCCGAGGTTATTAGACCTATTAATTGTGCTGCTATGATGCATTATTACAATACCTTGCCTCCTCCCCACCGTAACTGTGTAGAGAAGAAGAGTATTTATAACTGAGATTTAGTCGTGTTGCCCTGAGTTAGAAGAACAATCCTTGAGGACACAGATGCCTCTTGATCATCCCGAAAAAAAATGACTTTTATATTGTCTTACAATTAGTCAACGACATGAACAATGAGATGATTTATTTCAAAAAGAGGATGATAAACCAATTTTTCCCAGGAACATCTACTCAAGGCCCTCTCCGGCCATTCATTCTCGGTCATAGTCCACTTTTTGTGAAGATGCTCATTATATGGACACCTACGCAGGTTTTCAAACTGCATAAGAACATATACATGGTAAAATACTTGCTAAAACTATTGCATCCTTGGACTGGACTGAAGAGGAATACGTTATTGTTGTGACCACCAAACATAAAAGCCCATAACAATAGAAACCGAATAAAATCAGCACAGAACAAAACTAACCTTGCTACAAATACTAACAGAACATCGAACAACACTTTCAACATGCAGAATTATGTTGTTTCTGCTCCTCAACAATAATTTCCTAATATTGTTCAGACCAAGAAAAAAGCCCAGTATGCTCCTTCTTCTCAAACCCTCCTATGATAACTGTAAGACTGTAACGTCTCTAGCTAACTGAAAAAAACACATAGAACTAATATTATACCATGTGTTTGTTTGCCAAAAAATACTCAAAGGTGTCACATACTTAAACATGTCAATATTGAAAAGTATTGTGAAAGAAAAATTATAATACAAACATTTTGAATCAAACATGAATACATTAATAGTTAACTGTTAGCAAAGTAATGTTAGCATTAATTCGAAGGGGAAGAACATAAACTAAATAATAGGGTAAAACCTTAAGTCTTAAAAGATATTTGAAGAAGAATATAGACTAAAGCGTAGGGAAGAGGCCAATAAGACTATAATTTTTATATTAATATTATTGGTTAAAAGAGAGCATATCAAATTTTCTATTCATTCTATTGGTTAAAAAAGGGATTGTAACTATATAATAGGTTCCCAAAAATACACTTTGAAAAAAATATACGAACTAATGTAGAGTGAAAAAACTATTACTAAATGTTCCTGCCGTGATGGGAGGGACTAGTAAGAAAAAACGGTGAAAGTTACTTTTTAATAATCGACTTCAACGCAAGTTTCTTACCTTTTCTTCCTAATCGACATAAAATGGTAATCGACCTCAAATGGTAGAAGAATTGAGTTGTATATAGCTTTCGACCCGCTGTGAAACCAATACCGCAGGTCCATGAAATAATCCGTTGCATCGGAAAAGTGAGTGCCACCAATTCCACCATAATCGAAATAAGACATTCCCATAACCCCGAAGGGAAGTTCGAAACGATACTGATCAAGAGTTCATTCAACGAATTCTATTTCCAGAGACTGGGCAACCAACAAACGGACATATTCCGTGTGTGTCGTATTTATTGTTAACTTTTGGTAACACTGTGAAATGTCAAAGTTATTAGTGAATGACTCTCTTGGTCACGCGTAACTTGTGAATTTGTTTGTTAATTGATTCTCAGAGTATATTCGTGTACCGTTTAGTTATATTTAATTCTTGGTCACACACTTTTTGTGAAATAACAACCTTCTCTCTCAGGAATGATTCTCTTGGACACTTGTAAATATGTATTGTTAATTCAATCTCAGAGTGCATGCGTGTACCGTTTATTTATAGTTAATTCTTGGTCACACACTTTATGTGAAATAACAACCTCCTCTCTCAGGAATGATTCTCTTGTGAAATAACACGCATTACTTGTACACACACTGCCAGTGAAGCAACAAAACTTGTAATTTTTTTCATGAACCCTACAGTTAGCTTGTCCTCACATATTAACCTCTCAGTCAAATATTGCATTTATACTATATCAACCATGATATGATCTGTTTGCAAGTAGAGTTAGTTTATTCTCAATATACATAAAGATATAGCCAGTGACGCAAAACGGAAACTCTATCAAGCGGTGCTGAACCAATACATATACCCTAAGCGATATATAATCCAGTTACCAAAAACGCATATCAAATAATTTAGAATTGATGTTTGATCAGAAAACGCATATCAAATCATTTAGAATTTATGTTTGAATTTGCGACTTTGACATTTCCTTTATTTTCTCACTAATTGTGAAGCGGAGTTTGGATATTTTGTTCACGCCAAAATATTCTTAAAAATATATTACACACACTTTGAAATTGGGCAGTTTAAGATATCATTAAATCCTAACATTTTGAAGTCCTTTTAATAGGAAATGAGCATGTTCAACTACCAAAACTTCCACTTTAGGTTCGTGGAAGTGTCTTACAATGTTTTGTTTTCCTAATCGTTCGCAGACATGAGTCTATTTAATTACATGAATTTTAGTTCACAAGAGTGTATTATCATCTTTTGAGTTGATTATTATCAATGAAGTATATTGTGTGTTTTGGCTATAAGAATTTTTGATGTAAATTTTAAAAATTACTTATCATAATAAATAAATGATAGAAAGGTTATTACAAATTTGAAAGTTTTGTTGAATTTTTATTTTAATATTAATATAATAAAAATTATAATAATTAAATTTAAAAATTTATTTATGATAATAAATAAATAAAATGGAAAGTTTAATATAAATTTGAAAATAGTTACAAATTAATGGACTTTTATTTTGAAATAAAAATAAACTATTCTTAAAATTATTTTGACTTGCAATTTTATATGGATTTAAATTTTGAGATTGCAACATTTTTAACAAACTGTAAAGAAAGACTCATATAATTCATATGAAGTACATATCTAGCATGTGTGAAAATAGTTGTGTCCTTCTCATTTCTCCATAAATCTCAATGAGTTTGTAGTGAGAGTCCCTCTCTCTCTATATATATATTACAAAAAAATATAGCTTAAAGAGGACCAAAATATAAAACAATGAGTCTAGTCGAAAAATTTACCCATAAAAGCTTATTTTTCTCAATTACTTTATATGTTATACATAATTTTTTTAAACAATATTTAATATTGGAATTAAAATATTTTACATAACAGGTGCATTAATACATTTTATTATGGACTAGATAATTAAGATTATTATTTTTATTATTATCATTATTATATTTTAAGTATACATTAATATTACTTAATAGTGCATATTCAAATATTTTGTTGTTGAATGAATTCATCATTAAATATCACATTAATTTTGTATCAAGAATTGAATGAATTCCTCTTATTCTTAAGAGGAAGAACTTCATATTTTTTATTATTTCAAATTTTTTGTTTTCAATTTCATTTTTCTTTGGAAATTGAATATTTTATTATATACAACATTAAAATATTTTATTTTAACATTTTCTATTATATATATAGACATAAACGGAATTTATATGGACATAATTTTAGTTAATATAGATATCCAAATAAACACATTGCTCACACTTTCTTTTACTTCTAAATAGTTTAGCCCTTTTTAAAGTTTATATGAAATTATATTAAGTGATGTGGACATAGGAATATATTATTTATGACTCAAAGTGAATGAAATACTTTTACTACAATAGGTTGTATTATAAATAAAAAATCTAGTGAGGGTAGTGAGGTTGGAATTATTGATATTTTATAATGTTTTTAATTAAATCAAAGTAAACATGTATATTTTTTTTCATTATAGCCAACATTTCTTTACTACTTAGAGAATATCTTTTAGAGTTGATTTTAAAGGACTTTTTGAAAACTTTTTGATTTTTCCTGATTTATTTTTCCAATGTAATTTGTCTAAAATATGGCATAAATTCATTGAAATCACAAGTCTGCACAATTGAAGTTCCCAAGGGCTCTTTCATGGTCTTGAATCCATATATGTAGTACAAAAACGAGTTTAAATAACACACATCAAGTTTTTACCTAAATTGTTTTCTCGAGAAATTCCAAAAAGTCACATTAAAAACAAATCCATATGTTTTTAAGAGGAACATGTGCTCACTGCACATTGAGCATAGATAGAATCACATGTCACTCTCATCGTAGATTATATAAGTGTCGCAGAATCATATTTAGATTTAAATAAGTTAATAAATCTTTAATTTTTTTTGGAATGACTTGTTATTATCTAGTTTGCATTTAGTTATTGTTTTTTTAATTCATACATTTATAATAATAATAACTAAATATAATAATAACTAGAGGAAAAAAATTGCGAAAACATAGAGTTCCTATATACCATCTTAGATCCATCAAAGGAATCAAATCCCTCTACCTGTAAAATTTTAGTCAAGTTCTACACTCCAAAAATAAGGTTTGCACCTTTAGAGATTTTATCCCTCTTAGCTCATGATATATCCAATGTTAGATGGATCTAAGGTGGTTCTACTTGAGGGAAATAATGTTACATTTCTAAATTATCATTACTATGTATATATTTGAGATAACTTTAATGTTCACATTATGTTTTCTTTGCTTTGCATGACTATATCATTCCCTCTTTTAATTTAGTATGTGTTTCTTTCCTTGAATAGTTTGTACTTCTGCGTTTCGATGCTTTGAGTGGTTTGTGTGTTTATGTGTTTTGGTTTGGATAATAATGTTTCTGAATGTTATAGTTGTTGTGTTATATTTTTAGATGTGTATGAAATTTTTTATTAGTAATTAGTTGGTGATGAAGAAGGGAGACAATATTGTCAATAGACTGAAGGAGTATTGATACTAAACATCTATTTATTTTTATTTTAGTTATGACAACTATTGAAAACTAATTTATTCTTAGTAGTGTCACTCGAGGTATTACTAAATATATATATATATATTTAATAATTTACTTTGTCAATATTACTCCTAAAATAATTTGTTTCTTTACTAACGTTTGAAACAATATATTTCCTTCAAGGATATTTTTATTAGTTTTGAATGTTTATAAATATTTTTTTTTCTATTATAAATGTTTTGAATACATTGTTGTATGAAATTATTTTTCTGTAATTTTGAATATATGTGTTCGTTTGTTAGTAATTAGTTGTTTATGAGGAAGGGAGGAAGGGAGACGTTCTTGCCAATGATTAATTTCGCTTTGTAGGAGGATTGATTATGCACATATATTTCATTTTAATTCTAAGTATCAAAAATTTCGAAATGATTGGTTTCACTTTGTAGGACGATTGATTATGCACATCTATTCCATATTAATTATATGTATCAAAACTTTTTACAGCTAATTAATTCTTAATAGTGTCCCTCCAGGTATTACTAGATATAACTTTGAAAATTGTTTTTTTAATAATATAAAACCTCAATATTAACAACATTTAATGGATCTAATGTAAGAAAAAAGATAGGATTAGAAAAAAACATCTACACTAAAATCAATCCATTGAATGTAAGAAATTAAAGGATATTAGAAATCAACATCTACACTTAAGTCAATGCATCTAGTGAAAGTAATCATGTAGGATTAGAAATCCACAACTACACTAAAATCAATGCATCTAGTGCCAAAAATATAGGATTGGAAATCAAAATCTACACTAAAATAAATGCATCTAGTGCAAGAAATAAAATATGAATAGAAATCATCATATACACTGAAATCAACACATCTAGTGCAAGAAATCGTCTTCCCTCTTCCCCCTCCATCCAATCTTGAAAATTATTTTTAATAATTTACAGCCTCAAGGTTAAAAACATCTAATCCATATAATTCAAACAATCAGGTTGGATTAGAAAACAACATCTACATTGAAATCAATGCATCTAATGCCAAAATCAAATAATATTAGAAATCAACATCTATACTAAAATCAATGCATCTAGTGCAAGAAATCAAATATTACTATAAATCAACATCTACACTAAAATCAATGCATCTAGTGAAAGAAATGAAATAGGAGTCCAAATCACCATCTAAACTAAAATCAATGAATCTATAGCAAGAAATAAAATAAGATTATAAATCAACATCTACACTAAAATCATTGCATCTAGTCCAAGAAATCAAATATAATTAGAAATCAACATCTACACTGAAATCAATGCATATAATGCAAGAAAACAAATAGGAATAGAAATCATCTACACTAAAATTAGTTCATCTAGTGCAATAAATTATATTCTTCCCTCTCTCCCCCCTCTATACATATCTATATATCCTTCCATCTCTCCTTCTCTGTCTATCTATCTCACCCACACCAAACACACATGATCTCTCTCTCCATATCTATATATCCCTCTCTTCCACCATCTCTTCACCTCCCATATATATATCTATATATATATATATATAGATATATATATAGATATATATATCCCTCTGCTTGTCCTTTCTCCCTTTATATTACCCCCAAAACATACACAATCTTTCTCCATACCTATATATCCCTCCCTCATCTCCCTCTCTCTTCCCCTTCTCTCTCTCTCTCTCCCCCTACTACCTCTATTCCCCCTTTCTCTCTTCTCTCCCTCTCTCTATATCCCTTCTCTCTCTCTCTCTCTCTCTCTCTCTCTCTCTCTCTCCCTGACCTTATCCCTCTTAAACCCTCTCTCTCCATTTCTCTCCCACCTCCATCCCTCTCCCACCCACTCTTAACCCTCCAATTACATCGCTATTTACCGCTCTCTCTCTTTTTCTCCCCCTTCCTTCTATATCTCTTTATTTTGCTCTCTATCTAACCCCAAAACAAACACACTATTTCTTCATATATATATATATATATATCCCTCCATCTTCCTCTCCCTCTCCCTATCTTCCCCTTTTACCCCTCTCTCACTCATCTATCTCTTTTCCCTTCTCCTCTGGTCTCTCCCTCTCTCTCTATCTCCCTTATCACTCCCTCTATCTCCCTCTCCACCTTTCTCTATCTACATATTTCATCTTCCCTCCCTCTCTATCCCCTACCAACTTTATATCTTTCTTCCTCCCTCTCCCCCCCTCCAACTCCATCTCTCTCTCCCTCCCTCTCTCATTCTCTCTCTCACATCCTATCTCTCTTCCTCTTTCTCTTTCTGTTTCTCTCCCACTCCCCTCTCTCTCTTTACCCTCCAACTTTGTCACTATATACCTCCCTCCTTCTCTCCCCCCTTCCTTACATGGGTGAAAATGTGAATTTGGGTTACACCTTTTTCCATTTTTTGAGAAAAAAATTTCCTTTTTTTCTATTCTTCAACATTCTGCAAGCTAAAACAATTTTTCTGTTTAGAGTTTGATTTTGCGATAAAAATAGATTTTGTCAGAAATTTTATTAGATTTATATTACTTATTTCTTGGAAATTTTTTATACACATTTGATATGTCAACTTAGCGTTTCTTTGAGTGTGTGTGTTTTTAACAATCAAAGGATTCATAAGAAGTCATGTTAATACACATTGTTTTATTCTTTGAAACTTTTTTTTTTTTGAGAAACAAAATGTGTTACAACAATCTAGGCAGAGTCTACATCGGTTTCATTATATTTACAAAGCCAATTGATGCATATCATAATTGCTAGAATTTTTTGAACTGGTCGTATATGAAAAAATTGCATATTTCAAATATCTTTCGCAACATAAGAAATTTCTTACAATATAAGTTATAAACTAAAAATCTAAAAACTACCCATTACAGATGATAGACGAATGTAATGCACCATAATTTTTTCAATTTTTTTAATAGTGTATTTTGGAAGATACAGACTTATGATTTCACTGAATTATAATGACCTTCAGAAATTGTTTGGACCGGTTTTATTACAAAATTAATTAAAATTACTAAATATTTATGAAATTACATAAAAGTTATATTTCCTGAAAGTAGATTGAATTCTAAAAATGCTTGTCCTGGTTCTGACTGTTAATTCAGAACGTTTCATGGAGGTTAATCATTCCAAAGTTGAAGATACGTATTTAGAGCTTTGCTCTGCATAATTGCAGATGTATTATTTCAGCCGAATTCTTAAAAAAAATTTGGCCGAATTTTTTTTTGCGCCAAGGGCCCGTCAAGTCTAATGACATAAAAGTTCGGTCAAATATTTTATAAAATTTTGGCCGAACTTTTACCCAACTTTCTGTCGGCCAGAAAATACAATGAAGCCCCTCCAAAAAAACATTTCATGGTAATATATATTACCATGATAGCATTTGTTATTTTTGCATATTTTCGCAGATTTGGTCTGATTTTGCACAGGTCTTGGTATGATTTTGCAAATAATTATTTTGGGTTTAACGAATTTTTTTGGAAGTAGATTCAAAGGACATTTTTGCAAATGATTGTTTTGGGTTTAAGGAATTTTCTTGGAGGTACATTCAAAGGAAATTTTTGCAAAGGATTGTTTTGGGTTTAAGGACTTTTCTTGGAGGTACATTCAAAGGACATTTCTGGGAGGTATGTGATACATTTTTTTGATGTTTTTTGGGCTTCATTTTTTTTGAAGGTATGGATTTGGGCTTAATTTTCATTTCTTTTAGATTTTTTGGGCTTAATTTTCAAAGGAATAGTTTTAGGCTTAATTTTAAAAGGACTGTTTTTAGGCATAATATTCAAAGGACATTTTTTGGAGGTATTTTTTAAAATGATGTTTTTTTAGAGGCTTTTCTAAAGAAGCATTTCTTAAGAAGTTGGAATTAATTTTCAATGGACATTTTTTGGAGGTATTTTTTGAAGTACCATTTTTTTAGAGTACGCGTTTTGGGTTGAAGTAAATCTTTCATAATGATTTTTTAAAATGATTTTTTGTCTAAATTTTTAAATGAAATTTTTTTGCAGGACTTTGAAGGAAATATTTTGAGCTTTGTTTCATTTTGATAAGACATTTTTTTTCTCGTATTTTTTGAAGTAAGTGTTTTGGATTGAGGTATGTATTTTTTGAAAATTTTTTAAAATGAGTTTTCTTAATTAAATATTTTGTGATGTTTTTTTAATTGAGTTTTTGTCTAAATTTTTGAAGGAAATTTTTTGAACTTCATACTCTATTATCATGGGAAATCGAAGGAATTACAAGTGAAAATATGATCGAAAAATAGACCCTGATGAACGTAGAGAAGAGAGGGGAGAATCTGGAAAAATAAAGAGAGAAGAACTCTCAAATATTAAAAGGGAAAATCAACCTCAACTAGAATTCAAAACAGGTATGTAAATGTAAATATTATGAATTTGATATTCAAAATTTTCCTACTTTAAAATATGAAGCTTAACTTTTATTTGATGAAATAATTTGAAAAATATTTTTGAATGTAAACAGAGAGATATATTCATCAAAACATTGATGATGAGATACAAAATTTTTAAAGAAATTCAAGTGAAGAAATTGAATAACAAGGTATATATATATATGTGTGTGTGTGTGTGTGTGTGTGTGTGTGTGTGTGTGTTGAACACATGCATGTATTATTGAAATTATACACACTTATTAATTTAGTTATTTATTGAATATGTAAACTTATTATGTACTATTCATTCGAATTTGTACATATGAAATAAATGTTGATGATTGGATGTTAGAAAATGTTGACACTCACACCTATGGAGATAAAAGAGCTAACCATGTTATTGTAACACCTCTAGTTCAAGGAAATTTTTTTTTTTTTTTATACTTGGATTCCCTCGTTATTTACCTGGTCTACATCTGGAAATTTTGGATAATGAGCACAGACATTTAACTTTAATTCTTCTTGCTAAGGTTCCTCCAACCCCCTAGCCTCTTTCTCTTGTCAACAGTATTGAACATTCCCACTGTATACCTTTCCACCAAGTGTGTATATTTCTATATCTCCTTATATTACCAAGAGACATTATTCTTTTTCTATACCTAATATAATCATGGACTCTATGGACATACCTACTCTTCAATGACATCACCTAACACATATATATTTAACACCTCTGTCTTTGAATCCAAATATAGATCTCATACATATATCTTTGGATCCACGGGTATATAGATATAGTTAACACCCTCTTGTCAATATCATGGAATCCACATACATATATATCTATTTCTTTATAACACCCATACATATATATAGTTCATTACATATATATATATATAAATCACCATATATAAGTATATATCATGTATATCTAAACCTTTTAAAAATATTGAATTGAATTCATCCATATATAAACAAAATCTATACACCTAGATATATGCATGGCACTCCACTACATATTAGTATTGAAATCGTATCACTATAAGCCTTGCTATATTCCAATTGATAATATGATTGATTTTTTTTACCACTAGTGTATTAAACATGATATACTTCTATCTCGCCAACACTTTGAACTATCAATGATATACTTCTATCTCGCCAACACTTTGAACTATCACGATTAAATATATTACCTTGGTACGTCCTTGTCGCTGCGTATGTCGATGAATTTGACCGCGGCGAAACCATTGGTTTACATAACGGGGACTCTGCGATGATTGGGCCACGTCAATAGGATTGAAGGATGGTTATGACCGTATTCTGACTATCCATTTACGCGAGTCACCAATTCCCTTTAGCTATACCTAACCCTATTCTTGAAATCCGAGGGCGTGGTATTAGGTTTCCACCCGGTTTCTAACTCGTCGAGGTAGAGCTCGTTAAATTCTCAGTTTATACCTGAATGCATATTTCCGCCTGTTTTAAATTTACCAGCTACGCGTGTTTCTGTTTCTTTGGGTCAAGAGTACTGTGTTGGTTTAACGTGTAGGTTTCATATTTTGGTATGCAGGAACGGCATCGCGCATAGGCGATTTGAGTACCCAGCTCCGCCCTTACAGATCACTGCTCATCCTTTTTGTTACGTGTAGCTTTTTGGTGCGTTTTTCTGTTCGGCTCGGTACCGTGCGAGCCGACTACTGCAGGTTCAGTACCTGATTTGAAATTGTTTTCACATTTCCGGGTACCTAGCTGTTGATAAAGCTGAGTTGGTGTCCAATCGACCTTGGCTTCTCTGCACGCCTAGGGCAGTGGTATTAGGGTTTCTTATCCCCTTCCAACTCACCTCGGCGGCGTACACGCATGTGTTCCTCTGAGGGTTAGTATCTATATTTATCCAGCGCAGGTTTCAGGGAATCTCATTCTGGTTGGGGCGATTGTTATTTACTCCCACTCGTTCATTGAGGGAACTGATTTTTCTATGGAGATTTGATACCGAAGTACCAGATCAGTTTGATGGGTGAGAGTTCCTGCGTGGCCTTCTATCATTCTTTACCTTCTGTCATACATTTTAATATCTTCCGGTAATGTTGTGTTTAGTCGTTTACGAATTGTATTGTGCAGGGATGTAGACGACGGTTTTTCTGGCTGCGCGCAATATGCATCAAGAAGGATACAAACCCTCGATCGGGTTCTCCCCCTATCGTTAAGTCGACCCCATTGTTAACTTATTATCCATCGTTCTGGCGACTGATTTAAGTTTTATTGGCGTTCCAATGAGACAACATTCCCCTTACTACCGTGCTGCTGTATATTTTGTGTTAACAAATTGTATATTATTTTGTTTTCTATTTCTCCGTTTAAATCTGTCGAAGAAGAGCCTTATTATCAGTTTTCACACTAGTTAGACCACATCGTAGCAGAGATCTAAGTGTTTCGTTTAGGTGTATTGGTTTTCCGAGATCTGGTTTTGATCTAGAACCCACGCTAACTGTTACAACTGATTTTATGACTAATTATATCTAAATGTTGCGTAGTTCGGTTTTGGTTATGGTCCACAGCGCTCTGGCCGCTCACCTCTAACTTTATCAACTTATTTTTGCAGTAGCTGACACTATGGATTCGCTATCATCGTCAGGGAAAGAGCCGAACTCGTCAGATGGTAACCTCCTTTCCTTTACGCGATCACGTCTCTGTGTTTCTGTGTGTTTAATGTTAGTAATGTTCTTTATTGAAACTAGAATGGCCGCATGCCTGAGTAATTCTGTCATACTGTAATACCTTGCACCAGGGAGTTGAAGCGGTCATAGCCATCTCCGCGTCGATTCATAGTTGTAACGGCTGACTCTGGTATTACATACGCATTTATTTTATTTTTTTTTGTATTGTTACGATCTGCTACCTATCACCATTTGGTAGCTGATAATTAATATACGTATGATAGATAATACGCATATGGACAGTAGAGGTTCGCATGCCAGTTGTAGATTTAGGTTTAAAATATACCATCGTTTCATAACTGGATCACTCCATCTCATGATTAACAAACCTTAAAACGTCGTGGACGTTGATAGTGTACTGTTCGAGGGTTTTGATATTAACACAAGACCACGGTATAATAAAACAAATGAGTTATCATAGTTGGATCGTGCGCCACGTAGCATCGATCGATGGTCCCTCTATATATATTTTTCCTCACCGAATATTATGTTATAATCGTTGATTTTAATGAATCATTAGATTAGCTCACAGCTCTCCCACGTTTTTATTTTATTTTTTTATGCATATATATATATATATATATATATATATATATATATATATATAAATATATGTATTGCTATTATTTTAATTCGAAGCCCTTAGATGCTATTTTCTTTTGATATACCCATGTATGTGTTCGATAATACTTGCATAAAGGTCTTAATTTCCATATAAGCCTTTGGCCATGGTACTTGTTTCAAGAATGAAATATATACACATATAAATCGAGAAATGAGTTATATGAACATACCAATGTTGTATAAAAAAAAACTATAGACTAGAAATATTCTTTCTCTAGCACCAATTTCAAATTTTACATTATAATGTTTTTACCTTATTTATTTTGGGATTTGTACCATGTAATTTTAGTTCGGCTACAATATTTTCCTAGCATACAGCTAAGCATTTAATATCACTTTTGTATCTACAGGGAACCAAATAGTAATTAATTATCTGTAGAGGCTAAGTAACTTCAGATTTAAACCGACCCTGGGTTTAGAGTTTCTGGAGTTTCTACTCTATGGGTTTCTGGTCTACAACTAAACAGAATCTGGAAGGTGAATGCCTTAGGATGGACTCTGTTAAATGTAGTACTAACATCAATCACACCATTTAATTAATTTTTCTATATGTAGCCAATTCATACCATCATAAAATAGAATAACAAGAATTTCAGAACATACCACAATCTGCAAATGACCAACCTCCCAACCTTAGAGTCCTCTTTGTCTCCCAGGACTCACCCCCGAGCAAAGATCACCTCCTAGAACAGATCAACCTCTGATCTGCCTAGGAGCAGCTTATTTAAGCTCATATTTCCCCAAAGCATGTTTCTAATTCTGCGTCCAGAATAGCAGGATGCTTTCTTTCCTGTTTAGCCTAGGCTTCCCCATTTTGGGACTCTTTAAAGCTGCTTTAAGCTTTTCCTCAGCTTTTCCAGCCTTTTCTCACCTCTTCCCAACTACTCCTCTTCATTGGGGAAATTTAGATTCCTCCTCAAATCTAAATTAATTTCTTTCAAGGATTTTTGAAAGATTTTGGGGATTTGTTTCCTTATCCATCCTCATGGATTTGGCAAGTGATCTCTAATTCTCATCTTGGTCAAAATGCACAATCATTTTATTTATTTCCTCAAATAAAATATGCAATTACATTCACACCACACTTATCCCTTGGGGTCCACCCCCTTAGGATTTAAGTTCAAATGTCTAATCTTTAAAAATTGAACACACAAATTGGGGGTGTTACATATTCCCCCTCTGAAAATAAACACCGTCCTCGATGTTGTTATTCAACTAATAGAGTTTATTTAAAAAAAATGGATATTTCTCCATCATTTCAGCTTCCCTTTCCCAGGTGGCTTCTTCAGCAGTAAAGTGCTTCCACTGCACTTTTACTCTGGCCACTGTTCTGTTTCTCAATTCAATTTCTTCCCGCTCCAATATTTGAAGCGTTTCTGGCAGAAACTCCCCTTCTGGTTCCACCTGTACAACATTCCAATCAACTATGTGAGAAGCATCATGCACATATCTTTTTAATAATGAAACATGAAACACATTCTGCACTCTAACATGGGGTGGTAAGGCCAGCTTGTAAGCCACTGGTCCCACCCTTTCTAAAATTTCAAAAGGCCCACAATATCTAGGAGCAAGTTTTGCACAACTTCCATCATAAAGTGTGCTCTTTTTTGGTTTGATGTGCAAATACACATGATCCCCCACTTTGAATTCTCGGTGCACTCTTTTCTTATCAGCATAGATTTTCTAGCGATCTTGTGCTATCTTGATATTTATTTGTATCTGTTTAACAATTCTCTCCATCTCTTGTAGTGCATCTGGTCCCAACACCAGTTTATCTTCTGGTTGACTCTAGCTCAAGGGAGTACGGCACCTTCTCCCATAGAGTGCCTCAAACGGACTCATCTTAATAGAGGATTGGTAGTTATTATTATAGGCAAACTCAGCTAGATGCAGATACTCTTCCCACTTTGATGGTCTATCCATCACATACATTCGCAACATATCCTCCAAAATTTGATTCGTCCTTTCTGTCTGCCCATCGGTTTGAGGGTGATAGGCAGTACTAAAATTCAGCTTAGTACCCATCCCTCCAAACAATCCTTTCCAAAATGCTGCTGTAAACTTAGCATCTCAATCTGAAACAATTACTTTGGGAACTCCATGAAGCCTTACTATCTCCTTCAGGAAAACATTTGCTACTTGAGCTGTTCCGAAAGTAGATTTCACTGGTATAAAGTGGGCAGCTTTGGTTAAAGTGTCTACTACTACCATTACAGAATCATGTTGATATTTGGTTTTAGGTAGTCCTGTTATAAAATCCATGGAAACTGTGTCCCATTTCCATTTTGCAATTGGCAAAGGGTTTAGAAGACCTGCTGGATGTTGATGCTCAACTTTGACCAGTTGACATTCCATACACCTACTTAGATACTATGCCACATCTCTCTTCATTCCTGGCCAGAACAGCTTCTTTTTCAAGGGTGTTAACATCTTCTGGTATCTTGGATGTCCTGCATAAGGCTGTTTGTGATATTCATCCAAGATTTCTCTTTTTAATGACTCTACATTTGGAATATACAACCTATTTTTGTAACATAGTAGCCCTTTTTGATTTTGAGTAAAATCAATTTTTTCCCTTTTCTGTAGTTTCACCAAGAGTGCTTCATAGTTGGGATCTTGATTTGCTGCTTTTCCCACCAATTCCTCTATCTCCATCTGGGCACTACTCCCAATGTTGTTTAAATGTTGACAAGCATTTCTACTTAATGCATCAGCAACTTTATTTTCTTTCCCCTTGATATGTTTTATGTCCATATCAAATTCACTTAAGAAGGACAGCCATCTGGCTTGCCTTGCATTCAGATCAGTTTGAGAAAAGAAATATTTAAGACTAATATGATCAGTCATCAATGTGAACTTCTTTCCCAGAAGATAATGCCTCCACATTTTTAAAGCATGGATAACAGCTGCAAATTCCAAATCATATGCACTATAATTCTGTTCATGTATTTTCAGTTTCCTAGATTCATAGGCAATGACTGAATTTTCCTGCAACGGGACTCCTCCTAGCCCTTCTCTGCAAGCATCTGTACATACAACAAACTCTTTATCAGGATCAGCAAATTTTAATATAGGGGCTGAAATAAGTTTTTGTTTTAACTGCTCGAAACTGTTTTGACATTTTTCAGTCCACACAAACTTGACACCCTTTCTTTGCAATGAAGTGATGGGATGTGCTATGGCAGAAAATCTTTCCAAAAATCTACGATAGTAGCCTGCCATCCCCATGAATGACCTTACTGCTGAAACATCAGTTGGGACTAGCCATTCCTTAATTTCTTTTATCTTTTCAGGGTCAACTGCAGGCCCTTTTTCAGAAATAACATGACCCAAATATTGAATTTTATCTTTATAACATTCACATTTACTGAACTTGGCATATAGCTGATTTTCTTTCAGATTTTGCAACACTATTCTCAGGTGTTCCTTATGTTCTTCCTCATTTTTGGAGTAAACTAAGATATCATCTATGAACACAAGAACAAATTTGTCCAAATACTTATTCAACACACTATTCATCAGGCACATAAATGTGGCAGGGGCATTTGTCAAACCAAAAGGTAGGACTACAAATTCGTAATGCCCATACCTGGTTCGAAATGCTGTTTTGCTGATGTCTTCTTCTTTAATTCTAAGCTGGTGATAACCAGTCCTTAAGTCTATCTTGGAAAAGACTGAAGCTCCTCTCACTTGATCAAAAAGATCATCAATTCTAGGAAGTGGATATCTATTCTTAATGGTCAATTTGTTCAGTTGACGATAGTCAACGCACATCCTAAAAGTTCCATCCTTCTTTTTCACAAATAAAACCAGGGCTCCCCAAGGAGACACACTTGGTCTGATATACCCTTTATCTAACAATTCCTGTAATTGCATTTTCAGTTCCATTAGTTCAGGAGGGCTCATTCGATAAGGTGCTCGAGAAACAGGTGTTGCTCCTGGTACCAGATCGATTGAAAAATCAATCTCTCTTTTGGGGGGAAGATGAGGGATTTCCTTGGGAAAGACTTCCTTAAATTCTCTAATGACTGGTATAGCATCCAGTAACTCTTCCTCAGTTTGTTGTTCTATTTCTTCTACATGCACTGCATAGACTTGGTATCCTTTTCTAGCTGTTCTTTTTAATTGTAAGGCTGATATTTGTCTTATTGAAATGGATTTTGGTTTCCCTTTTAGTGTAAAAGGTTTCCCTTCCTCATCCACACAATGCAGGGTTTTCTCCCAGCAGTTCATCAGAGCTTTCTTCTTTTCCAGCCAATCCATTCCTATCAGCAGATCATAGGATCCTAATGGCCATATGTTCAAATTTACTTCTGTTGTAAAGCCATTTAATTGTATTGCTGTTTTGGGCAATTTATGTGTGACTTTTCTCTTAGTTCCAGTGGCCAGCTGTACCAACCATGACTGCTGAAATTTTTCAGGTTTAATTTTACATTTTTCTACAATTCCAGGACTAATGTAACTCAAAGAAGCACCTGGATCAATCAAAACAGTAATAGGTATGTCAGAAATCTTACCATCCATTTCCACCATGGTGGCTTGATATTCTGCTTGCCGATTTTCCAAGGCTGCACTGATAGTTGGTATGCTTCTGGCTATGTCATTGACTGTTGTTGCCTCTCGCTCTCTGCTGATCATATGAATATTTCGATGGGGGCAATCCCTCATCATATGGGGTTCTCCACAGCCCCAACACTTCAAAGGTTCCTTCATTCTGACTGTCCCTTCCCTTTTATTGTTCCCTTCCACCAGTTTTGAAACCACTTGGGATTGAGCAGTCTAACTTTCCTTTGGTTTATTGAATTTTTTACGTTGATGATCTCTACCAAAATTTCTTAGATATGCTGGTTTTGGTCTTTTACCTTTGAACTCACCCTTGTTCAGCCAGCTCTTCCCCTGTTCAGCTTTGGCTTTAAACTGCTGATAGCATAATCTTTCTTTTCTAACAGCTTCATCCATTGTCTTTGGGTTGTCAAACTCAATTTTCTCCTTGTACACAGTAGGAAGGAAATTTAAAAACCTTTGGAACTTTGCTTTTTCTTCCCTAATGTAAGGGACATATCTCAGTAAATTGGTAAACTTAGTGACAAACTCATCAATAGTGAGTTGTCCTAGTCTAAGTTCATGGAATTATTTTGCTTTATCATCATAATAACGTTCATTCAAATAACGACTTTTGAACTTAGTCTGAAAATCCTCCCAAGTAACTGTCTTTTCATCAATGGCATGCACCATTTTTGTCTCTTCCCACCACAATGTAGCCTTTCCTTGTAGCTGATACACAGCTAATCTGGCCTTCAGATTGCTCTCATATTCATATACTTGGAAATACTTGATCATGTTCAGCAACCAAGCTTCAGCATCTTCTTCCTTCTCCCCATCATAGGAGGGAGGTTTGATCTTTCTAAATTCTCCCTGCAATTCTCTTTCATGCTTATGTTGATGCCTAGCTGCATCCTCATCCTCAGACTCATCCATCTTTCTTTTTCCAGAACCTTCGCCTTCCTGGCTGTTCCGGGAAGATAGCTCTCTAATGAGCTTTTCCTACTCCTTACTGGCTGATGACAGCATGTCATTCTGGCTTCTTAGTTCAGCCAATTCTCGTTGCATCCTATGCAACATGGCCATTACCAGGGCATTGGGATCTGGAGTCGCAAACTCATCACGCAGATCCACATAAATTCCTTCAGCCATTTCAACTGTACACACTCACAACACAGATTAGCAAGATTTTATAAAAATTTCAGAAAAACAAAATATGAAATAATCAGTGAGCACAAAATTGACAGCCCAAATTGTTGTAACTGGTGCTCCGATACCATTTATAACACCTCTAGTTCAAGGAATTTTTTTTTTTTTTTAATACTTGGATTCCCTCGTTATTTACCTGGTCTACATCTGGAAATTTTGGATAATGAGCACAGACATTTCACTTTAATTCTTCTTGCTAAGGTTCCTCCAACCCCCTAGCCTCTTTCTCTTGTCAACAGTATTGAACATTCCCACTGTATACCTTTCCACCAAGTGTGTATATTTCTATATCTCCTTATATTACCAAGAGACATTATTCTTTTTCTATACCTAATATAATCATGGACTCTATGGACATACCTACTCTTCAATGACATCACCTAACACATATATATTTAACACCTCTGTCTTTGAATCCAACTATAGATCTCATACATATATCTTTGGATCCACAGGTATATAGATATAGTTAACACCCTCTTGTCAATATCATGGAATCCACATACATATATATCTATTTCTTTATAACACCCATACATATATATAGTTCATTACATATATATATAAATCACCATATATAAGTATATATCATGTATATCTAAACCTTTTAAAAATATTGAATCGAATGCATCCATATATAAACAAAATCTATACACCTAGATATATGCATGGCACTCCACTACATATTAGTATTGAAATCGTATCACTATAACCCTTGTTATATTCCAATTGATAATATGATTGATTTTTTTTACCACTCATGTATTAAACATGATATACTTCTATCTCGCCAACACTTTGAACTATCAATGATATACTTCTATCTCGCCAACACTTTGAACTATCACGATTAAATATATTACCTTGGTATGTCCTTGTCGCTGCGTATGTCGATGAATTTGATCGCGGCGAAACCATTGGTTTACATAACGGGGACTCTGCGATGATTGGGCCACGTCAATAGGATTGAAGGATGGTTATGACCGTATTCTGACTATCCATTTACGCGAGTCACCAATTCCCTTCAGCTATACCTAACCCTATTCTTGAAATCTGAGGGCGTGGTATTAGGTTTCCACCCAGTTTCTAACTCGTCGAGGTAGAGCTCGTTAAATTCTCAGTTTATACCTGAATGCATATTTCCGCCTGTTTTAAATTTAACAGCTACGCGTGTTTCTGTTTCTTTGGGTCAAGAGTACTGTGTCGGTTTAACGTGTAGGTTTCATATTTTGGTATGCAGGAACGACATCGCACACAGGCGATTTGAGTACCCAGCGCCGCCCTTACAGATCCCTGCTCATCCTTTTTGTTACGTGTAGTTTTTTGGTGCGTTTTTCTTTTCGGCTCGGTACCGTGCGAGCCGACCACTGTAGGTTCAGTACCTGATTTGAAATTGTTTTCACATTTCCGGGTACCTAGCTGTCGATAAAGCTGAGTTGGTGTCCAATCGACCTTGGCTTCTCTGCATGCCTAGGGCAGTGGTATTAGGGTTTCTTATCCCCTTCCAACTCACCTCGGCGGCATACACGCATGTGTTCCTCTGAGGGTTAGTATCTATATTTATCCAGTGCAGGTTTCAGGGAATCTCATTCTGGTTGGGGCAATTGTTATTTACTCCCACTCGTTCATTGAGGGAATTGATTTTTCTATGGAGATTTGATACCGATGTACCAGATCAGTTTGATGGGTGAGATTTCCTGCGTGGCCTTCTATCATTCTTTACCTTCTGTCATACATTTTAATATCTTCCGGTAATGTTGTGTTTAGTCGTTTACGAATTGTATTGTGCAGGGATGTAGACGACGGGTTTTCCGGCTGCGCGCAATATGCATCAAGAAGGATACAAACCCTCGATCGGGTTCTCCCCCTATCGTTAAGCCGACCCCATTGTTAACTTATTATCCATCGTTCTGGCGACTGATTTAAGTTTTATTGGCGTTCCAGTGAGACAACATTCCCCTTACTACCGTGCTGCTGTATATTTTGTGTTAACAAATTGTATATTATTTTGTTTTCTATTTCTCCATTTAAATATGTCGAAGAAGAGCCATATTATCAGTTTTCACACTAGTTAGACCACATCGTAGCAGAGATCTAAGCATTTCGTTTAGGTGTATTGGTTTTCCGAGATCTGGTTTTGATCTAGAACCCACGCTAACTGTTACAACTGATTTTATGGCTAATTATATCTGAATGTTGCATAGTTCGGTTTTGGTTATGGTCCACAGCGCTCTGGCCGCTCACCTCTAACTTTATCAACTTATTTTTGTAGTAGCTGACACTATGGATTCGCTATCATCGTCAGGGAAAGAGCCGAACTCATCACATGGTAACCTCCTTTCCTTTACGCGATCACGTCTCTGTGTTTCTGTGTGTTTAATGTTAGTAATGTTCTTTATTGAAACTAGAATGGCCGCATGCCTGAGTAATTCTGTCATACTGTAATACCTTGCACCAGGGAGTTGAAGCGGTCATAGCCATCTCCGCGTCGATTCATAGTTGTAACGGCTGACTGTGGTATTACATACGCATTTATTTTTATTTTTTTTGTATTGTTACGATCTGCTACCTATCACCATTTGGCAGCTGATAATTAATATACGTATGATAGATAATACGCATATGGACAGTAGAGGTTTGCATGCCAGTTTTAGATTTAGGTTTAAAATATACCATCGTTTCATAACTGGATCACTCCATCTCATGATTAACAAACCTTAAAACGTCGTGGACGTTGATAGTGTACTGTTCAAGGGTTTTGATATTAACACAAGGCCTCACCCCCGAGCAGAGATCACCTCCTAGAACAGATCAACCCCTGATCTGCTTAGGAGCAGCTTATTTAAGCTCATAATTCCCCAAAGCATGTTTCTAATTCTGCGTCCAGAATAGCAGGATGCTTTCTTTCCTGTTTAGCCTAGGCTTCCCATTTTGGGATCCTTTAAAGCTGCTTTAAGATTTTCCTCAGCTTTTCCAGCTTTTTTTCTCACCTCTTCCCAACTACTCCTCTTCATTGGGGAATTTTAGATTCCTCCTCAAATCTAAATAATTTCTTTCAAGGATTTTTGAAAGATTTTTGGGGATTTGTTGCCTTATCCATCCTCATGGATTTGGCAAGTGATCTCAAATTCTCTTTTTGGTCAAAATGCACAATCATTTTATTTATTTCTTCAAATAAAATATGCAAATACATTCACACCATACTCATCCCTTGGGGTCCACCCCCTAGGATTAAAGTTCAAATGTCTAGTTTTTAAAAATTCAACACAACCTGGGTATATGTTGTCAACAAGCAGTGTCCATCAAATTTTGTGCACATGGACCTTGGGACTCACAGAACTCGGACACCAAGTGGAGAATCCTATTTCATGCTGATAATAGATGATTTTTCCTAATGGTTAGTTGCTTTTCTCAAAATAACCGAAGTATTGGTACCAAGATATTCAGGCTATTAGCAGAAAATCAAATCAATGCAAGCCGAAATGTATCGACGATGTAGGAGGAGAATTCGCATTATGACTTCAGACCTATGTAATGAAATATAAATAAAGCAACACTTATTACGTATTAATCAAACAGTAATGGGAGAAAGAGAGACAAAATTGTTCCAGACAATAAATAGTGATATGATGCAAGAGAATAATATTGCTCAAACCTTCTCAGTGTAAGGCACACAGTGACATATCCTTAATAAA
Organism: Pinus albicaulis; assembly: GCA_034641835.2. NCBI lineage: Eukaryota > Viridiplantae > Streptophyta > Pinopsida > Pinales > Pinaceae > Pinus > Pinus albicaulis. Next base: position 65,380,937 of record CM076579.1, read on the forward strand.
GCCTACTTTAAGGCCAAGCAGTTGACAAGACCTTTATGAACTATATGGAAAGCTACCTCAATCAAACATTCTAATCTTTGGTAAAAGTGTTACATAAAGAATAATGGTGAAAACCTTGGGAAATTTGATGCAGTATGTATAAGAATATTCTTATGTATCCAAAAAAGGGTACAAAGTACAACAAGATACTATGAAAGAAGAATACATGGGATTGACAAGAACTTCAAACAATACAAGAAATAAGACAGACGTAGTCCATCGACAACCATGAAGAGGAAGACAAGACATATGAAAACAAGCAAGACAACAGACATGCGAGTCACCAAAACCCCCAAGATACTCAAGAATCATCCTTAAGATCAACATCATAGGAGAAAGCAAAGAGTCCGCATACAAGAAGGTAGCTAACAAGAATAAGAAGTACATAGCCATGTTATCACAAACAGAGCCAAAGAAATTTGAAGAAGCCATGACAAGTATTGGGTAAAAGCAATGAATGAAGAATTGGACCAAATTCAGAAGAACAAATACCTGGAACCAGTTCTAGGACCTATTGAGAAAATATCATTGGTTCAAAATGGGTATTCAAACAAAATGAATGAGCAAGGACAAGTACTGTCAGAATAAAGTCAGTCAACGTAAAGGATACTCAAAATTCAAGGATTCTGACAGTGATGAACATTTGCAATCAGCGAGCGAATGGAGGCTAACAGAATGTTCCCTGCATTTGCATGCTACCAAGACTTCAAGGTATATCAAATGGATGTAAAGTCCTGCTTTTTCTTAATGGAGATCTAGAAGAAGAAGTGTACATGGAACAATCCTAAGGCTTTACTGATGATAAAGAAGACTATGTGTGCAAGACTGGCACAACTTATATGGACCGAAATGCCCTCGTGCTTTCTGTACTCAAGATCGACAATATTTGCTAAAACAAAGGCTTTAGGAGAGGTGGAGTAGACAACAATCTATACATAAAAGCCCATGAAGACAACTCGATTGTTGTAGTATATTTTAATAATATTATGTTTTGAAACAAATAAAGATGAACAAGCAAAGGGTTTGCCGATGAAATGAAAACAGTAGGGTTTGAAATGTCTATGATTGGAGATTACTACTTGGACCACAAATTCAAGAAAGAACAGTGCACATTTATTTCACAAGAAAATACATAAAATACTAAAAAGTTCAAAGAGGACTGCAGTCCTTGTCAACTCCCATGACCACAAAGTTAAAAAGTCATGGAAGTAATGATGGTCCATTGACATAGATCAAGGACTTTACGCATCAACATTGGAAGTCTATTGTATCCGACCGCATCAAGACCAAGCATCATGCTAAAAGAAAATAGTGGTTATCACAAAGACCTAAACAAACCATCTTCGCAAATAAAAGAATATCTACATTCTGTATGAACAACATGTATATGGACTTTGGTATCCTAAAAGAAAAATTCACTTTATCAAGACAAGGAGATGCAGATTGGGCCAGCAATGGAGGATGATAGGAAGAGTACAAGTGGAGGTGCATTCTATCTAGGGGAGAAAGCTCTGCTGCATGGCTAAGCAAAGAAACAAACATCCATCTCTCCGCCTACACCGATGCCGAATATATAGCAAGAAAGAGTGTTGTACACAAGTCATGTGGATGAAGCAAACTCTTCAAGACATGAAGGTAAGAATTGATGAACCTATTCCGAATCAAATGTGACAATACAAGTGCTATAAGTATATCTAAAAACTCGTGCTTCATTCAAAACCAAACATATACCAATCACATCATTTCCTCCGAGAACAAGTGGCTCAAAAATAGTAAAGTCAGAATATGTACCAACGAAAGAACAGCATAACCGATATATTTACCAAACCTCTTTGCTAGAGAACCATTTTTAACACTTCGAGAGATAAACTAGGGTAGTATCGAGATGATTTCATTGCGAAGAGAATGCACAACTGGGGGAGAAAATCGAAAGATACTATTCCTCCACTTCTGGGAGAGACTACCAAGAAGATATACATAAAACAAGTCCACAGGATCGCATTAATGTAGACATTTCAAACATTCGAAGCAACAAATTCTAGCACGCATTCAGCATTATAAGCTGAAGATGAAGGTGATAAGCATTCAAAGATTCATTCAAAAGCAAGTTCTAGTGCACACATTCGGAAGATTGTACATTCAAGACATTACAAAATAGAGCAATGGTGGAGCAAGATATAAAACAGAAAGATGATACTCTGCCTCACTATATGGTATCGTCATAGCAATTAAATATGAAACAGAGCAAAGACAGATACAAATGACAAAACCAAAGCGTTCTCTCAACAAGTTTCACATCACTCGGGGAGCAAAGATAGTACAATTTCACCAAGAGGACCTAAACGTAACTCGAAAAATGAAGACAAACGAGCGGTGAGCTCCATACCGAGAGATGAGGGGGAGATCGTCTCTTGCCATTGATGTCAAAGGGGAAGGAAGAACAAACAATGTAGAGGGAAGAGCAGCAACAGAAAGAGCAAGCAACAAGAGTGAAAGAGAAAGCAAATGAGAGAAAATGTGGATTGCCATCAATGCCAAAGGGGAGACTGTTGGAAATGTTGTCATTGATGGAAAAGGATACAATACAAAGAGGCAACAAAGAAGCAAATGAAGGTAGAGGAAACGAATATAATAGAGGCAGAATCCGTTATCTCAACAATAGAGGCAAGTAGGCAGAAAGGACACAGGAGGCAGAGATGTAGTCGCATTTTGCTGTAGCCATTATAAAATTCCGTGAATCGATTCACTTAGCGGCAAAGAATATATATAAACATATACAAAATCCTTTCGGGAATCGCTTAACTCCATGTTAATGTAATGCAAGAATATGCAAAATTCGGGAATCGATAACTCGTGCGTATGATACATAAAACAAATTTACCCCCGGGTCTACCACGCAGATACACAGAGCGCATTACATATGTTCAATGGTTCCAAGTATATACATTATGTTATTAAAGTGAGCATTATGACTAATGGAAAGGAAGCAATATAAAGTGGGACCTCATCCAATCGCAATCATAGATCGTTAACGGAACATCGGCATCAGTAAAAGTTACATTGCGATTGAAGTGGCGCAATTCGATCGAGTTATGCACCACGTTTAATTGCTAACGTATCCGAGTTAACCTACTACTTTGTAAATATTTACGATTGGGTTATGACCCGATCGAGTTATGCACACAAGCACCGTTAATCGTATCCCAGTTCGACCGTAATCGAAATCCTCTACCACGTATCGATCGCACGACTAGTAAACTGCCTGCGATTGGAAACATGGACCCAATTGCCAGGGCGGGAGTTGACATATGCAAATCGATCCGGAATCTTCAATCGTAATCGAAATTTCCGATTAGATCGCACGCACTTTGGTAAAACGTTGCGATTGAAGCCCGGACCCGATGGGCTTATTAATCCGTTGATTAACAAGTGTTTTGAGTTCCGTCGAATTGCAAACGGAATGAAGGCGTTGTTATATATAAATATATATATATATATATATATATATATATATATATATATATATATATATATATATATATATATATATATAAAGTGGTTATATTATTAAAACACGTTTGGTTCCGAGACCCACGTTCCTACTAACGGGAGGGCTATTATACAATGGCACGTGGTGGTTTATATATAACTCAAACACAAACCTTTCGTTTATCAAAAGACACTGCCGTGTGTAAAGGATTAAATTACAAACAAATAACATTCATTTATATATAAAGTATCACAAAATAAAATAAAATGTAAAAGTTTTAAATTCAGAGTTACGCAAAGAAATTAAGGGGCCGTAAAGGTAAAAGAGAAGAGAAAGGATGTGATGTTTAGAGAAAAGACAGCGCAGCAAGCCAAGAGAAAAAAATGAGTGATTTTCGGAGTTCACATTGTAATTCGAATGTAACAAGCTTTAATCGTTTTTATTGTTTGTGATGCATTGGCAAGTCTCCGAGAGAAAACAACCCCCATCGTAATGTTAAAATTGACACTGCGTTATAATTTCCCCGAGTAAGCCGATAAAGAGTGAGAAGGCAGATAGTAAAGAGATATGATTTGGCCGAATTCCAAGCATACAACAATACAAGAGAGGAAATCTATAAATAATATCATCTTGATATGCAGAGAGAGCGAGAGCGGAGGTATATATATGTATTACTAAGAGTGAAGGCAGTAGAAGATCAAGAAAAGAAGATAAAGAGGAGCTACAGAACAAAGTCGATATCGTAGGTAAATTACAAACATTCAGTTTGTTAAATTGAGGAAGTTGGAGCTTCCTATCAAGTTGAAGCTTGATAGCCGCTGGGCCGAAGCAATCTGCTGGAGCCCCCGTAGGTTGGTGCCTCCGCAGAAATTGAAGGAGTTGGTGCTTTCCTTGCAAGTTGTAGTTTGTAGAATTGAGGATAGAGCCTCTTGTAGGTTGGTGCCTGCGTAAACAATGGTGAGAGTGAGTTGGAGCTATCCTTTGCATCACAACAATAATAAGATGTGGTTTTCTCCCTTTATGGGTTTCCACTACATCCGCCGTCTCTATGTGTGCTTCTTATGTGTTGATGTGATTATTTCAATCATTTTATTTCTTGTCGCTTTCAACTTAAGTATGGTGTCACAATAAATTAATATTGGCCGCAAATAAGATTGTTCAGATATTAAAGCCGTAAATAACTCTAAAAGGGAAAATTTAAAAGGCTAATGCAATGTATTGAATCGATTCACCTAATTTCCCGCTTAATCAAGATTCAAATAAAAACCTATGTTTTGTATCAAATCACTTGTGGTTTCAATGGAAACGTTTATGCCTAATTTGAGTTTTACATGTTGAATATAAAAGGTTTTTCTCTCTCTCATTGTTTGAGACCATGGATATGAAAATGAAAAACTATATACTGGGTTAAACCATGTTTTGTATTAAATGTTTTTGTTTTAAAATAGGCGAGTACAAAGTTACTGAATATAAAAGGTTTTTTTCTCTCATTGTTTGAGTCCATGGATATGAAAATGAAAATTTCTACCTTTAAAACTATTCAAGAGATTGATTGACTTGTAAGTGCTATTTACTTCCAGGGTTAAAGCCAGTGTTTTGTATCAAATAACTTATGGTTTCAATGGGGAAACTTATGCTAATTCATGTTTTACTTTTTTGAATGACTTGTAGGCATTTAATCTTAGGTTAAAACTTATGTTTTTTTATCATAATCACTATGGAACAAATGGGAACTTTAAGTTTATTGTTTTACATGTTGAATACAGTGCTTTTTTCTTCTCATTGTTTGAGACCATGGATATGAAAATTAAAACTTTTATTTAGATCTATTCTAGAGATATAATAATTTTTGTTGTACATATACTGAAGAGTAAATGTTTTTTCTCTAATTGTTTGAGACCATGGATATGAAAAATGAAAACTATATACTTTATTAAAACCTATGTTTTGTATCAAATTACTTTTTGTTTCTAAATACTAGATATGTGACCGTAGGGCATTTACCTAGGAATTTAGATCATTTCAGGGAGATTGACCGTAGGGGAATTTACTAGATATGTCACCTTTCATAAAGATGAGATCCAGAGGCTACTCCGGGCTCTTGCTGCATTCTCGCTATAGAACTACCATGGATATGAAAATGAAAATTCTTAATTAGATCTATTCTAGAAATTGCTTGTGGGGGAATTTACTAGATTAGGTTAAAACTTATAAGTTTGTATCAAATCACTTTTGCTTTCAATGGGAAACTTTATGGCTAATTTAGAAGTATATGTTGAATATAAAAAGGTTTTTTTCTCTCTCTCATTATTTGACATTAAGATATGAAATCGAAACTAGTATAATTGGTTAAAACCTATGTTTTTGTATCAAATTACTTTTTGCTTCTAAATACTATATACATGTTACATTTATTTTGATGTGCACATAACATGCAAGTGGTGTAAAATGCTGATATTAATTATCTAAGTGAATTTCCATACTCACCGACAGCAACAGTAAAGATGATGACGATGAATGATGATGTTGGCTCAACCCATATACATATGATAGAAGCTTGATATAATTAACAAGGTTTTGACTAGATATACTTTTAATTCAAGTTATGTGCAAAGATGATGGATGAAGTGACCGACCAAGGAACCCATATCAATTGGGATGCAAGTAGGCAGGACATGGACAGATGAATGAGGTGATGTTGATCTAAACTTTACATCTATATGATAGGAAGTTTGATATACATAACAAGGTTTAGACTAGATATAATTTTGGAATTCAAGTTATGTGTGTAGATGATTGATGATGAATGACCTAAGTGAATCTCCATATCAATTGATGCAAGTTATAAGATGATGATGACAATGAGACCGTTAATCATAACCTTTACATATATGATAGGAAGCTTGATATACATAACAATGTTTAAAGACTAGATATAATGGAAATTTATAATAATAAGAATTAACAAATAACCAAACAAAGTCATCAAAAACATACAAACAATACAAAAAACACATGAAGATACTTGAAAGAGACTACAAACATTTAAATATAGCCCAAAAGGTGAGAAAAAGTAATCTATTACCGTCAAATGACATTATTAAGACATTTGAAAGAGACTACAAACAATGGACTCTAGTACACCTAAAAGGTGAGAAATTTACATTGAAAACATATAGAGATTCAAATAGAGGCGGAGGCCGACATGAAAATTACAAGTGGACAATGTATAATTCTACTTAGGAAGAGTCTTTGTTTTAATGGTCAAGCAAGAAAGAGTCATTACTTTCTATCTATAGAAGTGGTTGTGTAGTATTTATTTTCATGTTTTGGATGAAATGGCCTGTTGATATTATGCACTTGAACCTATGTATCTATTAAGTGTTTCAATACAAGTAATAATAATTTCAAAAATAAAATATTATCTTTCTCTTTCATGACTTATAAGGAAAAGTCAGTGCCAAATATGTAACTGCCATACAATTAATCTTACAAGATTAGTATTATTTAATTATTTATTAAATGGAATAATTAAGAAGATGAATATATTATTCAAAAATCTTACATGTTTCCTCCTCCGAAATAATAGGTTACCTATAAGTTATAAATATTAAGTCTGGTCAAAATATAAAACTGTAACAAAGATTTATTTTGGGGAATTTACACAAAAAAACTAGCTTACAACCATAAAATTTGAAATGAGACACACGAACATGCCATATGTTGTCAAAGATGAAGAAAAAATGTGTTCTACTACTCAAAGATGAAGAACATGGTTGAAAGTATCCGTGTTATGAAGAACCTAAATATTCATGAAGAACTAAAACATGTTTATGTGGAAAGTACCAAATGATTTTAAAGGAGTCCGTGACTCAAATTAGCGCATGAAAGTCTAACCGACACATTCAACCCTGCACGAGGAAAATCCGCATGTCCAGTGTAAAAACTCATCTCCACACTGATTTTCTAAGAGGTTGCAATACCACTATTCACCGAGGTGGGCAATACCTAACATAGGGAAATTCTGATACAAACCCACTAGCACCAATTTAGGGAATTTTAGCATACAACACTAGCAGAATTTCCTCGAGGATTCGTGAATATGGATCAAAGAAATAGGGAATACAGAATAGTGGCCATGTGTCAGATAGATTTGGAGGTGGCTGTGCGTTCGATCATTCACCGAGGTAATGAACATCGATAGGCGTTGAAATTTCGACACAAACTTAATTAGCACCAACAACTTACATTTACAACACTGCATTAGATTCTATGAAATGGATCATGAACAGAAAACAAAGAAGAGTAAATTATGGTTTATATATTTGAGGTTGCAGTACCCGATCATTCATCGAGGTAATGAACACGTATACAACGAAATTTCGACATACAACCCACTGAAGACTAACTTTAATGCAGAAGGTCTTCTGGAATTGATTCAATAATATGATCATGAAATAGGGAATAATAAGAAAATATGGCCATATAGATTTATCAATGGTGGCCTCCAACTGGCAGATGGTAGCTGATGAGTTACTCCATTAATGGTAAGTATTAAGGTAAGTACCAAGGTAGTAATGCTGGGAACTGAACATTTAAATAACGTTGTTGAACCGTATACAGTATGAAATCGTATATTATAATTTTTTATGTTTACTTGTGAAATTAGACTTCATTTTGATAGGTTGAGAGTTATAACACATGTCAAACTCGACTCCGCAAAATGTTTACCCACACAAATATGCTCAAACCAAATATGTCCTATGACACACCATCAGCAGACATGGACAATATTATTATAAATTTTCACATTCAATTAATAGAGATAAAACTAAAAAAATCATGATAGGCCAAAAATAGAGACAGTAATAAAAAGGAGAGGTACAAAAAATAGAGACAGAGCCAAAAAACAGACAGACCTCTTCTCATTCATAAATTCCCACTGACACCGAAGACGCCGAAGACGACCGGACGCTCGAAGATGCTAAAGACGATGAAGATGTTGAACTCAATCGTAGAGTGATGTCAAGTCACAAAGAAGGACACTAAAGACATCTCGAAGACCTCCGCACTCAAAAAAATCAAAAATTTAAAATCAAAAAACAAAAATTAAAAACCAAACTAAAAAATCAACACAAATGAAACTAAATTAAAAAACAACAACAAAAACTTACGTAAAGTTAGAATTTTACCTCCTTGATGAATCGGCAAGAATGATATACACGCTCGAATGATGGACAAGAGTGCGAGATTGTCAGATAGATAAGAGCACGCAATAGAATGCCAAACAAAAACGAGCACGCAAATGTGAACATAAACCCCCATAAAAGGTTTTTGGCGATGTATTTATAAAATAATAGTTCGTCGAACTTCTAGTTCAACGAACTTTATTGCTGGATTTTCCAAACTCAGTGTGAAAAATATGTTCGCCATTGCCATCAAGACACGGGGCATCGTAAACGTAAAAACAAAGCTTGTCAAATTAATTGGTTAGTTTCTATTTAACTCGAATTGTTCACGAACATTGACAAGAGTTTTAGCGTAACTATGGAGGGAAAGGTTTCCGGCCGAATTGTCACAAAAAAGTGTTACCTATGTTGCCATTTTCACCTATATATATATATATATATATATAGATACATATATATATATATATATATATACATATATATATATATATATATATATATATATATATATATATATATATATATATATATTTTTTATTTTTTTATCTTATAAAATTGTATAAATATTTAAATACTAATAAATAAAGATATATGAATACTTTTTATATGTAAGCATGATTATTTTGATTTCCCCAAACTAACAAAATGTTTTGTTGCTATAGAAACCTCCTTTTCCTACTGTGACTATCCATGGATTTATATCAAATTTCCTGTGATATGGATTCCAATCACAATCTGTATAATTCATTTTCTATACTTATAATACTATTATAGAATTGTAATATCTTATGAGTTTTCCCCACTGACACAGATGTTTTATTTTCTTGTTCATATACGCAAAGGACTTTCATTTAAACGGACAAACAAGGTAAATTCCTATATTAATCAAGATTGACAATTTACAATATTCTTTACATTTAATTTTAATTTCACGTTATACAAAATAGTACATTCTAAATCTTACAACAACATTACTTTTTCCTTCTTCTCAAAATAATTGACAATTATTCTTGTTCCATCTACTTACATATTGGTCAGTATCATTCGCAGAATTCAAACAATGGTTCAAATGATATTTATTCATGTAGACAATATCTAATTTATATAAAAAGAAAGGGAATTTATCAATATAAATGTGACAATGATATCTCACATTTTATTATAAATATAAATACATATTTATGTTCTCATTTATTTGATGAATTTCCATCCGTGTAATAATTTTATAAAGTTCTTTATAGTATTTCAACCACACAATCACTGTGTATAACTTCCTAGTTAAAAGTATTTATATTATAAAAAATTGTATTGCACACATAGTATCTCTATATATAAAAGGATATTATATTTCTTCTTTCAACATAAGTGCTAAAAGTATGTGTATATTGGGATTTATGTTTTGCACAACATGTGTTTTTATACATAGTTTGTACAAAATATTTTCTTCTTCATTTAATAATAAATCCCACTATATATATATCTTTTTTTCTTTCATTACAGAGAAATAACTAATTATGTGTCATGTTTCAAACATCATATTTAGAATATTCTCCTACCTTAATGATGTGGGCTTTAAGCTTAACATATTAATTTTCACAAACTCAGAAAATATATTAAAAACTTTACACTGGGTTAGTCATTCTGATTGTGATTTGAATGTGATCGTATTGCGTTTAGGTAGTTTGATTAGTTTTTCATTAAGATTGATTGTTAACCTAAGAGAGGTTTAAAGTAAAAGACAATATAAACGAACATAAAATAAAATGATTAAAGAAACATAAACAAACAGAATACAAATCAGCTGATTACAGTAGTTCTATCCCTAGTGGACTACATCTTCGGTCCGTCAAGTGGGTGTCCGCTTTATTGGGATTGAATCCAGAAGTATTTGCAAGGAAGACAATAGATTAGAATGACTATGATTTTAGGCACTTCTAGTCTCTAAAAACAGGAAGCCTTCTTATCTTTCCAATGCCTATCTCTGCGTCAATTTCGACTCCCGACGGTCGATAATGCTTTCGAAAACAACATCGTCGATCATGTTGAAACTACAAGCTCAAAACATTCATGTCCCTCTCGATTATATTTTTCTGTTGTTTTATAGGCTGAAATCAAACCTATAAATACAAAATTTAGCATTAGGGTTGAGTGCAAATTAGGTGATTGGGTTTGATTCTAACTCTTAATTCAATCCCTAGGAATAAGTGATAAGTTGTATTAATTTTCATGCGCAATATTAAATTCAAAAACCTAAATGTGTCCATAGACAAAATATATCCCTAACAATATGCTAAACCATGTGCAGAGTTGAATAATTATCGGCATGTGAATGTGAAATTTAGGCAGTTTGGTTTTGTGGTTACGTTAGATCCGACGATTCGGTTACCCTATTCGCCGCCACATTTACGACTCGTCGATGGCTGACTTAACTGGACGGTTTTATAAATGTACGTTAACAATCACCGTTGCGTTTTATATTATCCCGACGGTTCACATGTGAATCCTTCCGACACGCTTTTAGTAGTTGCGTTAGCTATGTTTTAATTTTTTTATTTGATTTTGGGGTTTTAAAACATAAAATAAAGTGGGTTTTAATGTCTTAGGTCTAGGAATTTAGGACCTAGACTACTTTATTAGGTCCTTAAACCATATGGTCTTAGATGTTTAGGATTTATACTAATATTTTGTCCTTTTTATATGTTAGCCTTAGAACTTAGGCTTAATAGGACATTTCAATGTTTTACACCATAGTTTGTGCACTTTGTCTTTGAATTTAGATCTAGGGTTACACATGTAAGGAATTTCACCATAGGTTTTAGATCTAGGAGAACATCATCATCACAACACCAAATTTGAACCACATGACATCACACCACATCAATACATGCTATGAAATCTACACCGAACCATGATCAACTTGAGGACATCTTCTTTAGACCATACCGGCGAAACTAATGGATTGGAGATCGAACCGAGCATCAGCATTCCTGAGCCTGATCGGGACTGCCGAGTCAAAAGATCGAACAAGATCCTCCTGACCAATTTTTCTACCTTGAAATATTTTGGACCACAAATTTTTTATTTTAAAAGTCGTATATCGTGTAGAGGCGAGTTCCCTCGCCCCATTGATCTCTATCCATCTCGCCTGGAGGATTCATCCTCATCTCCACTTGAAGATATTCCACATCTCTCATTTAGAAGTATGAACTTTCTATCCAAGATGGTATCTTCATACAACTCTATCATGTACTCCAGTGATAAGTCATTAATAGAAGGAATCGTGTATCATCCTCTTGGGACTGGGAATCATTGGAGGTTCATATAATTTTAGATTTTCAACATTCACAACCGATTAAATATGCATGGGGCAAGAATCTGTTCCAATGCATTATTTCCAATGTTTTCAACAATATTGAAAGGATCATACCTGATATAGAGTTTGCCTACCTTTTCCTTTCAACCTAACTTTATTGATATACAACCATACCCTCGACGGCCAACCGAAACATGGTAGACTCTGATGCTCATCATGGCTCAATTTGTAGCTTGGCTTGACCGACGTTTACAAAGTGCTTTTAGAGAAGAATGTAAGGCTTGATTGTAAGCTTGATATACAAGGATTCATCCCACAAATTAGAATGTTACTACAAATAACCTTGAAGAATATGTATTCCGTCATGTTCTCAATTATTTTTGTTTGTCCTTCAATGAAATCCATGCTATCCTGCGTTGTAAAGAACCGGAAGTGGTACACAAACCAATATTTGGATTGTTGTCGCTGCATGTCACCACATCATACATCCCTTAATTTACTTCAAAATTGTTGCATAAAAGTATGAGGCAAGTAACAAATACCTTGACTTTGTGCCATGTCTTGCTTATACGCCAAAATGTCCTAACCGAGAAGGATGATTTCTATTTAACCGCACTATTTCTATCTCAGTATGCACAACTTACCCGTATGATATAATATATCATGAATATTCTAATTGACTTCTTCTATATGAGCATCATGAGTTAGTGATTCATAAATATCTTCAAAATCATCATCGTATTATATTGTTCGCATAACTTTCATGTCTCAATAAGTTGCTTTAAGTGTACTACTATAAAGTATTTAAAGAGAGTCTATAGAAATAATATCAACTATATTTTACTTGTTACACCTTTCTTTTCCTTAATTAATAAGTGAATTGAGAAAGGAAGAAATCTCAACGAATCGTAGTGTTTAGATTGTTACAACTTATATGTGACTAAAAGGTATTGAAGTTTCTAATGATCTATGTGAATCAACGTGCTTCCATCGTACAATCACTAGCATTTATTTTAACTTCGAATGGTTATTGATGATCTATCAATGTGGAATTTTTCTGCTTTAAATGAATCAAAACATTAAAATCATACATATTCCCCTTGTCCCGTTTTTCTTAGGAACCAAAATTATGGGTGAACCACATGGAGATGAACTAGGTCGCGTTGAATTCTTTTTCAACCATCCCCGGAATTTGTTGCTTTATTTCTTTGTGTTCTATAACCGATTCATTATATATTCCAATATTATAAAGAGTGGCAAGATACATCAATCGCATCTCATGTTGTATTTCTTTTATGAAGTAGATGTTTTGGTTCTTTAACTAGATCTTGAAATGGATCTACCTTTTAACCAAATTATCTTCATATCGAAATTCACAACTCGAACAAGCATCATTAAGATCCTTGTGTTTATCTTTTTACTCAGATGAGTATGTATCTCTTACTTGAACTTATTAAGCGTCTGCTATGATTAACATTAATCTCAATTCAAGTGATTTTTGATTTTATGTGCCCGAACGATGTATTTAATCTCATCTTTCCCGAGATGATACATATGCTCTTTCCTATAAATACTACATCATGACTATATAGATATGGCTTCAATATTAATTCCAACATATGTCTAATGGTATCGTATATAGATCCACTTCTGCTATAGTGCTACTTTGATTGCATATTTTAATTTATCGCTTAAACATGAATTTGAGTTTGTTCCTTTAACCAAATTTTCTAAAGGATATGGTTTTTGATGATTATGTTTTTCAAACCCAATTTATTAACCAATGTCTGTAAATCAAATTTTCTTGTGACCTTTGTGAGGGAATGGTCACATCTATATTTTTATGTTTTGTGTTACACCACATGAAATAACTTGATTCTTTTATCTTCATTCAATTTTTTGATGTTTGAAGAATCAAGTACTAGCTTCAGAAGTTTTACCCGTTATAACCATAGTAGTGATTTTGCCTTCATCACTCGAATCAGATCCCAAGTCCAAGCCTTTTTGGGATTTCTGCTTATCCTTCTTTTCAATTCTTTATTTGCTTGGAACTTTTGGCTTGAGTTTGGATGAATTTTCCACACCTAGTCTCATCATGGTTGATCCTTTGGAAATGTGTGGTCATGTGTAGGTATTTGTATCTTCCTTCGAGTTGCATAGTATTTTTCCCATTTGACTTGACCTTTTTTTCTCGTCTTCGGTTTCCAACCGTTTGGAAGTCTTTGTGTAAACTTGAATTTTCTACCAATTATCTACATGAATAATGGAACACAAACTTCATCAAAATTGTTAGGATTGAAATTAATAATGTATACGTAAATATGAATGCAAACTGCTAATATACTTCAACAAAGTTTCTTTTGTGTCCAAAGGAATACCAAGTGCTAACACTTTCTTTCCGAATTCGTGTGAACTCTTCAACATTTTGTCTCTACATTGTCGCGTGCTAATCGCCAATCAATACAACTTGTTGTGTGTGACCTTGGCGTGATAGAATTGTTTTTTAGGAGCTTTTATAAACTAGTCCATGAGGTGATAACTTTTCCTTTACTTTTTAAATCTATCCGTGTCTTACTTTCCCACTAGATCAAAGCAACATTCTGGGCTCCTAAGAGAGTTAATGATATTTGTCTTATCATTAGTAATATTTTGAATATAATAATAGACTTATAACTATTTACCCAATTGTCTAGTTTTCACAGATTTATTTCACAATCATACATAGGTAATTCAAACTTAACATCAATTTTCAAAAGTGGACTCTTAGGGGTTTCTTTTTCTTTTTCTCATTCCGTAACTTAAAGTAGTAGAAGAAGAAGATGATGGAGATGATGGAGGATAAGGAGATTTATCCGTCTTGCTCTTTACCCTTGTCCCTTTTTTTTTTTTATGCTCTACCAAGATGAGGCTGTGATTCTCGTCTTCTTTATCTTCATATAATTTCGTCAACATCTGCTGTATTGTTAAAAAACATATGATGGATTTGATTTCTCATCCATGGGTTTCCACCCGCAGGGGCTTCGTATTTCAACGTTCTCCGTCCCTCCCCATCATTGATTGATGAAAGGTTTCAATTTTATGATATTTGATCGACTCCTCAAGCTCGCTTTTTCCACGTTGCAATCTCAACTCGGTTAACATACACTAACAAAAACTACAAAGCACAACTTGCTCCGATACCAAAAATGATCCTAATGTGATCGATTATGCCAAGGTAGTTTGATTAGTTTGTCATTAAGATTGATTAAGTTAACTAAAGAGAGATTTAAAGTAAAAAGACGACATAAACCCGCAGAAAATAAATGATTAAAACACACTACAAATAAGAGAGAAGAAGTAAGAAAAATAAAGTTGATTACAGGAGTTTGTCCTCGTGACTACATCTTTGGGTCCGGCTTTAAGGGCGTTTGCTTTATTAAGATTGAACCAAGGAAGTCTTACACGTAAAAACACCAACCAATCGTGCTCGCAGTGCACTTCTAGCTCCCCCCCGAAACAAGAAGTTTTCTCTTCATCTTTCCAATGCCTATTCCCTTTAATTAATTACTCTCAGGATCGAGCAATGCCGAAAATCGTTTCTATCCTACTGAAACTAAAGTTCAAAACATCCATGTCGCTGATTGTATTTTTCATGGCTATAGGCTAAAATCGAACCTCCGAATACCAAATTTAGCATTAGGTTGAGAAAATCATAGTAATAAATATTCCTATCTATTAACTTTAAAGTGATAAAATAGACACTTCTCTTAGTGCAATATTAAATTCAAAAACCAAAAAATAGACCATACGTATAAAATATATCCGATGGTTATGTTAAATTGCACAGTGAGTTGATTAAATGCCTGCATGTGTAATAGAAATTTAGGCTATTGTCCATGGTTATGGTTATGCATCCGTGTCGCTCACCTTTATCCGCCACCGCGTTTATGACCTATTCACATGACTTATTCAACGTGGCTTTATAACCGCACGTTAACAATTTTTGTCAAGGTTTTATATTATTATCCCGACGGTTCACATGTAAATCCTTCCAACATGGTTTTGATAGTCGTTGTTAGTTGTGTTTTAATTTTATTTTTTGATTTTTTAAATTAAGTCGAGGAGTCTAAAAGGGTTTTAATGTCTTAGGTCTAGGAATTTCATAGGAAACTAGACTATTTTTAGGTCTTCAAACCTTAGGTCTTAGATGTTTAGGACTAGTAATATTTGTCCTTTTATAAATCTTTGGCCTTGTGGAAATTATGCTTAGAGCTAGGACATTTCTCTAATATTTTACACTATAGTTTTAGCCGCTAGTCTTGAGTCTAGATCTAGGTTACACTTGTAAGGAATTTTCACCATAGGGTTTTAGATCTAGGAGCACATCATCATCACGACACTAAATTTGAACCATATGACATCATACCATATCAATACATGCTATGAACCCGACTTAAACTAGATCTACTTGAGGACATCTTTCGTATGACATCGTTGCCATTTGATTGGAGTTCGAATCGGACATTTCGATCTTCCTGATTCCATCGACATCTCCGTCGAGGGCCGTTGAACAAGATCCTCCTAGACCGCATTGTTGGAGTTGTTCAATTTAACTAGTGTATGTAAATTATATAGAACTACAACTATACCGATATACATGTTTATGTTAAATATACTGAACTTCACTCGAAGAATAAAATAATTTATTATACAAATTTATTAATTTAGAAGATATAATTTCCCACTTATCTTCCTAATTAAAACACATTTACTCTTATCCAATCATCATCACCATAACATCGTAATCAAAAGACAAAATTTAATAACCTACTGCATCGATTTTGGTAAAGACTATTTGCCACCCAACCTTGATCTTTTATCCACCCCGAGAGACCAATTTCCTCCAAGGTGTAGACAACCTCTTGTCTACCTGTGAATGTCTTATTTAAGCCTGATTTCCTTCCGCATGTTTCCATAAATGTGTCCAGCTAAATCAGATACCTGCTTTAGCCTAGCTACTTCTTTTTCAACAAAAGCTCTTTAAACTATATTTTTCCTCTTATATTTTATTTCTACCTCTTCTCTCAAGTAACTTTCCACTTTAATGAGGTATCATTTAGATTTTTATCTCTAATCTAATATATTTATTTTATTTTATTTTTCTCCACATATTTTTGAAGATTTTGGAAAGTCTTTGGATTTAATTCCATCCTCATGGACTTGAAATCGTGGTTCCAATTTGTTTCAGTCTTTAAAATAATTAAGATCCAGCATTATTAATTTAAAAATAATATGTCCACACATATAGTTTTCCTTTAGGTCCACTTAATCTTTAGGATTTTCTACTCTCTAAATAAAATCAGAAAATAGGAATATTGCTATATTCCCTTTAAAACAAAACACTCCATGCTTCCCTACAAGCAACACGCTCACTTTCAAACAATGATGGATATTTCTCTTTCCTTTTCCTCTTCTCGCTCCCAAGTAGCTCTCTATAAGGTAAAGTGCCTCCACTGCATTTCTTCATTAACAGCGTCCCATTTCGAAGCTGATTCTTCCCATGCCGCAGATAACATGATCTCGAAAAAATTCTAGGTTTCCACTCTGTATCATAGTCCAATAAATATATGAGTAGGACTGATAAAATATTTTTTTAATAAGGAAACATGAAAAAAATTGTGAACTTTAATATGACTAGGTAGAGCTAATTTATAAGTTACTCACTTAATTCTTTCTACAACTTCAAATGGTCCACAGAGTATGGTGCTAACTAATAGAACTACCTATATAATGTACTTTAGCTTAATCCTCAAATAAACATGATAACCCACTTTGAATTCTCTTAAGAATTCTTTTCTGTCAGCAAGGTTTTGTTGATCTTGAACATACTAATATTTTGTTAAATTTCTTTTCAGCACTTCTTTCCATCTCCCCGTAACATATTATCAAGAATTGAATTATCTTTCGTTGGCTTCAACTAAGCTGGTGTGGAATGCCATGTTACACCTTCAAAGGACTCTTAATTTAAGCTCGTTAACTATAATTAATGAAATTTCCTCTACCAAATGCAGAAAATTTTTCCCATCTTGTAGGTTCTGTCTACCCATACATGTTAAATATGTATTCTAAAACTGCTAGTTCTTTTCCGCTTACCAACTGTTTGAGTGATGAAGGAGGCAACAAAATTAATTTACACACGTCCAAACATAGTTTTCCAAAAGGTTAAGCAGAAATTTGCATCTCTATCGTATATAACGCTGAACATGTATCAAAATTTATTTTATGAATACATTGGCTACTTGAAGCATGTAAAATTAGATCACATCAGAAAAAGGCATGTTTTGTTAATGTATCCACAACCACCATTATATAATCATGTTGATACTTGGTTCTTGGCAATCTACTAATGAAATCTATGGAAAACCATCTACTCATTTCCGGAATAGAGGTTCAAAGAATCTGTACCCGGGATAGTGATGTTCCACTTTACTCGTCGATATCTTCTAAAATCTCCAGCGTATAATCAACAACTTTTTTCATACTTAGCCGCAATGATGTTCTCCTCATCGCTTAAATCGCTTTATACAACTAGGATGACTTGCATACAGTATTTTATGATACCATCTAAAATTTCCTACTTTAAATATGTCGCAATTGGAATAAAATATTTGTTTATAATAATTGCTTTTCTGGTTTTTGCATATCCCAAAATTTTTAGTTTTCCAGAATTTAATTTTGTAATTTTACATATTGTTATCTTTACATCAACGCTTCCAGATCAATTATTATATTTCAAATTTTTACTACTTCCTACATTGGTCAAAATTTGATGAGAATTTCTACTCAAAGCACTGCTGCTATTTTCTTTTCCTTTAATGTCTTAATTTCCAAGTATTTAATCACTGGGCGTAAATATAACCATTTAGCTTGTATAAATATTTAATATGTTTGATAAAGAAGTATTTCAAACTTATGGATCATTGTCATAAGTTGAACTTCTTTCCCAATAGATAATGTCTCCACATCTTCAGCTCATGTGATCATGTTAGCCTAGTTCAAGTCAAGTATAGAGTACAATTTTTTTTCATGTTTCTTCAATTTATTGACTCATATTCCTATGACTATATTATATTGCAAACATTCTTCACAACTCTCTAGCCATGCATTTGCAATAACACCACAAATTCCTTGTTTGGATCACCTTAAATATGTAAGTACCGATTTCAATTTTTTAATTGTTCGCCAAAACTATTTGACATTTTGTTGTCCATTCAAACTCACCCTCTTGTTTCTAGTGCCAGTTGCTAGGATAGCTAAGGCTGAAAATCCTTACACAAACTTCACGATAGTATTCAGCAATACCTGTGTTATTGTATGGCTTTCCATACCACAGCCAATCCATTATTTCTTGTATTTTCTTCCGTTCCACTGCTAGCCATCTCAAATCACATGACCCAAATACTGAATTTTATCCTTTTTAAAATTCACATTTGCTCTATTTTTCATATAGTTTATGTCTTTCAAGTGTTTGTAGGACTATTCCGAGATGTTATTTGTGTTCTTCTCTCATTTTTGGAGTACACCAAAATTTCATCAATGAATGCTAGTACAAATTTGTCTAAATACTTCAGCAATACACTATTCATTAAACACATTAGCGAGTTGGTGTGCATTAGTAGCCTAGAGGGTAGGACTACAAATCTGTTATTATCCATATCTAGTCCTCAACGTTTTTTATTAATGTCCTTATCCTTAATCTTTTCGAGTTGGTATATCCTATTCTTAAATCAACTTTTGAGAAGATAGTGGTTCCCTCTCATTTGATCAAATAAGTCATCTATCCTTGGCAAGTGGACATCTATTATTTATAGTCAATTTATTCAACTATCTCAGAATTTTGCACGTTTAAAATGCGCTTATTTCTCTTGAACAAAAAATACTTAGGCTCCCCAAGGAGACACCACCAGCCCATGTACCCTATGTCTAATAACTCTTGCAATTGCACTTAACCTAGTAGTTCATGATACTCATTCTATAGGGTGCCTTAGAGATAGTAAGAAGTACTGGTACTAATTGAATTGAGAAACCAATTTTCTTTAGGGGGTAGATGATTTACTTTTTGGAACACATCCTTAAAATCATTGTCAAAATTTATAGCTTCTCACTATTGTCCCAATTATTCCACTTGTACAACATAAACTTGACAAATTCTTTCTTGTTGTCCTTTTTAGTTATAATGTAGAAATTTTTGTGGACTTGGATATTGGTATTTTTTTTCCTTTCACTACTCACCTCTTCCCTCACCATCTATACAATGAACTATTTTATCTAAGAAATTAACTATTTATTTCCGTTTTCTAACACCCAATTCCTAATAACAAGTCATTTGATCCTAGAGGCAAGATATTTAGATGAATTTTTGTCACAAATTTAAATTTACAATAGTTTTTGGAAGTTTGCGGTCACTTTTTCTTTTTGTTCCCGTAGGTAACTACACTAACCATGCTTGTAGAAGTTTTTATGATTTTAACTTGCACTTTTCATCATCTGTGGATTGACGATCTGAATTTTCTTCAGATCTATCAAAATGTTTTAAACATGTTTTTCAAAGAATCATACCTTCGATGAATATGTCGATTGGTGTTTTGATGGAGATCTTCTGCGTGTAGCACTGATCCTAAGGAATTTTTTGAGAAATGTCATTCACCATAGCCTTCATAACACTTGAATGATATGAACTATTTCATGCACAATAATAATAGTAGGAATTTCACATCCCCAACACTTTAGCGGTTCTTTCATTTTATGATTTTCTTTGTCGTCAGATCCATTTACTTAGACCCAAATTATGGACTATGTCATTGGTTTTCTCCGGTTTTATTAACTTTTCCTTTGGTGAAGCTTTTCCCAAAATTTGTCAAATAGGTTAAGCTACTCTTTAATGGAGTCAACCTTCCCTTCTCCTTGTTTTGCTAACTTTTCATCTAATAATTTTTTGTCTTTGAACTATTGATAACACAATTTTTCTTTACGAATAGCTTAATCCATTATATTTTGATTGTCAAATTCGATTCTCTCTTTATATATGGTAGGTAGGTAGTTTAAAAATTGTTGTACCTTCTTCTTTTCCTCTCTAATTTAAGGCACATAGCGAAGCAAGTTAGTGAATTTAGTAACAAACCCATCAATTGTGAGTTGTCCCAATCTCAAATCATGTAATTATTTGGCTTTATCATCATAATATCTCTCATTCAGGTACCTAGACTTAAATTTGGCTTGGTGCCTCCCGTATAATGGGGCTTTTTGATCCAACACATGCACCATTTTGTTTTATCCACCAAAGGGTAAGCCACCATGCTTGCAATTTCCAACCGTTTTCAAGTACGCCCATATTTATATACATTAAACATTAACCATGTCTGTGGTTGGTGTCAAGTACCTCCTTTTCACCATCAAAAGTGGGAGGTTTGATTTTCCTGCACTTTCCCTTGTAATTCATTTTTCTTTCTCGAATGTTGTCCAGATGATTCCCCACCCTCAAATCCTTCTCCGGAAGTTGTTTTCAACTTCTTCTCTTTTTTCCTGTTGTCTTCACTTTCATGATTATACCTTGGAGGTTAACTCTTTGATCAACCTTTCTTCTTAAATACTGCAAAATATTTCATTGCTAGTTCTCAACCGAAACATTTCCTCATTGTATATCTCATCATGTCCAAAGAATTGAGCATTTTGATCTCGTGATTTCCCTCACCCCCGTATCCACAACCCTCCTTCGTCACTCATAATAAAAGATGTATTTTTTCTGCACTCAAACTGCATTATACACACAAATAAATTAGTACATCATTTTTGTAAAGAAAAAAATAAAATAATTTTTTCTTATAATTTATAGCATAATTTTGAAAAGGGGAGTTTTTCCGTGTGGGGACACACAGGGCTAATGTTTTCAACAGGATCCAATACCATTTTTAACATCTCTACTTACCCGAAAAAAAACGTATTTATTACCTTAAAATTCGCTTTTCATCTCTTAAATTAATTTAATTATGTCAGTCATAACAACCTCTGCTACAACATTCACCCAAGGTTTTAATTGGGAAACAGGATCTCCACTAAGACAATTATTTTCCAAACTATCTTTATATTACATCCATAGGAAAAAAATCATACTAAGATCATTCCAATTTAATGTATTAGCTAATTTCGTTCAGTTTCACATGGCATTTATACATTTATTTTAATGTATATCATGCCTTTAAAATATTTATCATTTCTCATTATTTTATCCCTTCTTATTACTTTCTCAAACAATACACCTTATAGTTATATTTTTGAACTTAATGTACTTAATGTACTTCTCTTTCCTAAAACATTAAAGTACTATTAGGATACATGATATCATTACCTTCAATTCCAATTTGTCTTTATTTTCCTATGTGCTAGCATAGGTCTATCAATTCGTAATATAATGAGGAAATCCAGATCATATTATATATGAACTATTTTAATTATCTTAGGTCTTAGATAATATTACCATTATGCATCACCATACTTAAATGCATTTTGTCTTGAAGTATAAGCATAATCCTCATGAAGGTTTCCTCTATGCCACATCCACTATAACTAGTTTCAACCATATTTAATTTATCACTATTATTGAAATTTCATTATGTACACAAACTTCCCTTACCACTTTGCCGACATAGACTTTATAGTAGTAGATTTGTTTTATGATTAATATGTAAATTTTTTAATTGTGATACGACATAATTTTAATTTAATGTGTGTATTCGTATTTCTATATACCTCTGTGATTTTGTCATATCTCCAATTAATGTATAAGATATAAAAATTAAGTAAATCCTTAAAGCTTTCATTTGTCTCGAGGTTGTCATTTATTGACCACATGTGCCACATCTTCTCTAGTCACATGGATGTATTAATATCGTGAAAATGAGCTAAAATTTAAATAATCATAATTTTATTGAGATAAACTCATACTTTCTCTCTATGACTAGGTTTAATGTATCATTTACTTATGTTTATTTTTCTCATTTAATGTCTCATTAGTGGGCCGGTGTCCGGTTCTCATCGTAAGCTTGTATTGATAATGGTTTCGCTTCCGAAATTTTTTGCCTCACAATCATGGTTTATGGCTGGTTAACTTCATTCCCTCTCTATTTTTTCTCAACGTTTTAATTTACACATAAATTGTTACAAGAGTCATTTTCCTTCTTAAAATTTCTAACCATATTCCATGACATTCAACGTATTAACTTTCGTTATGTATTCATATTTGAATGAGGAGTTCCATGCAGGTTCCACCTTTAGTTTATCAAAGAATATCCAAGAATGTTTACCGCGAATTCAAGGAGATACTAACCGCTGCCAAACGCGTAATTTAGGCACTATTTCATAGTTCATAATATCTCCCTTCTTGCCAATATGTAACCTCAGTTTTCCTTTAAAGGAAAACATTTTCTCACAATTTAGATCATTCATGAAATGGTAATGACCGAGCTTCACATTGTTAGTTTGAATTTTTTATTTGATATTATACAATCTAATTCAACGTGCAAATTGTTTTAATTATTTCCCAAAAAAAATTTACTTGCCATCGTAGTTATGACTGCTTATATTTTGTCAGCTTTTATCCTCGTTTTTCCCAGACGGACATGTCCGTCTCTATGTATTGATTCATCAATTCAAGGGTTTCCATCATTCATTTTGGATTTTGTGATTTATTCCCATGTGAAAAAAATGACATACTTTTAGCCCGCCCACCAAGAGTTACATTATTACGCTCACTATAAATATTGTATGGAATACATTGTACTCTATATTCTCATGTTTCGACATTTAATTAACTACTCAATAATTTTAAGGGACCGTTGAGTTTTCTCCCATAAAACCACAATGGTTGTTAAAATGAGTCTGAAATTAAATCTTTGAAATGAATATTCTAACTCCTTCATGTTTCTAATATAGTTATAATCTCTATATACAATAAAATTTGATTTAATGACGCAATATGTCTTGTTTTTTACCGAAATCGACTTATATATAATTCTAATTTATGGAATCTATATTTTAATTTAATTTATATACCATTGAATCATTACTTACATTCTTGTTTATATATATATATATATATATATATATATATATATATATATATATATATATATATATATATATATATATATTCCCCGTCTTTATAAAATTATATAACATTCAAATACTAACAAATAAAAGATATGTGAATACTTTTGCTACTTAAAGTAAGGATTATTTTATTGATTTTGATAATAACAAAATGTTTTTTTACACAAAAAAGAAACCTCTTTTCCCCGCTTTCCGTACCATTCATGAATTTACATCAAATACCCATATGGATTCCACCCACAATTTAGGTAATCATTTTCTATATTTATAACACACATAAAACATAATATCTTTCTCTCCATTTTCCCACCGACATAGATGTTTGATTCTTCGTTCAGCAATAAAAAGAGACTCTCATTTCAAACTTTGATTTCAATATAAATTTCGTATTAATTAAGATTGAGAATTTCAATATTCTCTACATTTAATTTTAATTTTATGTTAAATAAAAATGTAATCCCTATTTATGTGATTTGTTATACAAGTATTGCACATTCTTACAATTTAGAACACCATTACTTTTTCTTTTCTTTTCTCAAAATAATTGACAATTATTTATCTGTTTATTTATAGGTTGGTCGCTATCATTCAAAGAATCCAACCAACACAATTCAATGATATTTATTCATGTAGACAATATAATTTATATAAAAAACAAGGGAATTTCAACGATATAAATGTGAGATGACATCTCATTACTTATTATGAATATAAATATTTATTTATACTCATTATTTGATGTTGACTTCATCCGTGTAATAATTTTATATAAGATTTCCAAGTTTCATAGTATTTCAATCATAATCATCATAGCATAATTCCTTTAGGTTGATATTGAAATTTATAATTTTATCACATTGCCATGTACCTATTTATAGAATGATATTATATTTCCTTCTTTTAGCATAAGAAGTAAGTAGGTGTGCTTTGTATTATTCCCAATTAGGCCACTTAAATTGGAATATTCTATTTTTGTTTAGTTTGTCATCTATAGTTTGTACATAAATAAAAAAATGAAAGAGGGCTCAACTCACTTGCTGAAATAAGACATCCACCTAATTAGCACAACGTTGTGACTTAAGTGGGAGCTGGTGGTACCCAATAATGGGAGGAGGGGGCCTATGTACACTCTAGAAGCTTCTTCAAGGATGAGGATGTGGATATGATGAGGACGTGGGAGAAGAGAGAGAGACCACGTTGTTTTGGAGGAAACCAACATTATAAAGATGGAGGAGCTTCCTATTTTATTCATATGCGCAGTTGTTGATTGTTGAGTGAGAGGTCAGGCCTTTGGGCTGCCGGTTGTTGCGCTCCGTTCGCTGATCACAGGGGCAGACCGGAAAGCCTCCATGCAAAGATCTCACCCTTAGCCCTGGGATTCCCTGGAGTACCTGCTTTCGGCAAGGTTAGTTTTTCTAAACATCATCCTCCAAGACAACGTTATTAAGTACAAAGAAAGATAATGACTGTTGTAGGGTGTCAGTTGTAGACTTTACGACACCACTTCTTCTCTTTTTCCTTTCTTTTTTTCGGGGTTGTGTGAGTCTTTCTCCATTGGAGGACCGGGGATTGGAGTGATATTGTGTCGATTGCGTATCTGCAGCTGTCAAAAGTGTTTTATTCCACTACTATGTAGTCCCTCTTATTTCCTGCATTATTTCTATGGTGTAGCCGTCAGGAGTACCATCGGTTGATTTGAGGGGAACATCCTTGGCGTAAGGATCAAATTCTTCCACTTTGGAGATATATTGGAGGAGGTCTACTTTTAGCCATCATCTTCACCACTGGTTTCGTTTTTGAGTCGCCGTAGTCAGCCCAACAACTCCACTAGTTTTTACTGTATTGTGTGTATTTCTGCCCAATCCCTTGAGTGATTGAGAGATGTTTGGCATACTGGGATCTTTTGCTCCCCTATCGTATTTTTTGGGCCATATATTGCTGCATAGCATAAAGTAAAATTGTTGTGAGGAGAATTTTCATCATTGATCAGATTATAGCCCTCGTTTTTATGCGGGGTAGTAGTAGTGTTCTTCATGTTCATGTACATGTGTTGTCGAGGTTTGTATTGCTTTTCTTGAGAGGTTGTTTCCCTTCAAGAATTGTACACTCTTTTCATGCTATACATTATTATAGATATATCTATTCATATTATTGTCCTGGCTAGCTACTAGAGAAAACACTGAAGGGTTTCTGGATTATTCTCTTGTCTTGCGGCACCTCATTCTTGAGGGGTTTTCTATATAAAGCTGTTGTTTAACATTTCTGAATGCCTAGGCCATGTTCCTAAACCCATTATCTGGTTTTTATTAGTGTTTTACATTTTATACCTTTAGAAAAGGAGTATGTTTCCTTGCTTCAAGAAATCTTCTTCTCACCAGTCATGGGAAATCGTGTTTTTCTTGACTAGTCAGAAGGAGGAACTGCCATTATAGAAAACGCCTTTTTGTGGAGTCAAATTCTACATGGAAGTCCCCTTGACCTAATATAACATAAGGCCAACCATGCTGATTTTGCCGTGTTTAGAGATATCCTCAAAACGTAGGCATAGCATTTGGAGACAGTTCTGGGCTCACTGTGGAGCTAGTTATCTATGAAAATATGAGGATTCATGCATTAGAATTATCATATATCTTTTGGAGATTATTTCTAGAATGGAAGTCCATGGGGAAGACTTCAAAGCAGCTTTTCCTTTTAGAGCATCATCGTCGAACTCAGCAAGATGTGAATATGAAACCAATATATACCCCCAGCTACGCAAGAAACGAGTTACAAGATACCCATCGGGGAGATTCACCCCTTCTCACAAAGGAGGGATCCATCAGTCCCCACAGTTCAAGCCCAAGAAGAAGATGAGTTATTCTCATCCCTTTTTCTAATCCGTAGGAAAGGCATCAACTATTGATAAAGAGGTCAAGAACATTTGAGAAGAAATGAAGAGGAAGTACCATGCACTTCCTATTCTCATCAAGAAGAGATCATCGCTCTCTGAGGAGGCTTGAGATCGCCTGCCACATTCATGGAGTGAGCAGCCAATACGATCACTTCAGCCAGGCACAACACTTTGAGGGGGACAGACTCTGGCAAATGCCAAGAAGGTGTACTTGGCATCAAGAGAAGCTATTGCACCGCAATGTGCAACATGGAACAATCAAGGGAGGGATCAAACCATCTGCCCCATGAGCCTATTGTTGTTTTACATCATATTTTTGGAGGAATAGTTTGAAGCCTGAAGATTGACTCGTACATATCTTGGAGTAAGAAACCTTTTCCTTCAAGATGGACACTTTTCTCAATGAGGCTTCTTCTCAACCTCAAGAGAAATTTCATTAAGATTCAAGACCCTATTGGTTTTGGGTGATCATAGATTGGCATGGAGGTTTCATGAGAAGATCTCATTGGAGATGCACTGACATACTCATGGAATGCAACATTTTCTTTCACTTATCACAAGATCAGAGAGACAGAGGACATATTAGGATGGATAACATCTCTCATGCTTCGTGTTGGTTATCCCTTGGGAGCCATACACATCATGATGGGAGGTTTTTTCCTTACCATCTATTTGATTCTTGGGTAGGGTTTCTCATTGATCCTTGAGAAGCTTACATTTCACATCCCATGAAGTGCAAAGATCCTAATTTACTTGGGAGGATCAGAACTTTCATGGTGAGTACTGAAGATGAGAGATAATATTTAATCCATATGATTGAGTGGATGTGGTTGATGAGCAAGGAGCTAGGAGTGGCTAATACAGATCTACATACTGCAACAGATATTATCGTTACTGTTACTTTTGGAGGAGATTGCTGTTGTTACTTGTACTTACAAATCCATGATACCAGCAACAGAGGGCTTTCTTTCTGCCACGTCAAGTTACTCTTGAAGGAGTTTGTCAATACTGTACCACATCTATGATACCTAGCGTTGGGTGAGACTTAATAAAGCATATTTCGAGAGTTTGGCCACTATCATACTCTTCGTAAGAGTAGGAGGACGGAAAAAGATGTACGGATACTTTGGCATCATTGACAAAGACAGAGTATGGATGGATGGTGTTGATATGATACTCATATTCATCTGCTTTGTTCTCACCACGAGTTTATGACAGGGTGAGGAGGCAGCATTGTTGTTTTTCTTCTTGGAAGAGCAAGGGCAAGATTTACCTTCCCTGTTACTTTTGTATGGATGTTGCAAGAAGAGGATGGCACTATCTCCTTGAAAAGGTCGATGATGATTGGGAAACACTTCCATCTTGGGAGTTATTCCAATATTTTTTTAAAAGATGATGGAGTTGTAGCCTTTGACAAGGAGCATGTCAAAAGAATGGAGATTTTTGTACGGATGGAGCCATTCGCATGAGATCACAAAGGCCACACCTTGGAGCAATTTTATGGATGGCGGTGCTCAAATGGGTAGACATGATGGATCTAGAATCTATAGGTCCCAGAATCACCTCATATTTTTGCACTTTGATGAATGCAGAGGAGGTCATGATGATAGAGATATCTATGGCATATTTTTCTTGACTTTAAAGCTACAAGTATAAGGAGGATTACCTTTTGGCAAACACAGCTGTTCAATTTTCACATAGCATGCCACACACTATGGGAGAGGACTCATTCATGGACCTACCATCATTTCAACATTTGGGTAGGGAGTTTGTATATACATTCATTGATGTGCACACTTCACCATTCTTATGGTGCATTGCTTCACAAGAGGGCAAGCTTGTCATATTGCTCCATGAGTTTATTGGGCTAATTCCACATGATGGAGGCAAATGATTTCAGGCTACAGAACAAGTCTTATCACTACATGTATGTTCATTTGCTCCACTATATCATGTATCATATGAAGAGATGTATGATTAATAATATTTGCCATGTACTTTTACTTGCTAAAATAACTTGTAAAACGCGTTGTACTTATGTTAAAAAAAGTCGTTGGTACCTCTTTGCATCACTTGTAACCTCCAGCGTTTTCTTCATTTTGATGTTGATCATGTCTCCATTTTCTAATATAGATCATATTTTTATGGGAGACTTGATTATGAGGGAGACACATGAGCTGGATGTGTCTTTGAGTGGGAAGAATTATGACAATTTTTGCAGTACATGTTCTAATGGGAGCATGGGAGGAGATATGGCCACCACGGCCAAATGTTTGTTTCCTTTTGAGGTGGGCAATAAGATTGATATTAATCCATTTTACAGCCATGAGAAAGTGTTTTAACATGTATGTTGTCATGTTATCTGTATTTATTTACTATCCTTTAGTAGATGTGATGAAACATGGAGAGTTGTTTGTCAGTGTGGCACTTTCTTTTCAGTTGCAGTGATGAGGCGGCACTTTATCCTTTGGTGAGAAACTCGTTTGAATCATGTATCATCATGTAAAACCTTCCGTAAAACCTACTATTAGGATGTTCCGTGATGACCACGCCTCCTATTTTTCATGGATAGATTGTTTGGGCTTTCTACTGTCTTTCTATTGCGGAGGAACCTGCTGGGAGGATTTACCTTCACTCTTCATTGGAGGGCAATAATTTTGGCACCAGATCAACATACCTACACTTGTTATGAGTGGAGAGAAGGGCAGCAATGGGTAAGTCAGTGATGCTTTCAAGTTCATATTTTCACCCACCTTCATTACCGGAGCTTGAGGTGGTATGATTATTTTCAAGAGGTTGCCTTGTTGGGAGGTGGCTCATGGTTGTTTGGATGATTGCTTGGGTGATGGACATCCCAATAAATACAGAGATATTCTCATTATATTCTACCCATGCCTTGAATGGAGAGGTGATGAGTTGGTCCACAGTTGATGGGGACAACTTACGCAATGACGCCCACATCATAGCAGTTCATGGTCTTCGCCCAGAGCATCAGCCATAGCTAGAGGCAAGGCATACCGAGCCATGGGACTTGGGGATATTATTGTTTTGGTGGCGATGATCGTGAGGATTGTTGCTGGCTTGTACCCAGTGAGATCGCCGTGATCCGGGCATTGAGAGACCTTTCCATATCGTGGTGATATAGAGGACAAGTGAAGATTCCGTGCGCATTCAGACCCAAGGATATTTAAGATTTGTGGAGAGCATCTTCTAGAAAGGAGACCTGTTCATTCAGTTTCTTGAGGGCAATAAACATTTTGCCAGGGAGGGATATTTTTATTTTGTTTAGTTTTCCATCTATAGTTTTTACATAAATAAAAAGTGAGTAAAGAGGGTCTAACTCACTTAAGTGAAATAAGACATCCACCTAGTAGCACAAATACTGTGACTCTATGGAGTCAAGAGGGGACCTAACACTTCACATGGAGTGAGGGGGTCGCACACCCTCTAGAAGCTTCTATGATGAGGATGTGGATAATGATGAAGACGCAGAAGAGAGATAGAGACTACGTTGGTTTTTGGAGGGAAACCAACGCAGTAAAAGATGGAGGAGCCTCCCGCTTCCTCATTCCATGATCAGTTGTCGATTGTTGAGTGAGACATTTGTTCTCTTTAAGAGCGTCGTGCTATTTTAGCCTCCGGTTCGCTACAATGTTTAGTGGATCTTAGTGTTCCGGTGCGGAGATATTGTTCTATTCCCGGGGACTTTTCGAGTGCTCATCGAGCTAGATTAGTTTTTCAACATCATCCTCCAGACAAGTAGCAGCCATACAACAACATAATATTGTGTTGTAGTGTTGCCGTGGTGACTTTACGACACCACTTCCTTCTCTTTGTTTTTCGTAGGAGAGTCTTTTCCTTTGGAGGATCAGATTAGAGGTTATTGGGAGCTATTTTGGCAGACCTTACCCTGGGTCAAATTTTTTTATTCCGACTAACGTGCGGGGCCTCCTCTTAGTTCCCGTTATTTCTGCCTGGTGTAGCCACCGTGAGGGTTTGCCTGCTGATTTGAGGAAGATCCCAAGTGTAAGGATCATCCTTCCACTTTGAGATCTATTGGAGGAGGTATACTTTATTTTCTCATCATCTTCAGCCTTTCTACTTGGTTTCCGTTGAGTCGCCGTAGTCGCCCAACAACCTGCAAAGATTTTGTCATATTGTGGTATTTCCACCCAATCCCTTGGTGATTAAGATATTTTTGCTTATAAGGTTGTGAGCTGGTTCTGTTTATCAGGTTTGGTCCATATATTACGTTAATCTATGTGTTGAAATTATTTGGAGTAGCATTATATCATTGACTACATTTTTCATAGCCTAGTTTTGATGCAGAAATAGCAGTGTTCTTCATGTTCATGTACATGTGTTGTCGAGGCTTGTATTGCTTTTCTTGAGAGGTTGTTTCCTCAAGACTTGTACAATATTTTACTGCTATAAATTATTCTGGATATATCTATTCATCTTCTTGTCTCATAGCTACTGGAGAAAACGCTGAAGGGTTTCTGGATTATTCTCTTGTCTTGTGGTACCTCATTCTTGAGGGGTTTTCTATATAAAACTATTGTTTAACCTTGTTGAATGCCTAGGCCATGTTCCTAGACCCATTATATAGTTTTTAATAGTTTTTTAAATTTTATACCTTTAGAAAATATGCTGCCCTCTCTTCAATAAAATTATGCATACTCAAAGTCATGGGAAATCAGGGTTTTTCTTGAATAGTCAAGAAATCAAGTGATATATAAACGCCTCTTTTTGAGCTGAAACGACATGGAAGTCCCTATTGGACCGAATATAACATATTCCGGAACCTTGACCCATCATACGCATATTTTCTTATACACTCATTTTAGGCCTAAATCACTTTTTCCCACCTTTTGGTTCTTAAAAGTCGAGTAATGGTTGTTGCTGCTATTATTTCTTTTATTTGCTGAGAATTTTTAGGCATATTATATGGTATCTACAGCCATCACACCTAAATAATGCATTTTTCATGGATGAGTTGCTGAGAAATTCATTTTCTGGATGAGTTGTCGTATGATATTGTATGTTCTAGTTACCTTGGTGTGCTCATCTTCCACTCTGTGTATGAGTCCTGAAAGGGCTAGATAGCCTTCGCATTTTTTTCTCTTTTTAGAGACCATATTATCCCCAGAATGCCCTCCGCCTCAATCTCCGGTTGGAGTTTGTTTAGATATCCTGTAAACGTTAGATATTACATGCATATTAATTCTTATGTTTATGTATAGTATGAGTTTTATACATAGTTTCCTACAAAATATTTTCTCAATTTAATAATAAATCCCACTATATATATCTCTATTTTTCATTGTTTACATGCTTCAATTAATTATGTGTCATCTTTTCTATTAACATCTTTAGAATATTCTCCACTCCTAAAGATGTATTTTTATACTCGTAATATATTAATTTCACAAACTTAATAGCATATTTAAAGCCTTGTAATTGGGTTTAGACATTCGCATTGTTGGTTAACTAATTTAACTAGTCTATGTAACTATACATAACTACAACTATACTCCGATATAGTTATGTTTTTGTTAAATACATCACACACTTCACTCTCAAGAATAAAAATAATTTATTATATTGCATTGATAATTCAGAAAATATAATTTTCTTTTCCTTATCTTCCTAATTAAAACACATTTACTCTTATTTAACTACCATCACCATAACAAATGTTAATAAACAAAATGAATTTAATAATTGTGCACACCAATTCTAGTAAAGAATATTTCCCACCCAACCTTTGAGCTTTCATCCCTCAGCCTCCCGAGCGCAGACCAATTTTTAAGGAGCAGAAACCTTTTTCTACCCAAGAGGGATTATTTAAGCTTTTCTCCCTCAAAATGTTTCCACAACTACGCTATTAAATGAGAATGTTACTTTTAGCCTATTTTCTACTTTTTTTGCCGTAAAACCTCTTTAAAACTAGCTTTTTCCTTCTAGTTTTATTTCACCCTTCTCAATAAATTTCCAGCTTTTAATAGGTTATAATTTTTAGATTTTTACTCCAATCTAATATATTTTATTTATTTTATTTTCTTACAAGGATTTTTGTATATTTTGAAAAGTATTTGGATTTAATCTAATCTCATGACCTTAAATTATGGGTTCTACCATTTCTAGTATTTGCACAATAATTAAAATTCCACATTTATTAATTTAAAAAAAATAATATGTCCACACATATAGTTTCAGGTCCACTTTCAACTCAGGGATTTCTACCAGGTAACAAAATGGAAATAGGCAAAATTACACCTTGTGTTTGTAATATAAAGAATCTGGGTTTTATAATATTGATATCCTACATGAATAATACTATTTTACCAAGCCATAGAAAGATGCTAACTAAGTTTTATAGCATTAATCCCAGTGTTAAATATTAATTCATTAGGTGTATACACTTGGGATTATAATATTGTTCCCTTGGTTTCTTTAATTTATTTAGTTTATAATATTAAACCCTCAAGCACAATATTCATCCCTAGGTTTATTAATCCATTGCAATTATAATATTCATCCCTTTTGGTTTATTTAACTTTAGGTGTATAATGTTGATATCATGGTTTCAACATTATTCAACCACATTTTCTAATGTATCTGATCACATTGGGGTATGTTTAGTATTCAATACACTTCCACTTGGTCAAAAGTTCTCTTTTAATAGCCTACCAATGTGTCACAATAAACCATGATCAACCATGGTTAATGATGGTTGAATATGGTCAACCATAAAATTTCTCTATTATCAATTATGACCAAATACAACAACTGCTAGTCAAATCCTTGTCAACTATACCAACCATGATCAACATTAATCATGGTTGAAATTTGTTAACCATGAATACTAAATTATCATGTCTCTCTTGTTGAATTTTCTCAACTCAGTTGAGTCGTGTAGTAAATTGCCAACAAAGATAAACCACACGTGTACTGCTAATAATCATGTTGTAAATTGCTAATCCATGATCGTGTCCTCATGATTAAGGTCTTTCTAGTTGAATTTGATCAAATCATGGTTGAGTGTGGTCAACCATGGTTAACCATGATAAACCATTATTAGTCACGGTTGAGGAATTTAAAATCAGGTTTATAATTGTAGGGTTAAAAATATCAATCCCTAGGTTTATATTATTAATCCTAAGGTTTATAATGTCAGATGATAATAGCAATCAGAGGGTTTAATATTATTCCCATGTAGTTTATTATCCCTTGGGTTTATAATATTGATTCGTAATATGTATACTATTATTTTAGGTAATATTATAATATTAATATTAAGGTTTGTAAATCAAAGGATTATAACATTAATCCTAGGTTAAATATTAATCATAGGGTTTATACTCCCTTTGGTTTATTAATACCTTTATGTTTATAATATTAAATCACAAGTGTTTTAACAATAATGCCTTGGTTTATAATATCAAACCATTTTATTTATTATCCCGATGGGTTTATTAATTACTTTGTTTATAAATAATCCCTTGGTTTATAATATTATTAATCCCTTTGATTTTTAATTTTCTAGGTTTGTAATATTAGACAATTGGGTTAACAATATTCACCCCTAGGGTTTATTAACTTTGATTTATTAATTCCTTGCATAAGACAATTTAAGGGTTTAACATTAGTCAACGATTTAATAAGCAGTATTTGACTATGTCAGTATGTTTGGTAGTCAACACTCTTTCAAGTTTGGTCAAACAAAATTCCCTATTAATGGTCAACCAATTTGTTCACGAAAGACCATGATCAACCATGGTTAATCATGGTTGATGTAATGCCTCTCACTAAACAAGAAATTTTTTTTTAAACAATCATTTCTACTTAATGTCTTTCCACATTCTATATTATTATTTTCTCCTTTTAATAATATGAAAGTTTCCCACTTCACATTTGTATTTTGTTTTGTACTAAATGGAGAAGTTATTTAATCTTAACTATTATCTTTATTTACGTATTATAATGATTTATATATAGCACCTAATATAAATCATCTTTATACCATCATATTATATAAACTAATTAATTCTCCGTCTTATTTATATAACAAATAAATTCTCCTTAAGCAATAAAATGAACCTCTATTCCCAACTCGATTTCTTTACGAATTATCTTTTATTTCTAGTTTAGTTCTCATATATTTTTCTCAACCCAGTAGAGAAATCTACCTAGCTAATTCGACATACCAAAATGTGTTATTATGGTTTAAAGTTAAGATTTCGATGCAACAAGAATAATCACCTAATTGTTAGTTACTTTGATGAACTTTAAGACGTTATTAATTTCTCTAGTACATACTTACTCCTTGTTTCTCATTTCATGATTTTCTCGTCAATTGTTATAAATTCATTAGTAGTTAGTGGCACTCTATTGGCTTCTTTTTCCCCGTCACTTCCCAAGTGCTGTACCATTTTAATTGTATTGAATCGGAGTTTGATTCGGGTTTATTCTACTAGATTTTTCCCACCTAAATTTTATAACTCTCATTTGTTATCGAGATTCCTCTCGGTCGATATATCATTTACTCCTCGCTCTTCCGCCACGTAGATGAAATGATATAATCGCAGTTTTCACGCAAAGGACATCACCAGCGACCACTTCCAAGTGCTTCATTTGTCATATTCAATTTCTAGAGGTATCGCACTGTTCTCTATGCCTCCGCCTCTTCAACCGACAATGACTCGCAGTTTCGATGAATCCTTCATAGGACCGCATTCATAAACACCGGTAATATATTTCTATGTTTTCTTTTCAAAAATCATCATTAAATTTTGATTTATTTACCATAGTCCAAAGTAAAATAGAAATCAAATATCAATTCATTGTTTTTTGGGTTTACGAATAGTTTTAAATAAATTTCTCATTCTCATTTCCACTATGATATTTCCCTATTCCATTAGGTGTTCTTGCGTACTTCCTTATTACGATAGGGAGCAGGCTGGGTTTTTTTCTTCGTCTTTGCGGAAATGATTTTTGTGTATAAATTAAATGTGATTATCTAGGTATTTAATGTTGATGTCTTTAAACTTTTTTCATTGTGTGGTTATTGAGATGTACCCATGTCGTTTTGAATTCCCTATCTTCATTTATGCTCTGTTTTCTTCCGCTTCCGTTGAGAGAAGCTTGTTGCCACCGGGTTTGTTCACTTTTGTCTTTGTCAACCATAGTTGACTTTCTAATTTCAACATTCCAAGGGAAACGTCTTGGCATATTGCTACTGTGTTCAACTGGATTTCAATTTGTTTTTTATTTTAGTGAGATTGATATTTTGAATTTATCCCTTATGTTTTGTCTCTTTAAATCTTCCTGCTGAAACTTACACATTTTATATCCCATCCATTCTGCACCGAGGTGGGTTTTTTCTCGTGAAGGTTTAATTTCACTAAAGGTGTCTTCATAATTCCTTAAAATCTATATTATTGATTTGTAGCTAGTATCTACTTTTTTGTTATATCTAAAGAAATTAATTTTGTCTAACATACCGTGTAGGTACATATCTAAACCTCGGTTCTTTTGTTGGATTGATAGAAATCATTCTTGTCCCGTCAAACCCTTGTTGGACAAAATTTTCACTTTTATATGTGTCTCAGATAATTTCCATGACTCATGGCTATCTTGACCGAAAAAAAAAAAAACCAAGATGCCGCGACCTCATATTAAAATTTCCTTTTCCCGTAAATGGATTTCTCCGTAATTAAATCTCTGAAAATTGTATAATAATTTTAGGGAAGGAGTTACTATCTACCTAAACAGAATCTTGATATATTATTCCGTAAAATCTTTGTTTTCATTCCGTACCTAGTCTTACTTGTTCCTTATATGTATTCCTCGGTATGTTTTTATGAAGAAGTTTATCTACTCAAACTTTGAATACTCATGTTCCCTTTTTATAATCTCTTTAACAAGTATTAATTTGGTAATATCGAAGTTCTAGAATCTTACTTATTTTCTGGACTAGGATACTGCTTCCCCCGCTTATACCATAAATTTATAGCGGATGTTCATCTTAAAAATAAAGTAGTGTTAACTTTCCTTTATACTTCAACCATTCTTTAAATTCTCAGCACAACCTTATGCATAGAGTATATAATGATGTATGAATATGATGGAATTTTTTACCGTATATTGGTTCAATATATCCAAGAAATTTTTAAAAGAATATATATATATATATATATATATATATATATATATATATATATATATATATATATATATATATATATATATATATATATATATATTAATATATATAATCTGTTAAAATCTTTCTTTCCTTCGTTTCGACAATAATTTATTTAGCTTCTGAAATATGAAATTTTTCTATATTCCTGTATAGTTTCTAATACTCCTCAATGTTATTATATAAATGTTATATCTGTTCAGTAAAACCTTTTTATCCATTCTATTTCTATGATAGTCAAGAAACATCATTTATAAAATAGAGTGTTAATTTCCTAAATTAGAGTGGAATGTATCAGTCAATAATATCTGCATCTTCCAACTAGCCTACATGGAGTTTTTCTAACCGTCCTTACTTTAATCTTTTTATTTTCTTTCTCTCACAAATCATGTTCCTGGTGTTATGAAAATGGCTTATGATCGTACTTTTCTTGCTCAATGTTGTATGATCTTGTAATAGTTATGACGGAAATCTAATAATTTAAACTAGATTCGTGTTGCCTATTTACTTGATTTTTGTTCGACATATACAATTTATTTTCACATGAACATATGCAAAAAATTGATAGAACGATTACTAATAGCCTTTTCATTTTCTAAACTGAAATTAAAACTTTTCGATGAGATATTGATCTCCAGATTTAAACCCATGTGTTTAGACGTTCTGGCAGATGGGTTTCCCTAGATTTATCCCATACAATCCATACAAATTAAATTCTACCCATCCAAAATCTGTTAAATGTATGGGATACTTAATAACTCAGCATCTCAAAATTTAGCTAACTAGTTAAAATAAGAATGTATCTACACATAGGTAATACCATATGATTATGAAATAACTTGTTTCAGTGTTCATACCAATTTCTATTACTAGTCCTCCCAACCTTAGTGTAACGTACCTCAACTTCCACATACGCCAAATTTTTTTTTTTCTGAAGGTTCTCTTTCTAAGACTAAACTCTCCTTCCATTTTAAGTTATCATTTTCTTGGGATTGACGAAACTCAATCCTATTCGTCTAACTAATACATAGGTGTTCAAAACTACCTTTTCAATTTACACTTTAATATACTTTTGTTGAACATAATATATATGCTTAATCTATTCCCCATTGTATATATGTTTCACTAGAGTACTTCTTTATAAATCTCTTTGTTATATTAACCGTTATATTTCATATCATTAACTCTTTAATTCTATTTCATATACATATCTATCCACCATAGATATACATATATAAAATCCACAATATATAAATAATATAAACTTCATCATATATATATATAAAATCCACCATATATATATATATATATATATATATATATATATATATATATATATATATAATCCACCACATATATATACGATGATGATTTTTATTCAACTAGGGATTTCATTTAATTTAATTTAGTTATAAAAGTTCCACTTCTATGAGTTGTATTCTTGGCCATCCTGTACTTATCCAACGAATTATATATTTCTTTTTACATCGGCTTTGGCATACCTTACGACAGTGTTATATATATGACTTTATCGTTCCCTTACTTGGTTGATATGGAGTACCCCTCAAGTACTTTATCGTATATTGGTGTGATGGTTTTGTATTACCTACGCTGAGGTGTTTATGTCAATTTCATCGCATTTATCACACCCTCCTCATCGTACGTTTGAATTTGATTTATGGATTTTCTCGTATCCTCTAACTCTGAAATAAAATATATTTTATAGCACTATTTGGTTACAGTTCTGAATGCATATTAAATTTCTTGGAGTTCTTGTTCGTTTGGCTTTTATTGAACTCCTACTGAAATCAAATCGTCAAGATCGTTGTCGATCCATGTGAGAGTCTACCGATTTGTGCCATTTGTATGGCTAGATTGTATTAGGGTTCTTGTATATGATTTCTACAAGAGTTGAACAATAAACCCTTGTTCGCTTCTCCATTCAAACTTCCATTCCTAAACTCATCTCTTGTTGTTATCGCTTTGGTGTCTCTGCCTGCTCTCTGAGATGTAATGGTGCAATACGCCTGCTTCGTAGCACTCCCTTGGCAACACGCAGAGGTAACTTATGTTCTCCAACGTTTTGGTCTTAATATTACGGAAATGTAACATGTATTTGGTCGCTACGGTTTTATTTTTATACTATCAGGTTTAGACATTTACCATGACCTTTCTCCTTGTTATAAAATTTAGAGTGAAAGTCTGAATGGGTTTTATATCCATGAGATTCGTTCTGTGAGGGTTTTTATCTATCGCTTGCAACCAAATTTATTGACATATTACCGAAATCGTTGTATCTTTATATAGTTTCATAGTTATTTTTTGTTGAATATTCTGTATACAATCATCAGTCTATTTCATGTTTTTAATTTCTCGTTTCTCAGAACCAATTGACGGATACTGATTTTTGCCTCATCTGATTTATAGAAATTTATAGGTATTCGACTTCCTACGAATATGAGGTGAGGGTTTTCGTCCTCAGTAGTTTTCGCTTCCCCGCTAGTTTTTGCGATGACTAAGAACGTTAATAATGAACTCTCATCAGAGATTGGGAATTTATCTAGGTACGATTTCTCTTCTGTGTATAGAGAATTCACCTTTCATAAATTCCTTCTATAAGTAAATATGTTTCAGTTATATTGCCAAATATTCTAATCTATTTCGGTTTTTCTTCTATATGTTTTTAACTCAGATTGATACGTTTGAAGTCATTCATTGACCAGGTAATAATTTTGTTAAAACTCAGAATCATTCAGTCCCTTAGATAAGATTTCCCTTTTGTTCTCTTTCGTTTATTTTATTACTTATTTACTTAACTAAAACAATTTTGATATTTTCGTTTACAGTCACTGACATCTTTCAGTTCACCTAATGTCGTTCATTTACAGGTAATTATTTGTTACCTGCTTCGTCTGAGTACTTCGCAAGGGCTCGTTGCATTTTTCGTTGAAGAATTTGTAATACCTTTCTCTCTGACACAGGTCGGTACTCATGAGAAACTTCAGCTATGTGTTGACTCGTTGCCTCTGCAACGACTTGTTTAACATTTGACTTATATCAGTCCATGGATAATATCGTTGAATCCAAGGAGATTCATGCCATTGTCTCTATACTTTTTCTTATTATTTACACCGGACTTTATATACCTTGACTTGGGATTAATTTGCCCATATCGGGACGATATAAGTTTCCTCCATATTGTTATATTTTTTTTCTATGTACTATCAACTATACCAGTTTATTTTTCCTCTTTTACTTTACTTCCGTAAATTCCACATAGTATTCGAGTCAAGCAAAACTCTTTTCGTTTTCTACAGGTTTTCGAAATATTCAGAAATTATATATAATTCTATATAATAAGTGAGAACTCTCTCACGTTTAGTAATTGTAATCCATAGTACAGAATTAATTTTCCAGTAACATGTTGTCTTTTCAAATATAAGATTTTAAATATTACATAACCATTTTCTTCACTACTTCGTTCATTCCTTTTTGGTACTGGTATACTCCAAATCTTTAGAATACTATGATGGCAATGAGTTTATAAGGTTTTAGTACTCATCTCGTTAGACTTTTTATTTAAATTTTGCTGGATAGAATTTGTGTAACTATAATTGGTTCTCATGTCTAACATGCCATGTTAATCAGTACTATAAACACCTATGTATCATAGGCCTTTGATTTTAGTATAGATAACTGTGCAATGTATTAAATATACATCTGTGCTTAAATTTGGAATGAGTTTAATTCTGTGGCTAAACATATAGGTATACCTATAACATACTCAGGTTTTTTCAATTTATTAAATTCAGTATACTGTAACTAATGATCCATAGCATTTTGACCAATTATATACTCTGTGTTTTCTGCTTATTTATTTCACGTCTTATTTCAAGTAAATATACTTTGCATCTAGTTTCCTTCCTCTAATATGCATGTAAGGGTACTAGGATTCCTTTTTCTATAATTAGGATTTAGTTCGTAATACAGAAGTAGATTAAAGTTAAACTGTAATTCATCTTTGGGAAATATGTATTCTCAGATTTAGACCAGCTATGGTTTAGAGATTCTGATGAATTCCTTCCCATAGATGTGATTCCTACAAATGTACAGAAATTTGAAGACTAATTCTTCCGATATTTCTGTTAAATGTATGGAATATAATCACCCACAGCATGCAACAGATAATACTTTCACATTCAATACAACATAAAATTTATACCTACACCTTATACTCAAATGTAATGAACCTCATATACACCAATTGTATATTCAATCCACCCAACTCCAATGCCTATCTAATTCAATTGAAGGGAGATCCCCAAGAACATCACCTCAATCTGCTTTATCAGCCTCTTTAAGCACGCCCCCAAAGTCAAGCTTTATTAATTCTGTTCAGGAATACTCCAATCTTTCCTGTTTTTCCTAGCTTCCCTATTATGGGACTTCTAAAGCTGCCTGTCGTTTTTACCTCTTCCCAAATACTTTCCTCATCATTGGGGGAATTTTAGATTCTTTCTCAAAATCTAAATTAGAAATAATTCCTTCCAAGGATTTTTGAAGGATTGTGGGGAATAGTTTTCTTATCCATCCTCATGGATTTAGAAAGTGATCTCAAATCTCATTTAATAATCCACAATTTGTTTTATTCATTTTCTCAATTTAAATATTTATCATATCCAAAAATAACATCCTGTCCACTCCTTAGATTAAAAGTTCAAATGTCTAGTGTTTTTTTTTTTTTTTGAAAATCAAAAACATGTAAACTAGGGGTGTTACATATCTCCTTCCAAAGCAGCCACTATCCTCAGTAATATCTGACTTATTTCAGAGTTCATTTTTCAAAACAAAAATGGATTATTTTTCCATCATTTGCCTTCTCTTT
This sequence comes from Pinus albicaulis, assembly GCA_034641835.2. Classification (NCBI taxonomy): domain Eukaryota; kingdom Viridiplantae; phylum Streptophyta; class Pinopsida; order Pinales; family Pinaceae; genus Pinus; species Pinus albicaulis. The sequence goes on from CM076579.1 coordinate 65,423,094, forward strand.
CAGTAGCTTCTTCGCAGTAGGGCAGCCCACTGGCACCTTTACTCATCGCTCCATTTCTGACTCCACTTCCCGCTCCAATATTTGAAGTGGTTCTGGAAGGAACTCCCCTTCTGGTTCCACCTGTACCACATTCCAATCAAAAATGTGATAAGCATCATGTATATAGCTTTTTAACAACGAAACATAAAACACATCATGAACTTTAACATGAGGTGGTAAGGCCAGCTGGTAAGCCATTGGTCCCACCCTTTCTAACACTTCAAAAGGACCACAATATCTAGCAGCTAGTTTTGCACAACTTGCAGCATAAAGGGTGCTCTTTTTGGGTTTAATACGCAAGTACACATGCTCCCCCACTTTGAATTCTCGATGTGTCCTTTTCTTATCAGCATAGTTTTTCTGGCGATCTTGTGCTGTCTTGATGTTTCTTTGTATTTTTTTAACAATTTTTTCCATCTCTTGTAAAGCATCTGGTCCCAACATTAGTTTATCCTCAGGTTGACTCCAGCTCAAAGGAGTACGGCACTTCCTTCCATAGAGTGCTTCAAACGGACTCATTTTTATGAAGGATTGATAGCTGTTATTATAGGAAAATTCAGCTAAATGTAAGTAGCCTTCCCACTTTGATGGCCTATCCATCATATACATTCTTAGCATATCCTCCAAAATCTGGTTTGTTCTCTCTGTCTACCTGTCTGTCTGTGGGTGATATGCAGTGCTAAAATTTAGCTTAGTGCCCATGCCCCCAAATAGGCCTTTCCAAAAGGCTGTTGTGAACTTAGCATCTCTGTCTAAAACAATAATCTTTGGGACCCCATGTAATCTTAATACCTCTTTTTGGAACACATCTGCTACTTGGGCTGTCCCAAAAGTAGATTTCACTGGTATGAAGTGTGCAGCTTTGGTTAAAGTGTCTACTACTACCATCACTTAATCATGTTGATACTTGGTTTTGGGTAATCCTGTTATGAAATCCATGGAAACGGTATCCCATTTCCATTCTGCAATTGGCAAAGGATTTAGAAGACCAGCAGGATGCTGATGTTCAACTTTTACTAGTTGACACTCCATGCATCTAGCTAAATATTCTGCTACATCTCTTTTCATTCCTGGCCAAAACAACTTCTTTTTCAAAGCTGTTAACATTTTTTGATATCCTGGATGTCCTGCATATGGCTGTTTGTGATATTCATCTAGAATCTCTCTTTTCAAGGACTCTACATTGGGAATATACAATCTGTTTTTGTAACAGATCAGTCCTTTCTAGTTTTGAGTGAAATTAGCCATCTCCTTCTTTAGTATTTTCACTTGGAGGTTCTCATAATTACGATCCTGGTCTGTTGCCTTTTTCACTAACTCTTCTAAATCAAACTGGGCACTACTTCCAAGGCTGTTTATAATTTGACAGGCATTTCTGCTCAAGGCATCAACAATTTTATTTTCTTTCCCTCTGATATGTTTTATGTCCATTTCAAATTCACTTAGAAAGGACAGCCATCTGGCCTGTCTAGCATTCAAATCAGTTTGGGAAAAGAAATATTTAAGACTAATATGATCAGTCATCAATGTAAATTTTTTCCCAAGAAGATAGTGTCGCCAGATCTTGAAGGCATGAATAACAGCAGCTAACTCTAAGTCATATGCACTATAGTTCTGTTCATGTGTCTTCAGTTTCCTAGATTCATATGCAATAACTGAATTTTCTTGCAAAAGGACTCCTCCCAACCCCTCTCTACAGGCATCTGTACATACAACAAATTCTTTATCAGGATCTGCAATTTTCAAGATAGGGGCTGTAGTGAGTTTTAATTTTAATTGTTCAAAACTGTGTTGGCACTTTTCAGTCCACTCAAATTTGACACCCTTCCTTTGTAGTGAGGTTATGGGGTATGCTATGGCAGAAAATCTCTCCACAAATCTGCGATAATAACCTGCAATCCCCATAAACGATCTCATTATTGAAACATCAGTTGGCACCAGCCATTCTCTAATAGCTTTTATCTTTTCAGGATCAACAGCCAACCCTTGCTTAGAAATAATATGTCCCAAGTATTGGATCTTGTATTTATAGAATTCACATTTAATAAAATTGGCATATAACTGATTTTCTTTCAAAGTTTGCAACACTATTCCTTAAGTGCTCCTTGTGCTCCTCCTCACTTTTGGAATAAACCAAAATATCATCTATAAACACAAGCACGAACTTATCCAAGTACTTATTTAACACACTGTTCATTAGGCACATAAAGGTGGCAGGGGAATTTGTCAAACCAAAAGGTACGACTGCAAATTCGTAGTGACCATACCTGGTTCAAAAGGTTGTTTTGCTAATGTCTTCTTCTTTAATTCTGAGCTGGTGATAACCAGTCCTTAAGTCAATCTTCGAAAATACTGAAGCTCCTCTCACTTGGTCAAAAAGATCATCAATTATGGGTAAAGGGTATCTGTTTTTAATGGTAAACTTATTCAGTTGACGATAATCAATGCACATCCTAAAGGTTCCATCCTTCTTTTTCACAAATAGAACCGATGCTCCCCAAGGAGACACACTCGGTCGGATATAACCCTTATTCAGCAATTCTTGCAATTGCATTTTCAGTTCCATGAGTTCGGGGGGACTCATTCGATAAGGGCCTCTGGAAACAGGTGTTGCTCCCGGCACCAGATCGATTGAAAAGTCAATCTCTCTTTTGGGAGGAAGATGAGGAATCTCATCTGGAAAAACTTCCTTAAACTCTCTTACTACTGGAAAAGCATCCAGCAGATTTTCTTCAGTTTTCTGTTTTGTCTCTTCTACATGTACTGCATAGACTTGGTATCCTTTCCTAGCTATTCATTTTAATTACAGTGCCGATATTTGTTTTATAGAGATAGGTTTTGGTTTTCCCTTGAGAATAAAAGGTTCCCCCCCCTTCATCTACACCATGCAGGGTTTTATCCCAGCAATTCATCATGACCTTTTTCTTTTCCAGCCAGTCCATTCCTATCAGTAAGTCATATGAACCTAATTGAAAAATGTTTAAATTTACCTCTGTTTGAAAATCATTTAATTTGATTGCTTTTTGAGGTAACTTATGAGTTACTTTCCTCTTGCTTCCAGTGGCTAACTGGACCAGCCAAGACTGCTGAAATTTTTCAGTTTTGAGTTTACATTTTTCTACAATTTTTGGACTAATGTAACTCAAAGAAGCACCTGGATCAATCAAAACTATAACAGATTGGTCATAAATATTACCCTCCATTTCAACCATGGTAGCTTGATGTTCTGCTTGTCGATTTTCCAAGGCTGCACTGATAGTAGGTATATTTCTTGCTATGTCATTTACTGTGGTCGCTTCGCAATCTCTCATAATCATCTGAATGTTTCAGTGGGGACAATCCCTCAACAGATGGGGTTCTCCACATCCCCAACATTTCAAAGGTTCCCTCATTTTGACTATGCCTTCATTCTTATTTCCTTCATCTAGTTGTTTGGAACCGACTTGGGATTGGGCAGTTTGACTTTCCTTGTGTTTGTTAAATTTCTTTCGCTGATGATCCCTGCCAAAGTTCTTCAAATAAGCTGGTTTCTGTTTCTTCCCCCTGAATTCACTCTTATTTACCCATCTTTTTCCATGTTCATTTTTACCTTTGAACTGTTGGTAACATAATCTGGCTTTTCTCACTGCTTCATCCATGGTTTTTGGATTATCGAACTCTATTTTCTCCTTATACACAGTAGGCAGACAGTTCAGAAACCTTTGCACCTTTTCCTTCTCTTCCCTAATGTAAGGAACATATCTCAACAGATTTGTAAACTTAGTAACAAATTCATCAATAGTAAGCTATCCCAGTCTAAGCTCATGAAATTCCTTTGCTTTATCATCATAATAACGTTCATTTAAATAGCGGTTTTTAAATTTAACTTGGAAATCTTCCCAAGTAATTGTCTTTTCATCAATGGAATGAACCATTTTCGTCTCTTCCCACCACAAGGTAGCCTTACCTTGTAGTTGGTAGACAGCCAATCTGGCCTTCAGATTTCTTTCATATTCATAGACCTGGAAGTACTTAATCATGTTCAGCAACCAGGCTTCAACATCTTCCTCCTTCTCCCCATCGTAGGAGGGAGGCTTGATCTTTCGGAATTCCCCCTGTAATTCCTTTTTCTGCTTATATTGATGCCTAACCGCATCATCTTCCTCAGACTCATCAGTCTTCCTCTTTCCGGAACCTTCACCTTCTTGGTTGTTTCGCGAAGTTAGTTCTCTGATGAGCTTTTCCTGCTCCTCACTGGCTAATGACAATCTGTCATTCTGGCTTCTTAGCTCAGCCATTTCTCGTTGCAAACTGTGCAACATAGCCATCACTGGAGCATTGGGATCTGGTGTATTATCCTCATCACGCAGATCGACATAAATTTCCTCACTTCCAGCCATTTGACTTTTCTGTTTTCACCACACTGTCCACTAAACAACACAGATCAGTAAAAAAAAATTCTCAACAGTAATTAATTTATACAGTGTACATAACAACAGTGAGCACACACAACAACAGCCCAATTTTGTATAACATGGGCTCTAATACCATTTGTAACATACCTCAACTTCCACATACGCCAAATTTTTTTTTTCTGAAGGTTCTCTTTCTAAGACTAAACTCTCCTTCCATTTTAAAGTTATCATTTTCGTGGGATTGACGAAACTCAATCCTGTTCGTCTAACTAATACATAGGTGTTCAAAACTACCTTTTCAGTTTACACTTTAATATACTTTTGTTAAACATAATATATATGCTTAATCTATTCCCCATTGTATATATGTTTCACTAGAGTACTTCTTTATAAATCTCTTTGTTATATTAATCGTTATATTTCATATCATTAACTCTTTAATTCTATTTCATATACATATCTATCCACCACAGATATATATATATATATATATATATATATATATATATATATATATATATATATATATATAATCCACAATATATAAATAATATAAACTTCATCATATATATATATAAAATCCACCATATATATATATATAATCCACCACATATATATACGATGATGATTTTTATTCAACTGAGGATTTCATCTAATTTAATTTAGTTATAAAAGTTCCACTTCTATGAGTTGTATTCTTGGCCATCCTGTACTTATCCAACGAATTATATATTGCTTTTTACATCGGCTTTGGCATACCTTACGACAGTGTTATATATATGACTTTATCGTTCCCTTACTTGGTTGATATGGAGTACCCCTCAAGTACTTTATCGTATATTGGTGTGATGCTTTCGTATTACCTACGCTGAGGTGTTTATGTCAATTTCATCGCATTTATCACACCCTTATCATCGTACATTTGAATTTGATTTATGGATTTTCTCGTATCCTCTAACTCTTAAATAAAATATATTTTATAGCACTATTTGGTTATGGTTCTAAATGCATATTAAATTTCTTGGAGTTCTTGTTCGTTTGGCTTTTATTGAACTCCTACTGAAATCAAATCGTCAAGATTTTTGTCGATCCATGTGAGAATCTACCGATTTGTGCCATTTGTATGGCTAGATTGTATTAGGGTTCTTGTATATGATTTCTACAAGAGTTGAACAATAAACCCTTGTTCGCTTCTCCATTCAGACTTCCGTTCCTAAACTCATCTCTTGTTGTTATCGCTTTGGTGTCTCTGCCCGCTCTCTGAGATGTAATGGTGCAATACGCCTGCTTCGTAGCACTCCCTTGGTAACACGCAGAGGTAACTTACGTTCTCCAACGTTTTGGTCTTAATATTACGGAAATGTAACATGTATTTGGTCGCTACGGTTTTATTTTTATACTATCAGGTTTAGACATTTACCATGACCTTTCTCCTTGTTATAAAATTTAGAGTGAAAGTCTGAATGGGTTTTATATCCCTGAGATTCGTTCTGTGAGGGTTTTTATCTATCGCTTGCAACCAAATTTATTGACATATTACCGAAATCGTTGTATATTTATATAGTTTTATAGTTATTTTTTGTTGCCTATTCTGTATACGATCATCAGTCCATTTCATATTTTTAATTTCTCATTTCTCAGAACCAATTGACGGATATTGATTTTTGCCTCATCTGATTTATAGAAATTTATGGGTATTCAACTTCCTACGAATATGAGGTGAGGGTTTTCGTCCTCAGTAGTCTTCGCTTCCCCGCTGATTTCTGCAATGACTAAGAACGTTAATAATGAACTCTTATCAGAGATTGGGAATTTATCTAGGTACGATTTCTCTTCTGTGTATAGAGAATTCGCCTTTCATAAATTCCTTCTATAAGTAAATACGTTTCAGTTATATTGCCAAATCTTCTAATCTATTTTGGTTTTTCTTCTATATGTTTTTAACTCAGATTGATACCTTCGAAGTCGTTCATTGACCAGGTAATAATTTTATTAAAACTCAGAATCATTCATTCCCTTAGATAATATTTCCCTTTTGTTCTCTTTCGTTTATTTTATTACTTATTTACTTAACTGACACAATTTCGATATTTTCGTTTACAGTCACTAACATCTTTCAGTTCACCTAATGTCGTTCATTTACAAGTAATTATTTGTTACCTTCTTTGTCTGAGTACTTCCCGAGAGCTCGTTGCATTTTTCGTTGAAGAATTTGTAATACCTTTCTCTCTGACATAGGTCAGTACTCACGAGAAACTTCAGCTATGTGTTGACTCGTTGCCTCTGCAACGACTTGTTTAACATTTGACTTATATCAGTCCATGGATAATATCGTTGAATCCAAGGAGATTCGTGCCATTGTATCTATACTTTTTCTTATTATTTACACCGGACTTTATATACCTTGACTTGGGATTAATTTGCCCATATCGGGACGATATAAGTTTCCTCCATACTGTTATATTTTTTTTTCTATGTACTATCAACTATACCAGTTTATTTTTCCTCTTTTACTTTACTTCCGTAAATTCCACATAGTATTCGAGTCAAGCAAAACTCTTTTCGTTTTCTACAGGTTTTCAAAATATTCAGAAATTATATATAATTCTATATAATAAGTGAGAACTCTCTCACGTTTAGTAATTGTAATCCATAGTACATAATTAATTTTCGAGTAACATGTTTTCTTTTCAAATATAAGATTTTAAATATTACATAACCATTTTCTGCACTACTTTGTTCATTCCTTTTTGGTACTGGTATACTCCAGATCTTTAGAATACTATGATGGCAATGAGTTTATAAGGTTTTAGTACTCATCTCGTTAGACTTTTTATTTAAATTTTGCTGGATAGAATTTGTGTAACTATAATTGGTTCTCACGTCTAACATGCCATGTTAATCAGTACTATAAACACCTATGTGTCACAGGCCTTTGATTTCAGTATAGATAACTGTGCAATGTATTAAATATACATCTGTGTTTAAATTTGGAATTAGTTTAATTCTGTGGCTAAACATATAGGTATACCTGTAACATACTCAGGTTTTGTCAATTTATTGAATTCAGTATACTGTAACTAATGATCCATGGCATTTTTACCAATTATATACTCTGTGTTTTCTACTTATTTATTTCACTGCTTATTTCAAGTAAATATACTTTGCATCTAGTTTCCTTCCTCTATGATGCATGTAAGGGTACTAGGCTTCCTTTTTCTATAATTAGCATTTAGTTCGTAATACAGAAGCAGATTAAAGTTAAACTGTAATTCATCTTTGGGAAATATGTATTCTCAGATTTAGATCAGCTATGGTTTAGAGATTCTGATGAATTCCTTCCCATAGATGTGATTCCTACAAATGTACAGAAATTTGAAGACTAATTCTTCCGATATTTCTGTTAAATGTATGGAATATAATCACCCACAGCATGCAATAGATAATACTTTCACATTCAATACAACATAAAATTTATACCTACACCTTATAACAGAAAAATGTAAATGAACTGTGCATACCACTTAACTATATGACCAATCCACCCAACCTTAGAATTCGTCTATCTGCAGAATTCACCCCCGAGCTAAGATCCCTCCAAGAATAGATCACCCTCTAATCTGTTCAGGAATAGCTTATTTAAGCTACTACTCCCCAAAGCCTGTTTCTAATTCTGCGTCCAGAATATTAGGATGATTTTCTTCCTGTTTGCCTAGGCTTCCCTATTTAGGGACTTTTAAAGCTGCTTTCTGCTTTTCCCAGCTTTTTTTACCTCTTCCCAACTACTCTCCACATCATTGGGGAAACTAGATTTTCCTTAAATCTAATTTGGAAATAAATTCTTTCAAGGATTTTTGAAAGATTTTTGGGGAAATATTTTCCTTTATCCATCCTCATGGATTTAGCAAGTGATCTCATAATTCTCATTTTGGTCAATCTGCACAGAATTATTTTATTCATTTTCTCAATTTAAATATTTAATTACATCCACAAAATACTTGTCCTTTGGGATCCACTCCCCTTAGGATTAAAGTTCAAATGTCTAGTTTTTTTTTTTTTTTTTTTTTTTTGAAAATCAAACACATAAACTAGGGGTATTACATTCCAGAAGTTAAATCACTCTTTTCGTTATACGTGTCCAAATTTACAGAGTGTTACATTCCTTTAGATGAAACTGTAGAAGATTCTCCTTTTAGTGGTGCCTTTAATGATTGTCCTATATCAAAATTTATTGTGTTAGTAGTAACATAAATATTCTTTTGGGGAAAAATATATTTATCATCATATTTCTTCCACTTGTTGACAAAAGCCATTGGATCTATCTCAATATCTAAGAAAGAATCTTTCTTGCTTTTCCAAAAAGAAGGCGTTGATTGAACTGCCATTTCAACTCCATCTAATAATTCCCATTTGAAAATATGAAACATGCTGATAGAGCATTCAATGGCACATTGGATCCAAAGTTTACAATTATGATTGATGTCTGCTTTTTTTTGACAGCCCAATTCAAAAATCATTGCTGAACAAAATTTTGTTGATAACATTAAGATTACTAAAAAGACAACATCATCACTCCAATTTCCTGCCATAACACTGATAGTGATTAATGCCTTTTGATTAATTAGCAATTTAATCACTTTATACTTTCCCTGAAGTTCCTCAAATGTTTTTAACATAGACAATTTTTCAGGCAATCTGAGATTATTGAATTCTTTCAGCCAATCAGTAATCTTCTTAAATTCTTTATTATTTTCTGCTAGCACAGATTCATCAATCCTTTCTGGTCCATATATTTGAGCAAAGGGATTTGGAACAATAGGATTTATGAATTCGAGACTCTAATAGTCCCATGGTGTCAAGAATGTTCTCATATGTTGCAATGTTCTTTCAATACATTGAGAAGCTCTCACCTGTCTTTTCTTTCTGCAACATCCATCCTTTATTTCCCAATAAACAAATGGTTCAAAAAGTTGATATTGTGGGAAGGAATCTATTCCTGCAAAATTTTCATCAATCCTCTAAAGGAAAGAAGCTTCAAGCTCATCAAAGAGATCAAGAATTCTTAAGGACCTAAAAAAATTTTCAACTCTTTCATTGATATTAATTTCATCCAGATCCATCATTTTAGCCGAAGTATAAACAGCTAATGAAAAATCTATACCTCCAATAATCTGATAATAATTCAAAGTTTGCAATACTTGAATCATAGATTCAGTATACTGTATGGCCCATAGATCATCAAGGGTTTTAAAGTAGAGTTTTACCTTCATATTAGGTAAAGGATATACCTTCACCAGCTCTGCATCTAAACCCAATAGTACTCTGAAATTTTTTGATTTCCATGCCTGAAATTTCTGAATCCATTGATTTCTTCGGAGCCTTAGACCAACAATCTTCTTTATTTCTTCTGTTAAATCTCCGAGGACCAATTCAAGGATCTGAAATCTTTTTACAAATGTTTCAAAACTATCATCTGTAGGAGTCTTACCAGGAAGAACAAATATGTCAGTTCTTCTGTTTTGATGTATATGAGCTTTATTGATATCTCTGGTAAGCAAGTCAGATAGATAGTTTGAGTTTCCTAGTACCCATTGAACATCAAAGTCATATTGTTGAAACCAAATTTGCCATGCTAACAATCTTCCTCTCGCTAGCTGTCTTGATATTTTTGTTGATAAGAAATATTTGAAATTCATTGAATCAGTTATTATCAGGAACTTGAATGGAGCCAAATATAATTCAAATCTCTGAATGCCGTTGAATATGGCAAGTGTTTCTTTTTCTGTAATAAAATATTTTTTCTGATGAGGAAGAAATTCTTCTGATGCATAAGCACATAAAATTTCTTCTCCCTTTTCCTCCTTTTTTTCAAAAAGAACTACTACCTAATAATTATCAGACACATCAATTTGGAGGATTATAAATCTATCACCTGGTGGCTTAAGCTCGGGGAGTTTTTTACATTTAACTTTCAACATTCGAACTGCTTCAGTGGCATCTGATGACCAACCAGAGTGCAAATGTTGTCTTATAGAAGCAGTTTTTCCAGATAATCTATGGATATACTGGCGAACATAATTCAAAACACCTAGAAATCATTGAATGGTTTTGGTGTCCTTTAACTCATCTAGAAATTCAGTTATCTTGGTTAACACATGCGGCTGCATCTGAATTTTTCCATTTAAAATACAAATACCTAAAAAATCAATGTTGTCTTGAAATAGAAGCACATTTTTCTTGGATAAAACAATACCATGTTTTCGTGCTTCTTCAAGAAAAATATTCAAATGTTCCATATGAGATTCAAAATCCTGACTGTGGATCCGAATGTCAGCAATATAAGTTACAATAAAATCATATTTACCAAAGATGTAGTCCATTCTTCTCTGAAATAAAGCTGGAGCATTCTTCACACAAAATGGAACTACTCTCCATTGATACAACACTACGGGGAATGTAAAAGAAGTTTTGTGGTGATCCTCTTCTTTAATTTCAATCTGATAATAACCATATTTCATATCAAATTTTCTAAAGATCTTACTATTCTATATTTTCTACATTATTGTTTCCTGACGGGGCAATGGATAGTTAAAGCTCTGTGTAATAGAATTTAATGGCATATAATTGATAACCATTCTAGTTTTTCCTCTAACTATCTCAAAATGATTTCTAACCAAGAAAATAGAGCAAGAATAGTGAGAAGAACTTGGTTCAGTCAACTGTAAACTTAATAGTTCCTCAATCTGCTTTTTAATTTTTTGTTCATCGTTTGGGGTACAGAGAATGAGTTTTCCTTTTACCCCATTGTGATGTAGAGTAACTCTCTCTTGTTGGGGACTTTTAACATTCCAAAATGCTTGGGGATTATTTGAGAAATTCTTGAGCAATTCTTCATAAATAGAAATTCGTTCTGGGGACCAATCGGAATTTCTATTGGCCTTTTGCTTGTTTTTCAATTGAATCTTTTCTTCATATATCTGCAACACTTCCTGCCAATTATTGGAATCATTCTATGGTTTTCGTGCACCTGCCTTTTTCTGGCTATTCTCTCTTATTGCTTCTGAATTAGCCATTTTTAATATTGGGACTAATATTGCTTTCTTCTTGACATTCAGAATGATTTTATCTTCACTTATTGTAACAGGAAATACAGAATTGATAAAAAGCATTCCCAAAAATAAACTTGCAAATGTATCATAGTGTTGTATTGCAGAAAATTTGACAATACTCCTCCCAACTTTTAAAGAAACATTGTCAACATAGTGGGTGAGATTAACAGTTCCCCCAACAGTTTCTGAAACAAGAATATTTTTCAAAGGTTTCCATAAACCTTTAAACAAAGACGGATGAGCTAAGTTGTTGGAGCCTCCAGTATCAGTGAAATCATCAACATTGATCCATTCACCCTTAACTTGGACTTCAACTGGAATATACAACAAATTGTTTGTTTTGACAATATTTTTAAGAAAATTACTTTCTTCAAGATCATCAGAGATTGGAGCAGGTAGTGAAGAAGAGGAAGCAACATTCTTTGGATATGGAAAAAAAGAATTGAAACTGGTTTGAGAATTCAAAGGTGTTTTAGAATTCTCCATACTTGTATCTTTGAAAGATGTTAAAGAAGGTGCACTAGATAGAGTGTCATCTGAACTAGATTCAGAAGTTTCATCGGTGTCTTCCTCTGTACTATAAACATCACTGTAATGAAGTTCAGTGTCTTCGTTATATTTGGAATAATTATAGCATTTGTTCATTTTCTGGGATGTATCTGGGAGTGATTCACTATCTGATAAAGAAGCATCAGTCAAAATATATACATCTGACACCTCGTCTTGAGAATCTACCACTGACCAAGTATCTACAAAGTCTGGAATTTCTATACAGGATTTCAACTTATTTGAAGAACTTTTAGGACATTTTTTAGCAAAATGACCTTCTTGTTTGTAGATAAAACAGGCATTGTCTTGTTTTGGTTGTCTGTGCTTCTTCAAATACTTGAAATTTCTGAAAGGCCGTTTAGGATTTGCTACTCTTTTAGGCTTAAATTTTCCATATCTCTTGGATTTTATTTTTCTAAAAGGTGTCCATGGTAACACAGATCGACAAACTTCAAGACCAGGAGAATATTCTTGAGCCTTCTTCTTCCAACACAAATATATAACTTTCTCTTAACACCTAAAAAGAAGATATATCCAATAGACTTGTTCAATTTTCTTTCCCTGGAGATCCAGATCTTTCATAATTAAATAACCTAGATTACCGGGAAATTCGGACAAGAATGAAATCTTTTGAGTGGAATAATTGGTAAGATTTGCTTTATATATCTTGGACATATAATCATTTCTTGATTCTCTATTGGAAAATCGTTTACGCTATTTCTCTTCTATTGATCGTAAACTGGTCAATGAAGTCACTTCTTGAGTCGTGGAATCTGACTGTTATCTTAATGAATCTCATGAGCTGATTGAAAATCCTGAAAAACTAGAATCCCTCATCACTCCATGCAACTAATGTGTATAAGGTTCCTCTAACATACATCTTTACGAATAAATCTTTTTTGAAAGAAGTAGAAGTTAAGATAAATATTTCTGGTCCGTCTGTTCAGATAGTTGCCTTAAGTTTATTATTTGATGATGAAATAAAGAAATTTCGCGAGTATGCTAGAGAAACGAAATATGAATATCTGCATTTTGGAGGTATTAGAATTGGTCTAGCTGCTTTGTTCAGACATGGTCTGAATACTCCCTATATTGCTGAAGTATTTGACACCCGTCATCAAAATTATGATCATGCTCAAATAGGGACCATCATGAGTAATATTCTTAACTTCTTCAATATTTTTTTCCAGCACAGATTCATAAATCCTTTCTGGTCCATAGTTTTGGTTCAGGGAATATTTTTTTAGCCATTCGAGATATTCTCATTCCCATTCATGTTCTTGTGGGTCCTGAGCATCTTTGTACATATCTACAAATAGGGTTTCTTTTTCATCGGATTCTTTCTCTTTTCATTTTGCTGAAACTGTAGAAGATTCTCCTTTTAGTGGTGCTTTTGATGATTTTCCTATATCAAAATTTATTGTGCCAGTAGTAACATAAAGATTATTTTGAGGAAAAAGATATTTATCATTAGATTTCTTCCACCTGTTGACAAAAGCCATTGGATCTATCTTAATATTTAAGAAAGAATATTTCTTGCTTTTCCGAAAAGAAGGCATTGATTGAACTGCCATTTCAACTCCATCTAATAATTCCCATTTGAAAATCTGAAACGTGCTGATAAAGCGTTCGATGGCACATTGAATCCAAAGTTTACAATTATGATTGTTGTCTGCTTTTTCTTGCTAGCCTAATTCAAAAATCATGGTTGAACAAACTTTTATTGATAACATTAAGCTTACTAAACAGGCAACATCATCACTCCAATTTCCTACCATAACACTGATAGTGATTAATGCATTTTGATTGATTAGCAATTTAATCACTTTATACTTTCCTTGAAGTTCCTCCAATGCTTTTAACATAGACAAATTTTCAGGCAATATAAGATTATTGAATTCTTTAAGCCAATGAGTAATCTTCTTAACTTCTTTAGTATTTTCTACTAGCACAGATTCATAAATCCTTTCTGGTCCATAGATTTGAGAAAAGGGATTTGCAACAACAGGATTTCTAAATTTGAGACTCTGATAGTCCCAATGTGTCGAGAAAGTTCTCAGATTTCTTCCACTTGTTGACAAAAGCCATTGGATCTATCTCAATATCTAAGAAAGAATATTTCTTGCTTTTCCGAAAAGCAGGCATTGATTGAACTACCATTTCAACTCCATCTAATAATCCCCATTTGAAAATCTGAAACATGCTGACAGAGCATTCAATGGCACATTGGATCCAAAGTTTACAATTATGATTGATGTCTGCTTTTTGTTGCCAGCCTAATTCAAAAATCATGGCTGAACAAACTTTTGTTCATAACATTAAGCTTACTAAAAAGACAACATCATCACTCCAATTTCCTTCCATAACACTGATAGTGATTAATGCATTTTGATTGATTAGCAATTTAATCACTTTATACTTTCCTTGAAGTTCCTCCAATTATTTTAACATAGACAATTTTTCAGGCAGTCTAAGATTATTGAATTCTTTAAGCCAATGAGTAATCTTCTTAACTTCTTTAGTATTTTCTGCTAGCACAGATTCATAAATCCTTTCTGGTCCATAGATTTGAGCAAAGGGATTTGGAACAATAGGATTTATGAATTCGAGACTCTGATATTCCCAATGTGTTGAGAAAGTTCTCAGATACTGCAAAGTTCTTTCAATACTTTGAGAAGCTCTCACTTTTCTTTTCTTTCTGCAACATTAATACTTTATTTCCCAATCAAAAAATTGTTCAAAAAGTTCATATTCTAGGAAGGAATTTGTTCCTGCAAAATTTTCATCAATCCTCTGAAGGAAAGTAGCTTCAAGCTCATCAAAGAGATCAGGAATTCTTAAGGACCTAAAAAAATTTTCAACTCTTTCATTCATATTAATTTCATCCAGATCCATCATTTTAGTCGAAGTATAAACAACTAATGAAAAATATATACCTCCAATAATTTGATAATAATTCAAAGTTTTCAATACTTGAATCATAGATTAAGTATACTATATGGTCCATAGATCATCAAGGGTTCTAAAGTAGAGTTTTACCTTCATATTAGGTAAAGGATATACCTTCACCAGGTCTGCATCTAAACCCAATAGTACTCTGACATTTTTTTATTTCCATGCTTGACATTTCTAAATCCATTGATTTCTTCGGAGCCTTAGACTAAAAATCTTCTTGATTTCTTCTATTAAATCTCTGAGGACCAATTCAAGGATCTGGAATATTTTTACAAATGTTTCAAAACTATCATCTGTAGGAGTCTTACCAAGAAGAAAAAATATGTCAGTTCTTCTGTTTTTATGTATATGAGATTTATTCATATCTCTGGTAAGCGATTCGGCTAGATAGTTTAAGTTTCCTGGTACCCATTCAACATCAAAGTCATATTGCTGAAACCAAATTTTCCATGCTAACAATCTTCCTCTTGTTAGTTGTCTTGATATTTTTATTGATAAGAAATCTTTCAAATTCATTGAATCAGTTCTTATCAAGAACGTGACTAGAGCCAAATATAATTCAAATTTCTGAATTCCATTGAATATGGCAATTGTTTCTTTTTCTGTAGTAAAATAATTTTTCTGATGAGGTAGAAATTCTCCAGATGCATAAGCACATAAAATTTATTCTTCCTTTTCCTCCCTTTTTTCAAAAAGAGCTGCTGCCCAATAATTATTAGACGCATCAGTTTGGAGGATTAGAAATCCATCACCTGGTGGCTTAAGCTCGAGGAGCTTTTTACATTTAGCTTTCAACATTCGAGCTGCTTCAGTGGCTTCTAGTTACCAACCAGAATGCAAATGATATCTTATGGAAGTAGTTTTTTCATATAATTTAGGGATATACTTGTGAACATAATTCAAAACATCTAGAAATCGCTAAATGGTTTTGGTGTCCTTTAACTCATCGAAAAATTCAGATAGCTTGTTTAACACATGCGGCTATATCTGAATTTTTCCATTTAAAATATGAATACCTAAAAAATCAATGCTTTCTTGAAATAGAAGCATATTTTTCTTGGATAAAACAATACCATGTTTTCATGCTTCTCCAAGAAAAATCTTCAAATGTTCCATATGAGATTCAAATTCCTGACTGTGGATTAGGATTTCATCAATATAAGTGACAATAAAATCATACTTACCAAAGATGTAGTCCATTATTTTCTGAAAGAAAGCTGGAGCATTATTCAAACCGAATGGAACTACTCTCCATTGATAGAACCTTGCGGGGCATGTAAAAGAGGTTTTGTGGCGATCCTCTTCTTTAATTTGAATATGATAATAACCAGATTTCATATCAAATTTGCTAAAGATCTTACTATTCTGTATCTTCTGAATTACTGTTTCCTGATGGGGAAATGGATAGTTAAAGCTCTGTGTAATAGCATTTAATGGCTTATAATTGATAACCATTCTATATTTTCCTCTAACTATCCCAGAATGATTTCTAACCAAGAAAGTAGAGCAAGAATAGTGAGAAGAACTTGGTTCAATAAACTGTAAACTTAATAGTTCCTCAATCTGCTTTTCAATTTCCTGTTCATTATTTTGGGTATAGGGAATGAGTTTTCCTTTTACCGCATTGTCATGCAGAGTAACTATCTCTTGTTGGGGACTTTCAACATTGCAAAATGCTTGGGGATTATTTGAGCAATTCTTGAGAAATTATTCAAAAATAGAAATTTGTTCTGAGGACCAATCGGAATTTCTATTGGCATGTTTCTTGTTTTTAAATTGAATCTTTTCTTCATATATCTGCAACACTTCCTGCCAATTATTGGAATCATTCTGTGGTTTTCGTGCACCTGCCTTTTTTTGGCTATTCTCTCTTCTTGCTTCTGAATTAGCCATTGTTAATCTTGGGACTAATATTTCTTTCTTCTTGACATTCAGAATGATTTTATCTTCGCTTATTGTAACAGGAAATACATAATTGATAAAAGGAATTCCCAAAAATAAACTTGGAGATGTATCATAGTGTTGTATTGCAGAAAAATTGATACTCCCCAAACTTTTAAAGAAACATTGTCAACATAGTGGGTGAGATTAACAGTTCCCCCAACAGTTTCTAAAACAAGAATATTTTTCAAAGGTTTCCATAAACCTTTAAACAAAAACAGACGAGCTAAGTTGTTGGAGCCTCCAGTATCAATGAAAGCATCAAAATTGATCCATTCACCCTTAACTTGGACTTCAACTGGAATATAAAACAAATTGTTTGTTTTGACAATCTTTTTAAGAAAATTACTTTCTTCAAGATCATCAGAGACTGGAGCAGGTAGTGTAGAAGAGGAGGCAACATTCTTTGGATATGGAAAAAAAAAATTGAAACTAGTTTGAGAATTCAGAGGTGTTTTAGAATTCTCCGTACCTGTATCTTTGAAATATGTTAAAGAAGGTGTAATAGATACAGTGTCATATGAACTAGATTCAAAAGTATCATCAGTGTCTTCCTCTGTACTATAAACATCACTATAATGAAGTTGAGTTTCTTCATTATATTCGGAATAATTATAGCATCTATTCATTTTCGGGGATGTATCTGGGAGTGACTCACTATCTGATAAAGAAGCATCAGTCAAAATATATACATCTGACGCTTCGTCTTGAGAATCTACGACTGACCGAGTATCTACAAAGTCTGGAATTTCTATACAGGCTTTCAAATTATTTGAAGAACTTTTAGGACATTTTTTAGCAAAATGACCTTCTTGTTTGTAGATAAAACATGCATTTTCTCATTTAGGTTGTCTGTTCTTCTTCAAATACTTGAACTTTGTGAAAGGACGTTTAGGATTTGCTACTCTTTTAGGCTTAAATTTTCCATATCTCTTGGATTTTCTTTTTTCTAAAAGGTGTCCATGGTAACACAAATCGAAAAACTTCAACACCAGGAGAAAAGTCTTGAGCCTTCTTCTGCCAAAAAAAATATTTAAATTTCTCTTGACACCTAAAGAGAAGATCTATCCAATAGAATTGTTCAATTTTCTTTCCCTGGAGATCCATATCTTTCATAATAAAATCATCTAGATTACCGGGCAATTTGGACAAGAATGAAATATTTTTAGTGGAATCATTGGTAAGATTTTCTTTATAGATCTTGGACATATAATCATTTCTCGATTCTCTAATGAAAAATCTGTTACACTCTTTCTCTTCTATTAATCATAAAGTGGTCAATGAAGTCGCTTCTCGAGTCGTGGAATCTGACTGTGATCTTAATGAATCTCATGAGCTGATTGAAAATCCTAAAAACTGGAATCCCCCATCACTCTAGGCAACTGATGTGTATAAGGTTCCTGTAACATACATCTTTATAAAGAAATATTTTTTGAAAGATGTAGAAGTTAAGATAAATATTTTTGGTCCGTTTGTTCAGATAGTTGCCTTAATTTAATTATCTGATGATGAAATAAAGAAATTTCGCTACTATGCTAGAGAAATTAAATATGCATATCTCCATTTCGGAGGTATTAGAATTGGTCTAGCTCCTTTTTTTAGACATGGTCTGAATACTCCCTATATTGTTGAAGTATTTGACACCCGTCATCAAAATTATGATCATGCTCAAATAGCAACCATCATGAGTAATATTCTTAACTTCTTCAGTATTTTCTGCCAGCACAGATTCATAAATCCTTTCTGGTCCATAGTTTTGGTTCAGCCAAGATTGGTTTAGCCATTCAAGATATTCTGATTCCCATTCACATTCTTGTGGGTCTTGAGCATCTTGGTATTGATCTACAAACATGGTTTCTTTTTCAATTGATGCTTTCTCTTTTCCTTTTGCTGAAACTGTAGAAGATTCTCCTTTTAGTGGTGCCTCTGATGATTGTCCTATATCAAAATTTATTGTGTCGGTAGTAACATAAAGATTCTTTTGAGGAAAAATATATTTATCATTAGATTTCTTCCACTTGTTGACAAAATCCATTGGATCTATCTCAATATCTAAGAAAGAATCTTTCTTGCTTTTCCGAAAAGAAGGCATTGATTGAACTGCCTTTTCAACTCCATCTAATAATTCCCATTTGAAAGTCTGAAACATGCTGACAGAGCGTTCGATGGCACATTGGATCCAGAGTTTACAATTATGATTAATGTCTTCTTTTTGTTGCCAGCCTAATTCAAAAATCATTGTTGAACAAACTTTTGTTGATAACATTAAGCTTACTAAACAGAAAACATCATCACTCAAATTTCCTTCAATAACACTGATAGTGATTAATGCCTTTTGATTGATTAGCAATTTAATCACTTTATAATTTCCTTGAAGTTCCTCCAATGCTTTTAACAAAGACAATTTTACAGGAAATCTTAGATTATTGAATTCTTTAAGCCAATGAATAATCTTCTCAACTTCTTCAATATTTTCTGCCAGCACAGATTCATAAATACTTTCTGGTCCATAGATTTGAGCAAAGGGATTTGGAACAACAAGATTTCTGAATTCGAGACTCTGATAGTCCCAAGCTGTCGAGAAAGTTCTTAGATACTGCAAAGTTCTTTCAATACATTGAGACGCTCGCACCTGTCTTTTCTTTCTGCAACATCCATCCTTTATTTCCTAATCAGCAAATGGTTCAAAAAGTTCATACTGTGGGAAGGAATCTGTTCCTGCAGAATTTTCATCAATCCTCCGAAGGAAAGCAACTTCAAGCTCATCAAAGAGATCAGGAATTCTTAAGGACCTCAAAAAATTTTCAACTCTTTCATTCATATTAATTTCATCCAGATCCATCATTTTAGCTGAAGTATAAATAGCTAATGAAAAATATATACATCCAATAATCTCATATTAATTCAAATTTTGCAATACTTGAATCATAGATTGAGTATACTGTATGGTCCATAGATCATCAAGGGTTTTAAAGTAGAGTTTTACCTTCATATTAGGCAAGGGATATACCTTCACCAACTCTGCATCTAAACCCAATAGTACTCCGACATGTTTTGATTTCCATGCTTGACATTTCTGAATTTGTTGATTTCTTCAGAGCCTTAGACCAACAATCTTCTTGATTTCTTTTGTTAAATCTCCGAGGACCAATTCAAGGATCTGGAATCTTTTTACAAATGTTTCAAAACTATCGTTTGTAGGAGTCTTACCAGGAAGAACAAATATGTCAGTTCTTCTGTTTTGATGTATATGAGCTTTATTCATATCTCTGGTAAGCGAGTTGGCTAGATAGTTTGAGTTTCTTGGTATCCATTCAACATCAAAGTCATATTGCTGAAACCAAATTTTCCATGCTAAAAATCTTCCTCTTGCTAGTTGTCTTGATATTTTTGCTGATAAGAACTATTTGAAATTCATTGAATCGGTTCTTATCAAGTGCTTGACTCGAGCCAAATATAATTCAAATTTTTGAATGCCATTGAATATTGCAAGTGTTTCTTTTTTTGAAGTGAAATAATTTTTCTGATGAGGTAAAAATTCTCCTAATGCATAAGCACATAAAATTTCCTCTCCCTTTTTGTCATTTTTTTTCAAAAATAACTGCTGCCCAATAATTATTAGATGCATCAGTTTGGAGGATTAGAAATCCATCACCTGGTGGCTTAAGCTTGGGGATTTTTCTACATTCAGCTTTCAACATTCGAACTGCTTCAGTGGCTTCTGGTGACCAACCAGAATGCAAATGCTATCTTATAGAAGCATTTTTTTCAGATAATCTAGGGATATACCTGGCAACATAATTCAAAACACCTAGAAATTGCTGAATGGTTTTGGTGTCCTTTAACTCATCCAGAAATTCAGATAGTTTGGTTAACACATGCAACTTCATCTAAATTTTTCCATTTAAAATATGAATACCTAAAAAATCAATGTTGTCTTGAAATAGAGGAATATTTTTCTCACATAGAACAATGACATGTTTTCGTGCTTCTTCAAGAAAAATCTTCAAATGTTCCATATGAGATTCAACATCGTGACTGTGGATCAGGATGTCATCAATATAAATGACAATAAAATCATTCTTACCAAAGATGTAGTCCATTCTTCTCTGAAAGAAAGCTAGAGAATTCTTCAAACAAAATGGAACTACTCTCCATTGATAGAACCCTGCGGGGCATGTAAAAGAAGTTTTGTGGTGATCCTCTTCTTTAATTTTAATCTGATAATAACCAGATTTCATATCAAATTTGCTAAAGATCTTACTATTCTGTATCTTCTGCATTATTGTTTCCTGACGGGGCAATCGATAGTTAAAACTCTGTGTAATAGAATTTAATGGCTTATAATTGATAACCATTCTAGCTTTTCCTCTAACTATCTCAGAATGATTTCTAACCAAGAAAGCAGAGAAAGAATTGTGAGAAGAAATTGGTTCAATCAACTGTAAACTTAATAGTTCCTCAATATACTTTTGAATTTCTTTTTCATCATTTGGGGTACAGGAAATGAGTTTTTCTTTTACCCCATTGTCATGCAGAGTAACTATCTCTTGTTGGGGACTTTCAACATTCCAAAATGCTTGGGGATTATTTGAGAAATTCTTGAGCAATTCTTCATAAATAGAAATTTTTTCTGGGGACCAATTGGAATTTATATTGGCCTTTTTCTTGTTTTTCAATTGAATCTTTTCCTCATATATCTGCAACACTTATAGCCAATTATTGGAATCATTCTGTGGTTTTCGTGCACCTGCCTTTTTCTGGCTATTCTCTCTTCTTGCTTCTGAATTAGCCATTGTTAATCTTGGGACAGATATTGCTTTCTTCTTGACATTAAGAATGATTTTATCTTCACTTATTGTAACTGTAAATACAGAATTGATAAAAGTCATTCCCAAAAATAAACTTGCAGACGTATCATAGTGTTGTATTGCAGAAAATTTGACAATACTCCCCACAAATTTTAAAGAAACATTGTCAACATAGTGGGTGATATTAACGGTTCCCCCAACAGTTTCTGAAACAAGAATATTTTTCAAAGGTTTCCATAAATATTTAAACAAAGAAGGACAAGCTAAGTTGTTGGAGCCTCAATTATCAATGAAAGAATCAACATTGATCCACTCACCCTTAACTTGGACTTTAACTAGAATATACAAAAAATTGTTTGTTTTGACAATATTTTTAAGAAAATTACTTTCTTCAATATCATCAGAGACTGGAGTAGGTAGTGAAGAAGAGGAAGCAACATTCTTTAGGTATGGAGAAAAAGAATTGAAACTGGTTTGAGAATTCAAAGGTGTTTTAGAATTCTCCGTACCTGTATCTTTGAAAGATGTTAAAGAAGGTGCAATAGATACAATGTCATCTGAACTAGATTCATAATTTTCATTAGTGTATTCCTCTGTACTATAAACATCACTGTAATGAAGTTGAGTGTCTTCGTTATATTCAGAATAATTATAGCATCTATTCATTTTCTGGGATGTATCTGGGAGTGACTCACTATCTGAAAAAGAAGCATCAGTCAAAATATATACATCTGACACTTCGTCTTGAGAATCTACCACTGACCAAGTATCTACAAAGTCTGGAATTTCTATACAAGCTTTCAACTTATTTGAAGAAATTTTAGGACATTTTTTTAGCAAAATGACCTTCTTGTTTGTAGATAAAATAGACATTGTCTCGTTTAGGTTGTCTTCGCTTCTTCAAATACTTTCTTCAAGATCATTAGACACTGGAGCAGGTAGTGAAGAAGAGGAAGCAACATTCTTTGGAAATGGACAAAAATAATTGAAACTGGTTTGAGAATTCATAGGTGTTTTAGAATTTTTCGTACCTGTATCTTTGGAATATGTTAAAGAGGGTGCATTAGATACAGTGTCATTTGAACTAGATTCAGAAGTTTCATCAGTGTCTTCCTCTGTACTATAAACATCATTGTAATGAAGTTCAGTGTCTTCGTTATATTCAGAATAATTATAGCATGTGCTCATTTTCTGGGATGTATCTGGGAGTGACTCACTATCTGATAAAGAAGCATCAGTAAAAATATATACATCTGACAGTTCATCTTGAGAATCTACCACTGACCAAGTATCTACAAAGTCTGGAATTTCTATACAGGCTTTCAACTTATTTGAAGAACTTTTAGGACATTTTTCAGCAAAATGACCTTCTTGTTTACAGATAAAACAGGCATTGTCTCGTTTAGGTTGTCTGCGCTTCTTCAAATACTTGAAATTTCTTGAAGGCCATTTAGGATTTGCTACTCTTTTAGGCTTAAATTTTCCATATCTCTTGGATTTTATTTTTCTAGAAGGTGTCCGTGGTAACAAAGATCAAAAAACTTCAAGACCAGGAGAAAAGTCTTGAGAATTCTTCTACCAACACAAATATTTAACTTTATCTTGACACCTAAAGAGAAGATTTATCCAATAGACATGTTCAATTTTCTTTCCCTGGTGATCCAGATCTTTCATAATTAAATCACTTAGATTACCGGGAAATTTGGACAAGAATGAATTTTTTTGAGTGGAATCATTGGTAAGATTTGCTTTATATATCTTGGACATATAATAATTTCCAAACTGATCTAAAAATTTTAAATCCTTCAACTCCATTCTTGCAAGATCTGTTATAATTTTTTTTTTCTCATCTACAGGCTCAGAGACAAATTGAGTTTTGAGCAGCAATTCTAAAGTAGCTAAACCAGCAGCAGCTACATTCATTATTTCTTGATCTGATGGTCCCATCCACTAGTCATAAACAATACTGGCCATTCTTTTTTCGGCTAAAGAAAAAAAAGAAATATTATCCAATCTAGTGGTTACTTGCATCTGATATAAAGAACCAATCCAAATTCGGATAGATTTAGCAGGATTTGTAGATTTGTCCAAATCTAACACATATCCACTAACATTTGTTGCAAATAAATCTTCTTCAATTCAAGGATACTTAGGGACTTCTCTAAATACATGATCCTTCTAAAGGGATGGTAAAATAAAAGATGGAAACTTAGAAGCAACATTTTCTAGAGTGGCAACTTCACTTTTTGGTTTTTGGAAATTTAATACTTTTGCTAATTCTAGTTTCTTCTCAGATGCTTAGGTACTGGAATCGGCTTCGACTTTACTAGCTTCCTTGTTTTCATTGATATCCAAATAATTATGAGTATCCACGGAAATAGAAAATTTTGGAGCCCTTGATTCTTTCTCTTTATTTTCTTTCTTTTTCTTCGCTTTTGCTTCTCTCTTCTATTTTTCTTCTTGTTGTTCTTCATAAAGTAATCTGAGGCTGTTCAAAATTAATTCATTTTGAGAGCCCAGATCATCTAACACATCTTCAGCATAGGAACACCAAGTAGCAAGCTAATTTCCAATTTGATAGGTTTGGTCTAAATCCGTTGAATTCATGGCATTATGTTCAATTAGAGGAGCATAGTCAGCTCTAGTAGAGGGTTTCTTGGACTGAGAAGAAGTTGTGTTGAAATTTGTTTTTGGAGGCCACTTTCCTCCTTTTACAAAACGATGATTGGCGTACTGCCATTCATCTACGGGTGGGAATCGGCTATTAGAAATTCTAAACATTTTATTTACATCTAAAAAAGGGTCTGATTTAGGTATATACAATTCATTTGAGGATAACATAGGTTTTGTAGAAAAAAATTGATCAATAGGACAATCATCAGGTTTTCTTGATGAAGAGGCTTCTTTAGAATTAACAGGTAAAACATATCTTCGAAGCCTTCGGATAGGACGAGGAATCTCTGGATTATTTGGGATAAGACATACTTCTCCATTATCAACAGAGACTCTCTTAATATTTTCTTTAGGATTTTTCTCTTCAGAAATTGATTTCTACTGAAAGTACCAATCATGTGGTAGTTTAGTATGATCATATAAAACACCTTTGAATTGAGCATTAGACAGACCAACTGTAACACAGTCCTTTAAAACGGGTTGATTCAGCTTGGGATGAACTATATTGGTTAACTTGAAGGAGGTTTGTATAGGAACAGACAAATATTCACTATCCACTATCATTTGAAGACCTTGAACTCCAAAAATAAGTTTCCAGAAATATTTCAAATGTGGATCAGTTAAATTGATAGAGTAGTCTGGAAAGATTGTACGATACTAACATCCAGTAGAAAGATTACCCATGATGGTCCCTATTCGAGCATGATCATAATTTTGATGACGGGTGTCAAATACTTCAGCAATACAGGGAGTATTCATACCATGTCTGAACAAAGGAGCTAGACCATTTCTAATACCTTCGAAATGGAGATATGCATATTTCGTTTCTCTAGCATACTGGTGAAATTAATTTATTTCATCATTAGAGAATAAAATTAAGGCAACTATATGAACAGACGGACCATAAATCTTTATCTTAACTGCTAATTATTTCAAGAAATATTTCTTCGTAAAGATGTATGTTACAGGAACCTTATACACATCAGTTGCATGGAGTGATGGGAGATTCCAGTTTAAACGATTTTCAATCAGCTCATGAGATTCATTAAGATCATAGTTCGATTCCGCAACTCGAGAAGCGACTTCATTTACAAATTTACGATCAATAGAAGAGAAAGAGCGTAACATATTTACCATTATAGAATCGAGAACAGGGCTCTGATACCAAATTTTAAATGATGGACTCAGTAACTACTCTATCAATTTAACTGATCCACATTTTAAATATTTCTGGAAACTTATGGTTGGATTTCAGGGTCTTCAAATGATAGAGGATAGTGAATATCTGTCTGTTCTTATAAAAACCTCCTTCCAGTTAACCAATACAATTCATCCCAAGCTGAAGCAACCCGTTTTAAAGGATTGTGTTACATTTGGTCTGTCTAATGCTCAAGTCAAAAGTGTTTTATATGATCCTAATGAAAGTACCAATCATGTGGTAGTTCAGTAGGATCGTATAAAACACCTTCGACTTGAGCATTAGACAGACCAAATTTAACACATTCCTTTAAAACGGGTTGCTTCAGCTTGGGATGAACTGTATTGGTTAACTGGAAGGAGGTTTGTATAAGAATAGACAGATATTCACTATTCTCTATCATTTAAAGACCTTGAACTCCAACCATAAGTTTCCAGCAATATTTCAAATGTGGATCAGTTAAAATGATAGAGTAGTCTGGAAAGATTATACGATACTGACATCCAGTAGACAGATTACCCATGATAGTTCCTATTCGAGCATGATCATAATTTTGATGATGGGTGTCAAATACTTCAGCAATACAGGGAGTATTCAGAGCATGTCTGAACAAAGGAGCTGGAACAGTTATAATACCTCCGAAATGGAGATATGCATATTTCGTTTCTCTAGCATACTGGTGAAATTTCTTTATTTCATCATCAGAGAATAAAATTAAGGCAACTATCTGAAAAGACAGAGTAGAAATATTTATCTTAACATCTACTTCTTTCAAAAAATATTTCTTCGTAAAGATGTATGTTACAGGAACCTTATACACATCAGTTGCATGGAGTTATGGGGGATTCCAGTTTTCAGGATTTTCAATCAGCTCATGAGATTCATTAAGGTCACAGTCAGATTCCACGACTCAAGAAGCGACTTCATTGACCACTTTACGATCAATATAGGAGAAAGAGAATAACATATTTTCCATTAGAGAATCAAGAACAAGGCTCTGATACCAAATTTTAAATGATGGACTCAGTAACTTACTTGAACCAACTAAAGGGTAGCTGAAGTTTCTCACACCATCCAACATGGACACGAGAAATACGAGCACACACACGATACCTATGGTCTTCTTCTCACTTTACAATCCTGACTTAAGGAAATCTTGAAACAAACTATCCTCAGATAGGCGGCCCTGTATGCTTCAATATTAATTCAAGCAAAATGTTACATACCAAGTGATGCTTCAGAGTAGAGCCTTTAGTCTCTAATCTCTTCAAGCATTACATGCATACTCTTACACTCAAAAACTCACATACATACACAAACACACACACAGAGATGATATTGCCTTCTCACTCGCACACCTTATATAACCTAAAAAGATGAGAATTATTAAGAGTCCTGTCGGATATTACTATTCCAGACGGTGTCTGCCCAATATTCTCGAGTACAATAATTAAAAGAAAACGCACTACCAAGATCCTTTCGGACTTCAGTCACTATCATAATAATGATCATGGTCCTCTTCTGATGAGGATGTCAGAAGCTTTTGGTTCAGCCAAAATTGGTTTGGAAATTCGAGATATTCTGATTCCCATTCATGTTCTTGTGGGTGCTAAACATCTTGGTACAAATCTACAAACAGGGTTTCTTTTTCATCGGATGCTTTCTCTTTTCCTTTTGCTGAAACTGTAGAAGATTCTCCTTTTAGTGGTGCCTTTGATGATTTTCCTATATCAAACTTTGTTGTGTCAGTAGTAACATAGAGATTCTTTTGAGGAAAAAGATATTTATCATAAGATTTCTTCCACCTATTGTCAAAAGCCATTGGATCTATCTCAATATCTAAGAAATAATATTTCTTGCTTTTCTAAAAAGCAGGCATTAATTGAACTGCCATTTCAACTCCATCTAATAATTTCCATTTGAAAATCTGAAACAAGCTGATAGAGCGTTCGATGGCACATTGGATCCAAAGTTTACAATTATGATTGATGTCTACTTTTTGTTGCTAGCCTAATTCAAAAATCATGGATGAAAAAACTTTTGTTGATAACATTAAGCTTACTAAACAGACAACATCATCACTCCAATTTCCTGCCATAACACTAATAGTGATTAATGCCTTTTGATTGATTAGCAATTTAATCACTTTATACTTTCCTTGAAGTACCTCCAATGCTTTTAACATTGACAAATTTTCAGGAAATCTAAGATTATTGAATTCTTTAAGCCAATGAGTAATCTTCTTAACTTCTTCAGTATTTTCTGCTAGCACAGATTCATAAATCCTTTCTGGTCCATAGATTTGAGCAAAGGGATTTGGAACAACAAGATTTCTGAATTTGAGACTCTGATAGTCCCAATGTGTCGAGAAAGTTCTTAGATACTGCAAAGTTCTTTCAATACTTTGAGAAGCTCTCACCTGTCTTTTCTTTCTGCAACATCCATCCTTTATTTCCCAATCAACAAATTGTTCCAAATTTTCATATTGTGGGAAGGAATTTGTTCCTGCAAAATTTTCATCAATCCTCTGAAGGAAAGTAGCTTCAAGCTCATCAAAGAGATCAGGAATTCTTAAGGACCTAAAAAAAATTTCAACTCTTTCATTCATATTAATTTCATCCAGATCCATCATTTTAGCCGAAGTATAAACAACTAATGAAAAATATATACCTCCAATAATTTGATAATAATTCAAAGTTTGCAATACTTGAATCATAGATTAAGTATACTATATGGTCCATAGATCATCAAGGGTTTTAAAATAGAGTTTTACCTTCATATTAGGTAAAGGATATACCTTCACCAGGTCTGCATCTAAACCCAATAGTACTCCGACATTTTTTTATTTCCATGCTTGACATTTCTGAATCCATTGATTTCTTCGAAGCCTTAGACCAAAAATCTTCTTGATTTCTTCTGTTAAATCTCCAAGGACCAATTCAAGGGTCTGGAATATTTTTACAAATGTCTTAAAACTATCATCTGTAGGAGTCTTACCAGGAAGAAAAAATATGTCAGTTCTTGTGTTTTTATGTATATGAGCTTTATTCATATCTCTGGTAAGCGAGTTGGCTAGATAGTTTGAGTTTCCTGGTACCCATTCAACATCAAAGTCATATTGTTGAAACCAAATTTTCCATACTAACAGTATTCCTCTTGCTAGTTGTCTTGATATTTTTACTGATAAGAAATCTTTGAAATTCATTGAATCAGTTCTTATCAGGAACTTGACTAGAGGCAAATATAATTCAAATTTCTGAATGCCATTGAATATGGCAATTGTTTCTTTTTCTACAGTAAAATAATTTTTCTGATGAGGTAGAAATTCTCCATATGCATAAGCACATAAAATTTCTTCTTCCTTTTCCTCCTTTTTTTTAAAAGGAACTGTTGCCCAATAATTATTAGACGCATCAGTTTGGAGTATTAGGATCCTGAGCATCTTGGTACACATCTACACACAGGGTTGCTTTTTCATCTGATGCTTTCTCTTTTCCTCTTGCTGAAACTGTAGAAGATTCTCTTTTTAGTGGTGCCTTTGATGATTGTCCTATATCAAACTTTATTGTGTTTGTAGTAACATAAAGATTCTTTTGAGGAAAAATATATTTATCATCAAATTTCTTCCACCTGTTGACAAAATCCATTGGATCTATCTCAATATCTAAGAAAGAATCTTTCTTTCTTTTCTAAAAAGCAGGCATTGATTGAACTGCCATTTCAACTCCATCTAATAATTCCCATTTGAAAATCAGAAACATGCTGACAGAGAGTTCGATGGCACATTGGATCCAAAGTTTACAATTATGATTGATGTCTGCTTTTTGTTGCCAGCCTAATTCAAAAATCATGGTTGAACAAACTTTTGTAGATAACATTAAGCTTACTAAACAGACAACATCATCACTCCAATTTCCTGCCATAACACTAATAGTGATTAATGCCTTTTGATTGATTAGCAATTTAATCACTTTATACTTTCCTTGAAGTTCCTCCAATGCTTTTAACATAGACAATTTCAATCTGAGATTATTGAATTCTTTAAGCCAATGAGTAACCTTCTTAACTTCTTCAGTATTTTCTGCCAGCACAGATTCATAAATCCTTTCTGGTCCATAGATTTGAGCAAAGGGATTTGGAACAACAAGATTTTTGAATTCGAGACTCTGATAGTCCCAAGGTGTCAAGAAAGTTCTCAAATACTACAAAGTTATTTCAATACATTGAGAAGCTCTCACCCGTCTTTTCTTTCTGCAACATCCATCCTTTATTTCGCAATCAACAAATGGTTCAAAAAGTTCATACCGTGGGAAGGAATATGTTCCTGCAAAATTTTCATCAATCCTCTGAAGGAAAGCAACTTCAAGCTCATCAAAGAGATCAAGAATTCTTAAGGACCAGAAAAATTTTCAACTCTTTCATTCATATTAATTTCATCCAGATCCATCATTTAGCCGAAGTATAAATAGCTAATGAAAAATCTATACCTCAAATAATCTAATAATAATTCAAAGTTTGCAATACTTGAATCATAGATTTCGTATATTGTATGGTCCATAGATCATCAAGGGTTTTAAAGTAGAGTTTTACCTTCATATTAGGTAAAGGATATACCTTCACCAGCTCTGCATCTAAACCCAATAGTACTGCGACATTTTTTGATTGCCATGCTTGACATTTCTGAATCCATTGATTTCTTCGGAGCTTTAGACCAACAATCTTCTTGATTTCTTCTGTTAAATCTCCGAGGACCAATTCAAGGATCTGGAATCTTTTTACAAATGCTTCAAAACTATCATATGTAGGAGTCTTACCAGGAAGAACAAATATTTCAGTTCTTCTGTTTTGATGTATATGAGATTTATTCATATCTCTGGTAAGCGAGTCGGCTAGATAGTTTGAGTTTCCTGGTACCCATTCAACATCAAAGCTATATTGCTGAAACCAAATTTGGCATGCTAAAAATCTTCATCTTGCTAGCTGTCTTGATATTTTTTCTGATTAGAAATATTTGAAATTCATTGAATCAGTTCTTATCAGGAACTTGACTGAAGCCAAATATAATTCAAATTTCTGAATGCCATTGAATATGGCAAGTGTTTCTTTTTCTGCAGTAAAATAATTTTTCTGATGAGGTAGAAATTCTCCTGATGCATAAGCACATAAAATTTTTTCTTCCTTTCCCTCCTTTTTTTCAAAAAGAACTGCTGCCCAATAATTATCAGATGCATCAGTTTGGAGGATTAGAAATCCATCACCTGGTGGCTTAAGCTCGAGGATTTTTTTAAATTCAGCTTTCAACATTCGAACTACTTCAGTGGCTTCTGGTGACCAACCAGAATGCAAATGTTGTCTTATAGAAGCAGTTTTTTCACATAATATAGGGATATACTTGTGAACATAATTCAAAACACCTAGAAGTCACTAAATGGTTTTGGTGTCCTTTAACTCATCCAGAAATT
This sequence comes from Pinus albicaulis, assembly GCA_034641835.2. Taxonomy (NCBI): domain Eukaryota; kingdom Viridiplantae; phylum Streptophyta; class Pinopsida; order Pinales; family Pinaceae; genus Pinus; species Pinus albicaulis. Next base: position 65,454,225 of record CM076579.1, read on the forward strand.
CAGATAGCTTGGTTAACACATGTGACTGCATCTAAATTTTTCCATTTAAAATATGAATACCTAAAAAATCAATGTTGTCTTGAAATAGAAGCATCTTTTTCTTGGATAAAACAATACCATGTTTTCATCTGTCTTCAAGAAAAATCTTCAAATGTTCCATATGAGATTCAAAATCCTGACTGCAGATCGGGATGTCATCAATATAAGTGACAATAAAATCATACTTACCAAATATGTAGTTCATTCTTCTCTGAAAGAAAGCTGGAGCATTATTCAAACAAAATGGAACTACTCTCCATTGATAGAACCATGCTTAATAGAATTTAATGGCTTAAAATTGATAACCATTCTTACTTTTCCTCTAACTATCTCAGAATGATTTCTAACCAAGAAATCTGAGCAAGAATAGTGAGAAGAACTTGGTTCAATCAACTGTAAACTTAATAGTTCCTTAATCTTCTTTTTAATTTCTTGTTCATCATTTGTGGTACAGGGAATGAGTTTTCCTTTTACCCCATTTTCATGCAGAGTAACTATCTCTCGTTGGGGACTTTCAACATTCCAAAATTCTTGGGGATTATTTGAGCAATTCTTGAGAAATTCTTCATAAATACAATTTTTTTTTGGGGACCAATCGGAATTTCTATTGGCCTTTTTCTTCCTTTTCAATTGAATCTTTTCTTCATATATCTACAACAATTCCTGCTGATTATTGGAATCATTCTGTGGTTTTCGTGCACCTACCCTTTTCTGGCTATTCTCTCTTCTTGCTTCCGAATTAGCCATTGTTAATCTTGGGACTGATATTGATTTCTTCTTGAAATTCAGAATGATTTTATCTTCGCTTATTGTAACAGGAAATACAGAATTTATAAAAGGAATTCGCAAAAATAAACTTGCAGATGTATCATAGTGTTGTATTGCAGAAAATTTGACAATACTCCCCCCAACTTTTAAAGAAACATTGTCAACATAGTGGGTGAGATTAACGGTTCCCCCAACAGTTTCTAAAACAAGAATATTTTTCAAAGGTTTCCATAAACCTTTAAACAAAGAAATACGAGCTAAGTTGTTGGAGCCTCTGGTATCAATGAAAGCATCAACATTGATCCATTCACCACTAACTTGGACTTCAACTGGAATATACAAAAAATTGTTTGTTTTGACAATATTTTTAAGAAAATTACTTTCTTCAAGATCATCAGAGACTGGAGCAGGTAGTGAAGAAGAGGAAGAAACATTCCTTGGATATGGAAAAAAATAATTGAAACTGGTTTGAGAATTCAGAGGTTTTTTAGAATTCTTTGTACCCGTATCTTTGAAAGATGTTAAAGAAGGTGCAATAGATAAAGTGTCATCTGAAATAGATTTAGAAGTTTCATCACTGTCTTTCTCTGTACTATAAACATCACTGTAATGAAGTTCAGTGTCTTTGTTATATTTGGAATAATTATAGCATCTGTTCATTTTCTGGGATGTATCTGGCAGTGACTCACTATCTGATAAAGAAGCACCAGTCAAAATATATACATCTGATACTTCGTCTTGAGAATTTCTATATAGGCTTTCAAATTATTTGAAGAAATTTTAGGACATTTTTTAGAAAAATGACCTTCTTGTTTGCAGATAAAACAGGCATTGTCTCATTTAGGTTGTTTGTGCTTCTTTAGATACTTGAACTTTCTAAAAGGCCATTTAGGATTTTCTACTCTTTTAGGCTTAAAATTTTCCATATCTCTTGGATTTTATTTTTCTAAAAGGTGTCCATGGTAACACAGATCGACAAACTTCAAGACCAGGAGAGAAGTCTTGAGCCCTCTTCTGTCAACACAAATATTTAACTTTCTCTTGACACTTAAAGAGAAGATCTATCCAATAGACTTGTTCAATTTTCTTTCCCTGGAGATCCAGATATTTCATAATTAAATCACGTAGATTACCACTAAATTTGGACAAGAATGAAATATTTTGAGTGGAATCATTGGTAAGATTTTCTTTATAGATCTTCGACATATAATCATTTCCAAACTGATCTAAAAATTTTAAATCCTTCAACTCCATTCTTGCAAGATCTATTATAATTTGTTTTTTCTCATCTACAGGCTCAGGGACAAATTGAGTTTTGAGCAACAATTATAAAGTAGCTAAACCAATAGTAGCTACATTCATTCTTTCTTGATCTGATGGCCCCATCCACCAGTCATAAACAATAATGGCCATTCTTTTTTCGGGTAAAGAAAAAATAGAAATATTAGCCAATCTAGTGGTTACTTGCATCTAATATAAATCACCAATCCAAATTCAGATAGACTTAGTAGGATTTGTCGATTTGTCCAAATCTAACACATATCCACTAGCATTTATTGAAAATAAATCTTCTTCAATTTGAGGATACTTAGGGACTTCTATGAATACATGAGCCATCTGAAGGGATGGTAAAATAAAATATGGAAACTTAGAAGTAGCATTTTCTAGAGTGGCAACTTCACTTTTTGGTTTTTGGAAATTTAATACTTTTGATGATTTTAGTTTTTTCTCAGATGCTTGGGTACTAGACTTGGTTTGAAGAATGCTCCAGCTTTCTTTCAGAGAAGAATGGACTACATATTTGGTAAGTATTATTTTATTGTCACTTATATTGATGACATCCTGATTCACAGTCAGGATTTTGAATCTCATATGGAACATTTGAAGATTTTTCTTGAAGAAGCACGAAAACATAGTATTGTTTTATCCGAGAAAAATATGCTTCTATTTCGAGACAACATTGATTTTTTAGGTATTCATATTTTAAATGGAAAAATTCAGATGCAGTCGCATGTGTTAACCAAGCTATCTGAATTTTCGGATGAGTTAAAGGACACCAAAACCATTCAGCGATTTATAGGTGTTTTGAATTATGTTCACAAGTATATCCCTAGATTATCTGAAAAAACTGCTTCTATAAGACAACATTTGCATTCTGGCTGGTCATCAGAAGCCATTGAAGAAGTTCGAATGTTGAAAGCTGAATGTAAAAAACTCTAAGAGCTTAAGCCACTAGGTGATGGATTTCTAATCCTCCGAAATGATGCGTCTGATAATTATTGGGCAGCAGTTATTTTTGACAAAAAGGAGGAAAAGGGAGAAGAAATTTTATGTGCTGATGCATTAGGAGAATTTCTACCTCATCAGAAAAATTATTTTACTGTAGAAAAAGAAACACTTGCCATATTCAATAGCATTCATAAATTTGAATTATATTTGGCTCCAGTCAAGTTCATGATAAGAACTGATTCAATGAATTTCAAATATTTCTTATCAGCAAAAATATCAAGACAAATAGTGAGAGGAAGATTGTTAGCATGGCAAATTTGGTTTCAGAAATATGACTTTGATGTTGAATGGGTACCAGGAAACTCAAAATATCTAGCTAACATGCTTACTAGAGATATGAATAAAGCTCATATACATCAAAACAGAAGAACTGACATATTTTTTCTTCCTGGTAAGACTCCTACAGATGATAGTTTTGAAGCATTCGTAAAAATATTCAAGATCCTTGAATTGGTCCTCAGAGATTTAACAGAATAAATCAAGAAGATTGTTGGTCTAAGGCTCTGAAGAAATAAATGGATTCAGAAATGTCAAGCATGAAAATAAAAAAATGTCAGAGTACTATTGGGTTTAGATGCAGAGCTGGTGAAGGTATATCCTTTACCTAATATGAAGGTAAAAATCTAGTTTAAAACCATTTATGATCTATGGACCATACAGTATACTGAATCTATGATTCAAGTATTGCAAACTTTGAATTATTATCAGATTATTGGAGTTATAGATTTTTCATTAGTTGTTTATACTTCGGCTAAAATGATGGATCTAGATGAAATTAATATGAATTAAAGAGTTGAAAATTTCTTGAGGTCCTTAAGAATTCCTGATCTCTTTGATGAGCTTGAAGCTGCTTTCCTTTAGAGGATTGATGAAAATTCTGTAGGAACAGATTCCTTCCCACAGTATGAAATTTTTGAACCATTTTCTGATTGGGAAATAAACGATGGATGTTGCAGAAAGAAAAGACAGGTGAGAGCTTCTCAATGTATTGAAAGAACTTTGCAGTATCTGAGAACTTTCTCGACACCTTGGGACTATCACAGTCTCGAGTTCAGAAATCCTTTTGTTCCAAATCCCTTTTCTCAAATCTATGGACCAGAAAGGATTTATGAATCTGTGCTGGCATAAAATACTGAAGAAGTTAAGAAGAATACTGATTGGCTTAAAGATTTCAATAATCTCAGACTACCTAAAAAATTGTCTATGTTAAAAGCATTGGAGGAACTTCAAAGAAAGTATAAAGTGATTAAATTGCTAATCAATCAAAATGCATTAATCACTATCAGTGTTATGTCAGGAAATTGGAGTGATGATGTTGTTTGTTTAGTAAGCTTAATATTATCAACAAAAGTTTGTTCAACCATGATTTTTTAATTAGGCTAGCAAAAAATAGCAGACATCAATCATAATTGTAAACATTGGATCCAATGTGCCATCGATTGCTCCGTCAACAGGTTTCAGATTTTCAAATGGGAATTATTAGATGGAGTTGAAATGGCAGTTCAATCAATGCCTGCTTTTCGGAAAAGCAAGAAAGATTCTTTCTTAGATATTGAGATAGATATAATGGCCTTTGTCAACAGGTGGAAGAAATCTGATGATAAATATCTTTTTCCTCAAAAGAATCTTATGTTACTACCGACACAATAAATTTTGATATAGGATAATCATCAAAGGCACCACTAGAAGGAGAATCTTCTACAGTTTCAGCAAAAGGAAAAGAGAAAGCATCCGACGAAAAAGCAACCATGTTTGTAGATCTGTATCAAGATGCTCAGGACCCACAAGAATGTGAATGGGAATCAGAATATCTCGAATGGCTGAACCAATCTTGGCTAACCCAAAAGCTTCCAAAATCCTCATCAGAAGAGGACCATGATCGTGATTATGATCGTGACCGAAGTCCGAAAGGACCTTGGTAGTGCATTTTCTTTTAATTACTGTACACAAGAATATTGAGCAGACACCGTATGGAATAGTAATATCCGACAGGACCCTCAATAATTCTCATATTTTTAGGTTATATAAGGTGTGTGAGTGAGAAGGCGAGATCATCTTTGTGTGTTTTTTTGTGTATGTATGTGAGCTTGTGAGTGTAAGAGTGTGCATGTAATTCTTGAAGATATTAGAGACTACAGGCTCTACTCTGAAGAATCACTTGGTATGTAACATTTTGCTTTAATTAATATTGAAGCCTGTTGGGCCGCATGTCTAAAGATAGTTTGTTTCAAGATCGCCTTAAGTCGGGATTGTAAAGCGAGAATAAGAACATAGGTGTCGTGTGTGTTCTCGTATTTCCCGTGCCCATGTTGGATGGTGTGAGAAACTTCAGCTACGCTTCAGTTGGTTCAAGTAAGTTACTAAGTCCATCATTTAAAATTTGAAATATTGACTCTGAATCACGATGTCATCAATATAAGTGACAATAAAATCATACTTACCAAACATGTAGTCCATTCTTCTCTAAAACAAAGATGGAGCATTCTTGAAACCACATGGAACTACTCTCCATTGACAGAACCCCGCGAGGCATGTAAAAGCAGTTTTGTGGCGATCCCCTTCTTTGATTTGAATCTGATAATAACTAGATTTCATATCAAATTTGCTAAAGATCTAACTATTTTGTATCTTCTGCGTTATTGTTTGTTGATGGGGCAATGGATAGTTAAAGCTCTGTTTAATAGCATTTAATGGCTTATAATTGATAACCATTCTTTATTTTCCTCTAACTATCTGAGAATGATTTCTAACCAAGAAAGCAGAGCAATAATAGTGAGAAGAACTTGGTTCAATCAACTGTAAACTTAATATTTCATCAATCTTCTTTTTAATTTCTTGTTCATCATTTGGGGTATAGGGAATGAGTTTTCCTTTTACCCCATTTTCATGCAGAGTAACTATATCTTGTTGGGCACTTTCAACATTCCAAAATGCTTGGGGATTATTTGAGAAATTCTTGAGCAATTATTCATAAATAGAAAATTTTTCTGGGGACCAATCAAAATTTCTATTGGCCTTCTGCTTGTTTTTCAATTGAATATTTTCTTCATATATCTACAACACTTCCTGCCAATTATTGAAATCATTCTGTGGTTTTCGTGCACCTGCCTTTTTCTAGCTATTCTCTCTTCTTTCTTCTGAATTAGCCATTGTTAATCATGAGACTGATATTTCTTTATTCTTGACATTCAAAATGATTTTATCTTCGCTTATTGTAACAAGAAATACAGAATTTATAATAGGCATTCCCAAAAAGAAACATGCAGATGTATCATAGAGTTGTATTGTAGAAAATTTGACAATACTCCCCCCAACTTTTAAAGAAACATTGTCAACATAGTGGGTGAGATTAACAGTTCCCCCAAGAGTTTCTGAAACAAGAATATTTTTCAAAGGTTTCCATAAACCTTTAAACAAATACGGGCGAGCTAAGTTGTTGGAGCCGCCAATATCAATGAAAGCATCAACATTGATCCATTCACCCTTAACTTGGACTTCAACTGGAGTATACAACAAATTGTTTGTTTTGACAATATTTTTAAGAAAATTACTTTCTTCAAGATCATCAGGGACTGGAGTTGGTAGTGAAGAAGAGGAAGCAACATTCTTTGGATATGGAAAAAAAGAATTGAAATTGGTTTGAGAATTCAAAGGTGTTTTAGAATTCTTTGTACCTATATCTTTGAAATATGTTAAAGAAGGTGCAATAGATACAGTGTCATTTGAACTAGATTCAGAAATTTCATCAGTGTCTTCCTCTATCCTATAAACATCACTGTAATGAAGTTCAATGTATTCATTATATTCAGAACAATTATAGCATCTGTTCATTTTCTGGGATGTATCTGGGAGTGACTCACTATCTAATAAAGAAGCATCAGTCAAAATATATACATCTAACACTTCGTCTTGAGAATCTAACACTAACCAAGTATCTATAAAGTCCGGAATTTCTATACAGGCTTTCAACTTATTTGAAGAACTTTTAGGACATTTTTTAGCAAAATGACCTTCTTGTTTGCAGATAAAACAAGCATTGTCTCATTTAGTTTGTCTGTGCTTCTTCAAATACTTTAACTTTCTCAAAGGCCATTTAGGATTTTCTACTCTTTTAGGCTTAAATTTTCCATATCTCTTGGATTTTATTTTTCTAAAAGGTGTCCATGGTAACACAGATCGACAAACTTCAAGACCAGGAGAAAATTATTGAGCCTTCTTCTACCACCACAGATATTTAACTTTCTCCTGACACCTAAAGAGAAGATCTATCCAATATACTTGTTAAATTTTCTTTCTCTGGAGATCCAGATCTTTCATAATTAAATCACCTAGATTACCGGGAAATTTGGACAAGAATGAAATCTTTTGAGTGGAATCATTCGTAAGATTTGCGTTATATATCTTGGACATAAAATCATTTCCAAACTGATCTAAAAATTTTAAATCCTTCAACTCCAATCTTTCAAGATCTGTTATAATTTGTTTTTTCTCATCTACAAGCTCAGGGACAAATTGAGTTTTGAGCAGCAATTCTAAAGTAGTTAAACCAGCAGCAGCTACATTCATTCTTTCTTGATCTGATGGTCCCATCCACCTGTCATAAACAATACCAGCCATTGTTTTTTTGGCTAAAGAAAAAATAGAAATATTATCCAATCTAGTGGTTACATGCATCTGATATAAAGCACCAATCCAAATTCCGATAGACTCAGCAGGATTTGTAGATTTCTCCAAATCTAACACATATCCACTAGCATTTGTTGCAAATAAATCTTCTTCAATTCGAGGATACTTAGGGACTTCTCTGAATACATGAGCCTTCTGAAGGGATGGTAAAATAAAATATGGAAACTTAGAAGCAACATTTTCTAGAGTGGCAACTTCACGTTTTGGTTTTTGGAAATTTAATACTTTTGCTGATTCTAGTTTTTTCTCAGATGCTTGGGTACTAGACTCGACTTCAGCTTCACTAGCTTCCTGGTTTTCATCGATATCCCAATAATTAGGAGTATCCATGGAAATAGAAAATTTTGGAGCCCTTGATTCTTTCTTTTTATTTTCTTTCTTTTTCTTCTCTTTTTCTTCTCTCTTCTGTTTTTCTTCTTGTTGTTCTTCATAAAGTAATCTGAGGTTGTTCAAAATTAATTCATTTTGAGAGCCCATATCATCTAACACATCTTCAGCATAGGAACACTAAGTAGCAAGATAATTTCCAATTTGATAGGTTTGGTCTAGATCTATTGAATTCAGGGCATTATGTTCAATTAGAGGAGCACAGTCAGCTCTAGTAGAGGGTTTCTTGGACTGAGAAATAGTTGTGCTGAACTTTTTTTTTGGAGGCCACTTTCGTCCTTTTACAAAATGATGACTGGCGTACTTCCATTCGTCTACGTGTGGGAACTGGCTATTAGAAATTCTAAACATTTTATTTACAGCTAAAAAGGGCTTTGATTCAGGTATATACAATTCATTCGAGGAACACAAAGGTTCTGTAGAAGAAACTTGATCAATAGGACGATCATGAGGTTTTGTTGATGAAGAGGCTTCTGTAGAATTAATAGGTAAAACATATCTTCGAGGCTTGATGATAGGACGAGGAATATCTGTCTTATTTGGGATAAGACGTACTTGTCCATTATCAATAAAGACTCTATTAATATTTGCTTCAGGATTTTTCTCTTCATTAAATGATTTGTACTGAAAGTACCAATCATGTGGTAGTTCAGTAGGATAATAGAAAATACCTTCGACTTGAGCATTAGACAGACCAACTGTAATACAGTCCTTTAGAATGGGTTTCTTCAGCTTGGGATGAACTGTATTGGTTAACTGGAAGGAGGTTTGTATAAGAACAGACAGATATTCACTATCTTCTATCATTTGAAGACCCTGAAATCCAACCATAAGTTTCCAGCAATCTTTCAAATGTGGATTAGTTAAACTGATAGATTAGTCTGGAAAGATTGTACGATACTGACATCCTGTAGACAGATTACCCATGATAGTCCCTATTCAAGCATGATCATAATTTTGATGACGGGTGTCAAATACTTCAGCAATATAGGGAGTATTCAGACCATGTCTGAACGAAGGAGCTAGACCAATTCTAATACCTCCAAAATGGAGATATGCATATTTCGTTTCTCTAGCATACTGGCAAAATTTCTTTATTTCATCATCAGAGAATAAACTTAAGGCAACTATCTGAATAGACGAACCAGAAATCTTTATCTTAACTTCTACTTCTTTCAAAACATATTTCTTCATAAGATGTATGTTACAGGAACCTTATACACATCAGTTTCATGGAGTGATGGGGGATTCCAGTTTTCAGGATTTTCAATCAGCTCATGAGATTCATTAAGATCACAGTCAGATTGCACGACTCAAGAAGCGACTTCATTGACCGCTTTACGATCAATAGAAGAGAAAGAGCGTAATATATTTTCCATTAGAGAACTGAGAACAGGGCTCTGATACCAAATTTTAAATGATGGACTCAGTAACTTACTTGAACCAACTGAGGGGTAGCTGAAGTTTCTCACACCATCCAACATGGGCACGGGAAATATGAGCACACACACGACACCTTTGGTCTTAGTCTGGATGCATAATCTGAGTGGGAGTAACGCAGCTGTAGGTACTTTGCTATTCCTTGGTAATGTATATGAGTTTTTGGTTTCTCTCTTATGCGTAGCTAGATGTTGTTATTGTTTTTTAATCTGTTGTTTACTCTGTTTAGCCTTTCCATTGGTATTAGAGCCAAGGTAGTCAAGGATGAGTAAAATTAGTATCTGCGTTCGAGTAGTTGTGCTCTTGTTTTTATCTATTTCTAGACAGGAATTGAGTGTATTACAATTTTTGTTCACTACTGTGTTGTGAATTTCTCTGAAATCAACTGAGATTTCACTCATTTTCAACTATTGGAGCTCTTGGAAAACGCTGCCATTGGAGCCCGTAAGCATTGAGTAGTGCCAACAAGAGTCGGTTGCATTTTTTTATAGGTTTGGAGACACACACTCTGAGTGAAGTCTTGTGGAGACTCGCTGAGGAGCGACGATGGTAACTGTATGCCTGTGTGTTGTTTGTGGGTCTAGTTGATGGACAACCAGATCATATTATTTGAAAATATGTGCATATTAGTCATGGCATGGAGCACATTCAAGGAAAGTCGAATTTCATTCTATTTTTTATGAACAATTTTTTTAATGCTCCTTATGGATATGGTGAAAAGTGTTGAGCTATCAAATCTGATTAAACGAGATTTTTTTTTAAATTCGTGAGATGTTTTTTAAATTCGTTCGTGGGAAAAATATTCAAGGATTATGAAAAATTTAATCAAATTTTGGGTGATTATTAGAAGGGCTTCTTTTAAGGACTTTATTAAGTGCAAAGGTTGCATGAATATTAGGAGGGCTTCTTTGAAGGAGGTTATTAAGTGTGGAGTTTATTAAAGGTTGCACAAATATTTGAAGGGATTTTTTGAATACTTGAAGGATTTTGTTAAGTATGAAATGTTTGGTGATAATATTTTAAAAGTGCATGTTGCATGGTTTATAAAGAATTTTATGTGAAGATATTTTAAAAGGATAATTATAAAATATAGAGGTTTTTAATTGAAAATTATTGAGGGCTTTGTAAAGATTCTATTTAGAAACAGTATTTGGTATTTTGTCAAGTATGAAATGGTTTTAGGTGAAGTTTGTGCCTCATGGGGGCACATATTAAAAATCATATTTTTTTTGGGGCCGATATGGAAGATAGATTTATTCCTCAGCTATAATACAAAGGAAACACTACAGTCATGGGTCGCCAAGCCAGACTGAAGAAGATTAAGAAAAGGAATCAGAACGAAGAGGTAAAGATCATTACAATTCAGGCTCGAGCAGAGGAACTGAGAAGTTTAGCAGATGAAAGAGAAGAGATCAAGGGAGAATGGTGTATCTTTGATCTAATACCACCACCTATGTTTACTGGTAAAAATTTTGATCTTTGGGTGATTAGCATTCTAACTTTTCTTAGAGCTAAAGACTTAATTTAATACTAGTCCAATAGCCCATATGATGAAGTATGCGATGCTTTAGTATTGGATTTTATCAAACAGGGATTGGATTAGATGTTTTTGTGCAAGGTATCAAAAGCTACAACTTCCAAGGAAGCATGGAAGATCTTGGAAGCAGAATTTGGTGCAACGGGGAGTAATCAAGTCAAAGATCGTAGCGGCATACAACCTGTTGAAGAAATGTTTGAAGATGAAATTGAAAATGGATATATAGTAGAAAATCTATAGAAATAGGAATATTTTGGTGAATTTCATTTGAAAGTGGATCACAATATTGATGGTGTGTTACCAGCAGGAGTTGATTTTGGCATCGACAGAGTTGAAGAAGGAATAAGAGAAGAAAGCTCTCATTCCAGAGAAGAATGAACAAAAATAATATGGTTATGAATATTTTTTTTCGTATAAACTAAATTGTATTTATTTTGTATGTTCATATGTTAGAAAAAACCGAGAAGAAGCAAAAAATTATGATGAAGAATTAAAATTCTTTGAAACATGGCTTGAAACACCATGTTTTAATTATGTTTGTATAGAATATGAAAAAATGAATGTTGAAGACAACATGAACAATGTTGTAAATGCAAATTTTAATGAAATTTTTATGTTTTGGAGTCTTAAAGAGATAAAATTATATTATGAACTTATTCTGTAGCAAATTGATAATCAAAACATTGATGATGAAGAGAAAACTAAGATGTGGCAGTAGTCCACATACAAGCAAATTTTTGACGAAGTAGATAACATCCATAAACATCCTAAAATGATTTTCTATGCTCTTATGATAAAAAAAAATTTAATGATGGACGAGCTACAACAACAAATGAAGAAATTGAAAGTTAGAGCCTACAACAAGAAGACAAAGATGAAGCAATTTAGAGGATGCAGAATTTGGAAAGGGAGGAAAAATAAATTGAACTAAAGAGCTGATGTCAAGTCATAGTTTTTGAGTCATTGTAAGCCTATCTGAGACTTAGACTAGCAAGCATGTTTAAGTTATGTTAAGTGTTAGACACCATGTTAAACACACACATGGTGTATGAGAAAGATAAAAACACACACAAGAGACTCAATACACAATGAAGGATAAGCGCGAGGCTTTCTTATTTTTCCATTATACATGATGTACATTTACAGTAAAATGGTGTGACTCTTTGTTTCATATTCCAAGGTCACTTGGACTCCATTGTGACTTTTCACATTCCACACCTACCCATGTAGGATTAGGTGTTCCAACATCCCCCCTTATTCCGAAGGGGTATGTGTGAGTCCAAGAAGAGAGTTGTAATACAAATCTGCAAAGTATACATGGAAACACCTGGGCTGAATCAACTCTATGGAATGTTGGAAAAAAGAGGTGGTTTAAGGATGACCACCAACACTGGAACACAAAACTTGTTGCAGTTCCCGGAACTCTTCCAAAACTGGCAAGAAGCTGAAAGCTTCTGCTAGAGGAATTTTCCCTCATAAAAAAGGGAGACCTTCAACCTAAAAGAAGGGAGGTCTACTACTTGTGATGGTTTTAGGATTACCAACAACTATGGAATGCTTGAAGCATTTCCTGGAACTCAACCAAAGCTGGCAAGAAGCTGAAGGATTTTGCCAGAGGAAGTGTCCCTCATATATGAAAGGGAGACCTTTGACCTAAAAGAAGAGATGTCTACTACCTGTGATGGTTTTAGGTTATCCACCAACCAAAGATGATGGTTTAAGGTTGTCCACCAACTGAAGGCATGCTCATGGGCATCTGTTTCTCTGGCTACATCTCTGAATCTGGAATGAATAATTGTGGCTCGTGCTCGCTTGAACTATTGTGTCTCTGGCTACAACTCTGAACATGGAATGAGAGATTGTGGCTTAGGCTCTCTTGATCTATCGTCGAAGCTTGTACATGACCAGCATTTCCCCCCCTATCAGGGAAAAGGTGAGATGATGGCAAAAACTCAACTGCAAGTTTGCTCAATATCTGTGAACAAGTTCTGACATGTGTCTTAAACATCTTCTTGGCTGCTGATGCCCATTGCCAAGAAGCGATCCATCCAAGATGAATCTTGGTTCTTATAGGAGGATTTTTTCTGAAGCATCTGTCTGAAGAATGGGTGTGCCGACCATAGTGCTTGCATGGATGAAGATCAAAACAATGATCTTTCATGTGGCCAAATCGATCACAGTGTTGGCATTTTACGATCTGTGATTTTTGTTGTGGAGCAGGATCTGAAACAGTTGCAGGTGAACTGTCATATAGGAATCCAACACTTTGAAATATGATGGGATTGGTGTAGTCTGAAATATGAAAGGACAGATCCTTGTCATATCCAAGACCAGTTCGGTGCTTCTTGTGGAAAAGCTCTTTCCAAGGTCTGATGATGGGCTTGAGAAGTGCAGGTTGAACTACTGCATCTGCATGTACATCTGCTCTAGTACAATGAACTAAATGGGAATCGACTTCAACTTTACTGACTTGCTGCTGATGGGAGTCCTTCACAATATTCTGAACAGACACAGGCTCAGAATGGTGACTCTTTTGCTGAAGTTCATCTTGTTGGAGCTGATATTCCAACTGCAAAAAATCAATCTTTTCTTGTGCATCTTGTAAACAAATCTGAATATTACAAAGAGAATTCTTGCTCATTTTTATCACATCATCAACATTTGAATGAATGAGGTTATTCAACAACTCTAATGCCTCATTGATTTTAGCCATTTTCAACAACTTAGACTCAAAAAATGAAAGGGTGTCGGCTTCAACCGAAAATGCACCCGTTTACAATGTGATTCAACTTAATTTCAAGAAAATACAAGTGACTCAAGAGAACTTCCAACTATGGAAATCTCAAAGTACAAAATGTGCTCCTCAAATGATGGAGGGCAATCAACAATCTTTCAACAACTCAAGTACTGATTACAACTATGAAGAAGATGAAAATTCCACACACAATACAATGTTAGTTCAATACAACCTCACTGCAAAATATTTGTATGAATGTGTAGCAAAAAAAACTATGCAAGAGGTCCTTGGGGCAATTGATTTCTCTTTTTCAAATAGCTATTTTAAAAATGATGCCAAACTTGTCTTCTCATGTAAAAATTTTTAGAAAATCACCCTCATGTCAATGCCACAAATCACAATGCAAATCTGCAATTTTCTCTATGCATAGTCCATTTACTGATGTGTCATTTTCTCATTTCCTACTGTTCATATCCTCTCTTCCTCTCTCTTTGCTGTTTTTTTTTTTTTTAATTAAAAATTAATTAAAAAAATTTACTTATTTGAGATTAATTAAAAAATTGGGGAGATAGGGAGTTGACTGTAATAATGGAAATTAATTAAAAGGGAAAGAGGCCTTTTTTTTTTCTCTTTTTATTAATAAAAAATTAAGATGAAAAAGTGGGAATGAATTTAAAAGGGAGGGGATTAACTTTAAAAGGGAGGGGAACGGATTAAATGGAGAGGTGGGAATGAATTTAAAAAGGAGGGGATTAACTTTAGAAAGTGAGGGGAACTAATTAAAATGGGAGTGGTGAAATGGAGTGATAAGGGGAAGAGGGGGGTGTGTATGGGGTAATGAGGGGGTTGCAGATATGGCGTGGGGAGGACGGGTTATGAAAGGAGAGGGTCCGTCTGTAGGGAGAATGGCGGAGGCAGGAGCGGTAGGGTGGAGTGGGAGAGGGGGTAGGCTAAGGGTGGAGTGTGTAGAGTGTGCCGCGGAGGGGGGGTCGGCCGAGAGGGGAGCTGAAAGGGTACTGGGTAGAGCAAGCAGGGAGTGTTGAGATGGAAGGAGTAAGGGGGAGTCGTGGCATGGTGAGTTGAGAGCGGTAGATTGTAGTGGGTAGGAAAGTGTTGTGTGCTATGTGGGGTTTGAGTTGGGGCAGGCATAGAGCCTGAAAATGTTTTTTGTATATAATTTTTTTATTTTTTATTTTTAAATTTAAAACAGTAGAGTAGAGTAGGAAATTGACTTTAAAAAATAGTAGAATTTTTTTCAAATGTATAGCAGAAACAAATCCTTCTGCAAAAAATGCAGAGATTGTCAATAAAACTCAAAAAATTTTCTAGTAGCCCAGCAGCAGAGAATTCGACAAAATGCAGAAATGTTTCTCAGGGAATGTGGCAGAAATTTCCCAGTAAAAACTTAGAAATTTTTCAGAGGATTTTTCAGAAAATTTTAGCAGTAAAAACCCAGAAATTTGCAGATATTTTTCAATGAAAAACTCAAAAAAATTTTCTTTAAGAAACCCACTTTGAAACACTATTCCAATATCTCTTCAAAATGCAGAATTTAATAGGTAGAAATCAGAACGAAAACCTTCAGATGCATAGTGCTGCTCTTCTTTAGAACCACTTCTGCCAATTTCTGAATGCTTCTTCTTTTCAAAGTAGATTTCTGAATGCTGCAGAAAATCTTTGACAGATGAATACGGCAAAAAGACTGCTGCAAAAAAACTCTGAGTGTTGTAAAAATGCCAAGAATTTTTGCAGATATGCACAAGCCATAAGCACAAATGGCTCACTGAAGATTGAGCTAGTTATGAACTTCTCAGCACCGATACCATGTTAAACACCATGTTAAACACACACATGGTGTATGAGAAAGATAAACACACACACAAGAGACTCAACACACAATGAAGGATAAGCGTGAGGCTTTCTTATTTTTCCATTATACATGATGTACATTTATAGTACAATGGTGTGACTCTTCGTTTCATATTCCAAGGTCACTTGGACTCCATTGTGACTTTTCGCATTCCAAACCTACCCATGTAGGATTAGGTGTTCCAACATTAAGTCATTGTTAATTTGTCAATCGTAATTAAGAGGGAGTATTGGAATTAATTACTTCTAAAAACACACTGACACCACTGCGCTGCACACCACCTCACCAAACACCACCTCACCCTATTGATCTTCGAAGGGGTGAAACCACCTTAACCTCTTCAGCATCAAAGGGGCAATAGACGACATGAATTTTGTATAAATATAGTTGAGGTAAGATACAAGGATATATAGTATGGATGCACATTCTGAGTAGGTGTAACGCAACTATAGCTGCTTTTCTATTCCATGGTTATGTAAATGAGCTTGTCGTTTCTCTATTATGTGTAGCTGCATGTTGATATTGTTTTGTAATGCTTTGTTTACTTTGTTTAAACTTTCAATAGAGAACTACTCTGAATTCCTTTAAAACATTATCAAAGGGGATAATTTTAAAAAAAAAAATACACTTCACTATGTGAAAGTTGGGCCATATTTTGGGTAGTATCGGGGGTGATATTGGTTAGTAGCATACTTCATACTGGATTTAAATCAAACCTAACTATGGTTTCCTCTCCTTTCACGATCTCCTTCCACTGAGCTACTGATCTGACCCAACCACAAATAAATAAGGGCAAGCCATTGCAAGGTTCATTGTGTGCGGAATTAAAAGGTAAGTATTAAGTTAAGTACGGTCCAGAGGCATTTTTGGTCTGATATTTATTCTTCATAAGTTAAAATTTCATTTTGATATGATCTATAAGAAGGTAAGTGAGTTGTAAAATAGGTGAATTTTTTGTAGCAAGAAAATATCAAATTAGATCGACTTTATCCCAACATACTGTAGTAAATCCTTAGCCTGCATTTATTACATAACTACTTTTATTCCATACAGATACAACAGGTCGACATGGATGGTCAACATACATGCTTCATCACTGTTATGTAAACAAAGGACTCCTTTTCTTCTCTTTCAATTTGTAGTTAAGGGGTGTCTCGAAAGACGAAAGCTCTTTTGCTGGACATCAAGTCATTTCCTCAAACAAAGCTGATGGTGAACATGACAATAGTTACTGAGCAGTAGGACCTTCTCATCTTTTGAAAAATTGATCAAGCAAAGAGAGCACACAATTTTGATGTTTTTAAGCAGATCTCCCAATTCCTTCTGTATCCCACCATATGTTTCAAGCCAAAGCACTCGACGCACCATAAAAATAGAGATTGACACTATATCATGATCTAGCCGCACAAATTCAACAGGTCACATTAGAAATACAACATGCAGCAAACTCTTGGGTAGTCTGATATCATACAAAGGTGTTGCCATTATCACAAATAAAAAATACACGCTGAACCTAGAGATGTTGATACTGGTTTATGGTTCACCTGACTACTTATTGCCTAAAATTCATTAAATAAAATGGCTATCTTGAAGTGACCGCGTGTTCCGAACGAAATGTGCAGCTCACAAGCCATATAGCCAACCTATTTAAGAGCCATGTGACACCTGTTATTGTGACATGTAAAGAGAAGAAAAAATACCAAGAGGAGGGTGTATGCTACCATGAATCGACAATAAATCTGCATGAATGCGAGAGTAAACCTATCTTTATAGCAATAAATTATGGTTAAGAGGGAGCAAAAAACTGCTATGGAAACTGCTAAGAATCTCCTTTCAGTTTTTATATGAGGCATCACGAAATGATGGAAAGCACTCGAATTCAGATATCCAAGCATCAATCACTTGAACGTTATGAAAAAGGGAGGAAGTCATGTTGAAGAATGAAGATAGGTAGGCAACTGACACCCTCAACAAGATAGACAATGAATTGTTAATTAGTGGAACAGGCACTGACTCGTATGGGCTAGGCACTATAATTATGCCGATAGGCGTATCCCCCTATCGGAAGGAGCATGTTTTGTGATTAGGCTAATTAATTTTTTTGATCTAATGCTCTAGATTGAAAGATGTCAGTATATTCTGGTCGTCGCCACTCAATCAATGGATCGAATCTACCCCACTAACTTCCTTGCATATCTAAATCACATGTTTAAACCATACTTAAATTAATTTTTTACAAATCTTGATTAAAAATTTACTGTGCCATTTATTAATTGCGACCTATCAAGATTAGCAACTAGAAGGAAACCGAAACATTAAATTTTCTCCAAGTGTTGAAATCGTTTGGCAACGTGTCCTATTCCTTTCACAGGAGCCATAGTGGCAGCAAGCTGTGGCAGTAGCAATTCGGGAAGTGGAAGGTTACACTTGGCGGTGAAAGCATCAGAACGGCCTGACCACATTGGTGCGCACGTGGTGCACGATGGTGGCGGCAAGCGGTGCGATTCTGGAACTGGAAGTGGAAGGTTCGGCCCAGACCAAACGGAAACCGGGTGATGGCGAGGAGTTGGAGAATGCCCAAGATTGTTTGAGGGTACTCAGTGATGTAGAAGAATAGGTTGGTTCCATGTCTGTTCCAAATAGCACCGAGTGCATTTTGGGCATGGGCAGAAGAAAATAGAGATTCCCCAAATCCATTTCTTCATCTGCTGTGAGAGGATTAATCTGATGCCCAATCTGCAAACAATTGGCGTGGCATACAAAGTGCTGAGGATTGTCCAGCATCAGCTCTGCCGCCTTTATCTACCTCTGAAGGTCCTGAACACTGCCGTTCCAGTGTACGACTTTCACAGTACTGGACGGTACAGTGTTCGAAGCGCAAGAAATGTAACTGCCCATCGGGAATTTCACTTTTCTGTTTAGATCGGGAGGTAAAGGGAGTGTAAGTGTGTGCAACAAAATTTTACTCCTCTGCTCGTCTGTGTTTAGCGATAGGGAGGTAAAAGGAGTGTATGGAGGGATGAGGGGGGAAAAGCATTTATAAAGAGGGACGGATCACATTCGTAACGTGTGAATGGGATCACCGGCGACAGCCCCAGTTCCTCGTTAAATCAATGTCAGCGAAGAAACACAGAAACATCGTCTATGAGCGGGGATGATGCACTTGGGTTGGGTACGCGTTTCACCAGCTACAAATTAATGTGTTGTAATAGCTTCGCTGGGTTTTAATTTTTTTTTTTTTCCTTCTCACAATTAGATTGAGTTATTTTAAGTCAATTTAATTTTATTTTAAGTCTTACTTCTAAAAACGGTGGGAACGAAAAACTGTGAAGTGTCTGAGAATTATTGTTATTAATTCTAAAAATCTAAGATAACTTGGATAGAAGAGGTTGAAATCAGATATTCTTAATATGTTGCAGGAAATATGCTCTGCTTTTGTGCAGTTGAAATTTATGCATTGGGTTGTGGCTGTTTCGGATCAATATGTGTCATACAAGTCTCTCTGGCCTGAATACTTGCAACTATATGGTGAGATCCTACTAGACATTTCTACCATATAGATTTATATCTACTATTTTGATGATTTTTAGTATCGACATTTATTGCCTTTTTGTTAATTCTATACCTAAACAGCTATGCATTCCACAATATGCAACAAACCCCAGTTTTTGACAGGATTAGAGATATCCACGACTTCAAAGTTGATGTTGTGTTAGTTATATCTATAAACTCCCTGAAGATCGCAGGAATAATGGTAAAAGAAAACAAAAGTAGCGCGTTGAGATACTACATGTCCATGTCAAGGTTGGTTTGTTCAACTTTTGGAAATGCCATCATCTTACGTACATTTGCCTATGGATAATCTAAACGCAAATCACAGTTATTAATGTTTGCCTTTAGAACCTAAAGTTTTTCCAGCAAACAAAATTTCCTGACAAAGTTATTAAAATGATCGTCTTGCAGGTTGCCTGGTCGTTGGTAATTTCTTAATGAACTTATTATTTATAATAATTTTTATGAAAATAATAGTAACTAACTAAATTTTCTATAATTTTTTAATAATTTATTTAATATTTATTAACACTCATTATAGTAATGGTCACATAAATTAAGAAATAAGATTAAAACTAATGAAATTAATTGCATATAACATCAATTACTTTTGATTCTTCCCTTTAAATGTTAAAGCCTAATAAAACCAAAAAAAAAAATCACTAGATTGTAACCTAAATCAATTAATTTAGGCTCATAAATAGCTAGATTATACCATGCTTTCTACTCTATGGTAAGAATTCATATTAGTAATTCAAGTATAACTTTCGATATTGTCATATTAGTGAATCATAAGTGATTATAATATTGTTTACAATTTCAAAAGGCTTGTTAAGTCTACTGTACCACACAGGAAAACAAATATTATATATGATTTGAGAGACTCTCATATATCATAGAGTAAGTCTATAAATCTATAGAGGCATGTTAATGAGTTTGTTCTCAGTTAAGTTTAAATACATGGGCATGTAGATTAGTGATAGACATGGTAAAGAAAGTAGGTGCAATTGCAGGTCAAAAGTTTAGTGAAAATGTCAACCAAAATAAAATGTGGATACAAAGAAGATTAGTGGTATACATGGTAAAGAAAGTAGGTGCAATTTCAGGTCAAAAGTTTAGTGCAAATGTCAACCAGAATAAAATGTGGATACAAAGAAGATTAGTGATAGACATGGTAAAGAAAGTAGGTGCAATTGCAGGTCAAAAGTTTAGTGCAAATGTCAACCAAAATAAAATGTGGATACAAAGATCATGAGTTTAAACGATAGGTGTAAGGTACAGAGAAATCAAGGTGTATTTAGTGATGAAGCATGCATTACAAGTGCATAGACAACTTGACTCACAAATACAAGTGGAAAATTAATAACCTAACAGTGTGGATAATGGATAATCATCTGTGATTTGTTTTAGATATAAACAAAGAAAGTGTAAAATGTTTGTATTCCTTTGCATTGTATTATTTATTTATTTTGTCATTGGTGTACACGATTGATGTTAGTCATAATATTATTATTAATATGAATAAATAAGTTGTAAAATGCTTGTATTCTTTTCTACAATATTTTATTTAATTTAGATAGGGCACGAAGAAAGGAATATATGGCTGCACTGATTGGGAGTTTATAAAATAAGCATACAACTTCTCATACTCATGCATATGGTAAAAGTTGTTATCTCTAAAGCATCAGTTGTCAACTAGTTAATACGCGCATTAATGTTGATTTCATAACAGAATTGACATGATCTTTTCTTTCAAAGTTTCATTTGTGAGTTAGACAAGACAGGTAGGAAACATATGCTTATTAGAATTTTTGTTTTCATTATAAAATGATTTAATAAATAAAAGGATTATTTATGTCAAATTTGTAATTGTATAATCATTTTGTAGAAATTTATAAAATTATATTTTTATTAATCATTTTAATTATTTATGAAGAAGAATTCATAAATGATATAAAATTATTTAGTTTAATCAAATGTAGTATATTATTGGAATATGTCCTTTTACTTTTTAAATAGAATTTTAACTAATTAAATATCATGATTATGACTATTAAAATTATTATTTTATATAAGTTTTGTTTCAATTATAAATGATAATTTCAATAATATCTACATATATATAATAATTGTTTAAGTAATTATAATTCTTCTTTCTTTAAATTAAAAAAGAATTTGATAGTTGTAAAGTCCTTTTAATAAAATTTAAATTAAAAAAAAATATCATTTTAACCATATCATTAATAGTATTAATGATATTAAAATTAATATTGTTAATAGAAATACTATTAATATTAATAATGTTTAAAGAATAATATTTGTAATATTAATTGTTTTAAAATTGTTAATATTCAATATTGTTAAGATAATAACATTTACATTATAATATTAATATGATTAATTATATTAAGATTATTTAAAAATATAATATTAACATTAATATTAATAAATAAGAATAATATTTTTTTTTAATAATTAACAATAAAATTATTAATAAAAATATAGAAAATAAAACTTCTATTCACTTTAACAATATGATTAAAAGTATTAATGATATTATCATTAATATTGTTAATATAAATACTTTTAAGATCAGTAATAATAATTAATAATACTTACATTCTAATATTTACATTTTCATGGTTATTTTTTATATTATAATATTAATATTTCATTAATATAATAATGACATATATTCAAAACAACAAATTATAAAGCTAAGAATAAAATTTAAATTAAGTTTAATGTTTATATTAGTAGAATGTTCAGTTTATAATAAAGTTTATATTATATTTAAAAATAATATTAAAATTTATATTATTAGTAATAAAATAAGAATTGAATTAATATTAAAAGCAATATTACTAATAATACCATTAAATACAATATTAATAGTATCATTAATAGTACTCATTATATTAAAATATATCATGAATTTTTAAATTTTTGAAAATATCATAAAATATATTAAAATTTTTAAATTTTTTATATTTAGTATTATTAAGATAATAATATCTATTTTATAATATTAATATTATTAAGAATATTAATATTGTTTAAAAAAAAATCTTAACATTAATATTGATAAATAAGAATAATAATATTTATTTTGTAATAATTAACAGTAGAATTATTAATAAAAATAAATTTAAACTTTTATTCACTCTAAAAATATGACTAAAAGTATTAATGATATTATCATTAATGATGTTAATATAAATACTATTAAGACTAATTTTAAAAATTAATAATATTTACATGCTAATCATTTTAATTAAATATCGTTAAACATTTCCAACACACTAAATCAATGTCACTCATTCTCACTAGTGCTCAATGATACACAATTTTTCTTGGCCATAGTCATCCATGGGTAACCCTCTTAAACCATAATAATCCATCGTGAGCCTTAATTATAATTAATAATTATAATAATTAATTATAGCTATAATTGTTTAAATAGTTTAACTATTTATAGTTAAAATAATATCTAAAATAATATATAAACGAATATAATAATATCTAAATAAGTATAATAATGATTTAAGTAATTATAATCATCTTTTATTTAAAATAAAAAAAAGATTTTGAGGCAAAAAAAAAATATATTCATTGTAACCATATCATTAATAGTATTAATGATATTAAAATTAATATTGTTAATAGAAATATTATTAATATGAATATGAATAAGTAATACTAGTAATATTTACATTCTAACCATTTTAATCAACTATGGCCAAACATTGCGAACATAGTCTTATTCTCACCTTTGTTAAATGATAGAGAAGTTTTCTTAGCCATAATCAACCATGGTTAACCTTACTCAACCATGCTCATCCTTGGTCAACCATTGTCATCCCTCTCGCCCTAGAAACCCCAATGTTTGATAACTTATGTTTTTAATAATTTTTCCCATGGTTGGACCAACCATGGTCATAGTTGGTCCAATTGTGACAAAAATTGTCTCAATGTTTAAATCAATTCCCTCGGGTTCACCAATTCCTTTGGTTTATAATATTAAACCATTGGGTTGAATAGTTATTTTGGTATATAATATGAAAAATCGATCAATGTCATCCATGATCAAATGTCACATTCTAACAAATATTGTCTTAATATGAAAATCACCCATGGCTAGCCATGGTCATAGTTGGTCCAACGTCGCATTGTGACAACAATTGTCTCAATGTTTAAATCAATTCCCTTGGGTTCACCAATTCCTTTGCTTTATAATTTTTTGGGTAATGGTTGTCCCTTGGGTTCACCAATTCCTTTGGTTTATAATATTAAACCCTTGGGTTTATTAGTTGTTTTAGTTTATAATATAAATAATCGATCAATGTCATCCATGATCAAATGTCACATTCTAACAAATATTGTCTCAATATGAAAATCACCCATGGCCAACCCTGGTCATAGTTGGTCCAATGTCGGATTGTGACAACAATTTTCTCAATGTTTAACTCAATTTTCTTGGGTTCACCAATTCCTTTGCTTTATAATTTTTTGGGTAATGGTTGTCCCTTGGGTTCACCAATTCCTTTGGTTTATAATATTAAACCGTTGGGTTTATTAGTTCTTTTGGTTTCTAATATGAATAATCGATCAATGTCATCCATGATCAAATTTCACATTTCGACAAATATTGTATCAATATGAAAATCGCCCATGGCCAAGCATGGTCATAGTTGGTCCAATTGTGACAAAAATTGTCTCAATGTTTAAGTCAATTCCCTCAGGTTCACCAATTCCTTTGCTTTATAATATTAAACCATTGGTTTTAATAGTTATTTTGGTATATAATATGAAAAATCGATCAATGTCCTCCATGATCAAATGTCACATTCTGACAAATATTGTCTTAATATGAAAATCACCCATGGCCAGCCATGGTCATAGTTGGTCCAACGTCGCATTGTGACAACAATTGTCTCAATGTTTAAATCAATTCCCTTGGGTTCACTAATTCTTTTGCTTTATAAATTTTTGGGTAATGGTTGTCCGTTGGGTTCACCAATTCCTTTGGTTTATAATATTAAAGCCTTGGGTTTATTGGTTGTTTTGGTTTATAAAATGAATAATCGATCAATGTCATCCATGATCAAATGTCACATTCTGACAAATATTGTCTCAATATGAAAATCAGCCATGGCCAACCCTGGTCATAGTTGGTCGAACGTCGCATTCTGACAACAATTGTCTCAATGTTTAAATCAATTCCCTTGGGTTCACCAATTCCTTTGGTTTATAATTTTTTAGGTAATGGTTTTCCCTTGGGTTCACCAATTCCTTTGGTTTATAATATTAAACCCTTGGGTTTATTACTTCTTTTGGTTTATAATATAAATAATCGATCAATGTCGTCCATGATCAAATGTCACATTCTGACAAAAATTGTCTCAATATGAAAATCACCCATGGCCAACCATGGTCATAGTTGGTCGAACGTCGCATTCTGACAACAATTGTCTCAATGTTTAAATCAATTCCCTTGGGTTCACCAATTCCTTTCGTTTATAATTTGTTGGGTGATGTTTTTCCCTTGGGTTCACCACTTGCTGGTTTGTAATATTACAAACCTGGTTTTGCTCTTGTATTTTGGTGTATAATATGAATAATCGATCAATGTCATCCATGATCCAATGGCCCACGTACCGAAACATTGTCTCAATATGAAAATCACCAATGGCCAACCATGGTCATAGTTGGTCCAACGTCGCATTGTGACAACAATTGTCTCAATGTTTAAATCAATTTCCTTGGGTTCACCAATTCCTTTTGGTTTATTAGTTTTTTTTCTTTATAATATGAATAATCAATCAATGTCATCCATGATGAAATGACACATTATGAGAAACATTGACTCAATATGAAAATCACCCATGGCCAACCATGGTCATAGTTGGTCCAATGTCGCATTGTGACAACAATTGTCTCAATGTTTAAATCAATTCCCTTGGGTTCACCAATTCCTTTTGGTTTATATTTTTTTGGGTAATGGTTGTCCCTTGGGTTCACCAATTCCTTTGGTTTACAATATTAAACCATTGGGTTTAATAGTTATTTTGGTATATAATATGAAAAATCGATCAATGTCATCCATGATCAAATGTCACATTCTGACAAATATTGTCTTAATATGAAAATCACATGACGACCATATTCATAGTTGATCAACGTATTCATTGTATGCTCATTGTCTCAATGTTTAAATCAATTCCCTTGGGTTCACCAATTCCTTTGCTTTATAATAATTTTTGGGTAATGGTTGTCCCTTGGGTTTCCACCAATTCCTTAAGTTTATAATATGAATAATCGATCAATGTCAGCCATGATCAAATGTCACATTCTCACAAATATTGTCTCAATATGAAAATCACCCATGGCCAACCCTGGTCATAGTTGGTCCAATGTCGGATTGTGACAACAATTGTCTCAATGTTGAAATCAATTCCCTTGGGTTCACCAATTACTTTGGTTTAAAAAATTTTGGGTAATGGTTGTCCCTTCGGTTCACCAATTCCTTTGGTTTATAATATTAAACCCTTGGGTTTATTATTTTTTTTGGTTTATAATATGAATAATCGATCAATGTCATCCATGATTAAATGTCACATTCTGACAAACATTGTATCTATATGAAAATCACCCATGGCCAACCATGGTCATACTTGGCCCAACGTCACATTGCGACAACAATTGTCTCAATGTCTAAATCAATTCCCTTGGGTTCACCAATTCCTTCAGTTTATAATTTTTTGGGTAATGATTTTCCCTTGGGTTCACCACTTGCTTTGGTTTATAATATTAAACCACCAGTTTCATTTTTACAGTTTATAATAGGTATTAATTAATTTCATCCATGATCAAATGACACATTATGAGAAACATTGTCTCAATATGAAAATCACCCTTGTACTTGATCCTGGTCTAGTCCAAGCGATAGCATTGTGACAACAATTGTCTCAATGTTTAAATCAATTTCACTTAGGTTCACCAATTCCTTTTGGTTTATATTTTTTTGGGTAATGGTTGTCCCTTGGGTTCACCAATTCCTTTGGTTTATAATATTAAACCCTTGGGTTTATTAGTTCTTTTGGTTTATAATATGAATAATCGATCAATGTCATCCATGATCAAATGTCACATTCTGAAAAACATTGTATCAATATGAAAATCACCCATGGCCAACCATGGTCATAGTTGGTCCAACGTCGCATTGTGACAAAAATTCTCTCAATGTTTAAATCAATTCCCTTGGGTTCACCAATTTCTTTTGGTTTATAATTTGTTGGGTGATGGTTGTCCCTTGGGTTCACCAATTGTTTTGGTTTATAATATTAAACCCTTGGGTTTATTAGTTCTTTTGGTTTATAATTTGAATAATCGATCAATGTCATCCATGATCAAATGTCACTTTTCGACAAATATTGTCTCAATAGGAAAATCGCCCATGGCTAACCATGGTCATAGTTGGTCCAATTGTGACAAAAATTGTCTCAATGTTTAAATCAATTCCCTCGGGTTCACCAATTCCTTTGGTTTATAATATTAAACCATTGGGTTTAATAGTTATTTTGCTATATAATATGAAAAATCGATCAATGTCATCCATGATCAAATGTCACATTCTGACAAATATTGTCTTAATATGAAAATCACCCATGGCCAGCCATGGTCATAGTTGGTCCAACGTCGCATTGTGACAACAATTGTCTCAATGTTTAAATCAATTCCCTTAGGTTCACCAATTCCTTTGCTTTATAAATTTTTGGGTAATGGTTGTCCCTTGGGTTCACCAATTCCTTTGGTTTATAATATTAAACCCTTGGGTTTATTAGTTGTTTTGGTTTATAATATGAATAATTGATCAATGTCATCCATGATCAAATGTCACATTCTGACAAATATTGTCTCAATATGAAAATCACCCATGGCCAACCCTGGTCATAGTTGGTCCAACGTCGCATTGTGACAATAATTCTCTCAATGTTTAAATCAATTCCCTTGGGTTCACCAATTTATTTTGGTTTATAATTTGTTGGGTGATGGTTGTCCCTTGGGTTCACCAATTCCTTTGGTTTATAATATTAAACCCTTGGGTTTATTAGTTCTTTTGGTTTATAATATGAATAATTGATCAATTTCATCCATGATCAAATGTCACATTCTGACAAAGATTGTCTCAATATGAAAATCACCGATGGCCATCCTTGGTCATAGTTGGTCCATCGTCGCATTGTGACAACAATTGTCTCAATGTTTAAATCAATTCCCTTGGGTTCACCAATTCCTTTGCTTTATACTTTTTTGGGTAATGGTTTTCCCTTGGGTTCACCAATTGATTCGGTTTATAGTATTAAACTCTTGGGTTTATAATTTTAATCACACATTCAGTTTATTACTCTCTTGAGTTTAAAATACTATTTCTCAGGGTTTGTTAATTTCTTAGATTTCTCAGTTTAAAATATTAATTTTTAGCATTTATTAATGTTTATTGTTTATAATATTCATCCGTTAGGTTTATGATATTTATCCCTTGGGTTCGTTGATTCCTTTGCTTTATAATATTAAGCCCTTGGGTCGATTAGTTCTTTTGGTTTATAATGTTAATAATCTCGTTCGTTTATTAATATCTTATGTTTAAAATATTCATTCTTATGGATTATTAATTTATTAGGTTTTTTAGTTTAAAATATCAATTCTTACGGTTTATTAATCTCTTGTGTTTTTAATATTGATCCCTTATGTTTATAATATTTATCCCTTGGGTTCACCAATTCCTATGGTTTATAATATTTAAACCTTTGGTTTATGATGACATTGGGTTTGTATTATTAATTATCCCTTGGGTTTATTAATCTCTTAGGTTTTTTGTTTTTAAATATTGTTTCATATGGTTTATTACTCTCTTGAGTTTAATATTATTAATATATTAATATATATTATAAATAAATATTCAAATATTTATTAATAATGATTATTAGTAATATTATAATATTATTATAATAATATTAATACATTATTAGTTCTTTTCGTTTATTAATAATATAACCATGTATGATATTAATATATAAATAAATATGAAAATATTAAATATTATTTTTATTATTTTTATATTTATAAATATTATTAATATATATTATATATATTTCAAGTTAATTTATAGTATGTATGTAGTTAATATTATAAATATATTAATAAATATTTTTAATATGTATTATTAATACTTATTATAATATTAAAAATATATATTAATTATTTTTGTATATATTAATAATATTATAATATTACTAATATTCATTATAAATAAATATTCAAATATTTATTAATAATGATTATTTGTAATATTATAATATTATTAATATATATTATTAATAATATATATTAATAATATTATAATATTACTAATAATCATTATAAATAAATATTCAAATATTTATTTAGTAATATAAATAATATTATAATATTACTAATAATCATTGTAAATAAATATTCTAATATTTATTAATAATGATTATTAGTAATATTATAATATTATTAATATATATTATTAATAATATAATCAACTATGATATAATATATATTATTAACATATTATTAGTTCTTTTGCTTTATTAATAATATAACCATCTATGATATATTAAATTATTAGATATTATTAATATTTTTTTATATTAATATATATTATATATATTTCAAGTTAATTTATAGTATGTATATAGTTAATATTTTTAATATATTAATAAATATTTTTAATATATATTATTAATATTTTTATAATATTATTAATATATATAAAATATTTTTGTGATTTTAATCATAATTAATATATTTAATATATTAATATTCTTATTAATATATAATATATATTTTTCAAGTTAATATAATAAATTTATTATATATAATACTTATTTATTGATATATAAATTAATGTGATGGGTAGTGGATATAGGCCTATCGGTGTATATCGACCACATTGGTAAATGTGGTTGTAAATCTATTTTATATACGCCTATCGGCGTATATCAACCACATTAGTTTTTACTAATGTGGTTGTGCTACTTCTTTACCATACCGGAAATCAAAGAACAACCTATACTCTTATGTCCTTATCACATCCTAAATCGAAGAACAACCTATACTCTTATGGGCTTATCACATCCTAACTGTTCCGAGTGGAGGAAAGGAGCTCTACTCTATCTTCGCGATCTAAACGCTTGCCACACAGAAAATCGAAAAAACCCTAAAATATGAACTGAACCTTGAAAAATAAGCCTCGCAGATCCAGAATAGGGAATTTTGTATATATGCATGTTGGTGCTCATCGCATGAGATATACGTGGCAATAATGTCGGCCACCCCATTGAACTTTTTACTTTTATTTTATTCATATATTCGTTGTAGAAGGCGATCCCTCACTACCATGAACCACCCGACAATTGCTATGAAATTTCTATTTATGAATGTAGCTACACCGTGAATAATTCACATAGATTTCTTGTACTTAAAATCCATTATTTAAGGATGAGGGAAATAGTATTCCATTCGTACTTTTCCTTCCCCATTTTGGTTCTGCTTTCCTCCTTTGTTTGCTCTATTTAGATCCAATTTTGTTCATGCCAAACCCTCACTCAATCAAAGTCATCTTTTAAGTATTGTGTGAATTAATTTGTTAATAAATTTTATTGGAGTTGTTTTTAGTGTGATTTTTTGGAGTTTCAGGTGCCTAAATCCTGTGAAAAAATTAGAGGTAAAATCTTAGTTTTTGTTATTTAAAGTGGTTTTTTGACTCTATATATGGATTCAACACCGTCAAAAAACGCTCAGGCACTTAGATTATGCAATATTAGCAATCAAACATCTCTTTTCAATAAATTCGTGCCGGATTTTAGAGAAATTACACCGTAAAAATCCACCATAAAATCCTTCAAAAAATCGCACAAAAGACTTCTCGAATTTTATTCCACTAATAAGGCAACCAAATTTGCATGTCATGCACGAAAACCATTATTTAGCTAGTAACACCATCATTTAATTACGGATAATTGAAAGAGCAATTTGATTTTTGTTTTTGTGTGTCCCTTATTGTAGTGTTTCTGCTCTCTTCTTTTGTTTTGCTCCATATCGCTCTAGTTTTGTTTCCTTAACACCATTTTTCTGAATATTCCATCAAGAAGCATGTGTTCATATGCGACTCCAACACACATATTTAGTTTTTGTGTTAATAAATTATGTTCAAATGATAGGGGTGTCTTGTGTGACTGTTTTTACAATGAAATCATAGTGATTTTGTCCAGTGGACAGATATATGTTCACCTTTAGGCTTTGGGTCGAAGAAATGTTCGATGATTATGTTTGTGTGTCCATTATATAACAAATTTCGCCATTTTGAAATAAATTAAGCCTTGCATATTAATTCAGGAACGCTATTGTTGACCATATTAAACTCGTCTCCAACCTACTCATCTGTAGTTATTTTTGTATCAATCAATATATTGCATTAAGTGGTAATCATTGTCATGTCACCACTTCCAAATGGTTCTAAATGCACTCAACCTGAAAGAAAAATATTTCATCCTGCCAACCTTTTCATGTCAAATTCATTGTCTCCTGCTTCATCAACAATTTACCTGATTCGAACATTCTATCTTAACAACCTGAACACCTCTGCAAGATGTCAAGCCCCGCTCCCCGCTCAAGGTAGGGACCTGCTGCCATGCAACCTCTTTTGTTTTATTATTTGTGAGGTTTAAGTGTTTGATGTTAAATCAATGTAGTATATTTTTTTTAGGTAGTAAAGTGTTTTTTTTTTATAACTTTTCTAGATGTCACTGTGTTTTTGTTTGTGCCATTCAATGAAACGTTAGACGATTGAAATGTTTTAGGCCATTAGATCAACTTCCCCCTTCATTTACCTTAAACTAAATAATAAACTGACTCAAGCTTAGATTTTAGAAAGTGCTAGAACAAAAATATGTACTCTTTATTTCTATTTTAATAACTCTGAGTAGTATTTTCTTGCACCAATATTGCAGAAGCTATTACAAATGCAGCACAATAAGAAGATGGCCTACAAAAGAAATACATAGAACGTGCCTTGGACTATCCAAAAGTATTGATTGTAGAACCCGCCCTGCATGATCCAGAAGTATTATTTGTAGGTTTGGACGATCCAAAAGTATTGATTGTAACCTTTGAGGGTGAAAAAAACCATTGTCATCCTGTATCTGAAAACAAGGCCTAAGACTGGATTCGTGAGACCCACATGGTGACAAAAGGTATTATTCTAATTTTATATTACACTACAGAATCTGCCATCCGCCATTATTATAGTGGAGTGGTGACTAAATGCAGAGAAAAGGCATTATTCTAATTTTATATTACACTACAGAATCTGCCATCCGCCATTATTATAGGGGAGTGGTGACTATTTTTAGCGCAATCTCCATGGGAATTTCATGCCGAGTACAATGTTTTTTCAATTTGGTAGGAGGAAATTTTAATGAAAAATCTATAGAAAACGTAGGGCCATTCTATGTAACAAACCATCCGAATTTTTGCAGATTCGACAAATATACCAATTTAATTTCTCTCTCCTACTACATTATGTGTCGTACATTTTTTGTGAAAATTCTATATAATTTTATCACAGTTCATGGTTTCTTATTTTTTCTGTGATGTTTTATGATGTGATTGTCATTATTCTAGTGTGTCCCGATCTCTTTTTATTTTCTCGGATTGCGGATATGAAAAAAAATAAAAATTAGCTTTCAAGGTACAGGATTCAGTGGCAGGTATGATTTCAGAAAAATCTGTTAGATGTGCCTTTTTTGAAATATTAAAGTCACCTGCGTGCCCTAAGTAAGTAGAAACAGAGTACAACAAGGGTAGCAGCAGAAGGTTGAGTGAACAGCACTATACATTCCTCTTGAATGGAGAAAACCATAAGGATGGAATTAATGTTTGATGGGCAGCAGCCACCATTGCAGAGGAGAAGTTAATATTTGATGGGCATAGCCGAATTTGCAGAAGGAATGAAGAATTTTTTGGTTCAAACCACGGAAGAACATAATTTTAATGGAAGAAGTCTTTTTGGGCTTTTAAGCCCTCAACAACCAAAAATGAAGAAATCTTGTTTAAACGGCAAAGTCCTTTCAATTTTTGAATGAGACACGTCAAGTGGTCCCCACCACTTCATTTCCGATCGCAAATCGCAATCGCAATCTCAAACTCACCATTTTCCATTCATATGTTTTCCGCCGATGCCGATGGTGCGATGCGATGTGGTACCACCACAGTCACACATCGTACATCGCTCATCGCGCCAATCGCAAATCGCAATTTCTTTGTTGAACTGTTTCATTTGTTTCATCGTCGATTCCCGATTGCCAATGTCGCTCAATCGCACATCGCAAATCGCAATTTCAACATCGCAATTGTGTTATTCAAACCATTCCACTTGTTCCGCCGATCGTCGATTGACAATTACGACATGGGCTCCACTCGTACATCACGCCATAGAAAGTTTTAGGTTAAAAGTTATGTTTCGGCAGTGTAATTTCATTTTTTTTTTTATGTTTTATGTATGCTGCACCATATAAAAAGTGTATTGCAAAGTATTATGTAAGATCTGTTGTGTTGTATCGCTGTGTATTGAAAAAGAAAGCCCACGGGCAGAGAGAAAACATAGTATGACCAACAGAGCACTGTTTTGTGCATTTTATTTTGAGAGACAGAGAGAAGTAAGTTTTTGAGAGCACTGCATCTGTAGCAGTCAAGTGTATTGTGAATCCCTTCATTGAGGAAGAAATTTGTAATAGTTTTTAGTTCTGTTAATTAAATAGAAGAAAAGTTTTATTCTGCGAATCTCTGTCCATTTAATCTCTGTGTTAGAAGGGGAGTATTATTCTCTCTATATTGTTATGGAATTCTCAGAAATTCCAACATGGTATCAGAGAAGTTCTAGGATCTTTGAAGGTTTCAAAGAAGATGAAAGAAGAATAAGACTTGTTGCAACATTTCTCCAGCAACGTGAAATCTCGATAGAAGATAAAGTTTAGGTATTTCTCAAAAGAAAACAAATTTTTTGTTTTGTTTAAAAGAGTTTGTTCTTTAGAGAAGGAAAGAAAATTTGGTTTAGTTCAGAGTTCAGTTTATAAGCAATGGCTAGACCAAGCACTGGTATGAGCATTGGAAATGCTCAGCTTCCACAATTTAATGGAAAGAACTATGATTATTGGGTCATTACCATGAGAGCACTGTTTGCCTCACAAGACTTATGGGAATTTGTAGAATATGGTTTTGATGAAACAGCTGATGAGCAGGCTTTTAATGCCTTAACTCAACCAGAGAAGGATATATTGAAGAGCAATAGAAAGAAGGACTCTAAATCCCTCTTCTATTTGTATCAAGCAGTAAATGAGAGTGTGTTTTCAAGGATAGAAGCAGCTAAGAGATCCAAGGATACATGGGATACTCTCAAGGTAGCATACCAAGGTATGGATAAAGTGAAGACAACAAAACTAAAATTGCTGAGGAGAGATTTTGAAACTCTCTTCATGAAAGAGTCAGATAATATAGACTCATTTTTTACACATGTGATTGGGATGGTCAATCAAATAAGGTCCCATGGAGAAACACTTGAAGAAAGAAGGATTGTGGAGAAAATTTTGAGGAGATTACCCTCAAGGTTTGATGTTATAGTTACCACCATAGAAGAGACCAAGGATATCTCAAAGTTCACATTGGATGAGCTTCATGCATCACTAATGACACATGAACAAAGATTGTGTTAAAATGAAAACTCATCTCTAGAGCATGCCTTCGAGACCCAGATGCCTTCAGGAAGAGGAAGAGGTCAAGGTAGAGGAAGAGGAAGAGGCAAAAGCCAAAACAGAGGTGGAAGGAACAACCCTTCACATTCACATGGAAGGAGAAACAATCAAAATTAGAGCCACGGCTGATGCAACCGCCAGCAAGGTGGACACCAACACCAACATGCTCATGCATAAAGGCATGAAAAATCCAATGTCCAATTTCATTATTGCAAGAACTATGGGCACTATGCCAATGAATGTAGAAAGAAGCAAAAATGACATGAAAATAGGCAGAATGCTAATGTAGAAAAATAAGAAAAGAACCAAAGTAATGTGTTGTTAAAATGTAATGTAACACAAGATAGAGAAGATGATGTTTGGTTCTTAGATTCAGGATGTAGTAATCATATGACTAAAAACAGAGCAATGTTTACCAATATAGATGAAGAAGTTAAATCAAAAGTAACCACGGGAACAGATACTAAGATCTCTGTAAAAGGAAAAGACAGAGTTAGTATTCGTGCAAGAAATGGTGAGAAAAAAATTGTTCCAGATGTGTATTATGTTCCTGGTTACAATGTAATTTTCAAGGATGATGTGTGCACAATAAAAGATATACCTCCAAGCAAGAAAATTATTGCGGAAATACAAATGACCAGCAATAGAATGTTTCCACTCAAGCTCAATACTGACTTGAAGGGAAAAGGGAAGAGTGTAGCAGCTGTAACTCAAGAAGTCTTTCAGAAGGAAGAGAAAGATGAAAACTGGTTATGGCACTTCAGATTTGGACATCTCAATTTTGGAGGATTATATTTATTGCACAGAAAAAGAATGGTAAGAGGTTTACCATTGATTGAGAAGCCTGATAGCCTATGTGAAGGCTGCATCTTGGGAAATCAACACAGAGAAAATTTTCCATCATGGAAAAGCATAAGGGTGAAAGCACCCTTAGAAATCTTTCATTCAAATTTAAGTGGGATGATGCAAACATCATCAGTTTCAGGCAACAATTACATGCTAACCTTCATATATGATTTCACAAGGAAAGTATGGGTTTATTTCTTGAAATATAAAAGTGAAGTCTTTGAGAAATTTTTCCACTTTAAAGCTCTAGTAGAGAAACAGAGTGGGCAGCATATCAAAGTTCTAAGAACTGATAGAGGAGGAGAATATATCTCAAAGGAATTTATGTGTTTCTGCAGAGAGAATGGCACACACAAGCAGTTTACCACAAGGTACACACTGCAACAAAATGGAGTTGTTGAAAGAAAGAATCGAGCCATAATGGAAATGGTGAGAAGTATGCTAAGGGAAAAACACTTGCCAAATGAGTATTGGGCAGAAGCAGCGAATTGTGCTGTGTACATCTTGAATAGATGCCAAAAAAAAGTTGTTATGAATAGAGTTCCAGAAGAAGCGTGGAGTGGTAGAAAACAAGGAGTCACCCACATGAGATTTTTGGATGTGTGGCATATGCACACATTCCAGACAAGTTGAGGAAGAAGTTGGATAGTAAGTGGGAGAAGTGCATCTTCCTTGGATATTGTGAAGATTCCAAAGGATATAAATTGTATAACCCATCCACAAAGAAGTTTGTGATAAGTAGAGATGTTCAATTTATTGAAGAGGAAGCATGGGATGGAAGCATTGAGAAAAAAATCAATGTTAAAAGTTGTTTATCTCATGATGAAGATCAGGAAGAAATGGCAGAAAATAACACCTCATCGGTAGCACAACTTCCACCAACATAAGGACAGCAGGGGACACCTCAAGCAGCAGTGAGAACACCCTTGAGAAGAAATGGGAGTGCATCTCCAAGCACACCACATGGAGAAGAATTGAGTGCTTCTTCAAGCATGACTACACCAAATGGAGGAACAAATTTCAGAAATATTAATGAGATTTATGGGCAGGAAGCGGCAAATGAAGGTATGAACTCTTTATTTGATTTATATTGTCATGTTGATGATCCTATTCATTTTGAAGATGCCATAAAAGATAGAAAATATATAGAAGCTATGGATGATGAAATTAATGCCATAGATAAGAACAAAACATGGGAGTTGGTTGATCTCCCAAAAGGTAAAGAAGTCATTGGAGTAAAATGGGTCTACAAGACCAAGAGTAATGCTGAAGTTAAGATAGAAAGACACAAGGCCAGACTTGTTGTCAACGGATATAAGTAGCAACATGGAAGGGAATATGAAGAAACTTTTGCACCAGTTGCAAGAATGGAGACCATGAGGGCAGTGCTGTCAATAGCAGCACAAAATAAATGGAAAGTATACCAGATGGATGTAAAATCTACATTTTTAAATGGAGTGCTAATTGAATAGGTATATGTTGAAAAACCTCTTGGCTATGAGAAGAAAGGCCAAGAACACAAAGTGTGAAGATTGAAGAAAGCTCTTTATGGGCTGAAGCAAGCACCGAGAGCATGGTACAGTAGGATAGATTCCTATTTACTGGAAAATGGGTTTGAAAAATGTGAAGGAGAACCCACATTGTACATCAAAGAAAAGGATGGTAAAATGCTCATTGTTGTGTTATATGTTGATGATGTAATATTTACAGGTAATAATGATTACCTTAGTGAAAATTTCAAAACAGTCATGAAAGAAGAATTTGAAATGACTGACATGGGATTGCTGAGATACTTCTTAGGAATAGAAGTAGAACATAATAGGAAAGGGATTTTTATCTCACAAGAAAAAAATATTAATGAAGTTTTGGAAAGATTTAATGTGCAGGAGTGCAAAGCTGCAATTACTCCCACAGTAATGGGATTGAAGTTGAGTAGAGATGACATCAGCAAGGATTTTGATCCAATTTTGTATAAAAGCATAGTTGGAAGCCTCATGTATTTGACTGCAACTAGGCCATATATTATGCATGCTGTTAGTTTGATTTCTAGATTTATGGAGAAGCCAAAAGATGCACATTGGTAGGTAGCGAAGAGAATTCTGAGGTATTTTAAAGGAACTAAAAGGTGTGGGATTTTATATACTACTTCAGAAAATTCAGAGTTAATTGGATACACTGACAGTGATTGGGCTAGAAGTGTAGATGATCGGAAAAGCACATCCAGTTATGTTTTTAATATGGGTTCAGGAGCCATTTCATGGGATTCTAAGAAACAGCTGATTGTAGCATTATCTACAGTAGAGGCAGAGTATGTGGTAGCTACAATAGCAACGTGTCAAGTAGTTTGGATGAGAAGGATGTTGAGAAGTTTGTGTCAAGAACGGGTAAAGGGCACTGTGATTTATTGTGACAATAGCTCAGCTATTGCATTAGCAAAGAATTTTGTGTTTCACAAGAGAACGAAGCACATAGATGCAAAGTTTCACTATATCAGAGAATTGGTGAACAATGGAGAAATTGTTTTACAACATTGTAGAACAAAGGAGCAATTTCCAGATATTTTGACAAAGCCATTGGGGTAGAAGAATTTTAAATATTTAAGAAAATGCTTGGGCATGACTGATAACCCAACCGCTAACTTTAAGGAGGAGTGTTGAAATATTAAAGTCACCTACGTGCCCTGAGAAGGTAGAAACAAAGTACAATAGGGTCAGTAGCAGAAAGTTGAGTGCACAACACTGTACATTCCTGTTGAATGGAGAAAATCATAAGGATGGAATTAATGTTTGATGGACAACAGCCACCATTGCAGAGGAGAAGTTAATGTTTGATGGGCATAGCTGAATTTTCAGAAGGAATGAAGACTTTTGTGGTTCAAACCACGCAAGAAAAAAATTTTAATGAAAGAAGTATTTTCGGGCTTTTAAGCCCTCAACAAATAAAAATGAAGAAATCTTGTTTAAACGACAAAGTCCTTTTAAGTTTTGAATGAGACACGTTAAGTGGTCCCCACCACTTCATTTCCGATCGAAAATTGCAATCACAATCACAAACTCACCATTCGCCATTCATATGTTTTCTGCTGATGCCAATGGTGTGATGTGATGTGGTCCCACCATAGTCGCACATCGCACATCTCTCATCATGCCAATCGTAAATCACAATTTATTTGTTCAACCATTTCATTTGTTTCATCGCCGATTTCCGATTGCCGATGTCGCTCAATCGCACATCACCAATCGCAATCGTAACATCACAATTGTGTTATTCAAACTATTGTTCTTGTTTCGTCGATCGCCGATTGCCGATTCCGACGTGGGCTCCACTCATACATCGCGCCATAGAAAGTTTTAGATTAAAAGTTATGTTTCAGCAGTGTAATTTCATTTTTTTTTAATGTTTTATGTATGCCGCACCATATAAAAAGTGTATTGCATTGTATTGCAAAGTATGATGTAAAATCAATTGTGTTGTATCGTTGTGTATTGAAAAAGAAAGCCCATAGGCAGAGAGAAAACACAGTAACACCAACAGAGCACTTTTTTGTGCATTTTGTTTGGAGAGACAGAGAGAAGTAAGTTTTTGAGAGCACTGCGTCTGTAGCAGTAAAGTGTATTATGAATCCCTCCACTGAGGAAGAAATTTGTAATAGTTTTTAGTTCTGTTAATGAAATAGAAGAAAAGTTTTATTCTGTAAATCTCTGTCCATTTAATCTCTGTGTTAGAAGGGGAGTATTATTCTCTCTATATTGTTATGGAATTATCATAAATTCCAACAGCCTTCATGGGATTCCTGCAAAGCGCTGAATAGTTCACAGGTGTGTGGTGTGAATGAATGATATTTGGGGGTCAACCCAATGGAATAGAAGCACCATACCAGGTGAAAACTACATCTTTGACATGGCGTTGTATTAAATTTTTTTATGCGTCCTTGGATTTTTTTGATAGGATTTTTTTTTTTTTTTATCATATTTCTTTTAGCTATCATATTTAAGTAATGGTGAAATGGAATTTCTTTTATAAATTCTGAAATAGATTTTTTTAAATATTGTAGTGGACATTTGAGTTAGTTAAAAAATGCAGTTTATATTTGGAGAGATTATAATTTGTATCTTCCTATTATATCAATAATTTTTTAACTTTTCGTACCAGATCATGCGTAGACCATTCTTCTGATATGATTTTTTTTTTTAAATTTTTATTTCTTTTAACTATCCTATTTATGAAAGTAATGATGAACTGAAATTTTTTCATAAATGATGAAATGAAATTTTCTTTTTAGATTGTATTGGAAGTTTGAGTTAGTTAAGAAATGCAGTTTATACTTGGATGATGAGATTATAATTTTTATATTCTTGTTATATCAACAATTTTTTATCTTTTTTGTACCAGATAAGTTTGAAGATATCCTAGAGTTATTAACAATGGGTAAACTCTTTCCCAATGGATATTTTATAGTGACTGTGGTTTTTCTAACTTAATGTTCATTTTTGAGTAGTTATTTTGATTAGTATTTGGTTTCATTTAGAGTGTTTTGTTTTGGTAATTGTTAGAAAATGTTTTACTAATTTGAATCACAATTTATTGTTTAGAAATAATAAATATTATTTTAGTAAAAATAATAATTAAATAGAATGTCTAATAAAATGAAGATAATAATGACCCGATTAAGATATAAATATTTTGAAATTACCATATTTTAATTGGATTTTATGTAAATTGTTGAAATATTCTGAAATATATTTTTAATTCTCCACTTTTTAAAGTATCATATTTTATGTTTGTGCTTTTATAATTTGTTTATTGTTTGAGACATATATAAAAAATTGTAAATTTGTCCATATTTGATTGTGAAAATTAGTAAATTTGTAGAAATTTAATTGATTTTTTTTAATGATATAACCTATAGATTTATTATAACTTTTTATTTTGTTAAAGATTGAACAAAAATTATCATTTTTGTGTTTTCATTAAGAGTTTTATTTTTTATTTTTCATGTTAGGTATTTTCTATAATTTTAGGAGGTTCTTAATATTTCCTTTTGTTTTTAATAAATGAAAATCCAATACATATTTAAAAAGAGGATTAGGTAAGAGAATTTTAGGATTATAATTTTTTTGTTTGTACAACTTATCTCATGTGAATTTTTATTTACCTAAAATTCGTTCCCATGTTCAATAGCTCCCCATGAGGTTTGGACATAATAGATAATGGAAATTTAACCACATATAAAACAAATAATTTATAAATTAAAATTTCTTTAAAAGTGTTTCAATTATGAAGTAAAGTGAATCTGTATGATTTTTTTTTTAAGAAAAAAATAACTTTGATATATTATAGTAATTCTCACTTGAGTAATATTTCAATTTGGCATTGGGTCCTTTATTAATAAAGGTGTTTTATTTTGTATGGAGAAAAAATATTCACAATAGAATTTATTTGAATAAATAAATGTGTGTAAAATATTTTAATAAGAAACTAAATTTTGTAATCATAGTATATAACACTATAACTTAAATTTGTGATTTTACTTTGTATTTTTTTAGTATGTATATAGAGAAAGGCTAAACCAAGCTTGAAGTTAAGAAAAGAAACCATAACATAAATAAAAATATCTCCTTCAAAAAATGTCTCCATATTAAAATGACAATCACTTTCTTGTATACCAAGACTATTGTTCTTTATATCACACCCTTAAGAGTAAATGTGATGGTGTAACATAGGATTGAGTATTCAATCCAAATCATTTCCAAGACACATTTGTAGCCTTGAGATTCAAAAATTTCCATCATAAATTATATAATTATGGGATAGGTGTCAATATCAATGTTGACCCTTTAATTTATATAAAACCAACCTCAAGTTGTATGCCTATGATGGTTTGGGATGGTGTAACATAGGATTGAGTATTCAGTCCAACTCATTTCGAAGAAACATTTGTAGGCTTGAGATTCAAACATTTCCATCATAAGTCGTATAATTATGGTATGGGTTTGAATATCAATGTTGGCCTATTAATTTATACAAAACCAACCTCAATTCATATTCCTATGATTTTTTGGGATGGTGTAACATATTATTGATTACTCAATCCAAATCATTTCGATGACACATTTGTAGCCTTGATATTCCATCATAGATTCAATAATTATGGTATGGGTATGAATATGAATGTTGGCCCATTAATTTATACAAAATCAACCTCAAGTTTTATTCCTATGATGGTTTGGGATGGTGTAACATAGGATTGAGTATTCATTCCAAATCACTTCCAAGACAGATTTATAGCCTTGAGATTCAAAAATTTCCATCATAAATTGTATAATTATGGGATGGGTGTGAATATCAAAGTTGGCCCATTAATTTATACAAAACCAACCTCAAGTTTTATTCCTATGGTGGTTTGGGATGGTGTAACATAGGATTGAGTATTCAATCGAAATCATTTCCAAGACACATTTTAAGCTTTGAGATTAAAAATTTTCCATCATAAATTCTATAATTATGGGATAGGTGTAAATATCAATGTTGGCCCATTAATTTATACAAAACAGACCTCAAGTTGTATTCCTGTGATGGTTTGCAATGTTGTAACACAAGATTGAGTATTCAATCCAAATAATTTCCAAGACACATTTGTAGCCTTGAGATTCAAAAATTTCCATCATAAATTCTATAATTATAGGATGAGTTTGAATATCAATGTTGTCCCATTAATTTATACAAAACCAACCTCAAGTTGTATTTCTATGATTCAAATTGTACAATGAAAAAACCTTTAGAACATAGGCAAATATCATATTTTTTTTTACAAGAAGTTGTAGATCCACTAATGCAAGGCATCTCATTTTGGCCAAAACCCACTAAATCTATAGATGAGGGAATTATAACAAATAATTGAAAAATGATAAGTTACTTGATGATTTTAGACCTCCAATGTTGGCATTTTCCCCAATTTCTCCAGCCTGAATGTACCTTTTCCCCACATTTACAAAGTCATCTTATGCACTTGCAAAACACCTAGATCTCACTCACGCCATTCTTGTGCCAAGGATTCGATCTATGGTAAGTATGGCATTTAACAAGTAGTTACAAGGAAAAACAAGAAGAAGTTTCACATTTGCAAGAAAATAACACACAAAATCATCTCATTGAGGTGTTATTGTTTCTAATACATATTTTGTTAATGATGTGTAAAACCCCATCTGGAATGAAAAAAAATAAATTATTTTGAATGCAAATTCCATATTATTTTATGTGACTTAAGGCGTTTTCTTTGCAACATTTAGTGCAATTGCTAATTATATAATAAGGTGATAAAATTATTTTGCAACATTAGGTGCAATTGCTAATTATATAATAAGATAATAAAATTCACTTATATCGGTAATTTTTCTACCAGTGGAAACTAAAGAGATAGTTAGACCATATTCAAACCTATATAATACCTTGAATTTATATGAGAAGAGGATTTCGTCTACATAGGTGTTATTATTAATAACCTTTTTTTCCTTTTTATGAGCAAGTTGTGAATTTTTTTTATTTTTTTGCTTCTTGGAGCTTGGGTGCATGCTTCTTGAAACAAATAACTTTCATGAGAATATTATCTAAGCTGGAAACTTTTTTCTTATTTCATTTTTCCTCTTTCATGAAAAATTCCTTTGTTAATGAATTGACCATAGAATTAATGGTGAATGATTTCCTTCCTTTATATCTTCATGAGTTCATTATTTATGATTAAATAATGATGATATGTCAAATATAGTTGCAAGTTCCGAGATGTCTTCTCTTACTATTTCTTTATGTATATCAAAATTTTACTATCGATCCTATTTCAAGGCAAACAAAAGTAAATACGATTATAGATATCACGTCAAACAAATTCTTAATAAAACGTATCTAGTCGTAAATGAAATGTCCTGATCATTTATGTCTTAAATTGTTCTCAAGTATTTATGAATGGATAGTTTTTCTTATCGTTTCTATGAATTATCTTTCGTTTCGTAATTTTCCATTATAATTTTATTTTATTTCAATATACCATAATGGTTTCAAATCCTCTAGGGCTCAATTACAATTTCTTTTTATATTATAGATTGAATTCGATGTTACTTGTATATAGATGATTCGAGAATTATTTATTTAGTAGCATGATAACTTTGTGCTTCAAATTACTAGGCATGGAATCAAACTGTACATAATATTGCATTGAAATTAAAGGATGTTATAATTTATGTTACCTAAATAGTTACTATTTTTATATTTTTAAAATTTTCAACGTTGCTGATTTGCAAACATATCACTAGATTTGGATCTTTATTTCTTATAAAAGTATTTTCGTTAGTTTTCCATTTATATCATTAGATTCATCAAATAATACTTATGATAGCATCCATGAGTTAGTGTTTGATCTTAGTAAAGGAAGTTGACATATATTGTAAAAATGAGTAATAATAAAATATAAAAGATAAAATATCATGGAAACATAATTTCTATAGTTATGAATGATTTCCTAGATAATTTAATGAAAATTTATATTTAGAGTTGCTAAAATCATAATCGTTTTAAGGATATTTTTATCCATTTTGTAAATAATGAAGGGTATGAAATAAAATGAACAAATAAATAATAAGGGAATTTGAATGATAAGAAAATGTTATTAGAAATTGGTGAGAGCAGCCATTCCATAGGAATAGCACACAATAATTAATTTCTATATCATAATCAAATGAATATATTACAATTTTTATAGTGCTGCTAAGATCCAACTAATTCCACTCTTGGAGGGAGAAGTTGAGAGAATCTCTCAACATTCTCCAACAAACTAAACCAATCCCTAATCTGTAGTATACATCATAAATGAGGCATTATCTCAAAGACCCCCCTTAATGCCTACATTACAGAAATGGAGAACACACTAATTTAATACAAACATTTGTCTGTTCTCGTCTTCATTAACATTTGTACCCACTCTGAGATCTCATAGACAATGCTCTTTTCTCCACCATTTTCGAGCTACCATTCAATCCATTTAAAATACATTTGTTTCTGACTAGCAATGCTAATTTGTAAGATCAAAGGTTCTTGACACCCCCGAAGAAGAGTCTTGACACTGAACTACCCTATGGAAATATTTCCATCTGTGAAATAACCCCGAAGAATAAATTTCATCAGTCTATAGGAAAATATTCTAGGTATAGAATATGAATATTCTAGGTAC
Source organism: Pinus albicaulis (assembly GCA_034641835.2). Taxonomy (NCBI): domain Eukaryota; kingdom Viridiplantae; phylum Streptophyta; class Pinopsida; order Pinales; family Pinaceae; genus Pinus; species Pinus albicaulis. Next base: position 65,498,436 of record CM076579.1, read on the forward strand.
AGAATATGATCAGCTATCAATCCTACAAAGTGACCTTTACACACAAGTGGATCTTGTACTGTAACCTATAGTTGATGCTCTTGAAGCCTGAAGCACAACAAGACCCATCAACGTATAACAAATTCACACAATCAAATTAGCCAATTGTTCTCTCAGCATCGAAGAACGTCGAGAATGACTAATTTAGATTATGCTACATTTTTCAATAATTGGTTCTTCTTTACAACTTACACAATATAAAAATAAAAAATTTGACATAAAAATCTAAAACTCTTATGGATGCAACCAAGAAAGCGACCAACCCATGGGAGAATGAACTCGCTGCAATCTAGATATGCAAACTGTGAATCAGCAAAATATGGCAGATAAGTTTGCATGGCAGCTACCATTCAAAAAACCTCTGGTTCTTGTATCAAGACTGCTACTAAGGTTCAAAAAGATAAATTGCAGCCTCAAATCCTTAAAATTTATATTCAAATTTAGAACATATTGAAAACAAAAAGATAAATGGAAACTTATATATCCTCTATTTTCTGTCTGTTTATTGACACACTTGGGGCAATTCAATTTAGACGTAACTTCCTTTAACCCAAAAATAAATCGAAGGTATTTATCAGCTCCCATGCACATAATCTCCCAGAGGAAGCGCCATCGAAACTTCCATAATCAACCACTGGCCTCAGCAACTTGCAAGTTGTTGGAAGAGTTGATTTTATTGCAGGGTTGATCGTAATTGCTAGTCCTTCAACTTAGGAATATGATGTCCAGCACATGGATCCGCCCGGATCTTTATCAAATTCTTCACAGTAAAGAACAGGGTTTCTCGAACCACAATCCATACACAAATTGAATTTCTCAATGCCCTTTTGTCTTTTCGCTTCTTTGAACAGAGTTGCATTATAAATTTTCAAAGAATCGATACTGGAAAATACCCATTTGTGGACCTTGATGGGGATCATAGTAGTCTTTCGGAACTTCGTTCCTCCCCTGCTACTTGTTTGTAACAGGATCCGTTCGTTGTTGGTGTACTAACCATTGACACACAGATAATAAAATAACAAACACAAAAAACTTCACACTGCTCTCACATCTTCCTGGGTACTCCCGTGAGGGATTAAGCCCAGCCAAGCTTTGATACCATATTAGAAATTGGTGAGAGCATCCATTCTATAGGAATAACACACAATAATTAATTTCTATATCATAATCAAATGAATATATTACAATTTTTATAGTGCTGCTAAGATCCAACTAATTCCACTATTGGAGGGAGAAGTTGAGAGAATCTCTCAACATTCTCCAACAAACCAAACCAATCCATAATCTGTAGTATGCATCATAAATGAGGCATTATCTCAAACAAATGTTTCAAATTTGGTCTGACCTAAAGATAGTGTTATTTATTAGTAAAAATTATTTATTGATAATAAACAAATAGAGAAGAAAATAATAGATATGAAAAGAGATATGGTAGTAAAAATTATTTATTGATAATAAACCAATAGAGAAAGAAATAATAGATGTGAAAATAGATAATTTCATATGATTAATTAAAAATCAATTATTTAATTAATTACTTGTAAATAATTATAAGTTAACTATTTATTCCTATCGCACATACATCTACATGAATTGTTTTCATCCAAAAAGCTGATCTATAATGTATCAAGGAAACCACATGTAACACATGTTAGTAATTGTGAATTGTCATTATGTAATGAAGGATCATCGAGTAAGGGGCCCTCATGATTCATCTCACTACCCGTTGGCATATCAAGGAAATTATAGGGATTGTTAGTGTAAAATTTATTGTTATCGAAATATCAGTGGATCACCATATAAGTGAATCGCGAAGAGATGTAAGATGTATGATATCTTTATATAAATATATTTCCAAAACATCAAAGAATGAAATATATTTTCATATTTTCCCACTCAAAAGAATTATTCAGTGTAATTAGTATTAGGAATGGATTTAAGCTTTTAAATTTAAAACAAAAAAAAAAAAAAAAGATTTGATAAATTACATATTAAAAGTTAAAATACTCTTACCATTCTTAAAAAAGGAAAACATTTGTTTATTATTGGTATTCAAACGAGTAAAAAATATTTGATTATATAGAAAATATAAATAAATAATTAAAAATGAGAGTTGAAATAAATTTTTATAGTTTTTCTATAATAAATCTTTTATATTGAAAAATATTTAATTAATAATAATATAAAATAGTACATAAAAGAAAAATAATTTATATAGAAAATATGTTTCTTATAAATATATAATATTTATTATTTACCATAGACAATGAATTTATATATGATATACTTTTGTTTATAAGACAAGTGATCCACCATTATATATTACATTGACAACATATACAGATGTAGACTTGGGGAGTTGTGTCTATGATAGGAAAAGTATAAAAGGTGGTGCATTTTACATAGGAGAGAGTCTATGGTTGCATGATGTATAAAAGGTGGTGCATTTTACATAGGAGAGAGTCTATGGTTGCATGATGTAGACTTGGGGAGTTGTGTCTATGATAGGAAAAGTATAAGAGCTGGTTCATTTTACATAGGAGAGAGTCTATGGTTGCATGGTTCCGAAAGAAACAATAATTAGATTCCTTATCAACAAAATGGTGGAATTCACAGCACTTGTGGTTTGTTGCAGACAAGACATGTGTTCTGGATAAAACAAACTCTACAAAAGATGATGGTAAGTTTGAAATAAATTATATCTATTAACTATGATAAAACAAGTGCAATAAATATTTCGAAAATTCTCGTGCTTCACTATAATGTACCACTTCCTCATAGAAGAAGTGGATGGGAAAACTTTGAAATAGGAAATTTACATATTAAAAAATAATAAATAACAAACATATTTTAAAATCCACTTGCTATATAACCTTTTCAATATATAAAGGGAATATTTGGAATAGGCCATGGACACTTTATTTCAATAGAAGGACCTTAAATAATAAAAAAATTATGAAAATGAATGCACTATCCACTGGAAACTATAGAAATAGAAAAGAGTAAAAAAAAAACAAGAATATTATGAGTATGTTACTATTTTGAAGGAGTCCAAAAAAACAAAAGGGACCATCCTCAAATTCCAATATCAAGTCATCTTCCCCATGAATAAGTTTGATTTCAATAGAACGACCTTAAATAATAAAAAGATTATGAAAATGAATGCACTATCCAGTGGAAATAAAAAAAAAATAAGAAGATTACGAGTATGTCACTATTTTGAAGGAGTCCAAAAAAGAAACAAAAGGAACCATCCTCAAATTCCAATATTAAGTCATCTTCCCCATAAATAAGTAACATGAATCACGTTATAATGATCAAGAATTTTATGCAAAATGTGCATGTGTATATATCCTGTATATAAGAGTAAAGAAAAACATTCACAAATATACATAATACGATTAAAATTTATATTATTTAGCCATAACTTATTGAAAATCATCCTAGATCATTGTATATTTTTTTTGTCTTTAGAATTTTTTGAAAACTCTCTAACCTCAAATAAATCTGAAAATGATCTAGATATATATATATATCATATGCATAAATGTATATTATAATAAAACGCGTTCATTTTGTCTATGAAGTAAGAAAAAACATAAGACCTCTCCAATTATATGAAAGAAAAAGCTTTGGTATCAAGTTAGGGGGAGAAAATCTTATACAAATTTATGTTTTGTTTATAGTATTCCTCATCATAGAGCATCATGAGATGGATATATGAACTATTTGCAGTAGAAAATTAAAAAGTACAACGTTCGCATAAATGATCATTGAATGCATATATTTTCTATGACTGCAATACAAGCTATTAAAAGCTATTGAAAAGGACTATGAAATTGGTTCTACAATTAAAAGGGAAACAAGTGATTCAGCTAAGTTGCTATAGTTCATTGCATCGCTAGAATTTATTTAAATCCTTCAGCCTCTGATTAAGAGCACACAGGTTTGAATGTTACATTTTTTTACTTAATATCATATATACAAATGGTGAATTCTCGAAGAGAAGAAAATTTTCTGTCAACTGCTTAGCAACATAGTGGAGCATGGATAAAGAAATCTTGAACGAATCTTTAATGCAGATTTCATTTGCAGAGAAGGGAATAGCATCATATTGCAAATACCATTCTCCATATCTCGGCAAAAAGACTATCTTCTACAAAAATATGTTAAGTAGATCATTTTTTTAAAAGAGGGAAAATAAAAAGCTAAATTCAAATGACAATTACTAAACAGTGTGTAACTCAAAGAAAACAGTAAAGTAAAATTCAAAGAAATATTACTATTGAAAGGGAATTTCAATAGAAAAGAATAATACAAGCATTAGAAAATGAAAAAGATGAGATCTCAAATTTTATCAGCCGATGTCACTTAAAAATGCATCACCAGCATTAATATGTCGAATAATTGCTTGAAGAAAATGGTTGTCCAAAGACGATTGAGTGCACAAAATAATACCTAGATGTAATACTAAGAAATTAGTAAGAGGAAAACTAAAAAAACGCAATTACTATGTGGTTTGGGATATTATTGTATAATTTAGGATATTATTATGACTATTCAAAACTGAGAGGAGTAGAAATGACAGAATACAGGGAGACAGACAAGACAGGCAGTGAATAATCTACATATAGATCACCCATAAAAAACATAACTACTATGTGGTTTGGGATGCTATTATGACTATTCAAAACTGACAGAGGTGGAAATGACAGAATACAGGGAGACAGAGAAGACAGACAGTGAATAATCTACATAAAGATCAATAGGACATCACCGATTACAATGTTAATTGGACAACAACACTATTTGTTGAAGAAATTTGCAGCAAGTTAATAATCAATGCATAGCAGCATCAATAGTATAGTATGTGTTATTGATCCGAGCACTATTATAATGCGTTGGCACATTGCGGGTTATACAATATATTCCAGGTACCAATGTATCGGTATAGTGTTACACTTATCGTTAATATACTTTGCGACGTTCCTTGCTAGAAATGTTGTCCATTATATGAGCGTCGAAATAAAATAACGTTGCTTATTAATTGAGTGTTGAGATAAAGTAACACATACATATTATTTGAGCCTTGAACACTGGAAAGTTGTCAGTTATTTGGACGTTTCATCAACATTACAATGTTATGAAAGGACAACGAATATACAACTTTCATCAACGCACATGGAGTGATATTTTAACAGTGATAGTTTAATGTGGATGGAGAATTTGTTACAACGTTGTCAATAAAAATTATATTGCAGCACTTTCTTTTAATTACAATGTTCTTTTCACATATATTTACGATGATCTCCTCACATATTTATTAGAGTGTTCTTCTTTTTTTGACATTTTTTTATGATAGCTCTGCAAATGTTTTATAGCGTTTTCTTTGATGCTGCAACTTCGTCCCTGTGATTGGTCTATAAGCAATGCAAGAAATTTTAATTTGACTTTTATAACTGGAGAAAGGTATATGCAAATGGAACAATTTTAGGGTTTTATGCCCTCACTTGCAGCAACTCTTTAGCATATTGTACACGAAATGCCTTGGCTGCATTAAAAAACACATGGAAGGAATCTGCAGAAGTAAATGTTCGATGAGCCAGATATTATACCAACGTAGCTATGTATGAACACCTTTGTAAGAACATTATATATTTTAGAGAAATATATTGAACAACATTAATATATATTGAATTTCCTTATATATATTGTTTCTTTTATATATAATGGACAACTTTTATGGGAAAGCGTTTCTGGTGATGACATTTTAATATTCAATGCTATGAACATACCATTGAAGCATGGTATATAGAATGTGACCTCATTATTATATTGCAGCCTGTTCAATAATATTGTAGCATATACAACAGCCTCCTTGTTATTGATATTGTTGGATCATATAGAGCGACGTCATTATTATTGATATCGTTGGAGCATATACAGCGCCTGCCTTATTATTGATATCGTTGGAGCATATGTTGATTTGGATACGTTCTTGAATTAATATATGTTTTCGGTTTAAAGGCATATTATATTACATTTTAATGTAGCAGCTTTCGAAATTGTATACACAGTAGTGCATGCCATTTTTATATGCCACAACATATTATAAGCATTGAATATGTCATAGGGTTGAAGATACTTTAGTTTCACTTAAATTATTATTGAAATATTCTCTATATGTGGGCATTCACCACATGAATAATTTCCCAAAGAATTTGCTTCTAGATTAGTATGAGAAGTAACATGAATAATGCTCGAAAGCAAAGGTTGTTATGTTTTAATATGACATCATCATAAATATGTATTTCTTGCAGTGTTCACTGATTTTCTGTAACTTTACATTACATAGAATTGGACAAGCCTTGATTCTTCTTGGAGAGCATGTTAATGCATTGGGGTAATACCAATAGGATAACAATTTTAATTCCCAACAATTTTAATAAAGAATGTATTGTTTATAAATGTAGAGCTTCTATGAACATGACTGTGTGATTATTGGTTCTTTTATGAATTAGGTTTTGGTTCCTAACATGTGTTCATGCATATTCATTAATAGTTGACATGCTTTTATGAATTAGTTGATTATATGTCAATAGTTCATATTGAAGCTTTTCAAGAACCTGCAAGATAAAATAAACTATTAGGGATTATTAATAATACCTCTTGTCATTGGTGTCAAAGAGGAGGTAAGTAGAGGTATGAGGTAGATAGAAGCAAAACAATAGGTATTTTCCCATAATAAACACAAAAAGGAATTATTATTTTTCCATCAATTCCAAAGGGGGGTAAAGTTGTAATGTTGGTGTTGATGAAAAATTATCAAGTTAAGATCATTGATCTAATTGACCTACGTTAATTGCATTAAGAATAATTTGATGGAAATTTTCTGGACAAATTCCTTAACAACACACAGAGGAAATAAAACTATTCCTCTTTTACAACACAGAGATTTTAACTCAAAAAATATATAGACAGAGATGCGTAAAAAAAAACTGTTTCATTAATATGAAAAACTATTACAAAATAAAAATTCTGTCTTCAGAATACAATTCTGGATTCACAATTTATTTGGTTGCTACACATGAAACTCTACAATATTACTCTCTGTCTCTCTGTTCTCAGCCTTCGGGCAAAATCAATTATCTATTTCACACACAATGCATAGTGAAATTTCACCTATGTAAATTCACTAACCAACATTAGGAATTTATTACAAACCTAATACCATTGAATTTCATTGATTGACATACCAACAAAAAACATTGCTTGAAGATCGCATTGATGGCCTCAATGTTGCGGATGGCTTAGACCTTTGGTGCATGCGATATGCGATGTGCAATATCGCATTGCAAGTGAGATGGCGGGACTTGATGTTGCGGAGAAGGAGCGATGAGCGATGTGTGATGTGGGCCATATCGCATCGCAGTGGAGCGCCGAGCCTGTGGTATAGCAGATGTGCGATGTTGCAACGTCGGCATATCTCATTGCAGTTGAAACAGTGAACCTTGCGGTGGTGCGATCAATGATATGCAATGTTGCGAAGTTGCGATAAAGTGATCGGCATTTGATTTATCCATGTTGCGTTGTGCTGGCAGATGGGACCAGCTATGCTGTGTGGGGAGTTGGAATTAAATTCCAACACTCCCCCTTAATTACAACTGTTGGGTTTTCCTACATACCCAAGCATTTTCTGAAGTAATAAAAACTTTTCTGTGCTAAAGGTTTTGTTAAAATGTATGCAAATTGTTCTTCGGTTCTGCAATGTTTCAAAATTATTTCTCCATTATTCAATAGCTCCCTGATGTAGTGAAACTTGGTATCAATGTGTTTGGTTCTTCTATGAAACACAAAATTCTTTGACAATGCTATAGTTGAGCTATTGTCATAGTAAATGGTTGTGCCTTTTTCCTGTTCATGACACAAATCTCCGAGTATTCTTCTTAGCCATACTGCTTGGCATGCTGCTGCTGTTGCTGCCACATATTATGCCTCTATTGTTTATAAAGAAACTACTGGTTGCTTCTTGGAAGCCCATGAAATGGCTCCCGATCCTAAATGAAACACATATCCAGATGTGCTCTTCCTATCATCTATACTTCCAGCCCAATCACTATCAGTATAACCAATTAATTCAAAATTTTCAGATGAGGAGTAGAAAATACCATACCCCTTCGTTCCATTTACATACCTTAGAATCCTCTTGGCCTCCTGCCAATGAGTTTCTTTCGGCCTTTCCATAAATCTGGAGATTTAGCTTACAACATGCATAATATCCAGCCTAGTTGCAGTCAAATACATGAGGCTGCCAACTATGATTTTATACAATTTTGGATCAAAATCCTTGCTGCTGTCTTCTTTGCTAAATTTCAACCCCATGGCAGTTGGAGTTAGAGCTTCTTTTTTGTTCTGCATGTTGAATCTTTTCAACACTTCTTCAATATATTTTACTTGGGAAATGAAAATACCATTTTCATTTTGCTCTACTTCAATTCTAAGAAAATATCTTTAAAAACCCAAATCATTCATTTCAAATTCACTCTTCATGACTGTTTTAAAATCAGTAATGAGAGAATCTTCATTGCTAGTAAAGATTAAATCATCTACATATAAAACAATAATAAAAATCTTACCATCATTTTCCTTTATGTAGAGTTTGGGTTTTCCATCACATTTTTGAAATCCTTTTTCAATCAGGTAAGCATCTATTCTGTTGTACCATGCTCCTGGTGCTTGCTTCAGCCCATAGAGAGCTTTCTTCAACTTGCATACTTTGTGCTCTCAGCCTTCAATTTCATAGCCTGGAGGTTGTTCAACATATACCTCCTCTTTCAAAACTCGATTCAGGAATGCATATTTCACATCCATTTGGTAAACCTTCCATTTTTGTTGCATTTCTATGGACAACATTGATCTCGCTATTTCCATTCTTGCAACTGGTGTGAAATTTTCCTCATAATCTATTCCTTGTTGCTGCTTGTAGCCTTTGACAACAAGTCTGGCCTTGTGCCTTTCAATCATGCCTTCAACATTGCTTTTGGTCTTATAGACCCATTTAGCTCCAATGACTTCTTTACCTTTAGGGAGGTCCACTAAGTCCCATGTATTACTCTTTTCTATTGCACCAATCTCTTAATTCATTGCTTCAATCCATTTTTCTTCTTTTACAACTTCCTCAAAATGAATTGGGTCTTCAACATGACAATATAAAGCAAATAAAGAGTTCAGACCAGCATTATCATTTACCTCTGCTTGTTCATAAATCTCACTTATATTTCTAAATCTCGTTCTTCTTGGTGTACTTGGAGTTCCAGTTGAACTCAAGGGACTTTTTTTTCCCTGTGGTGTGCTTGAAGAAGCACTTCCTTATTTTCTCAAGGCTGTTCTATTTCTAGCTTGTGGTGTGGTTTTTTGTGCTTGCGGTGCTGGAGGAGGAGCCACCAAGGAAGGATTATTTGCTGCAATCCCTTCCTCTTCTTCTTCATGAGACACACTTGTCTTCACGTTCATTGTTTACTCTAAACTTCCATCTCAAGCTTCTTCTTCTATAAACTTCACATCTCTACTTATTACTGCTTTCTTGGTAGATGGATTATAGAGTTTATAGGCCTTGGACTCATCACTGTATCCAAAAAAGACACATTTCCCCCCATTACTGTCAAGCTTCTTTCTCAGTTGATCTGGGACATGTGCATATTCCACACAGCTAAATACTTTCATATGGGTGACGAACTGTTTTCTGCCACTCCACGCTTCTTTAGGAATTATGTTCTTGACAACTTTAGTTGGGAATCTATTCAAGATGTACACTGTACAATTAACATATTAATCCCAATATTCATTTAACAGATTTTTTACCTTCAACATACTTCTGACCATGTCCATGATGGTCCTATTTTTCCTTTCTGCAACACCGTTTTGCTGAGGTGTGTACCTCATGGTAAATTTCTTATGTATGCCGTTATCTACGCAAAAATGTAGAAACTCTTTGGAGATGTATTCTCCACCTTTGTCAGTTCTTATCACTTTGATGTAGTGCCCACTCTACATCTCAGCAAGAGTTTTGAAGTGGTGAAACTTGTCAAACATTTTACTCTTCTAATTCAAGAAATACACCCATGTCTTTCTACTGTAATCATCTATGAATGTCAAAACATATTTTTTGCCAGCTAAACATGGCGTTTACATTGGTCAACACAAATCAGAGTGGACAATCTCTAAGGGTGATTTTTCCCTTATACTCTTCCCTGCTGGAAAGCTTTCTCTGTGTTGTTTTCCCAAGATGCAGCCTTCACGAAGGCTGTCTAGTTTCTCAATCAATGCTAATCCCTTTACCATTTTGTTGTATAAATAGCTCCAAAAATAGAACAAAAGAGATATAAATGCCTTATAAATAAGCCACTTCGAGGGGGCAACCTCCAATACATTACATAAATGAACAATTCTTGGATGATGCAATTTACAAAACCTCCTTTCTATATATAGGAGTCCATGGGGCCATAATGTAATCCTAGTGGGCCACAATGTAGTCCTAGCCGACCTAAAAATAATAATTTAAGGGCACAATAATAACAAAATGGGGGTTACAAGGGTACAATAATAACAATAAGGGGGTTACACTAACAACAATAAGGGACTATACTAGTAATATAGGGACCTAACATGCCCCTCTCCTTCAAAAAGTGTTGTCCTCAACGCTTGAGTAGCTCTGGGTGCTTCTGTATAAAATTATCATCCTCCCATGTAGAATCTTCAGTGGGTAAGTTCTTCCACTTGATGAGATACTCTGAAATTGATCGATTCCGTAGTTGTCGAGTTCTTGTTTCCGTGACTGCTTCCGGTTCCAATATGATTTTCCTTCCTCATCAAGTTCTGGAAATATTGTTTGAACTGGAATATTTTCACCTATAACCTTCTTTAAGCATGAAACATGGAAAAATGGATGCACTCGCGAAGAAGCAGGAAGCTCCAATTTGTATGCCATAGTACCAATATTTTGCAACACATTGTAAGGACCATAGTACTTTGGTGATAATTTATTATCCTTCTTAGCTTGCTTGAGGGACATTTGTTTGTATAGTTGTAGCCGTAAAAATACCCAATTTCCTACATCAAAACTTCTCTCACTGCAATGTTGATCTGCATGTTGTTTCATTCGATTTTGTGCCAAATTTAGGTTATCCTTTAAGAGTTGGAGAACTTCTTGATAATGCTTGATGTGATCTTCCACTTCTTGAACCTTCGAATTTTCTCTTAAAGAGGATGTGATGGATGGTGGATGATATCCATAAAGTGCCATAAATGGGGTCATTTTTGTTGCAGTATGGAAGGAAGTGTTATACCACCATTCAGCAAGAGATAACCACTTGACCCATTGTGTTTGTTTATCAGATACACAAAAACGAAGATATCCTTCCAAACATTTATTTACCATCTCAGTTTGACCATTAGATTGAGGATGATAAGATGAGCTATGAGCTAATTGAGTACCCAAACAAGAAAATAACTCCATCCAAAAATTTCCAATAAAAATGGGATCTCTGTCGCTCACAATAACCCTTGGGCTTCCATGTAGCTTTTGAATTCTGTCCATAAATGTAGTAGCAATTGTACTTGCTTTAAATGGATGAGATAATGCACAAAAGTGTGCATACTTGGTAATTGTATCAACTACCACCATGATGACACTCTTTCCTTTAGACTTAGGTAAACCTATGATAAAATCCATTGAAATATCCTCCCAACATTGAACTGGAATGGATAAAGGTTGTAGAAGTCCCAGGGTCTTAATTGTCTCAACTTTATTCTGCTAGCAAACCAAACATTCTGCCACAAACTTTTGAATATCAAATTTAAGGCCATCCCAAAAAAATTCTTTCTTCACACTGTGGTAAGTTTTTAAAAATCCTGAGTGTCCTCCTAAAGGAGAAGTGTGCAATTCCAGAAGAATATTTTGTTTTAGTTGGGAATTCTTATAAAGATATAAGTGATATTTGTACCATAAGGTATAATTTTTCCAACTAAATGTATCAGATGTACTAGGATCTTGCTACAACTTTTGAATGAGTGTCCATACATCTTTGTCCTTCTTCCATTCATCTCTTGCTTTGGTTATCCAATCTGGTTGGATAATAGAAATGGCAGAAAGCAATGCTTCCACCACTTCATTCTTTCTTGAGAGTGCATCTGCAACAACATTAAGCTTTCCTTTTTTGAAGAGTATTTCAAAGTCATAACCCAACATCTTTGTGACCCATTTTTGCTGCTCTTTTGAAGATAGTCTTTGTTCCAAAAAGTGTTTAAGACTACCATGATCATTTTTTACCATGAAGTGTCTTCCCATTAAGTAAGTTCGTCATTTCTTTAGTGCATGCAGTATTGCTAACATTTCCTTCTCATAAATATGTTTCTGTAAATACTTTCCCTTGATTGGATGACTTTCAAAAGAAATGGGTCTCCCTTCCTGCTTTAAAACAACACCAATTCAATTTCGTAAGGCATCACATTCCACAATAAAGGTTTTTGTGAAGTCTGGCGTAGCTAAGACAGGTGCTAGGCACATTGCCTCTTTAAGATGTTCAAAGGCCTTAGTTGCTTTAGGAGTCCATGAAAATGCATCTTTCTTTAATAATGTTGTTAGAGGTGCTGCTATTCTCCCATAATTCTTAACAAACTTGCGATAATACCCTCTTAACCCGAGAAATCCTCGCAACTGCTTTATGGTTGTGGGGACTTTCCATTCCTTAATGGATTTAATTTTGTTAGGGTCTACCTTAACACCCTCATGAGATACAATATGACCCAGATATTCCACCTCTTGTACTCCAAGGAAACATTTGGATGTTTTTGCATATAATTGTTTCTCCTGCAATAGTTTGAGCACCCTGTAAACATGTTGAACATGATCCTTCCAAGACCTACTATATATTAGTATATCATCAAAAATACTAGCACAAATTTTCTAAGGAAGGGTTTGAAAATGGAATTCATCAACCCTTGAAATGTAGAAGGTGCATTGGTAAGGCCAAAAGGCATGACCAAAAATTCATAATGAGCCTCATGAGTTCGAAATGCTGTTTTTGGAATATCTTCAGTCTTCATTCTAATTTGATGATATCCTGAACGAAGATCCAACTTGGTAAAATAAATTGCTCCATGTAATTCATCCAATAATTCATCAATCACAGGAATGGGAAATTTATCTTTAATGGTGAGCTTATCGAGCTCCCTATAATCCGGACACATTCGCCATGATCCATCCTTCTTGTGTACCAATACTACAGGAGCAGAGAAAGAACTTTGACTAGGTTGAATTATACCCGCCTCTAACATTTCTGCAATCATACGTTCAATTTCGCTCTTTTGGACGTAAGGATATCTATAAGGCCTGATGTTTGGATGTAATATTCCCAATTAGTGACAACTAATTGGAATATTATATTTTGTTTAGTTTGTCGTCTATAGTTTGTAAATAAATAAAAAGTGAGTGAAGAGGGTCTAACTCACTTAAGTGAAATAAGACATCCACCTAGTAGCACAACATTGTGACTTAAGTGGGAGTCAAGGGGGGCCTAACACCACGTAGAGGAGGGGGCCTATGTACACTCTAGAAGCTTCTACAAGATTATACGCAGATAAGGATGAGGATGTGGAGGAGAGAGAGAGGGTACATTGGTTTTTGGAGGGAAACCAACGTTATAAGAGATGGAGAAGCCTCCTCATTTCATTCATTCTTGAGTTGATGATTTTTGAGTGAGAAGTTTGTCTTCTTGAGCATGCTGGTTGTTTAGCCTGTCTGCAACACTGTTTAGTGCATTGAGAATCTCCGGTCAGAGATATCGCCCTTAGCCCCGGGGCAATTCGAGTGCCTGCTTGGGAAATGTTGGTTTTTCATTATTTTGTGTGTCGTTTTATTGTTTTGGGTTTGTTGCAAAGCTGGAGCTTAGAGAGACAGCGCAGTCACTGGGAGAGAGGATGCAGTCCATTGTGGAGGATCTTTGTATTGGGGTTTCTGCAGGTGATTTCGCTGGGGTTTCAAGCAGGGGGTCAACCTTTGCCCCTAGAAAATTTTTGGTGGAGTTTGTGGCAGTATTTCAGCTGTTCCCATCTAGCCACTGTGCAGAGCCTTGGAGACCAGCATAATTCAGTGGGGAGACAGTTTCTGGTAATTTCCAGGGTTGGCCATTCATGGAATGGTTTTTGGATTTTGTCCGGGTTGCCGAGGAGAGGAGGTTTGCCAATTTTTAGCTCATTCCAGCAAGGGGATTAGCCCCTAATCTTCAGTCCATTCCAGCAGTAGTAGCTACATGACAGTTTTCCAGCAGCTGGGACGCAGTTCATAAAGTAGCCATTTCCTATATTTTCTGAGAGTGTTCCTTCACTTGCTTCGAGAAAGATCGCTTATTTTACTTCATTACATTTCTCAGATTAATAAAATGGCTCAGCATTTCCTCTCTACGTTTTCTGGTTGAGTTGCCGTAGTTGTCATTGTTGCCATAGTTGTCGTATTCTCTTTCTATTATATGTCTATTGTTATTTTTAGCATTATAGTTCTATACCACTTGGTGCGTTTATATTTCACTCTTAGACAGAGTCTGGAAAGGGCCAGGTATCCTCTGAATCTCATCCTCTTTCAGAGGTGGAATATCCAGTAAATGCCCTCCGAGTCCATCTCTGGCTGGAGTTTGCCGTGTTCTAAAGATATCCCCGAACAGGATATTACAGTGGTATCAGAGCATAGTTCTGGCTCAGCCTGTGGTCTATGACATTGGGAAAGAGATGACACAGAGGCCAAACATTTTGGAGAGCAACGATTGACAGTAGCAGCCGCAGTGCCAAAAAACGAAATTGGAAGAGGGCCAAACTACAAAGGGTCAGATTTTGAAGGTTGGAATTAGAAGAAACTGTTTCTGGGTTTTTCTGGGTTTTGGGCAAGGATCACCTTCCCAAATAATTAGAATTTTCTGACCAATTTTCAGTGGGTAAATCAGAGGCCAAAGTTAGGCAGAAGTGTATTCTTGGAGCAGCAGTGCAGTTTCTGGAGGAGCCTAGAGAAACAGAACATGAGGAACCTGTGATAGACATAGAATAGGAGGAACCTATAGACACAGAGTAGCAGGAGTCGATGGCAGGTGATGATGATGCGAAGAGATTTGGGGAGATGCTCCTCAAATCAGTATAGGATCTGTCGAGATAGATAGAGGTGATGGGGCAAAGATTCACCAATATGGAGGCTAGACAGCATGAAACCCCAAGGGGTTTCGAGATTGGCGAGGGATCAGGCACATCCCACCATTTTCCAGAGCATGATGCCACTCAGTATATGGCATCACATACACCCACACGTTCCACTATGCCCACTTTTCTGGGTGCAGACATAGGGGTAGGAGCATAGCAGGAGCCAGAGCTTGGCCACATGGGTGATTATTTCATCGAGTATCAGGCATATGGGCAGGAGTTCAGGGATGCCCTTCCATTCAGAGATTTTTTTCAACTCCAGCAGGATAGAAGACCCAGCAACTTTCAGAAAGGGACCAAGCACTCACATTACGGGGGCCTGTAGCACACAGTGGGAAGATTCCATTTACCGACATTTGACAGGTCATCCAAGCATTCGGAAAAAGCTTGGGTGGAGAAGTTGGATACCTCTTTCTAGCTTGACCAAGTATCGGAGGGGGAAACCATCGAAATGGTTACCTCGCACTTGGAGGATGAGGGCACACAGGATTGCAGGGAGTCTGAGGATACACCTAGTGTGACACAGGACTCACCCTCATTGGAGACCTCCTTGACCATGTCGATTGATATCATAGTGGAGAAGGTAGAGCCTACCTCAGTAGAGCCATCCATTGAGGTGATGACCAGAGTCGTGTTCGATTCTTTGGGTGGTAGTAGCACACGATAGATGGGTGAGGTGTTAGGAGATATACCCACCTTCGATGAGGCACTAGGAGGTACAGAGGTATTGGATAATGGTCGCAGACAGCGGTATCATCAGCTTCGGACAGAACTTCTAGTTTTGAAAGGGAAGGCCACGTCAGTACGGGAGGCCATTTTGTTATAGGACAAGGAGCTGGAGGGCATGAGAGTGGCTTATGCCGAGTCGACGACCAAGTTGGCCTGCATTGGGGAATGACTAGATTCCCTGATGATACAACTAGAGGGCACATTGGAGTGTCAAATCATTCCCCTTCAGGCATGCATGGACAGGACCAACAATGTTTTTGGGACACCTCTTCCCATTGGAGAAAGACAGATGGAGTCACCTAGTCAGATATCATACGTTGACTTGGTTAGCAGGATGAGACAATTGGTGTTGCACAGGGTGCAACATCCACATGTTGAGGTTGGATGACGAGAGATTTTGAGTTCGTACCCGGTGGAGTGGGTTATGGAGATTGTGGTGGACCCGAGTGTAGTTCAGCAGGAGTTCCTAGGTGCTGGGAATACAGGAACCGCAGATTGGCATTAGGGTGTAGGTGGGATGACCTATCATTTCCCAGGCAGGTCGGTTGACTATGTCTTGGAGGCTACAGTTGGCCTAGCAGTAGGTCATGGACATTCGCTAGGGGATTTTGAGTCAGCCCCAGTGGCCAACCATTTTATGGGCAGACTCCCTAGGTTGTCTTGGTATGACAGTCATACACGGGATCACGGGATGGTCAACATACCTTGGCAGGAGCTTGTTGGAGGAGGTGGCATTGGCAGGCGACCAGTTGGCACCTTGTATGGGGCCAAGGATTCTTCACCTTTGTGTGGGGTACAAAAGACGTAGCAGAGTCGAGCAGTGGTGGTAACACTACTGACACATAGGGAGATTCACTTCTCGGACCCCTCGAGGAGGGTTTCGAGTGATGATCCATTCGTCGGCAGGTATAGTGATGCGACGGTGGAGACGATGATACTGATTGGGGGTAGTCCGACATGTAGAGGCACAACTCTAGGTCATCACATCCAAGGATGTGTGGGAGCCTCTAGCATTGAGCAATGGACTACCGGTGGACATGGAGTTGCATGGTGGTGTACCGTAGTGTGTGGGACTGCATTGTGGAGTAGGAGTGTCCCACATCACATTGAGAGCACGCGGGGAGTGACAGATGCCTGGACACAGTCAGGGCACGAGATGGTACAGGGTGGTACAATAGTAGAATGGGGTACCCAGCAGTGTACAGGGGTATGCCCTAGTGTGCAGTGGCATGTCAAGGAGTACATGGATGATCAGTGGTATGTGAGGGCGTATGGTGCTGGACAGTAGGGTCTTAGAGCATTGCCGCTAGGGAGACTCACATACAGGGACACCGGGCTTACCTTTGGGGGCATTTCACCCAGGATTGATGGGGAGACATATGAGAGATACTTGACGGTATCTGTGGGGAGTCACGCACCTAACCTCCTACTACATCACTCATGGGCACAGTCGATTTTTTCAATGTCCCTTGGCACCTTGGGCATGAGCAAGGGGGTATGCAAGGCTCACCCAAGATATTTGGATGACACTCAGCACACTAGGGGAGAGACTTCTCAGCTGTGGCACTGGGTCGGGGCGCTAATTGACAGCCACAGGTTAGGGGATGGGATGATCCTCTGCAGGGGTGGCACATCAGTCATTGGTGAGCCTACGCTTGGGGAGCGGGTCATGAGGGAGACATGCATCACTTTTCCCTCAGGGCATGTCGAGATCATGCATTAGCAGATGATACTGGGTACAACAGAGGTAGCATCCTAGTATGTGTTTGGGATCCAGACATTGTATCGACACTTTATCAAGAGGGTGGATGGCATATTCAATGCAGATGAGGTGGTGGAGGTAGAACATGAGGGCATTCCTTCTGTATGCCAGGGTGAGGACTCCTTTTGATATGAGTCCATAAGATCAGTTGAGGATGCTTTCGGGGAGCGAGAGAAGTCATATAGAGACGGTGACTGTAGACTGGACCTGCATTCCAGTGTCCAGCGTGAGCAGTCACGGGACTCTGCGGGAGATACTCTGGGTGAAGAGTCACTTGTGATGATTCAGCTAGAGTAGAAGGTGATGGAACCTGAGTCGATAGAGGAGGACACTATTCACATCAGGCACGATATTCCTTCGGGGGAGAGCTAGATGGGCGTCCACATTGAGCCGATGAGGGATATGCGGCTAACATTGGGGTCAGCAATTGAGGTGGGACAGTCAGATGCACTAACATCGAGTATGGTGACAGCAGTTGCAGATCCATATCCTCTGGAGGTGTTGGAGGTTGATGGGATTGTTCTGCAGGGGGCCAGTAGACAGTGGGAGCATGACATTCCTGATCAGGAGTGGGAGGAGCTATTGGATATGGTTGAGCATCCATCTATGGGTCGACACAGGGATGAGGCACAGATAGACGTACACGCAGTCAGCAGAGTTGCAGTGTTTTTAGTCCATAGCAATCTCCAGGAGTACATCGATGGAGCTTGTAGCATATCTTGCCCACTTTGGCCCATTATAGAGAGAGGGGCTTCCTTCTACATGCACTTTCATTGGCAGATAGGGTAGAGTAGTGGGAGTTGATTACGGGCTGTCAAAAACACTCCAGGCATGTTCCATATGCAGCTGTTGTTGCTACATCGAATTCTTCTACCAGGATGGACTGGCAGGAGATCATGAGTTGTTACCCTCTTGATGGTATGGTATTATTCATAGGGAGCACAGCGGAGCAGGGGCCCTTGGACATAGCAGATGTTATAGATTCCAACTGGCAAGGGGCCATAGGTCGTCATTTCTTCAGCACTCCATCCTGATTTCAGCAGAGCAAGATCAGCGTGGGATTGAGTCAGGACTTGGATTGGAGAGAGGTGATGAGTTGTTACACAGTTGATGGGACAACTTACACAGTCATAGATACAACATAGCAGGGGTCATGGTCTTCGCCTCTTAGAGCATCAGTCATAGCCAGAGGCAGTGCGTAGTCTGAGTCATGGGACTTGGGCTATTATTGGCCATGGTGGCGATGGGATCCGGGAGGATTGTTGGTTGGCTGGTACCGTGAGAGATCAGTTTGGGATCCTAGCATTGAGAGATCCCTTCATATCAGGGTGATGTAGAGGATAGGGAAGATTCAATGGAACATCTAGGACCCAGGCACATTTTGTAGTGTTGGTGGGGAGCACCAACTAGAGAGGAGGCTTGTTCAGGCATTGCTTGAGGACAAGCAATTTTTTCTAGATGAGGATGCAACTTGGAAGAGCGAGAATATTTTGCAGCATCCATCACCTTAGTTGCTTGAGGGAAAGAAAAATTTTTCCGGGGGGGATGGTAATATTCGTAATTAGCGAGAGATAATTGGAATATTCTATTTTTTTAGTTTGTCGTCTATAGTTTGGAAATAAATAAAAAGTGAGTGAAGAGGGTCTAACTCACTTAAGTGAAATAAGACATCCACCTAGTAGCACAACGTTGTGACTTAAGTGGGAGTCAAGTGGGGCCTGACACCACGTATAGGAGGGGGCCTATGTACACTCTAGAAGCTTCTACAAGCTTCTACGCAGATAAGGATGAGTATGTGGAGGAGAGAGAGAGGCTACGTTGGGTTTTTGAGGGAAACCAATGTTATAAAATATGGAGGAGCCTCCTCATTTCATTCATTCTTGAGTTGATGATTTTTGAGTGAGACGTTTGTCTTGTTGAGCACGCTAGCTGTTTAGCCTGTATACAACACTGTTTAGTGCATTGAGTGTCTCCGATCAGAGATCTCGCCCTTAGCCCAGGGGGACTTCGAGTGCCTGCTCGGGTAAGGTTGATTTTTTAGTATTTTGTGAATCGTTTTATTGTTTGGGGTTTGTTGCAAAGCTAGAGCTTAGAGAGACTACGTAGTCACTGGAAGAGAGGACGCAGTCCATTATCAAGGAGCTTCGGATTGGGGTTTCTGCAGGTGATTTCACCGGGATTTTGAGCAGGGGGTCAGCCTTTGCCCCTAGGAGAATTTTGGAAGAGTTTGTGGCAGTATTTCATCTGTTTCCATCTAGCCATTGTGCAGAGCCTTGGAGGCCAGCGTAATTCACTGGGGAGGTAGTTTCTGGTGATTTTCTGGGTTGGCTATTCTTGGAATGGTTTTTGGATTTTGTCCGGGTTTCCAAGGAGAGGCGGTTTGCCGATTTTCAGCTCATTCCGACAAGGGGATCAGCCCCTAATCTTCAGTCCATTCCAACAATAGCAGCTACGCGGCAATTTTCCAGCAGTTGGGACGCAGTTCATAGAGCAGCCATTTCCTGTATTTTCTGAGAGTGTTCCTTCACTTTATTTGAGTAAGATCGCCTATTTTACTTCATTACATTTCTAAGATTAATAAAATGGCTCAGCATTTTCTCTCCATGTTTTCTGGTTGAGTTGTCGTAGTTGCCATTATTGCCGTAGTTGACGTATTCTCTTTCTATTATATGTCTATTGTTATTTTGAGCATTCTAGTTCTATACCACTTGGTGTGTTTATATTTCACTCTTATACAGAGTCTGTAAAGGACTAGGTAGCCTCCGGATCTTGTCCTCTTTCAGAGGTGGAATATCTGGTAAATGCCTTCCCAATCCATCTCTGGTTGGAGTTTGTTGTGTTCTAAAGATATCCCCGAAATGGGATATTACATTGGAGGAACACTTCATGGAATCAAATGAATAGCATGATCATGATCACGAATAGGTGGGAGTCCTTTATGAGTTTTAAACACCTTGGAATGATTGTCCAAGACTAGTTGGAGATATGCAAAAATGGATGATTTTGATGTTGGAACTTCTAGTGAGCATAATTGTGCAAGTTTTTCTTTCTTTAGAGGATTTTTCATGACATTAGAGCTTATTATCCTTCCTGGCTTCCCCGCAATACCCCGTAATTCGACTTCCTTTCCTTCTGAAAAAAATTTCAAGAAAATTTCTTGGAAATTAAAAGCTACCATCCCCATAGACAGTAACCATTGTACTCCTCGTACAACATCAGTATCTCCCATAGGAATGGAAAGAATTGGACTAGTCAATACATATTCCCCCATGGTTAGCTTGATATTATGGCATTTTCCAGAGAAATTTATAGTTCCTGCATTTGCAACCATGACTTGACATTCTGGTGCTGGGTATAGGAAACAACTTAATTCCTTGGCTACCTTACAATGAATAAAATTATGGGTGCTTCCTGAATCAATCAACACTATTACCTTTTTCTTCTTGATATGTCCTTCTATATTGAGAGTTTGAGGAGTGTTAATTCCTTCCAGTGCATTACACGATATGGTCAGATTCATTTCTTCCACTTCTAGGGCTGGTTCCTGATGTATATCCTCTTCTTGTTCATTTTCTTCTTCCTCTTCACAATATATGTGACATAATTTATTCTCAGCACACTTATTACCTTTATTGTATTTGCTATCACAACTGTAGCATAGCCCTTTTACTCTTTTTTCTTCCAATTGTTGTGGTGTCAACCTTGTAGGTTGTGGAAATCTAGGCGTAGCAACACTTCCTTATTTATAGAATTGAGTGGTAGGCTTCCTTGTCGCCATAGTTTTACATTCAAATTTTCTTGCCAACCTGAATGCCTTCTCCAATGAATCAGGTTCCAAAACATGAACTTCATTTTGGATGTTATCCTTTAAAGTGCCTATGAAGAGATGAATCATGTGTTCCTCTAGAATATCAGTTACCCTTATATTCAATTTTTGGAAGTCCTCAATGTGCTGCCCCACTAAACCCTTTTTTTTTTAGATTTATCAATTGGCTAAAGAAGGTGTTGCTCTTTGTATCCTCATAATGTGCTATCATTTCCTCCGTAAAAATTGACCAAGTGACAATTCTTTTATGGGAGAAAAGCCATCGATACCATACAAATGTATTTTGTTCTAAATGTAAAGTTGCAATGCGTACCTTTTGTGTGTTTTGCACATTATGGAGATCAAAATATTGCTCCATATGTAGTATCCATGTTACAGGATCCTTTCCATCGAACTTCCTCATATCCATTTTTGGAATATGGTGGTTCTTCCCGCCAACATTAGAGTTTAAGAAATCACGATTAACATTTATTTTGTTCTCATCATGAGATTCTTCTACTATATTTTCACCATTAGGAAACATTTACTGTATCAAATCTGTTAAACCTTCCATGTCTGCTTTTAGATCATTCTTCATGTTTTCCATGTTTTCTTTGATGTCATCCATCTTAGTTTCCATTCCAACTTCCATGCCATCCATCTTAGCTTCCACGCCTTTCTTCAACCGTCCATCTTTGCTTCAACACCTTTCTTCAAAAATTCCATTTCATTTTTTGTTTCTCTTTGCGAGAGTGAAATTTGGTGAACTTGCTCTTGTAATTTTGATAAATCATGCTACAATTCTTCATCTTCATGAGTGATCATAGAGCCTTCTGAAGGCTTAATTGGTGTTGAATTATTTTTATGGGGCATATTTTAGAACCCAATACCAATATATATTCTACAATATGCCCTTGGAATTAATTCAAATTGATTCTTCAAACAAGACTTATGCAAATCGAAAAAACAATACACACTTTTTTCTTGCTTTTGAGGAGCTCGATATTGAATTGGATTATCTGTATGATTGCAGCACTTAAATACCTGAATTTCAGCACCAACATAGCCCTCTGAATTATCTTTTGAATGCCATAGGTTTGACCTGATTTGGGTTCTCCAAGGAAAAGTTGTATCCAATATCCCACAATGACCTAATTATGGACTGGTTCAGTAGAGAGAACTTTTACGACTTGCCACGTGTCACTGTTTCTTCCTTCGGCTCTAAAATTGATAGAAACGAAACTAAAGTCCATGTACTTGTGACCACTTTTTACAGAACTCCAATGCGATGCTCAGAGCGAGAGTTATGAATATTTTCCCACGATCACCTCTTTTAGATGAAATTCAGGAGCCTGAAAAGGCACTACCTTCCATAGATCATATCTCCGAAAATATTGCGAAACAAGATCTGAAATTTTTTGACGCGTTTCCTTAGGAGTTCATCTTCGCACTTTAAAAATTTCAGATTTTTAACCTTCGTAGAAAAAAATTTATAGCGAAAATTCCATGATGATGAACTTGAGAGGAAACATCCTATTAATTATCATCTACACCTCTGTAATGACTTTCTTGCTTGAAGGTATGTCCATGATTGTGCACACTTCATCTTTGAAAAATACATTGTAGCCCTCTTCAATGAGCTGTCCAATGCTCAAAAGATTACATTTCAATCTAGGTATATAAAATATGTCTGGCACAAACTTTTGTTCTCCATTTCTTGCAAGGTTACTTACTCTGCCTTTTCCCTTGACATAGATCTTACTATCATTTCCTGTTGTTACCTCAGATTTAACATCTTCATCAAGATTGGCAAACATTGCTATGTTTCCAGTCATGTGGTTACTACAACTTGAGTCTAAGAACCATACATCATCTTGTTTATCTTGTGCTATATTACATGTTAACAACACATTCTTCTGGTTCTTGTCTTCTTTTGTAAAATTAACATTCTACCTATTATTCATGTCATTTTGTTTTTTATTACATTCATTAGCATAGTGCATATTTCTTGCAATAATGACATTGGACTTGGGATTTATCATACCTTTTTCCATGAGCTTGATGTTGGCTTGAGCCTTCATTATGGTTTTGATTGCTACTCCTTCCACTCGAAATTGCAAGGTTGTTTCTACCTCTGTTTTGGCTTCTACCTCTTCCTCTTTTATATGCTCTACCTTGACCTCTACTTCGGCCAAAAGACATTTGATTCTTGAAGAGTTGTTCCAATGAGGAATCTATTCCTCTATTCTTTTTGTGTTCATGAGACATCATGGATGCACTAAGCTCATCCACTATAAATTGTGAGAGATCCTTTGTCTCTTCTATTTCCACCACTATGGCATCAAATCTTGAGGGTAAACTTCTCAATATTTTCTCCACTATCCTTATTTATTAATTTTTTCTCCATGAGATCTCATTTGGGTAACCAACCCAATAACATGAGTGAAGAATGAGTCTATAGTATCAGACTTTTTCATACAGAAGTTTCAAAATCTCTCCTTAACATCTGCAACTTTTTTGTCTTTACCTTCTCCATGCCTTGATCAGAAATTTTGAGAATATCCCATGCCTCTTTAGACTTTGTTGCTACTGCAATCCTTGGGAAAATACTCTCATGCACTAATTGAAAGAGATAAAATAGGGCTTTGGAGTCCCTCTTCCTATTATCTCTTAACAAGTCTCTTTCTACCGCTATCAAAGCAGCCAACATGACTGCATCCACTGGTTCTGGGTACCCATTCTCGACCATCTCCCGTATGTCATGTGAAGCAAAAAGGGCTCTCATCGTAATTGACCAATAATCATGATTCTTCCCATTACACTATGGAAGCGGTGGATTTGTCAAACTGGTTCCTGTTGTAGCCATCGTGATTGTGCAAACAAAACAAACAGAAGTTTTCTCTGCTAGATAAATCTGCTTCAAATAGATTCTTACATCTTCTACAATGAAGAGCAAACTCTGCTACATTCACTGAGTGCCTAGACTAGCTCTGATACCATGATGGAAATTTTCTGGAAAAATTCATTAACAGCACATAGAGGAAATAAAACTATTCCTCTTTTACAACAAAGAGATTTTAACTCAAAAAATGTATATACAGGGATGCGTAAAAAAAAATTGTTTCATTAATATGAAAAACTACTACAGAATGAAAATTATGTCTTCAGAATACAATTCTGGATTCACAATTTATTTGGCTACTAAACATGCAACACTACAATATTACTCTCTATGTCTCTGTTCTCAGCCTTCGGGAAAAATCAATTATCTATTTCACACACAATGCATAGTGCAATTCAACCTATATAAATTCACTAACCGAGAGTAGGAATTTATTACAAACCTAATACCATTGAATGTCATTAATTGACATACCAACAAAAAATACCGCTTGAAGATCGCATTGATGGCCTCAATGCTGCGGACGGCTTAGACCTTTGGTGCATGCGATATGCGATGTGTGATATCGCATCGCAAGTGAGACGACGAGACTTGATGCTCTGGGGAAGGATTGATGAGCGATGTGTGATGTGGGCCATATCACATCGCGGTGGAGCGTCGAGCCTATGGTAGAGTGGATGTGCAATGTTGCGATGTCGGCATATCGCATCGCAGTTGAAACGGTGACCCTTGTGGTGGTGGAATCGACGATTTTCAATGTTGCAAAGTTGCGATAAAGAAATCGACATTTGATTTATCCATGTTGTGTTGTGTTGGGAGATGGACCAGCTATGCTGTGTGGGTAGTTGGAATTAAATTCCAACATAATCTATGTTTAAACATTACTTGGAATTTAAAGGTTGGAAGTGATGTGAAGTGTAAAATATAATCATTGTGAAATATGTTGATTGAATTCGAAAATGGCAGATGACATCTTGAGTCATAAGATAAAAAATGCATTATTTTGTTAAAGGCTCGAAGACATTAGCATGTAGTTGGTTTAAATATGGAAAATGTAGCCAATGAGAATATAAAAAGTTTCAAGATTTATCTTATAAAATCATTGTTGTAGGTCCATTTTATTATAGCCTTATTTTATATTAAAAAACTACTCATTTTCAGTTTTGAAAATGAATAAGTAGATTGTTAAAAACTTTAGAAGACCCAGAGACAATTCCTCATTTCATATTCCTACATACAAACATTCAATAAATTATTCTTATAAACATATATTTTTGAATGAAAAAAGGACTTTTTGGATGTGAAAACTTTTGTATGAGATACTTCATGTGCAACATTCTCATTAGGATAAGAAGAGAAAAATAGCAAAAGAGGAATAAAATTGAAGAAGAGAAGAAGAGAATATGAGGAGCACACTTCAGGAAAAAATTGATATGAGGCAACCAAAAAAAATTTACTATGCTTTATGATTGGGAAATTAAATTCTCCTTTCAAGTTGTATTTTGATAAAAAAAATAAGTTGTAGCCTATTGAGGGAGGAGCCTCATGTGGGTTTTAGAGTGCACAAACATTTACCCAAAGTGGAGCTTCCTTGAGGTAGGAAGCTCTTGTAAATTAGAGCCTACAAAAAAGTAATGTAACTCAAAAGTAGGAGCTTGCCTTTACATTAATTTCAGCCAAAAATTCATGGTTTTCTCCCATATAGATTTCCACTTAAATATGGTGTCTTCGTGTGTTGTTTCTTGAATTTTGAGTAAAAACTTTTAAATTATTCTAAGTATATTTCAAAATATCTCTCCCTATAATAACTCCAAACAAACAAAAACCATTAATAATTGAGCATATAAATAAGCCATTAATTGTATTAGAAAAAATTTAAACTAAGAATAAATATAAGTTTTAAAATTACAGCTTCACCTCTCTTAGTAATTTCTTAACATATATCATTGTAGGCTTAAAAAAAAAACTCATAACTCATATTATAAACCATCAAAACCCCTAAAAATGTATTGAGTTATGGTCAATACACAAACATTCACTTAGAAATAAAAATAAAATATAACAATTAAAACTTATTAGTAAACATTCCATTACCCAAAAAATAATAGTAATTAAATATAAAAAATAATAATAAAACTTAATAATTCAACTTAATGCGTATTGCATTAGACATTAAATAGACAGAAATATAGAGAAATTAAAATAGAATTTAATAAGATTGAACCCGAAATTTTAATGCTAATTTATAGTAAATTCTTTCGTTAGGTTATTAATGAATATTTGATATATAATTTTAAATTATTTTAGATTATTTAGTTAGATTATACATAAATGTTTGACATATAAATTTAGTTTAATAGTAAGTCAATACAAAATATTATTTATCATTTTAATTAAATAATCACTTAATAAAAATTATTAATTAGGGTTTTTACATATTATATTTAATGTTATTCTAATTATTAATTTCTAATCTATATAATAAATTATAATTTAAAAAAATAAAATAATTTATATATATATATATATATATATATATATATATATATATATATATATATAATTTAAAAAATATATAATTCTATTCTAAAGTTAAGAAAATATGAATAGACTTTAAAATAAATTCAGAAATATGTTATTTCATTATGTCTAAGAATAAAACAATTGATTCTCCAAAGAAATGGAAATGATAAATATTTAATGTTGATTATGATTTGGTCATGGAAATAGAGAAAAAGAGTTAATTAGTTTGTAATAAGAAAAATAATGAACATTTAGGATTAGGTTTAATGGTTAATAGCATGTGTTGCCTTGTAAGTTTCTATAGGTTCAAATCCAATGGGAGGTAGAGTATGAACATCTTTGCAGACTTACTGTAAAATCATTGTGTGGAGGCATATCTCTTGTCTCATAAACAAGAAGGTCTCATACACCAATTTCTTGTTTGACATAGTTGTGACCTAAAACATAAATCATTATATATTTGGTGTTCTCCTAATGGTTAAGAGAATGTTTTTCCTCCTAAGAGTTCATAGATACAAATGCAAAAGATATTAGGGTATTTATAGGTCTCTAGATTCTAGCAATAAAATTATAGGATTTAGGTGATCCCTTGTCCCACAAACAAGGTTATTTCATACACTACTTTGGTGGCTGACTTGGTTGTGAACTTAAAATTTAATGATTGCCTTCTCTTTTTTTGTTGTCTTGACCCATGAGGATTTTAACTTTGAATCTCATAGTTTACACAATACTTCATGCTATGGAAATTTCCAATCAAACTACCCCATGAGATAAAATTTTATTATTATTATTATTATTATTATTATTATTTTCATGAGTTATTAATAAAATTACAAAAAATATTTTTTGATAGGCGATATGTTCTCACCGAACATTACATGAAAATAAAAAATATAAATACCTACCGATGTAAAAATCTACATGAAAAAATATATGGCTAAACAAAAAAAAAAATAACTCTGTATGCACATATCTATGCACATATCTATAGTACAATAATTACGAAAAAAATTGATATAAATCTAGGATGATGATGATGATGATGGCTAATGTCCACTGAGAACATTCTTTGGTCTACCGGACCTAAAGAAAAGAGTTATTTAATTTCATTTGAGATTTTATTCCTATGCTGTCACACCTCCAAATTTTATTTTATTTTTCTCGTGATTTCACTTGTATGTATTTGTCTATTTATTTCCCCAATTCATTTTAGACTCCTTCATTCACCACCAATTAAACATTAATTGGAATAAGAGGTAACAAACCTTATTATTATTACTTGAATAAGAGGTTACAACCCCTACTATGATTATTATGTAAATCTCTTAACCCTTTTTACTATCATGCTCGACCCTCTTATATACCGAATATTGGTAACAATAGTACACCCCCGGTCCACGTTACATAACCCTATATTCGTAAGAGTATCCCCATAGTATGTTTGGGCGCTCATATATATATATACAATCGTGTGCTACGATTCGGCCGCCATGGTATATGGTTGGGTTAATAATTAAGGAGTCAAATTTAACGTTTAAGATATCAGTAATATCTGCGAACGCGCGTAGGTATGATTTCAATTTCTGAGATCGTCGTCATACCTACCGATTGTTGGTGAAAGGATTTAGTGATAACACATTGTGTGATTTATGTAATAGTCCCCGGCGCGCTGAAGTAGTTCAATTTCATTTAATGTTTATAATTTCGAAACCCTAATACGCGTTTAACGTTAATCTGAATGATCTTTGGTGAAGTTTTACACGTAACTCTTAACTGTTGACCTTACACTGTGCAGGTAGGTACTTCCTCGCCGCGTCTCATGCAAGGTTATGGAGAATTTGTACACAGCAACCCGTCGTTTGGCTGAGGGAGGGCACGCGTCCTACCCTTCCTCGCTACCAAGTTACGGAATCCAGACTTGCATGTTCCTAGTGCACGCTACTGGAGATTTTCTGTCAAGAAATTTGTACTATTACCGCCGCGCCTGGCATGTTTCAACCCCAGCTGGAGGAGCATTGGGTAAGAGGTCCTATCAGCCGGAAGTGTTCATTACTTCGCCGAATTTTTTGGTTTCCGGGTACATTGATAAGGATTAAATAATGTTAACCCTTATGGCCAGGTACCCATGTTTCTGTCCAATGAACTTTTTATAATCCCCCTCAGGATTTTGTCAAGCTCGAGATTTTCGAGGATTAATGCATAACTCCTGTGCGGGGTTTTACAATTTCTTTTACAGGTTTTTATTCTCGACTCCTGAACTCCTGTTATTTAATCTTCCATTGGCCGGCTGTTTTACTATCCAACTCGCCTAATTTCCATGCTTCCGCGTTTATTTGATTGTGGCTTTCTCTTGTGCGTAGAATGGATCCTCTCATTCAATTCTGCCAGAGATTTTTGTTTTACAGCATACATTTCAGGATTTATGGCGCAGATACGTTACGGGTTCTAGATCTTTAACTTGGGTTTTATGTGTTCTGCCAGGCCCCGAGTCACAGCGCTAGGGTAGGAGGTAATACGTTATTTTGATGCGGTTAGACAACCCAATATTTTCCCAGGCTCTTCCATTCCATTCATGGTGAAATATCATGTTCTCATTCGACAGGTAAATCTGCTTACGTTTTTCTCGTTTTTTTTTTTTTTTTTTGTACAACTGTGTTTAGTGTAGGTGTTATATAACTAATGCTCGGAATTTACCTTCACGTCTCGTTACTCAGGTTTCAGGCGGTCCCGCGATACGAGTTTCCCCTTCTCCAATTCTCCAAAGGGACGATGGAGAGGCAGCTCTGGTTATCGAATCTATTCGTGCACTGGGTTGTTCCAGTAACGTATGGAGTTATGCTTTTGCGTCTGCGTGAGCGGGATGGAAGGTTGACGTTAATTTATTGCTGTGTTCCCATCGTTTGGTTGTTTTATCATTTCAATCGCCCTATCTTCGTATACCTTTCTCTCGTTGAGGGAAATCTGGTTAACCTAATGCTACCGGAAAACGTTTCTCATTTTACTTAGTTCATCTGTCAGTAGCTAGTCATGTTACACAGCTCAGTTTACATAGATCGGTCTAGTGGTATTCGGCATTGCTCAACCGGGTTGCATATATATATATATATCTCCTCCCTTATAAATCTGGTAATGGTTGCGGTTCCATACTCAATTAAATCTAGTTTCGTCCATCCCACATAAGCTAAAATGATGTTTTGAATTCACGCGATCCGGTTGAATAGTAAGGGAGTCCAGCCAATCTCAGCGCTATTGACTGTGTCTATTATCACAAGAAGATTTATATGCCGCAGAACTGTATATTCTTGTTCTTATGTGTAGCATTTTACGTAATTGTATCGGTTTCTGTTTCACCTATGTTTACTTATTTTCCCGTGTATCTACTGCCATCTCATTTAGGTTTACGGAAATTTATCAATTAACTCTTAGGAAAACTCTGATAAGTTCTTTTCTTCCTGTTTACTTAACGTTTGTTCCGCTTTTTAATCTTGGTTTTTCTGGAATGACATTATTCTGCACACTACTGGGAATCTACTGACAGTAAAAACCGCGACCTATTCGTGGTATGAAAAGTGTAAACGTTGTGTCTCCTTCGCCGCCGAATTGTTCTGCCTCGGCGATCAACAGAGTTTAAAGTTGCCACGATGGTATGGTTTTGACCTAAATCAGTCTAACTATAGCTAGTTTTCCCTATTGAATATTATTTACGCTCAAACCCTTATTCACGGTGGAATATCATTTATGCTCAACCCCTTACTTGCAATGACCCGAGTGCTAATTACTTATTATACATAAAGTTTGTTTTTTTATAGTAAAGTGCGAATAGGAAATAGAGTTACGCAAATATAGGGATATTTCTTTTTTCATGTATTTTATCACGGCTTCCCTTCCTAAGTCATGTTGTTTATCATCATTATAACTTATGGGACTCAATTTTATATACTCGGCTGTTAAAATGGTTATATATATATATATATTTTTAATAGGAGGCGTGTATAAGCTCTTCTAACAGTGGTGCATTTATACTATAGCTCCCTGCATGTAATTCTAATATTAAAGCATCTATGGCTATTTTTGCTAAGTGCTTATTCATGGGTTTAATAGTTCATTTGATGGTATACATTGAGCATAAATTAACTCCATACCCATAATATTTATTTCAATGTTTAAAGGTGAATTCCAATTGCAATAGACTCCATAAATACTAGAAATGCTAGCATACTTCCATAGAGTAAAAGTACTTCTTTCTCTAAAGCATGTCAGATTCCATATTCTAATGTCTTTACTTTCTTTAGATCAGTTCTGCTACAATTTTTTTTCTAATATACTTATGAGCATATAATATCACCTTGTATCTACATGAAACAACAAAATATTTAATTATCTGTAGAGACTAAGTAACTTCAGATTTAAACCGACCTTGGTTTAGAATTTCTGCGGTTTTCTACTCTATGGATTTATGGTCTACCACTAACCAGAACCTGGAAGGTGAAAGCCTTAGGATGGACTCTGGTAAATGTAGTACTAAGATCAATCATACCATTAAATTTGTTTTTATATGTAGCCAATTCATACTATCATAAAACAAAATATCAGAATTTAAGAACATACCACAATTGCAAATGACCAACCTCCCAACCTTAGAGTCCTCTTTGTCTCCCAGGACTCACCCCCGAGCAGAGATCACCTCCTAGAACAGATCAACCTCTGATCTGCCTAGGAGCAGCTTATTTAAGCTCATATTTCCCAAAAGCATGTTTCTAATTCTGCGTCCAGAATAGCAGGATGCTTTCTTTCCTGTTTAGCCTAGGCTTCCCATTTTGGGATTCTTTAAAGTTGTTTTATGCTTTTCCTCAACTTTTCCAGCTTTTCTTTACCTCTTCCCAACTACTCCTCTTCATTGGGGAAATTTAGATTCCTCCTCAAATCTAAATTAATTTCTTTCAAGGATTTTTGAAATTTTTTGGGGATTTGTTGCCTTATCCATCCTCATGGATTTGGCAAGTGATCTCTAATTCTCATCTTGGTCAAAATGCACCATCATTTTATTTATTTCCTCAAGTAAAATATGCAATTACATTCATACCATACTTATCCCTTGGGGTCCACCCCCTTTAGGATTTAAGTTCAATGTCTAGCTTTAAAAATTCAACACACAAATCGGGGGTATTACATATTCCCCCTCTGAAAATAAACACCGTCCTCGGTGTTATTATTCAACTACTAGAGTTCATTTAAACAAAAATGGATATTTCTCCATCATTTCAGCTTCCCTTTCCCTGTGAAGCTTCTTCACGATTCTTTGCTTCCACTGCACTTTGACTCTGGCCACTGTTCGGTTTCTTAATTCAATTTCTTCCCGCTCCAATATTTGAAGTGGTTCTGGCAGAAACTCCCCTTCTGGTTCCACCTGTACAACATTCCAATCAACTATGTGAGAAGCATCATATACATATCTTTTTAATAATGAAATATGAAACACATCATGCACTCTAACATGGGGTGGTAAGGCCAGCTTGTAAGCCACTGGTCGCACCCTTTCTAAAATTTCAAAAGGCCCACAATATCTAGGTGCAAGTTTTGCACAACTTCCAGCATAAAGTGTGCTCTTTTTGGGTTTGAAGCGTAAATACACATGATCCCCCACTTTGAATTCTCGGTGCACTCTTTTCTTATCAGCATAACTTTTCTGGTGATCTTGTGTTGTCTTGATATTTCTTTGTATCTGTTTGAAAATTCTCTCCATCTCCTGTAAAGCATCTGGTCCCAACACCAGTTTATCCTCTGGTTGACTCTAGCTCAAGGGGGTACGGCACTTTCTCCCATAGAGTGCCTCAAACGGACTCATCTTAATAGAGGATTGGTAACTATTATTATAGGAAAACTCAGCTAAATGCAGATACTCTTCCCACTTTGATGGTCGATCCATCACATACATTCTCAGCATATCCTCTAAAATTTGATTTGTCCTTTCTGTTTTCCCATCAGCTTGAGGGTGATAGGCAGTACTAAAATTCAGCTTAGTACCCATTCCTGCAAACAGTCCTTTCCAAAACGCTGATGTGAACTTAGCATCCTGATCTGAGACAATCACCTTGGGAACTCCATGAAGCCTTACTATCTCCTTTAGAAAAACATTTGCTACTTGAGCTGTTCCAAGTAGATTTCACTGCATAAAGTGTATGCCTTTATTAAAAAAGGTCTACTACCACCATTACATAATCATGTTGGTATTTGGTTTTGGGTAGTCCTGTTATAAATTCCATGGAAACTGTGTCCCATTTCCATTCTGCAATTGGAAAGGGATTTAGAAGACCAGCTGGATGTTGATGCTCAACTTTGACTAGTTGACATTCCATGCACCTACTTAAATATTCTGCAACATCTCTCTTCATTCCTGGCTATAACAACTTCTTTTTCAGGGCTGTTAGCATTTTCTGATATCCTGGATGTCCTACATATGGTTGTTTGTGATATTCATCCATAATTTCTTTCAATGACTTCATATCCGGCATATACAACTGCTTTTTGTAATAGAGGCTAACTTGGTTTTTTGTGAAATTAAGTTTTTATCCTTTTCTCTGTAGTTTCGCAAGAGTGCTCATAGTTGGGATCTTTCTTTGTCGCTTTTCCCACCAATTCCTCTACCTCCATATGGGCACTACTCCCCATGCTGTTTAAATTTTGACAAGCATTTCTACTTCATGCATCAGCAACTTTATTCTCTTTCCCCTTGATATGCTTTATGTCCATATCAAATTCACTTAAAAAAGACAGCCATCTGGCTTGTCTTGCATTCAGTCAGTTTGGGGAAAGAAATATTTGAGGCTAATAGGATCGGTCATCAATGTGAACTTTTTCCCAAGAAGATAGTGCTACCACATCTTTAAAGCATGAATAACAACTGCAAATTCTAAATCATATGCACTATAATCTTCTCCTCCACTGTATTTCGCTCTCAGACTCTATTCATAGGCAATAACCTAATTTTCTCGCAACAAAGACTCCTCCCAAATTCTCTCCTTCCGCAAGACCAGACATACAACAAATTCTCATCGTGATCAGCAATTAAAAATTTTTAATATAGGGGCTGAAATAAGTTTTTGTTTTAACTGCTCGAAACTATTTTGACATTTTTCAGTCCACACAAACTTGACACCCTTTCTTTGCAATGAAGTAATGGGATGTGCTATGGCAGAAAATCTTTCCACAAATCTACGATAGTAGCCTGCTATCCCCATGAACAGACCACCGCTGAAACACTCGTGGGGACCTGCCATTCCTTAATGGCTTTTATCTTTTCGTGTCAACTCTGCAAGCCCTTTTTCGTAGATAATATGACTCTAAATATTGAATTTTATCTTTTATAAAATTACATTTGTTGAACTTGGCATATAGCTGATTTTCTTTTAAAGCCCTAACGCTTATCTCGCATTTTCCTTATGTTCGTCCCTACTGAGGAAACTAAAATATCATCTATGAACACCAGAACAAATTTATCCAAATACTTATTTAACACACTGTTCACCAGGCACATAAAGGTGGCAGGGGCATTTGTCAATCCAAAAGGTAGGACTACAAATTCGTAGTGTCCATACCGGGCTCGAAAAGCTGTTTTGCTAATGTCTTCTGCCTTGATTCTGAGCTGGTGATACCCAGTTCTTAAGTCAATCTTGGAAAAGATTGAGGCCCCTCTCACTTGATAAAAAAGATCATCAATTCTAGGAAGTGGATATCTATTCTTAATGGTCAACTTGTTCAGTTGACGATAATCAATGCACAGCCTAAAAGTTCCATCCTTCTTTTTCACAAATAAGACCGGTGCTCCCCATGGAGACACACTTGGTCTAATGTAACCTTATCCAATTCCACAACAGACCTCGGCCTCCATCGCTCTCGTACCATCCGAGAAGGCTCGGAACAGGTGGCTCCCAGCACTAGATCTATAGAAAAATCAATCTCTCTTTTGGGGGGGAGATGAGGGATTTCCTTGGGAAAGACTTCCTTAAATTCTGTGATGACTGGTATAGCATCCAGTAACTCTTCCTCAGTTTTCTGTTCTATTTCTTCTACATGCACTGCATAGACTTGGTATCCTTTTCTAGCTGTTCTTTTCAATTGTAAGGCTGATATTTGTCTTACTGAAATGGACTTTGGTTTTTAGGGAAAAGGTTTCCTCTTCATCCACACATTGTGTGGTTTTGTCCTTGAAATAGCCTCCATCAAAGCTTTCTTTTCCAGCCAATCCATTCCTATCAGCAGATCATAGGATCCTAATGGAAATATATTCAAATTTACTTCTGTTGTAAAGCCATTTACCTGTATTGCTGTTTTGGGCAATTTATGTGTGACTTTTCTCTTAGTTCCAGTGGCCAGTTGTACCAACCATAACTGCTGAAATTTTTCAGGTTTAATTTTACATTTTTCTACAATTCCAGGACTAATGTAACTCAAAGAAGCACCTGGGTCGATCAAAACAGTAACAGGTAGGTTAGAAATCTTACCCTCCAGTTCCAGCATGGTTGCTTGATGTTCTGCTTGCCGATTTTCCAATGCTGCACTGATAGTTGGTATATTTATGGCTATGTCGTTTACTGTTGTTGCTTCTCGCTCCCTGCTGATCATATGAATATTTCTATGGGGGAAGTCTCTCATCATATGAGGTTCTCCACAGCCCCAACATTTCAAAGGTTCCTTCATTCTGACTGTCCCTTCTTTCTTATTGTTCCCTTCTACTGGTTTTGAAGCCACTTGGGACTGAGAAGTTTGACTTTCTTTTGGTTTATTAAATTTTTTCCGCTGACGATCTCTACCAAAGTTTGTTAGATATGCTGGTTTTGGTCTTTTACCTTTGAACTCACCCTTGTTCAACCAGCTCTTCCCTTGTTCAGCTTTACCTTTAAACTGCTGATAGCATAATCTTTCTTTTCTAACCACTTCATCCATTGTCTTTGGGTTGCCAAACTCAATTTTCTCCTTGTACACAGTAGGCAGGCAGTTTAAAAACCTTTGGACCTTTGCTTTTTCTTCCCTAATGTAAGGGACATATCTCAGTAAATTGGTAAACTTCGTGACAAACTCATCGATAGTGAGCTGTCCTAGTCTCAGTTCATGGAATTCTTTTGCTTTATCATCATAATAACGTTCGTTCAAATAACGATTTTTGAACTTAACCTGGAAATCTTCCCAAGTAACTGTCTTTTCATCAATTGCATGCACCATTTTTGTCTCTTCCCACCACAGTGTAGCTTTTCCTTGTAGTTGTTACACAGCTAACCTAGCCTTCAGATTGCTCTCATATTCATTAACTTGGAAATACTTGATCATGTTCAGCAACCAAGCTTCAACATCTTCTTCCTTCTCCCCATCGTAAGAGGGAGGTTTGATCTTTCGGAATTCCCCCTGCAATTCTCTTTTCTGTTTATGTTGATGTCTAGCAGCCTCATCATCATCAGAATCATCCATCTTTCTCTTTCTGGAACCTTCGCCTTCCTGGCTGTTCCGGGAAGTTAGTTCTCTGATGAGCTTCTCCTGCTCCTTACTGGCTGATGACAACATATCATTCTGACTCCTCAGTTCAGCCAATTCTCGTTGCAGCCTGTGCAACACAGCCATTACCGAGGCATTGGGATCTGGAGTAGCAAACTCATCACGCAGATCCACATAAATTCCTTCACCTTCAGCCATTTCAACTGTACACACTCACAACACAGATTAGCAAAATTTTATAAAAATTTCAGAAAAACAAAATATGTAATAATCAGTGAGCACAAAATTGACAGCCCAAATTGTTGTAACTGGTGCTCCGATACCATTTGTAACACCTCCAAAAATTATTATTTTTTTCTCGTGATTTCACTTGTATGTATTTGTCTATTTATTTCCCCAATTCATTTTAGACTCCTACATTCACAACAAATTAAATATTAATTGAATAAGAGGTAACAACCCCTATTATTATTAATTGAATAAGAGGTTACAACCCCTACTATTATCATTATGTTAATCCCTTAACCCTTTTTACTATCATGTTCGACCCTCTTATATACCGAATATAGGTATCAATCATAACATCCACAACCCACGTTACATAACCCTATATTCGTAATAGTGTCTCCATAGTCTATTTGGGGCGCTCATGTATATATATATATAAAATCGTACGCTACGATTCGCCTGCCATGGTATATGGTTGGGGTATTAACTAAGGAGTCAAATTTAACATTTAAGATATCCGTAATATCAGCAGATACGCGTAGGTATGATTTCAAATTCTGAAATCGACGTCATACCTACCGATTGTTAGTGAAAGAATTTAGTGATAACACATTATGTGATTTATGTAATAGTCCCCGGCGCACTGAAGTAGTTCGATTCCATTTAATGTTTATAATTCCAAAACCCTAATATGCGTTTAACTTTAATCTGAATGATCTTTGGTGAAGTTTTTTTTACATGTAACTCTTATCTGTTGACCTTACACTGTGCAGGTAGGTACTTCCGGGCCGCGTCTCACGCAGGGTTATGGAGAAATTTGTACACAACAATCCGTCGTTTGGCTGAGGGAGGGCACGCGTCCTACCCTTCCTTGCTACCAGGTTACGGAATCCAGACTTGCGTGTTCCTAGTGCACGCTACTGGAGATTTTCTGTTAAGAAATTTGTACTATTACCGCCGCGCCTGGCATGTTTCAACCACCGCTGGAGGAGCAGTGGGTAAGAGGTCCTATCAGCCGGAAGAGTTCATTACTTCGCCGAATTTTAGTTTTCCAGGTACATTGATAAGGGATTAAATAATGTTAACCCTTACGGACTGGTACCCATGTTTCTGTCCGATGGAATTTTTTATAATCCCCCTCGGGATTTTGTCTAGCTCGAGATCTTCAAGTGTTAATGCATAAGCTTCTGTGCGGGGTTTTACAATTTCTGTTACAGGTTTTATCCTCGACTCTGGAACTCCTGTTATTTAATCTTCCATTGGTCGGCTGTTCTACTATTCAACTCTCCTGATTTCCATTCTTCCGTGGTTATTTGATTTTGGCTTTCTCGGTGCGTAGAAGGGATCCTCTCATTCGATTCTGCCAGAGATTTGTTTTTTTTTTTCTGATCTGTTGTAAGACATTCATATGATATATTTCAGGGTTTATGGTGCAGTTATGTTACGGGTTCTAGATTTTTAACTCGGGTTTTATGTGTTCTGCCAGGCCCCGAGTCACAGCGCTAGAGGAGGAGGAAATACATTATTTTTCTGCTGTTAGACAACCCAATCTTTTCCCAGACTCTTCGGTTCCATTCATGGCGAAATATCATGTTCTCATTCGACAGGTAAATCTGCTTACGATTTTCTCGGTTTTTTTTTTTTTGTACAACTGAGTTTATTTTAGGTGTTATAGAACTCATGCTCGGCATTTACCTCCACGTCTCGTTACTCAGGTTTCAGGCGGTCCCACGATACGAGTTTCCCCTTCTCCAATTCTCCAAAGGGATGATGGAGAGGCAGCTCTGGTTATCGAATCTATTCGTGCGCTGGGTTGTTCCAGTAACGTATTGAGTTATGATTTTGCGTCTGCGTGAGTGGGATGGAAGGTTGACGTTAATTTATTGCTGTGTTCCCATCGTTTGGTTATTTTATCATTTCAATCGCCCTATCTTCGTATACCTTTCTCTCGTTGAGGGAAATCTGGTTAACCTAATGCTACCGGAAAACGTTTCTCATTTTACTTAGTTCATCTGTCAGTAGCTAGTCGTGTTACACAACTCAGTTTACATAGATCGGTCTAGTGGTATTCGGCATTGCTCAACCGGGTTGCATATATATATATATATATATATATATATATATATCTCCGCCCTTATAAATCTGGTAATGGTTGCGGTTCCATGCTCAATTAAATCTGGTTTCGTCCATCCCACATAAGCTAAAATGATGTTCTGAATTCACGCGCTCCGGTTGAATAGTAAGGGAGTCCAACCAATCTCAGCGCTATTGACTGTGTCTATTATCACAAGAAGATTTATATGCCGCAGAACTGTATATTCTTGTTCTTATGTGTAGCATTTTACGTAATTGTATCGGTTTCTGTTTCACCTATGTTTACTTATTTTCCCGTGTATCTACTGCCATCTCGTTCAGGTTTACGGAAATTTATCAATTAGCTCTTAGGAAAACTCTGATAAGTTCTTTGCTTCCTGTTTACTTAACGTTTGTTCCGCTTTTTAATCTTGGTTTTTCTGGAATGACATTATTCTGTGCACTAATGGGAATCTACAGACAGTAGAAACCAAGACCTATTCGTGTTATGAAAGGTGCAAAGGTTGTGTCTCCTTCGCCGCCGAATTTTTCTGCCTCGGCGCTCAACAGAGTTTAAAGTTGCCACGATGGTATGGTTTTGACCTAAATCAGTCTAACTATAGCTAGTTTTCCCTGTTGAATATTATTTACGCTCAAACCCTTATTCACGGTGGAATATCATTTATGCTCAACCCCTTACTTGCAATGACCCGAGTGCTAATTACTTATTATACATAAAGTTTGTTTTTTTATAGTAAAGTGCGAATAGGAAATAGAGTTACGCAAATATAGGGATATTTCTTTTTTCATGTATTTTATCACGGCTTCCCTTCCTAAGTCGTGTTGTTTATCATCATTATAACTTATGGGACTCAATTTTATATACTCGGCTGTTAAAATGGTTATATATATATATATATATTTTGAATAGGAGGCGTATATAAGCTCTTCTAACAGTGGTGCATTTATACTATAGCTCCCTGCATGCAATTCTAATATTAAAGCATCTATGGCTATTTTTGCTAAGTGCTTATTCATGGGTTTAATAGTTCATTTGATGGTATACATTGAGCATAAATTAACTCCATACCCATAATATTTATTTCAATGTTTAAAGGTGAATTCCAATTGCAATAGACTCCATAAATACTAGAAATGCTAGCATACTTCCATAGAGTAAAAGTACTTCTTTCTCTAAAGCATGTCGGATTCCATATTCTAATGTCTTTACTTTCTTTAGATCAGTTCTGCTACAATTTTTTTTTCTAATATACTTATGAGCATATAATATCACCTTGTATCTACATGAAACAACAAAATATTTAATTATCTGTAGAGACTAAGTAACTTCAGATTTAAACCGACCTTGGTTTAGAATTTCTGGGGTTTTCTACTCTATGGATTTATGATCTACCACTAACCAGAACCTGGAAGGTGAAAGCCTTAGGATGGACTCTGGTAAATGTAGTACTAAGATCAATCATACCATTAAATTTGTTTTTATATGTAGCCAATTCATACTATCATAAAACAAAATATCAGAATTTCAGAACATATCACAATTGCAAATGACCAACCTCCCAACCTTAGAGTCCTCTTTGTCTCCCAGGACTCACCCCCGAGCAGAGATCACCTCCTAGAACAGATCAACCTCTGATTCATTTATAGGTGATGCTCTTATTTGCTTGATATTTCTCCCTAAAGTATGTTTTTAATTCGCATTGCCTGCATTAGGCTTGATGATTTCTTCCCTTGCTTAGCCTAGGCTTCCCATTTTAGATTCTCTTAAACAAAAGTTATGTTTTTCTGCTTTTTCCGCTTTTCTTTACCTCTTCCCAACTACTCCTCTTCATTGGGGAAATTTAGATTCCCTCTCAAATCTAAATTAATTTCTTCTGGGGGATTTTTAGAAAGATTTTTGGGGATTTGTTGCCTTATCCATCCTCATGGATTTGGCAAGTGATCTCAATTCTCATCTTGGTCAACTTGCACAATCATTTTATTTATTTCCTCAAATAAAATATGAAAATACATTCACACATACTTATCCCTTGGGGTCCACCCCCTTTAGGATTTAAGTTCAAGGTCTAACTTTTAAAAATTCAACACACAAATTGGGGGTATTACATATTCCCTTCCGAAATAAACACCTTCGTTCCTGTTGCTATTCAACTACTAGAGTTCATTTAAACAAAAATGGATATTTTTCCATCACGTCTTCTTCCCTTCTTTCCCTGTGTAAGCCAAGAAGAAAGTGCTTCCACCGCACTTTTACTCTGGCTACTGTTCTGTTTCTCAATTCAATTTCTTCCCGCTCCAATACTTGAAGCGGTTTTGGCAGAAACTCCCCTTCTGGTTCCACCTGTACAACATTCCAATCAACTATGTGAGAAGCATCATGCACATATCTTTTTAATAATGAAACATGAAACACATTATGCACTCTAGCATGGGGTGGTAAGGCCAGCTTGTAAGCCACTGGTCCCACCCTTTCTAAAATTTCAAAGGTCCACAATATCTAGGAGCAAGTTTTGTACAACTCTCTAAAGATAAAGTGTGCAACTCTTCGGGCCTGATAAATACACCCCATCCCCACCGTGAATTCCCTGCACTCTTTTCTTATCAGCATAGCTTTTCTGGCGATCCTGTGTTGTCTTAATATTTCTTTGTATCTGTTTGACAATTCTTTCCATCTCTTTTAGTGCATCTGGTCCCAACACCAATTTATCCTCTGGTTGACTCCAGCTCAAGGGAGTCCGGCACTTCCTCCCATAGAGTGCCTCAAACGGACTCATCTTAATAGAGGATTGGTAACTATTATTATAGGCAAACTCAGCTAAATGCAGATACTCTTCCCATTTTGATGGCCTATCCATCACATACATTCTCAACATATCTTATAAAATTTGATTTGTCCTTTCTGTTTGCCCATCAGTTTGAGGGTGATAGGCAGTACTAAA
The DNA here is from genome assembly GCA_034641835.2 of Pinus albicaulis. Classification (NCBI taxonomy): domain Eukaryota; kingdom Viridiplantae; phylum Streptophyta; class Pinopsida; order Pinales; family Pinaceae; genus Pinus; species Pinus albicaulis. The sequence continues at coordinate 65,540,183 of CM076579.1, forward strand.
ATTCAGCTTAGTACCCATCCCTCCAAAAAATCCTTTCCAAAATGCTGCTGTAAACTTAGCATCTCGATCTGAAACAATTACTTTGGGAACTCCATGAAGCCTTACTATCTCCTTCAGGAAAACATTTGCTACTTGAGTTGTTCCGAAAGTAGATTTCACTGGTATAAAGTGAGCAGCTTTTGTGAGAGTGTCTACTACTACCATTACAGAATCATGTTGATATTTAGTCTTGGGTAACCCTGTTATAAAATCCATGGAAACTGTGTCCCATTTCCATTCTGCAATTGGCAGGGGGTTTAAAAGCCCTGCTGGGTGTTGATGCTCAACTTTGACTAGTTGACACTTCATACATTTACTTAAATATTCTGCCACATCTCTCTTCATTCCTGGCCAGAACAACTTCTTCTTCAAGGCTGTTAACATCTTTTGGTATCCTGGATGTCCTGCATAGGGTTGTTTGTGATATTCATCTAGAATTTCTCTTTTCAATGACTCTATATCTGGAATATACAACCTGTTTTTGTAATAGAGTAGCCCTCTTTGGTTTTTAGTGAAATCAGTTTTATCCTTTTTCTGTAATTTCACCAAGAGTGCTTCATAGTTGGGATCTTGATTTGCTGCTTTTCCTACCAATTCCTCTATCTCCATCTGGGCACTACTCCCAATGCTGTTTAAATGTTGACAAGCATTTCTACTTAAGGCATCAGCAACTTTATTTTCTTTTCCCTTGATATGCTTTATATCCATATCAAATTCACTTAGAAAGGATAGCCATCTGGCTTGTCTTGCATTCAGGTCAGTTTGGGTAAAGAAATATTTAAGACTAATATGATCAGTCATCAATGTGAACTTTTTCCCCAGAAGATAGTGTTGCCACATATTCAGAGCATGGACAACAGCTGCAAATTCTAAATCATATGCACTATAATTCTGTTCATGTATTTTCAGTTTCCTAGACTCATAGGCAATAACTGAATTTTCCTGCAACAGGACTCCTCCCAGCCCTTCTCTGCAAGCATCTGTACATACAACAAACACTTTATCAGGATCAACAATTTTTAATATAGGGGCTGAAATAAGTTTTTGTTTTAACTGCTCGAAACTGTTTTGACATTTTTCAGTCCACACAAACTTGACACCCTTTCTTTGCAATGAAGTGATGGGATGTGCTATGGCAGAAAATCTTTCCACAAATCTACGATAGTAGCCTGCCATCCCCATGAATGACCTTACTGCTGAAACATCAGTTGGGACTGGCCATTCCTTAATTGTTTTTATCTTTTTAGGGTCAACTGCAAGCCCTTTTTCAGAAATAATATGACCCAAATATTGAATTTTATCTTTATAAAATTCACATTTACTGAACTTGGCATATAGTTGATTTTCTTTCAGAGTTTGCAACACTATCCGCAGATGTTCCTTGTGTTCCTCTTTGTTTTTGGAGTAAACTAAAATATCATCTATGAACACCAAAACAAATTTATCCAAATATTTATTCAACACACTATTCATCAGGCACATAAAGGTGGCAGGGGCATTCATCAAACCAAAAGGTAGGACCACAAATTCGTAATGCCCATACCTGGTTCGAAATGTTGTTTTGCTGATGTCTTCTTCTTTAATTCTGAGCTGGTGATACCCAGTCCTTAGGTCTATCTTGGAAAAGACTGAGGCCCCTCTCACTTGATCAAAAATATCATCAATTCTAGGAAGTGGATATCTATTCTTAATGGTCAACTTGTTCAGTTGCCGATAATCAATGCACATCCTAAATGTTCCATCCTTCTTTTTAACAAATAAAACAGGTGCTCCCCATGGAGACACACTTGGTCTAATGTAACCTTTATCCAATAATTCTTGCAGCTGCATCTTCAGCTCCATCAGTTCTGGCGGACTCATCCGATAGGGGGCTCGGGAAACAGGGGTGGCTCCCGACACCAGATCTATAGAAAAGTCAATCTCTCTTTTGGGGGGAAGATGAGGGATTTCCTTGGGAAAGACTTCCTTAAATTCTCTGATGACTGGTATAGCATCCAGTAACTCTTCCTCAGTTTTTTGTTCTATTTCTTCTACATGCACTGCATAGACTTGGTATCCTTTTCTAGCTGTTATTTTCAATTGTAAGGCTGATATTTGTCTTACTGAAATAGATTTTGGTTTCCCTTTTAGGGAAAAAGGTTTCCCCTCTTCATCCACACATTGCAGGGTTTTGTCCCAGCAGTTCATCAAAGCTTTCTTCTTTTCCAGCCAATCCATTCCTATCAGCACATTATAGGATCCTAATGGCAATATGTTCAAATTTACTTCTGTTGGAAAGCCATTTAATTGTATTGCTGTTTTGGGCAATTTATGTGTAACTTTTCTCTTAGTTCCAGTGGCCAGCTGTACCAACCATGACTGCTGAAATTTTTGAGGTTTAATTTTACATTTTTCTACAATTCCAGGACTAATATAACTCAAAGAAGCACCTGGGTCAATCAAAATAGTAACAAGTAGGTCAGAAATCTTACCCTCCATTTCCACCATGGTTGCTTGATGTTCTGCTTGCCGATTTTCCAATGCTGCACTGATAGTTGGTATATTTCTGGCTATGTCGTTTACTGTTGTTGCTTCTGCCTCCAATGATTGCATATAGCTATTTTCAAATACCTGTGCCTCCTCACTATATGAATCTCTCCATGCCAAGATTTTTAAAGGTTCCTTCATTCTCATCCTGTCTCCTTTTTATTGTTCCCTTCTACTAGTTTTGAAGCCACTTGGGACTGAGCAGTTTGACTTTCTTTTGGTTTATTGAATTTTTTCCGCTGATGATCTCTACCAAAATTTCTTAGATATGGTGGTTTTGGTTTTTTACCTTTGAACTCACCCTTGTTCAGCCAGCTCTTCCCTTGTTCAGCCTTACCTTTAAACTGCTGATAGCATAATCTGGCTTTTCTAACAGCTTCATCCATTGTCTTTGGGTTGTCAAACTCAATTTTCTCCTTGTACATAGTAGGTAAGCAATTTAAAAACCTTTGAACCTTTGCTTTTTCTTCCCTAATGTAAGGGACATATCTCAGTAAATTTGTAAACTTAGTGACAAACTCATCGATAGTGAGCTGCCCTAGTCTAAGTTCATGGAATTATTTCGCTTTATCATCATAATAACGTTCGTTCAAATAACGATTTTTGAACTTAACCTGGAAATCTTCCCAAGTAACTGTCTTTTCATCAATGGCATGCACCATTTTTGTCTCTTCCCACCACACAGAAGCTCTGTAGGCTCAAAGCACAGACAACCATCTAGCCTTAAAATTGTCACAGGCTCATAACCTGAATACTGACTGTGTCTTAAAGAACCAAGCCGCATCCTCTTCCTTCTCCTCCATCAGAGGGAGTTTGATCCTTTTCGACTCCCCGTGCTCTTCTTTCTCGTTTCACATGTATAGCACATCATCATCATCGACTATCCATCTTCTTCCTAACCTCTTCTTCCAGTTGTTCCGGGAAGTTAGTTCTCTCATGAGTTTTTCCTGTCTTTACCGTCACATATTACATCATCGACTTCGTCAATTCTCATAAATTGTGCAACATAGCCATTACCGGGGCATTGGGATCTGGAGTAGCAAACTCATCACGCAGATCCACATAAATTCCTTCACCTTCAGCCATTTCAACTGTACACCCTCACAACACAGATTAGCAAAATTTTATAAAAATTTCAGAAAAACAAAATATGTAATAATCAGTGAGCACAAAATTGACAGCCCAAATTTTTGTAACTGGTGCTCCGATACCATTTGTCACACCTCCAAAATTTTTTTTTTTTTCTCGTGATTTCACTTGTATGTATTTGTCTATTTATTTCCCCAATTCATTTTAGACTCCTTCATTCACCACCAATTAAACATTAATTGGAATAAGAGGTAACAACCCTTATTATTATTACTTGAATAAGAGGTTACAACCCTTACTATGATTATTATGTAAATCTCTTAACCCTTTTTACTATCATGCTCGACCCTCTTATATACCGAATATAGGTAACAATAGTACACCCCCGGTCCACGTTACATAACCCTATATTCGTAAGAGTATCCCCATAGTATGTTTGGGCGCTCATATATATATATATACAATCGTGTGCTACGATTCTGCCGCCATGGTATATGGTTGGGTTAATAATTAAGGAGTCAAATTTAACATTTAAGATATCAGTAATATCCGCGGACACGCGTAGGTATGATTTCAATTTCTGAGATCGTCGTCATACCTACCGATTGTTGGTGAAAGGATTTAGTGATAACACATTGTGTGATTTATGTAATAGTCCCCGACGCGCTGAAGTAGTTCGATTTCATTTAATGTTTATAATTTCGAAACCCTAATACGCGTTTAACGTTAATTGGAATGATCTTTGGTGAAGTTGTACACGTAACTCTTAACTGTTGACCTTACACTGTGCAGGTAGGTACTTCCTGGCCGCGTCTCACGCAAGGTTATGGAGAATTTGTACACAGCAACCCGTCATTTGGCTGAGCGAGGGCACGCGTCCTACCCTTCCTCGCTACCAGGTTACGGAATCTAGACTTGCGTGTTCCTAGTGCACGCTACTGGAGATTTTCTGTCAAGAAATTTGTACTATTACCGCCGCGCCTGGCATGTTTCAACCCCAGCTGGAGGAGAAGTGGGTAAGAGGTCCTATCAGCCGGAAGAGTTCATTACTTCGCCAAATTTTTTGGTTTCCGGGTACATTGATAAGGATTAAATAATGTTAACCCTTACGGCCAGGTACCCATGTTTCTGTCTGATGAACTTTTTATAATCCCCCTCAGGATTTTGTCGAGCTCGAGATTTTCGAGCATTAATGCATAACTCCTATGCGGGGTTTTACAATTTCTTTTACAGGTTTTTATCCTCGACTCCTGAACTCATGTTATTTAATCTTCCATTGACCGGCTGTTTTACTATCCAACTCGCCTGATTTCCATGCTTCCGCGTTTATTTGATTGTGGCTTTCTCTTGTGCGCAGAATGGATCCTCTCATTCAATTCTGCCAGAGATTTTTGTTTTACAGCGGGTTTGTTGTAAGACATTAATATGATACATTTCAGGATTTATGGCGCAGATACGTTACGAGTTCTAGATCTTTAACTCGGGTTTTATGTGTTCTGCCAAGCCCCGAGTCACAGCACTAGGGTAGGAGGGAATACGTTATTTTGATGCAGTTAGACAACCCAATCTTTTCCCAGGCTCTTCCATTCCATTCATGGCGAAATATCATGTTCTCATTCGACAGGTAAATCTGCTTACGTTTTTCTCGGTTTTTTTTTTTTTTTTTGTACAACTGTGTTTAGTGTAGGTGTTATATAACTAATGCTCGGCATTTACCTCCACGTCTCGTTACTCAGGTTTCAGGCAGTCCCACGATACGAGTTTCCCCTTCTCCAATTCTCCAAAGCGATGATGGCGAGGCAGCTCTGGTTATCGAATCTATTCGTGCGCTGGGTTGTTCCAGTAACGTATTGAGTTATGCTTTTGCGTCTGCGTGAGTGGGATGGAAGGTTGACGTTAATTTATTGCTGTGTTCCCATCGTTTGGTTGTTTTATCATTTCAATCGCCCTATCTTCGTATACCTTTCTATCGTTGAGGGAAATCTGGTTAACCTAATGCTACCGGAAAACGTTTCTCATTTTACTTAGTTCATCTGTCAGTAGCTAGTCGTGTTACACAGCTCAGTTTACATAGATCGGTCTAGTGGTATTCGGCATTGCTCAACCGGGTTGCATATATATATATATATATCTCCGCCCTTATAAATCTGGTAATGGTTGCTGTTCCATACTCAATTAAATCTGGTTTCGTCCATCCCACATAAGCTAAAATGATGTTCTAAATTCACGCGCTGCGGTTGAATAGTAAGGGAGTCCAACCAATCTCAGCGCTATTGACTGTGTCTATTATCACAAGAAGATTTATATGCCGCAGAACTGTATATTCTTGTTCTTATGTGTAGCATTTTACGTAATTGTATCGGTTTCTGTTTCACCTATGTTTACTTATTTTCCCGTGTATCTACTGCCATCTCCTTCAGGTTTACGGAAATTTATCAATTAACTCTTAGGAAAACTCTGATAAGTTCTTTGCTTCCTGTTTACTTAACGTTTGTTCCGCTTTTTAATCTTGGTTTTTCTGGAATGACATTATTCTGCGCACTAATGGGAATCTACAGACAGTAGAAACCAAGACCTATTCGTGGTATGAAAGGTGTAAAGGTTGTGTCTTCTTCGCCGCCGAATTGTTCTGCCTCGGCGCTCAACAGAGTTTAAAGTTGCCACGATGGTATGGTTTTGACCTAAATCAGTCTAACTATAGCTAGTTTTCCATGTTGAATATTATTTACGCTCAAACCCTTATTCACGGTGGAATATCATTTATGCTCAACCCCTTACTTGCAATGACCCGAGTGCTAATTACTTATTATACATAAAGTTTGTTTTTTTATAGTAAAGTGCGAATAGGAAATAGAGTTACGCAAATATAGGGATATTTCTTTTTTCATGTATTTTATCACGGCTTCCCTTCCTAAGTCGTGTTGTTTATCATCATTATAACTTATGGGACTCAATTTTATATACTCGGCTGTTAAAATGGTTATATATATATATATATATATTTTAATAGGAGGCGTATATAAGCTCTTCTAACAGTGGTGCATTTCTACTATAGCTCCCTGCATGCAATTCTAATATTAAAGCATCTATGGCTATTTTTGCTAAGTGCTTATTCATGGGTTTAATAGTTCATTTGATGGTATACATTGAGCATAAATTAACTCCATACCCATAATATTTATTTCAATGTTTAAAGGTGAATTCCAATTGCAATAGACTCCATAAATACTAGAAATGCTAGCATACTTCCATAGAGTAAAAGTACTTCTTTCTCTAAAGCATGTCGGATTCCATATTCTAATGTCTTGACTTTCTTTACATCAGTTCTGCTACAATTTTTTTTCTAATATACTTATGAGCATATAATATCACCTTGTATCTACATGAAACAACAAAATATTTAATTATCTGTAGAGACTAAGTAACTTCATATTTAAACCGACCTTGGTTTAGAATTTCTGCGGTTTTCTACTCTATGGATTTATGGTCTACAACTAACCAGAACCTGGAAGGTGAAAGCTTTAGGATGGACTCTGGTAAATGTAATTTTAGATCTGTCTACACGCATCATTGTTTCTGGCAGCCAAGTTAAATATATCATGAAACAAAATGTGAATTCCAGATCAACACCACAGTGCAGTGACCAACCCCTCCCAGCCTTACAGTCCTCCCAAGGACTCACCCCAGACGAGAGATCACCTCTAGAGATCAGCTCAAGTCACCACTAGGCAGCTTATTAGCTCATGCTAAGCATGTTTCTAATTACACGTCCCAGAGAATAGCGAGGATGCTCTCTTTCTGTTTGGCCTGGCTTCCCATTTTGATTCTTTAAGGCTGTTTTCTATTTTTCCTCATTCCATTTTCTTCTCTTCCCACTTCCTCCTCTTAGTGGGGAAATTGTTCTCCTCAATCTAAGGTAATTTCTTTCAAGGATTTTGAAGATTTTGGGGATTTGTTGCCTTATCCATCCTCATGGATTTGGCAAGTGATCTCAAAGTCTCATCTTGGTCAAAATGCACAATCATTTTATTTATTTCCTCAAATAAAATATGCAAATACATTCACACCATACTTATCCCTTGGGGTCCACCCCCTTAGGATTAAAGCTCAACTGTCTAACTTTAAAAATTCAACACACAAATTGGGGGTATTACATATGCTCAAAAATCTTGGAGAGAAGCCTCCCGAACTCACTATAATTTTGACATATTAAAAGGCTAGGAAGGTCAGTATTGCAACAAAAATTATGAAATTGAGCTCTAATGTGGTTGTACACAGGGCACTCTAAGAGGAAGTGATTTTGATCACCGATTTTCATATTCTCACAGAGATGGAAAATATTTTCCATCCATGGTGTTTTAGGAACCATCCAATGACCTGTTTCACTATGGAGCTCATGAGAGTTCGTTCTAATCTTGGCTATATTAATTTTATTCTTTGACTTAGTTAAAATGGAGAGATACTTTTTACCTTCTAGGCTGGGGTTCATGACCACCTTATAATACCTTAATTTTCTTTTAGCTCCTAGACCTTTCCCACACCACATGTTTTCTTTGAACTTAGAAGTAACAATTTTTTTAATGTTATTGATGTTTTGCAATGCAACATTCTCATCGATCTCCCAACAGTTTAGCCAGGCCCTAGTTTCTTTATACCAACGTCGTTTAAGCCTCAGGTGGTTTTGGCTGGAATTTGAAGCTAGCTTAGGAAGTATATGGTCTCCTATGCTATTGAGCTTCTGCTTGTACAACAGAAGCCTAGTCATAGATAGGCTCTCGATAGGGGAAATACCCACTTCTATAAGGAGAATAGGATAGGGTGTATTGCTTGTAATTTTAAGGTTATACATTATAAAACGCTTCTAGATTTTCTCAATCTTTCTCCAAGATTCTGTAGAGATGCTGCAAACCCAAACCTCACATCCATATAAGATAACAAGAGTGGCTAAAGTTTCAAAGAGGAACTTATTTATATCCCACATTACGAGGTTTTTCGTTTTACAATTATTTTCAAGACCAAAATGAGCTTTCCACCCCCCATTAATCCTTTTCTGAATGCTATAGTTCCAGTTGAGCTTGTGATGAATATCAATTCCTAGGTACTTGTAAGAAGACACCTCCTCCAAGTTACTATTTTCATACATAAAATTAGCGTAAGTGTCCTTCTTGGATTTGATAATCATAACTTTTTTTTTGTCAGTGTTAACAGACATACCCATGGTAGAGCAGAAATCCTTAAGAAATCTGAGTTGCTTATCAAGAATAGATGGACACCTTGCGAGAAGAACAATATCATCAGCATACAGAAGAAGGATGATGACTATACTAGCTAAGATCGTGCCAGCACATCTTGCTTCCTCTCAACAACCTTCTAGCTTGTCAATGTAAATGTCAAATAGTGTAGGGGAGAGGGGGAAACCTTGTTTAACTTTGATATTACACTTAGTATCTTTCGGCCACCCCTCATTTCTCTTTAAATTGATAATTACATTCTCGTATAGCCGTATAGTGACCGCTCTTAGCTCGAAAGGAACATTTATCTCTTCTAATCTATTCCATAGGTTATTTCTAGGAAACATATCAAAAGCCTTTCTAAAGTCCACAGAGCAACATAAGATATTGAATTTATCATTGCAACATTCTTCCACAATGATCCTAAGCATAACGAGGTGGACCGTTGTTGAGTGCTGCCTTTTAAAACCTGCTTCGCCTTTAGCCCACTTACCTTCACTTTCAAGCCAAATGCTCAACTTCTTTCCCAAAAAAATACCATATAACTTGGCTAAGAGAGGGTTGATCATAATTGTTCAATAACTAGAGGGGTTATTTGTATCCCCACTTTTAAAAATAGGGATAGTGAGGCTCTGAGTCCAAGGTTTAGGGAACCCTTGCTTGATCGCTTGGTTGAAAATCTTGTGGATGTGGGGGATGAGGACAGGACCTCCAATTTTTAAGACTTTCGCATGGTAACCTTCAATGTCTTTAGATTTCCAATTTTCCAGGCGTTTAACCCCAAAATCGATGTCTTCTAATGAGAAAAATTCTTTCATTGTGAGCAGGGTTTCAAAATCCCTGGAATTTGGAGATTCATAAAGCTTTTTAAGATACGAATTCCAGTCATGTGAAGCAATTTTATTATTATCTTTAGTTTTCCTAGTTACAGTCTGCCTCCAAAATTTCTTAGGAGCCAGCTTAGAGAGGTGTAAGAGATTCTCTTGTCTTTTACGAATATATTGCTTTTTTTTCCTTTTAGTTAGGGCTTTGTAGATTTTTATCTTGTTAATTTTGAGAGATTCATCAACAACTTCCTTAATTGTTGTCCTCGGACTTTTACAATCTTTGTCATACCATGGGTTTGTTTTGCTATTTCTTTTATTACTTGAGACTTCAATTGAGAACTTGTTAATATAATATGAGAGGGTTGTATTAAAATTATGATAGAGGTCATCTATGTTGTCTATACTAGATAAAGGAAGAAAATTAGTTTTTAATTAATTTAGAAAGAGGTCGTTTTATTTCTATCAAAGATTAAGTTCTTTTGACTATAAGGATTATCTTCTATGGAATCTCTATTCATGACAAAATTGAGAGTTAGGAGTAAAGGCCTATGATCAAACTCAGGCTCGTGGTCATCTAAGATGTCAAAATTTATTATTATTTTGTATAAAGGGAGATCAAAAATAACATAGTCTACCACGCTCCTGCCAAGCCCATGGATGCATGTCATCTTGCTAGAATTGGGCCACTTCTTTAGACTATTGCAAATTATGAGATCCTGAGCACTACAGAGCTTGACTAGCTCTGACCCAAAAAAAATATCCTCGAGGTCTTCAGAGCTCCTTTTGTACCGGCTTGCCAGAGTAAGGTCTTTGTATAACCAAAGAGTATTGGGTTTGGAATGATTGCTTAGAAGAATAGCTTGGTTGCTTGAATTTTGAGCATTAAAGTCACCCATTAAAGGGATATTACCTTCATTCCTTAGGCTAGAAATACCTTTCTATAAACCATTTTAAGGACTATTTTTATCTAGATTCTTTTTCTTATAGAAGTTAGAATTAATGGGGGGAAAATAACAGATTTCTATTTAGGTCTTTTTATCATTAATGTCAGTAATATCAATCCCACTATATTGGTTGTAAGGGTTGTTTTTATAGATCCTAGCATGGGGGGAGATGTTCTTCTTAATGTAACAAGCTATGCCCCCAATGCCTCTACTGGAGGATTGCTTGTTCCAGGTAGACCATAGTGCAAGCCATCTATGTTAGGAAACTTAGATTCTTTGTGCTCCCAAGTTTCAACAAGCAATATAATATCAACATCATTTGAGATCCAACTTAGCTGTGGCCTTTGTTCCATGGAAAGCCCCGACAGTTCCAAGAAATAATTCGGAGCATGTTGAATTTCTATTTATTACTATCTTGTTGGTTTCTATCTCGAATAACAGCTTTTATATTTTTGATTATTGCCCATTTTCCTTCCCTCATAGCTTATTTTACCTTTTGAACCTCCTTTCTTAATTTTGCTTGATATTCTAGAATGAGTTCTTCGTTTATAAATATTCCCGTTCCTTTTAGAATTGAGGTTTTACTAAGTATGTCATACTTATGGTCAGTAGAGCTCACCTTTATTCGGATCAACCTTCCTTTATTCTTAGTTAATTTCCCTAACCTTGTTGCTTCTATGAGACACGTGGTTTCAATTTGTAATCTATTATGTAATTCTGTCTAGGCTATGGGTAAAGTATCCTCGTCTACCTCCTCTTTCAAACCGAAGATTATAAGGTTCAAGGCCCTTTTATTATGCTCATGGTCTAATTCGATCAAATTTCTCATTTCATCTTTAATTGGTTTGATATCTAATTTACCTACCCCACTATTTAGGGTGACATTTTTGTTAACTTTTTCTTCTAGTTCTTTAATGATGTCCTTCACTTTAAGACTCTCTATATTATCTGCATCTCCTTGCTGGGATGTTTGGTTGATATCTTGGTTTTCTTTTTGTATGACCTGCAACCTAGTTTCCATTGCCTCCATTTTATTCTCCAATAGTTATATTTTATTTTTTATTTTTTTTTGGATCTTGTCTTCAAGGGATGTGAATTTGTTTTCCAGCATGGCTTCTAACTCGGTTTGTAGCTTGACTTCTCTTTCTTCTCTACGTTTCTCTAAAGACTCTATATACTCATAAAGGCTATGTAGATTAACTATGCTAGGTCTACCTTTGGTAACCTTTGGTAGGTGTGGTGAATTATTCATACTTGAGAATATATGAGAAGATATGTATTAGAAAAAGATAAGGAATGTGTGCACTTGAATCTCAACAATCCGGATAGATCAGTTTGCTAAACCAAATATTAAACTTTGATAAACCAAATATAAAAATGTATCCAACTTTCGAAGGTGTTACTATGAGAGAACTAACATATGAAATGAAATTAAATGACAAGGACATCTACATCTCACTGAATATGATCCATCTCACCCAAGTATTAATGGAGAAAATTTCAACGTAGACCCAAGTAATAATGGAGAAAATTCACTGTAGACCCAAATATTAATGTAGAAAATTTTCACTGCAGAATTTTCACCACATAATTCATGAGACCCAAGTATTAATGTAGAAAATTTTCACCACAGAATTTTCACCGCAGACCCAAGTATTAATGTAGAAAATTTTCATCACCGAATTTTCACCACAGAATTCACTGCAAACCCAAGTATTAATCAAGAAAATACCCAAGTATTAATGGAGAAAATTCACTGCAAAATTTCACCGCAGACCCAAGTATTAATCGAGAAAATTCACCGCAGACCCAAGTATTAATGGAGAAAATTCACTGTAGAATTTTCATTGCATACCCAAGTATTAATGTAAAAAAATTTCACCACAGAATTACCTTTAAAATATAAATAAAATTAGTTGTTAGTGGATATTGATTTTGTTATAATTATTATTGACATAGTCTAACTTATAGATAAATGGTCTTTTTCACATAATCTAGTGATACAATTTCAAGCAAGATTGTGATTTTTTGTTGTTTAAAAACTCATGGGGCACTAACAACTTAAACTCAAGTTTTTAAAAATATCTTTCAGAATTTGGTTAAAATTAACTAGAAGAAAAAATACACTAAAAAAGTTATAAATGGCAATAACAACTAGTTTGACTTTGAAATTTAATAACTGTTAGTTTTATTAATTTAATTTTTTTTTTTAAATCCTACAGCTAGTTTGATAGTTCTATTTAATAGTTTAATTTATATATATAAATCTTTTTATTTTATTAATATAGTTAATTAATTATTAATATTAATATTAATAATTAATTATTATTATTATTATTATTATTTATCTATCTATTATATATATATATATATATATATATATAATAATAATAAAATAAATAAATTAAATTAAAATAAATAAATAAAAAGACAATTAAGAATATAGGCCAGGGATCCAACACCTGCTTATATTAATTTATGAATTCAAGTTTATGTGATCCATATTATGAATGTTGAGACATCTTTCGATAAAAATCACATTAAGAGTCTATATTTTTTTGGAAATAAGTAAATAAGTTAACCTTTTAAGAGTGAAATTCTATTTTTTTCTTAAATTATTAGTAAATTATTTTAATTGATGTGGTTTTCTTGAAAAATAATGATGACTTAGTTTACATTACCCAAAGTAATAATAAATAACAATTATTTTTACCCATTAACAAATGAGTTATGATAAGTTTTACCACCATTTTGAAAAAAGAGAAATTAAAGTTATAAATTAGTTTTAAAATATAAATAAAAGTAGCTATTTATAGTCTATTAATTAAAAATTAATATTTAACAGCCTAGATCCATCTTAATTCTAGATCTACCAAGGACCTAAAGGGATCAAATCTCTTGAGGTGCAAATCTCTTTTAGAGTGAAAAAAGATTTGATCCCTTTGATCAATTTATGGTTGGTGGTTTTGGGGCTCAAGGTTTTGACAACCCGTGGTTTTTCCAATGGTATTATGTATAAAACCAACTTAAATCCATTTTAACTTCAGATCTACCAAGAACATCAAATATTTGGAGATGCAAACATTTCCTTAAATTATAAAATCTCTTTCAGTAATAAACACATGCAATGCAACATTGTCGATGTTTTTCGAACAGTGTGGTTAGTAGCCGTTAGGATAACGACTAGTTTAACCTTTAAATTTTTTTATTTTTTATTTTTATATTATTTTTTTAATTGGCTAGTTTCATTTTATTATTAAAATATTTAATTTATTTATTCAATTAATTAATTAATTAATTAATTATATATATATATATATATATATATATATATATTATTTAATCAATTTAATTTATTTAATTTATTTTTAGTGGGCTAGTTTGAATATATATATATATATATATATATAACTGCTAGTTTTATTTTATTATTAAAATATTTAATTTGTTTATTCAATTAATTAATTGATTATGATTATATATATATATATATATATATATATATATTTCTTATTTTATTGAGTTGATGGATATCTGCCTTATATTCTTGATTGTCTTTTGTTTCTACCCTGATTAGTGTCCCTTATTTTATTTTTGGACCTCGTGCATTAAAATAAATAAAATAATTAAATAATTAAATCAAATTAATAAAATAAGAAATATATATATATAATAAATTAAATAATCAATTAATTAATTGAATAAATAAATTAAATATTTTAATAATAAAATTAAACTAGCCATTATTAATTATAATATATATATAGTCAAACTAACCCATTAAAAATAAGTTAATTAAATAATCTATATATATATATATATATATATATATATATATATATATATATATATATATATATATATATATATATATATATATAATCAATTAATAATTGAATAAAAAAATTAAATATTTTAATAATAAAATGAAACTAGCCAAAATTACATTTAAAAAATAATAATTAAAAGTCAAACTAGTCGTTATCCTAACGACTAGTTTGGCCATCTCTACATCTATTTAAACTTAATGTCTTGATCTGATCTCTCACCTAGTCCTCATGATGAACCACGTTGGTTAACCACACTGGTTGATTCGAAACCCGTCAACAATGTTCCAGTGCATGTGATTATTACCAAAAGAGATTTTATAATTTATATGATGGATCATATAAGCTTAGATTCTAAAAATTTCTTTAAATTATTAATCCAAAGTTATTAAATCTAATAATTTTAATATATTAATAATAATATTATATTTAATGATGTTTTTTACATGACATGATAACAAAAATTAATGTCTTTAAATATTTGAATACGTGGATAGGATATGGTATTTCCTTTTAAAGATTTATTTTATAAATATTTAATTAAAATAAATATTAAAAGATTTTGGAGTAAGATTTTTTATTCTTTGTGTTGAATTGTATTATAGTTTTTTTTAATTTATTTATATGGTTATTTTCATTTTTATTTTGGGTGGACATTAATTTTTATTATTATTTAATTGGACAGGCATACTTACACATCTCCTCATACTGGGTTGTATAATGAGCCTTTCCCGCAATAAAAAAATTTCATACCAAGTTGTTTTTTAATAATCACAACATTATATTATAGAAATATATATGTACAAAACATTTGTGACTAGCTCTAGTCTATTTGAACGAAAACCACGCATATAAAGCTGGTTTGGAATGGTGTTGTATAGTTCAAAAATGTCATAGACTGCACTGGTGCTAGCCATGCTTCTTATATAGGATACAAACTAGGTTTTAAAAGACATGATAAATTGAAAAATACATGTGAAAACTATATATTAACTAGGCTTATGCTTAGTGGTGATGAGCCACATACATGTGAAAACTATATACTAACTAGGCTTATGCTTAGTGTTGATGAGCCACAGGTAGTCCATATTGGCATCCAATTGGTGCAAACCTTGTCAGAGGTTGAAACTCCAAAGGTAGCTATTCATTATCCTTAAGTAGAGCTACATCCAAACATTGCAATCACCCATTGATGATTTGATAAAGGAGGTGAAGCTCCTCCATGTGAAGAAGGAGCTCATCCCTCCTTTCATTGCAATCAAACAACACTCTTCCCAAAAAATGTGTAAGATTCCAATCCACTATGTGGAGGTACTAGCTTCATCTAGCTTGTTGTGCTCCCAAGTCAAGGACCCAATTCTCTGTCTCATCCAAGACATCTGAATTTGATAATTTTTCTCGTTCATCCACCAACTCCTATTCAATATCAAATAATTCTCATAGCATGTCTTCAAGGATGGAGACTTCATTTTTTCTTTCTATCCCCTTGCTATCCAGTGTAAAAGTAGACATGCCATGATCTACAACCACTAGTTGACCTTCCATTCCATCCTCGTGTTATGAACTATGGGTGATGGGGTCAATTGATAGCTAGTTCTCGGTCTTGCCTGGAGGGAACCCTTCTTGATCTTGATCTAGGGAATGATTCACTCCATGGAGGTAAATTTCATATCGAGTTATTATTTTATAATATAAAAACTAAAAAACCTTTATTATTATATAACATTTACAAACTCATGAGGTTTATTATGCTTTCTATCCCCTTGTTATCCAGTGTAAAAGTAGACATGCCATGATCTACAACCGCTAGTTGACCTTCCCTTCCATCCTCGTGTTATGAACTATGGGCGATGGGGTCAATTGATAGCTAGTTCTCGGTCTTGCCTGGAGGGCACCCTTCTTGATCTTGATCTAGGGAATGATTCACTCCATGGTGGTAAATTACATATCAAGTTATTATTTTATAATATAAAAACTAAAAAAACTTTATTATTATATAAAATTTACAAACTCATGAGGTTTATTATGCTTTCTATCCCCTTTCTATCCAGTGCAAAAGTAGACATGCCATGATCTACAACCACTATTTGACCTTCCCTTCCATCCTCGTCTTATGAACTATGGGCAATGGGGTCAATTGATATAACATTTACAAACTCATGAGGTTTATTATGCTTTCTATCCCCTTGCTATCCAGTGTAAAAGTAGACATGCCATGATCTACAACTACTACTTGACCTTCCCTTCCATCTTCATGTTATGAACTATGGGCGATGGGGTCAATCGATAGCTAGTCCTTGGTCTTGCCTGGAGGGCACCCTTCTTGATCTTGATCTAGGGAATGATTCACTCCATGGAGGTAAATTTCATATCAAGTTATTATTTTATAATATACCAACTAAAAAAACCTTTATTATTATATAACATTTACAAAATAATTGTTGAGATTCAACTATATGATGATCCTAGTGAAAATTAAGCACCTACACTAGGTGGGGCCTATGGGCTATTTTTAGGTGGTATGTCTATTTTTAGAATTTGGATCAAATTCTATTTTTAGCAGTAAACTATTTATAGATGGTTGAGAAAATTATATGGATGGATGGATGGGCCTCTATTTTTGGAATGCATCTATGAAGTTGTTTCATGGAATGCATGTCTAAAAATAGAATGTATGTCGATTATTGTTAGCCTTTAACAGTAATTAGACAATAAATAATAATATATTCTCTTGAAGCACTTGATTTCAGTTAATTGATGTGGAAAACGATTTAACTAAAGGAATTTCGAGTTCAAAGGTTGGTTGGTGGGACATGCTAATGGGCTTCGTTGTAACTAAGTGATACAAAGTAGTAACAGAGTTGGATGTGTAGTTATGTGAGTTGTAAAGTAGCTTAACTCAGTTAAGTGAGTTAAACTCAGTTGTGCTAGTTGTAACTAGTTGTAACTAAAGATACACTAGTGAGAGATCAGTGAAATAAATATTAAATTAATTCACATGGAGTTATCTCACATGCAACTGAAGATTTACTACTATTAGCTACATGCATGTCAGATCCAGTGGAGACCCAGTTGAGAGATAGGTGAAAGGGACAGTTTGACTATCAGTTGTGACTATAATGGGTGCACAAGTGCAACCAAACACACATTGGAGATTCCAGTGAGGATTGCACAGTTAAGGCAAGGCAAGATCGAATTCATTCAGGGATTGTGATCAACAGGGATTGCGCAATGGAGGCAGCTGTCAGGAGGCAATAAATTGGTGCAGGTTTATGCCAATTTTTGTATGACAATGTGAGACGATTGTATATTGTACTGAGAGCTCTTGGATTATAGTTTTGGATGATATTGTTTCATGATCCATGATATATACATAATATATGATAGTGGGGTTTTTAGCTTTATGCTTTCCCGGAAAAAGCATCTGTGTTATGTGTGATTGATCTGTCTTCATGTGTTTGCAATTGGCGATTAAATTTCCACAAAGATTTAAGTAGAAGGATTCTGTATTTAAAGGTGGCATATAATTGTTAGATCAGGAGAATCCAGAAATACATAATTGTATTAAAATTTCTAGTTGGTATCGGAGCAGAGAAGATTGCAATTTTTAAACATTAGCTGAGTTTGTTTGTGGGAACAATTCAAATTTGCTGCAACAATTTATTGGTGCGACAGTTGAGTAAACATCGAAATGGCTTTCAATGGTTTGCAGTTAGAGTATTCACTCAAGGGCAGCTCGAACTACATTGCATGGAAGGATAGGATGGAGGTGGTGCTTGAAGATAATGGCTTGAAGGAATTCATCGACATTGATGTTCCTAAGCCCAATTCGACGGATGTTGCATTACTTGACGTCTGGCAAAAGAAAGTAGCAAAGACGAGAATGATTCCGTTGGAAGGTGTGAGAGACCATATTGTCTCAAACCATCATGGGAAAGCCACCCCATTTTCAATGTGGAAGGATTTGGCGGATCTTTTCCAAAGCAGCAGCGACCATAGGAAATTAGCGCTAAAGGATAAATTTAGAAAGATCAAGATGGAAAAGGGTGACAATATTCCTAAGTATCCCACAAAGTTTTTCCAATATCGGGATGAACTAGGGAGTGTGGGAATCATGGTTGTTGATGATTATTTGGTGATTTTGGCTCTCTTGGGACTTCCTAAGAGTTGGCACAGTTATCAAGACTCTATCACGGATGGGAAAAACTGTCGGATTGGGAATGACTGTGGTCAGATCTAGTGTAGGAGGATTTCAGGCGGAACACTAGAGATGGCTCTTCATCAAATAATGATAATGAAGAGGATTTTTCTTTTGTTTCCAAAGCAAGGAAAGGGAAGGGGAAGAAATCCCATTCAAAATCCGAGGCTAAAGGAAAGAAGCTGGATTTTTCCAAGGTGAAGTGTTTTCACTGTCGCGAACATGGGCATATCACCACTAACTTCCCATAGAAAAAGAAGAACAAGAAGGTTGTTGAAGCTGCAGTTGGTGAGGCCCTTGCCTCACAATTTGAACTTGATTTCTCTTTTATCGAATTCTTGGTTTCAAGCACAATGGGATTGGTGTGGTATCTTGATAGTGGTTCTTCCTTCCACATGACGGGAGATAAGGAGATTTTCAGTGACTTGGAGGAGAAAGATCTCCATATGCATATAGAGATGGGCAACGATGGAAGATATAGTGCGACCGATATTGGTACCATTACCTTTGAGAGGGAGTCAGGGAAAGCATTTCTGTTGAAAGATGTTATGCATGTTCCAAGTCTAAAGAAGAACTTGGTCTCAGTCACGATGTTGGAGGATAGAGGTTATGAAGTTGTTTTCAGTGATGGAAAAGCTTTCCTGCGACATAAAACAACGGGTCAAACCAAGAGGATAGGGATTCGAGTCAAGAATCTCTACAAGCTGGAGGTAGATGGCTGCACTGCAATGGTGGGAAAAGTGGAAGAAGTGGTGAGCTGGGATGAGGGCGAATTATGGCACAAGCGATTGGGCCATCTTCAACATGGTGCCTTGAAGATTTTGCAGCAGATTTCTACTGGACTTCCCAAGTGTACACTTGTGTAGTTAGATCAATGCAAGGGATGTACTATGGGTAAATTTGTGAAGACCACCTTTCATGAAAAGGAGAACTGTGCTTCGGTGATCCTGGAGAGAGTTCACACAGACATGTGTGGGCCATTCTCAGTTGCTTCAACATCAAAACACAGGTATTATGTTATTTTTGTTAATGACTATTCTCGTAGATGTTGGATATTCTTCATGTAGAAGAAGGATCAAACATTCTCAAAGTTCTATGAGTTTAAAGAATTGGTGGAGAAAGATTCGAGGAAGCAAGTGAAGGCTCTACGGAGCGATAATGGTGGTGAATATATCTCGAACGAATTCAAAGACTTTTGTAGAAAAGAAGGAATTAAGAGAGAAATCATAGTTCCTCATAATCCACAGCAATATGGGGTCGTGGAGAGGAAGAACAGAACGATGGTGGGTGTTGCAAGAGCTATGCTACATGATTAGGGCCTACCAATGCACTTGTGGGTAGAAGCATGCAACACTACGGTTTATGTGCAAAACCGTTCTCCTCATCAAGTACATGGTATGAGTACACATTAAGAAGATTTTACTGGTAAGAAATCGGATGTTTCTCACTTTAATATTTTTGGCTCATTTGTTTATGTGCATGTGACCAAGAATGCCAGGAAGAAGCTGGAGCCGACTGCTGAATTTGGGATATTTGTGGGGTACAAAAAAAAACCCCATAATTATCATGTGTATTTTCCAAACAGTCGAATGACTGTGGTTCGACGAGATATAAAATTCAATGAGGAGAAATCCATGAAGTTGTCACTTAAGAGGGAGCTAGACTTACATGCAGAGGAGGAACTGCTTGTTCCCAAAGATGAGTCTCTAGATGTGGATCAACCACATGAGGAGGTTCATGGAGTGGAGGAGTCCACTCAAGCAGAGCCAAATATTAGAACTGGTAGAAGGCATACCACAGAAGCTGAGAGGTTGAAGCTTGATGCAGCACAGAATGTAGGAGTCCCTACTTCACAGCGCAGACAGAGACAGTCTCCTAACCGATTCACTAGATACATGGCTGTCATGAGAAAATGTATTGTGACTAAGCCATATTCCTTTCAGGAAGCAATACAGGAGCCCACATGGGTAGATGCAATGGTGGAGGAGTATGACTCCATTGTCAGAGACAGTGCTTGGGAAATTGTTCCAAGGTCGGTTTATAAATCAATGTACGGTTCAAGATGGATCTACAAGGTAAACCAAGCTGCTGATGGGAGTGTTGAGAAGTATAAGGAAATATTTTTGGCCTGGGGCTTCTCACAGATCGAGGGGATTGATTATGAAGAAACCTTTGCACCTGTTGCACGGTATTCTTCCATAAGGATTATGCTTTCTCTCTTAGCGCAGATGGGTTGACACATTCATCAGATGGATGTGAAGACTGTGTTCCTTAATGGGATCATTGAGGAAGAAGTGTACATTGAGAAGCCTGAAGGATTTGAGATCTTCAGTAGCGAGATGCATGTGTGCAGACTCAAAAGAGCATTGTATGGGCTTAAGCAAGCACCCCGTTCTTGGTACACTCGGATCGACAACTATTTCACTAGACTTGGCTTCACCAAGAGTGAGGCGGATGCAAACCTATACCAGATTGTGGTGGAGGGTAAGATTTTAATCATTTTTATTTATGTTGATGATTTAATACTGATGAGAAGCTAATACATTTATGCAAGGAGGACCTTGTAAAGGAGTTCGAGATGAAGGATATCAGCCTCCTTTACTATTTCCTTGGATTGGAAATATGGCAGCGAGAAGGTGAACTGTTTGTGTCTCAAGGCAAGTATGCAAGGGAGATACTCGGTAAGTTTCACATGGAGGGCTACAAACCAATGGATACTCCTCTTCTAGGAAACTGGAGGAAAGAGGATGCTACATCTGGAGAGGTAGTGGATGCAATTGCCTATCGACAGTTAGTGGGTTCATTCATGTATCTAGTTAATACAAGACCAGAAATATACTATGTGGTGAACCAGATTAGTCAAGCGATGGTTAAGCCTACCAAGCTCTTTTGGAAGTCAGGCAAGCATGTCTTGAGATATCTCAAGGGAACATCTGAGTATGTCTTATGGTACAGACAGATGGATGAGGTGAAGTTGGATGGCTTCACGGATGCAGATTGGGCAGGCAGCCCAACAGAAAGAAAAAGCACATCAGGAGGGGTTTTCAGTATCGGATCTACAGTTATTTCTTGGTACAGCAGGAAACAGATATCCGTGGCACTTAGTTCAATGGAAGCGGAATACATGGCAGCAAGTCAAGCTACATGTGAGGCTATCTGGATGAGGAAGATCCTAGCCGGTTTGTTCAGTTCTCAATTAGATCATACAGTGATTCATTGTGATAATCAGAGTTGCATTAAAATCTTGATTAATCTTGTGTTTCATGATATATCTAATCATATAGATATTTGGTATCATCATATCAGATATTGTGTGCAGTGGAAGATCATGTTGCTTCAGTACATTCCTACGGAAGATCAGGATGCAGATATTCTGACGAAGATGCTCACCGGGAGCAAATTCGAATACCATAAATACAAGATCGGGGTGAAGGATAATCCCTTTCTTGTTGAGAGGGAGTTTTGAGATTCAACAAGATGATTATCCTAGTGAAAATTAAGCACCTACACTAGGTGGGGCCCGCATGCTATTTTTAGGTGATATGTCTATTTTTAGAATTTGGATCAAAGTCTATTTTTATCAGTAATCTATTTATATATGGTTGAGAAAATTATATGGATGGATGGGCATCTATTTTTGAAATGCATGTGCAAAGCTGTTTCGTGGAATGCATGTCTAAAAATAGAATGCATGTAAATTATTGTTAGCCCTTAACAATAATTAGACAATAAATAATAATCTATTCTCTTGAAGCACTTGATTTCATTTAACTGATGTGGAAAACCAGTTAATTGAATGAATTTCGAGTTCAAAGGTTGGTTGGTGGGACATGCTAGTGGGCTTCGTTTGTAACTGAGGGATACAAAGTTGTAACATAGTTGGATGTGTAGTTATGTGAGTTGTAAAGCAGTTTGAGTTAGTTAAGTGAGTTAAACTAAGTTTTTCTAGTTGTAACTAAAGATACACAAGTGAGAAATCAGTGAATTAAATATTAAATTAATTCACATGAAGTGATCTCACATGCAATTGAAGATTTACTACTGTTAACTACATGCATGTCAAATCCAGTGGAGACCCGGTTGAGAGATAGGTAAAAGGGACAGTTTGACTATCAGTTGTGACTATAGTGGGTGCACAAGTGCAACCAAACACACATTGGAGATGCCAATGATGATTTTTCAGTCAAGGCAAGGCAAGATAGAATTCATTCAGGGATTGTGATTAGCAGGGATTGCGCAGTGGAGGCAGGCTGTCAGGAGGCAGTAAATTGGTGCATGTTTATGCCAATTTTTGTATGACAGTGTGAGACGATTGTATATTGTACCGAGAGCTCTTGGATTAGAGTTTTGTATGAGATTGTTTGATGATCCATGATATATACATAATATATGATAGTGGGGTTTTTAGCTTTATGCTTTCCTAGTAAAAACATCTGTGTTATGTGTGATTGATCTTTCTTCATGTATTTGCAATTGGCGATTAAATTTCCACAAAGATTTAAGTAGAACAATTATGTATTTAACAGTGGCATATAATTGTTAGATCAAGAGAATCTAGCAATACATAATTGTATTAAAATTTCTACACTCATGAGGTTTATTATATAATATTTCCATATAGATGATTTAAAAACAAAACAAAATCATTATTATTATCTAACATTTACAGACTTATGAAGCATAAATAAGTTATTTTATACAGATTTTAGTTTCTATTAAGAATGAAAATCATCAACTCTGGAGATTTAAAATTTGACTTAGCTAACCAATGGGAGAATTTTACAAATCTAAGCTATAAAGAACAATAATGAAGCCAACAAAATGAAATTCAATTCTTGATAAAGTCTTGGGAATTTTAACTCCATGTGATGCGATTTAATCTTCCAAACACATTGCAAATAATGATTTCAACACAATCATTGCCACAAAAAATAGAGATTGGTCTTGGTGATTCAAGGAGCACATCATCTCCTAGGCGACTAGGATAGCCTTCACGGTCCTTGTAGTAGGTTTAGACAAAATACATCTCTGAATCCACTAGTCAAGCCCCTGTTCGAGTTGAAATGAGAGAACAAAGCTGATGTAGTATCCATACCCTAAAAGATTCTGTAAACTTATATATATATATATATATATCGTGTAAATCAAGAATCAAGAATTGGTTAAACTAAAATGGATCCCTGATTACCACCCCATTTTCATTCTTTATAGGATGGAAATGAAATTCGAGGGTAGATTGGGGAGAAATTAGATGGTTTAATTCTTAAGCCTACTTCTACTTTTATTTTGATGGCAGAGTGAAATATTGGAACCTCGACGCAGACATCATCTATCATTTGTTTGGTTATCAATTGGAGGGACAATTCTATGTGAGGAATGATGTCATGGAACTGATCAATTTTGGCCACGTAGATTCTAGATGAAAACTCTTTAGTTCTTTTGGAGCATGATGTTTTTATCTAGCTGTCATCCCACCTACATTTTCTAAGCACTTAGTTAACAATGCATTCTTTGTATTTGGGTAAATCGAATTTTGGTTGTCGTTGTTGCACAACTTCGTAGATAGTTCTCGATACATACAAATGGACATATTTAGATGCTCATGATATGGTGTAATGATTTGTTTGCATCTTCCACTATTTATGGTACTCGAAGGAAGGTTAGGTAGAGGAAATTTGTGGTGTGAATAAGAGAAAGAATACAGTTTCCAATATGAAGGATGAGAGATGGAAGTGAAAACAAAAGGGGATTTTTTCACATAAAAGATAAGTAATCCTAAATATTTTTTCTTAAAATATTACATGTGCATTTTGTATGTAAGAGAGAGAAATAACTCTGTCATTTTGTAGAAATATTATAATTGAATTTGTGTGTTTATTTTTGGATAGAATTCTTGAAAGAGTTCTTGGAAATGGTAGGTGCTTATTTTGGTTAGTTCTCAATTGAATGTGTGTTGTTTGGCACATAGAAAATAACTATTTGTTTGAAAATAACACAATAGTTATTGCATTTATGGAAAATAGAACACATATAAAAGAAATGCCTAATTATATTTTCTTTAAAAGGAATATGATCTATGCATGCACGAAAAATATCGCTATTGTGTTGGAGTTCCTTGAAAAGAGATGTGCATTTGGTTTCTTGGAAAAGAAACATATGTGTGCATGCTTGAAAAGTTAACTAATATGTTTTTATTTTTTCTTGGAAAGAAATATGTATATATTTATTTTTCTATTCTTTTGAAATAATTCTTGCATGTGAATCTTTCACGTAAAAGACATAATGATCCGGATTTATGCAGGAATGCAATAGAATACACATATAACCATAAATACAAAGATGTAGCGGAAATAACACTTCATTTCATTAATATCAAAGAGCTGAAATTTGCTTACAGACAGAATGGAAATAAACTAGCTAGGACGTTGGTAGCTTATCTCTAAGAAGAGATGTGGTGGCTACAGGCCTCTGAACTGTGTTACAATGAGGCTCGAGGGCCTATTTATTATAGAGAAACAATGGAAAACCCTAAACATCCAAAAACCTAACCCTAGGTGATGAAGCGCCAAAACTATGGGCCATGTTTGGGTAATTGGTGTTTCAACTTCTAGGGGTCGTAACTTTGGCATACTATCTATGTTTGACGCACATGATACATCGTTAGAAATATCTATCTGAGGACTACAAATGCTGACCAAAATTATCAATTATAAAATGGAATCAATATTTTCCAGAGAAAAGATGCCCAAAAAACGTCGTTAGGGCCTCAAAACGGCTCCAGAAGTTCAGGACCCGAAAAACTGCTAAAAATAGTAAGTTGTGCCGAAACTAAAAAACTAAAAGAGACAATGGTGGGGCCCCAAGTGGAATAGGCGGGTGGCCACCAATATCCACCTGGATCATTCCTCCCCCCTTAGGAAGCAATGGTCCCCATTTCGTTGAGTTCCTCCATGAGATGAGGAAACTTCTGCTGAACTTGGTCCCTGGTGAACCACTTGCCTTGGGGCAGGAGTTCGTCAGCTTTGACAAATCGATACCTATGGATCTTCTGTTGGTGAGTGTTCTTGATTTGTATTTCCCTGATACAATCTGTGGTGGAATGTTCCATGCATTTTGGGTTTAACTTTGTCTGTGTGAGTTGTTATGCAATGTCATAGGTGAACAAGGAATGGTGGAATACTCAGTTCAAAGGCATTGTTCCCTACAGCCTTGGTGATGGTGTACAGCCCATATCGGAGCAGACGAAGCTTACGGTGGGGTCCAGTGAGGCACTCCTTCTTCAAATGTAGCCACACTTTATCACCCACCTGGAAGTTGTGTGGCACCCGATGTTGATCATGTCGTTGCTTGTACTTAGCATTGACTCTGTCCAATATGTCATGAACATGTTGGTGGATGTGCTAAATGTGTTCGATGAATATGGTCACTTCAATGTCAAATTCAGACTAGACATGAGCCGAATCGGCCTAAGTAGCCACAAATTTCATGGCTACGTCAATGGGACATAGTGGCTGGAATCCCAAGCCCACCTAAAAGGGGCTGTGGTCGGTTTAGCTATGGTCAGTTTAGCTGTGGAGAGCCCGGATATAACTGTGTTGTACATAGGGGAGGCTCTCATCCCATGTG
This sequence comes from Pinus albicaulis, assembly GCA_034641835.2. Classification (NCBI taxonomy): domain Eukaryota; kingdom Viridiplantae; phylum Streptophyta; class Pinopsida; order Pinales; family Pinaceae; genus Pinus; species Pinus albicaulis. Next base: position 65,566,490 of record CM076579.1, read on the forward strand.
CGTCGATGCTTTTAATTATACATGTGAAGAATGTGTACAATCATCTTGTTGATGACCTTTTTCTGGCCATCAGTTTGGGGATGGAAAGTTGTGGACTTGGTGAGCTTGGTGTCCAGCATTGACCAGAGGCTGGGCCAAAATGTGATGAGGATCCTGCTGTCCCAATCTGATATGATAAACTGTGGGATCCCAAAGTGCACCCACACTCGTTCAAAGAATATTTTAGCAGTGGCTTCTGTTGTGATATTCTTCTTGCAGGCCGCCATAATGGCCATCTTCGATAATTTATCAACGACCACAAAAAAAAATTTGTTTCCATGCTTAGTAGAAGGAAGGCCTGAAATATAATCCATGGAGATGGATTCCCAAGGTCGACTAGGGGTAGGTAGCGGAGTATAGAGGCCTTGCTTCTTGATGGTCGATTTGGCAATGGCGCAAGCAGTGCAAGATCTGATGCACTTCCTGGCATCCTGTCGAAGGTTTGGCCAATAGAAATACTTCTACAATACTTCCACTATTTTCTCAACCTTGAAATGCCCAGCGACTCGACTATAGTGTGCCTTCCATATCATCTTGGCACGCTCACTTGAAGGAACACAAAGGTGTCCCAGGTCACATAACAGTGCATCTTGTAGGTGAAACTTTAGAACTTGTGTACTCCCCAAGAGTGCCTTGTATGTGTGGCCAAATTCTAGATTGCTCTTTTACAGAACCGGCCAATCGGAAGTCTCATGCCCACAAGAGTTGATAACGGTGGCTAGCACCGTGATTGGTGGTCGCATGAGGCAGTCTACAACATTATTGGTGCTACCCTTCTTGTACTTGATGTTCAAATGAAATTTTTGTAGATATGTGGACCACTTCTTATGGTGATCATTCTGCAACTTCCCTTATGTCTGTATGAATTGTAGGGGTCGATGGTATATGTGGATGATTGTTTCCTTCCCCAAAATGTAATTCTTCCATTTTCGAGAAGCCTGCACAATGGAATACATTTCTTTGTCATAAGTGGGATACTTGCAAACTATGTTGGACAACTTCTCACTGTGATATGCCACTGGATGCCCCTATTGAGTAAGAACTACCCCAATAGCATTGTTAGAGGCATCTGTCTCGATCTCAAATGGTTGTTGCAAGTCTGGTAATGTGAGAACTAGGGAAGAAAAGAGGCAATGTTTCAATTCTATGAACACCTTCTGTTGAGATTCCGACCAAAAGAATTTTTCTTTCACTCCTCCCTTGGTGACTTGACTCAAGTTCCAAGTGATATGAGAGAAGCGCAACACGAACCTGCGGTAGAAATTAGCAAGACCCAGAAAGCTGCGAAGCTTTGTTAGAGTGGTTGGGGCTGGCCAATCCTGAATGACTTGGATCTTGGTTGGATCCACATGCACCCCCCTTTCATCAATAATTTAACCCGTATATTGAACCTGGGTCATGCCAAAAGTGCACTTATCCAAATTGGCACACAAATTTTGTTGCCGTAGTGATTGGAGGACTTGTCAGATGTGGCGGAGGTGCTCTTCTAAATTCTAGTTGAAGATCAAAATGTCATCCAAGTACACCACTACAAATTAGTTGGTGAATGGCCGCAAGATGTCATCCATCAACCTCATGAAGTTTGCGGGAGCATTCGTCAACCTGAAATGCATGACCAGCCATTCGAAAAGGCCCTCCTTGGCTTTGAAGGAAGTCTTCCACACATCAAATGGTTCGATTGGTACATGGTGATACCCAGACTTCAAGTCAATCTTGCTGAAATATTTCACCCCTTTGAGTTGGTCCATAAGGTTATTGATCTGTGGGATCAGGTACCTATTCTAGACAATGATCTTGTTCAGTGCCCGATAGTCAATATAGAGTCTCCAAGTCCCATCCTTCTTCTGTACCAACACGATCGAGCTCCCACAATGTGATGAACTTGGCCGGATGTGACCTTTCTGCAGCAGCTCGTGAATCTGCCTCTTGATTTCATCATTCTCCAAAAAAGAGCACCGATAGATCGGTCCATTGGGTAGCGGCATACCTGGGGTCAGATCAATGGGGTGCTTGACCTGACAATGCAAAGGAACCCCTATGGGTGAGGTGAAGATGTCCCCGTACTCCTCCACAACCTTGTCCATTTGTTGTTGTCGTGCAGAGGAGCCCTATCTAGAGGTCATGGCCACAATCTTCTTCTTGCCCTGGGGGTGGATCATCAGGAAAACAAATTTCCAGGTTTTGGAAATGAGCTTAATGCATTTTTTTGCAGTAACCAAAGAGATAGTGGCAGGCGGTGGTATCTCTGGTATCCTGTACAACTTATTTCCCAAAGTACTAATAACAGCATGAGGTCGGGACTCATACATAGCATGTCACTTCCATAAGTATGGTTGGCCTAATAATACATCAAAAACATCAAGAGGAGCAATGTCACATAATACCTCATCCGTGAAGGGCTTGATGTTATAGGGAAGGCGGCACTATTGGCTAATGCAAAGATCACGTCCTTGGTGAAGTTACTCGATGGTGTATAGTTTTGGTTGTTTAATACTTAATACTTAATATTAATTTAATATTAATTTGTTGTATGGTGTATTCTTGATGGTATTTGTAGAACTGGATCATGGACCAAAATGATAGTTCAAAATTCAAAGTTCTCGGAAGAGTGCCAAACCTAAACGATCGGAAATTTCTCGTGACTCTAATTCTGGCGCCATGAACGGTTCGCAAAATGGAGTTCATCTGTAAAAGTTATTCAGGTTTGAAGTTTCCAGTAACCTCCAAAATTCAATTGACCAAGTTTGAATTTCAAAATTTGGAAAAATTAAAAAAATAATATTCCAAAGAATATTCCAGAAATATTCTTCAAAATATTCCCTAGAATATTCCATGGAATATTCCATCTGGGCAAATTATTTTCGGATAAGTGGCATCTCCTTATTTGACAGTGGTTGGACTTTTTGGAATTGGGCCAATCAAAGGGTGCCACATGGCAAGCCCAAAATCTGCCACATGGCCCCAGGCCGATGGAATATTGGGCGTATCAAATTTTTTGTGACTTGGCAGGATTTTAACCGTGGACCTACCTCCCGCAAACGCCACACCCCACTGCTCGGGCTACATGGTAGATCTTACCACTAAAAGTCTCTACCACTATTTGAATGTTGTTTTAAATTCTTCCGACAGCAAAGGGGCCTAGCCCCTTAGGGCCAGCCCCCACATCAACCGACCCCACACAACCGGAGGGCTAAGACCAGGTGCTTAAACATTACCCGCGGGAGTGGAGGCGGTTGGCTAACCATTAACATTTGTGACCACCATTCAAGTTTAATGCAACCGTTGGGTTAAGGGTTTATGCGGCGGAAAATACTGTGTGTTAACATGCCGAACCAACATTTAATGTTACAGGTTACGGTTCCCACAATTCTGGAGGAGTGCACCATTTTTGGCGGACTTATCCAACTTTTCCCATAATAAACCGTTTTTCCACATTTTGTGGGGTTTTTTAGTGACATTGGGCTTTTTTTTGGAAAAATATACAACTCCCTCATTATTGAACCAAATTGGATGAAATTTTAGTCAATTTTTGGTTTCTTCAACATTCTGGAGCACTTTGGGATAGGTTTCAGGTCGAATGGAGGTCATCTTCAGTAGCTTTTTCTTTAGGGAAGATGAAGGAGCCATCAGGTCCACCATGAGACAAAATCAGTTTGAGGTCTAACCAGGGGAGTTAGAGTCTTTTTTCAAAGTTCCAATTGTCTAAATTGAATAATTCAAATGTTCTGAATCTGATGAAATGGTTTTCAGAGCCTGTAGAGAATGTTTGAAGGCCGAAAAACTTCAGTAAAGTTCCAGGGGTCATTGTGCCAGCTTTGGCCAACAGCAGTGCAGGGCTTAGAAAGAGTTGTTTGAGATCATTTGCAGTGAACCAGTGATCATTATTGATTGAAAACATCATTATGAATCTATTTATAGAGGTTTTAGCAAGTTTTAAATACTTTTAAAGGTCAAAAACCCAGCAGAGACATTTTCATTAACCCTAGTGCCATGGGGTGTCGATAGGTGATTGAGCCAAAACTGGAGCAGTCGGAGGCTATTTTTGATGAATCAAAACTCTATATTTACTATTTCAGTCATTTTTGAACCAATAGAAGTGTTTTCAGAACATTTTCAGAACTTTTAGAGCTCGAAAAGCTGATGTGAAGTTTTTGGCAGCCCTAGGCAAACCATGGAGGATAGCCTATTTGGGGAATGCAATGCTCAATTTGAGAAATTTATCAGTTGAAATTTGATGTCTGATGTGTATTGGATATAGCAGGAGTGTTTTTAGTGACAGAAACATAATTCTGAGGGATTTTGTGCCATTTATAAGCTTAGAGTAGCTTAGTGCACCAAACAAGAGGAATCGTGTCAACAAGAGCCTAAAGTTGTTTACAAAGTCTGGACAGCCATTAGATGGATTTAAATGGTATTTTCAGTCCTTTGGATAATTTTTGTATTCATTGGAATTAAGTATTTACTTTTAAAAAAAACTTACCATAATCCCAAAGAGCTGAGTCATGATGACAAAGCTCAAAGGAGACGTAGCCCACGAGATTTCAAGTGAACTCCTAGATTAAAATTGTTGTTGTGTTTGAATGATTATTTGTTGCATTATGTTGTTGTCATACATGTTAAATTACAGCAAGAACAAATGAAGTTAAGAAACATAAACAATACAAATTCATACACCACTTTCAAGTAAATAATTCCGCAAAATTGTCAAGTACAAGCTAGATCATTTTAATTAAAACTGAGAGGTAGGTTCTTGAAATACATACAAGTTATCCAGACCATTTTCAGAACATTTTTGGTCAGAAATCCCAACTGCTTCATGACGTCTGCTGAAATTAGGTTCTTTTAGCTCCCATTGTCGACAATTAACTATAGCGGGGAACCCTTTACCCACATTTGGGAGTGGAATAGACACTCCTCCTCCTCTGGATATTTTGGTTCCTCCTTCTAGATCTTCGTAGTGGCAACAATGGCTTTGGTCTCTACATCAATAATATGTTTCCCTTTGTCATTCCCCTTGTCAGATTCTGATTCAAAGTCCCTCATCTCGGCCACCAGCGACTGCTTGGCCCGACAGTCACTTTTGTTGTGAGTGGAGCTCTTATGGAACTCACACCACTTTCCCATGTCCTTCTTTGGCTTTGCAGTGTTGTTATTTTTTTTTGGCTTTGGAAATTTTTCTTGGGCCGCCATGCATTAGCAATGTCCTTTGTTCTGTGGTTTGGGGGCACCTTTCCCTTGCTTTTGATTCGCAGATCCAAAGTCTCGCTTCTTCTGTTTGAATTTTTGCTCAATCTTGCCAGCATACTGGTATGCCATAACAAGTGAGGAGATGTCGAGGAAATCCATTTCCTCCTGAATGTATCTATGCAGACAACTACAATACTTTAGCACCAAATTTTTCTTTGAATATTTGATACCCAACTTTGTGCACAGGGTATGGAATAGATTCGTCAGCTCATGCACATCTTGATCCCTTTGTTGTCGCAGCGTGTTCCATTATATGTACTTTTCCTCATAACTCCCCACAGGATAGTATTTTTCCTTTTTGGCGTCTCAGAAATAATTCCAAGTGGGTACGGCTGAGAACAGAGAGGGTTATGTCTCATCCTTTTTCTCACAGTAGGTTTCCCACCAATCCTTGACATGGGGGTAGCTTTGAGGAGTGCAAAAATAATCTTCTCCCGGTCGGAAAAGTCATGAACCGAGAAATATCCTTCTTCTATATTCAACCATCTATCTACGTCATCTACGTCTATTTGACCCTAAAATATGGGAATATAAAATTTTACTTGTACCTTAAAGGGATTCGCACCTCCAGAGTGGTTGTTGGATGCAGATGCGTTGTTGGTGGGCAGTCATTTAAGGATCTGGGAAAAGTTATCCATCATTGCGTTACTTTGTTTTTCGAGGGCCTCCTTGAGCAATATTTTGATAGGATATCCTGCTCCCTCATCTTTCTTTTCGTCCCCCATGGGCGGTCGTCAGGGTTTGCGAGGTTGATCTTGCAAAGGTTCAACTAGATCGAGCCCTAACTCCTCATACCCCGACCTCGTTGGGGACATGAAAACAAGGATCGAGAAAAAGCAGATCGCTCTGATACCACTGATCCGGATTTATGCAGGAATGCAACAGAATACACATATAACCATAAATAAAAAGATTCTGCAGAAATAACACTTCATTTCATTAATATCAAAGAACTGAATTTTTCTTACAGACAAAATGGAAATAAACTAGCTACATAAGGAATAGTTAAATTGTGATAGGTTTCCTAAAAGAAATATTTTCTTTACATGCACAAAAATTAGAACTATTGTGTTAGATATTTTAAAGATAAGCATGAATTTGTGTGTAGAAAGGAATAATTATTATGTTATATATTGGAAAGGGAAACAAGTAATTGCATGCAATAAATGCACTAGCTTTCCTTTGGAAAATACATATATCAGCATGCAAGAAATAATGACTAACATATTAGTTTTATTTTAGAATAGAGCATGTCTTTGTGCATACAATAGACTCTGTAAATAGCTTTATCTTGGGAAATATGCTTTTGGAAAGGGACTTGCATTTGCATGGAAAATAATGATATATATCATGTTAGCTTTCTCTTAGAAGGGGACATGCATTTTTATGTATTAGAATAGTAGTAATAATTGTATTGGAAATATTACTTTGTTACATGCATAAATAAAATTTGAGGGGCTAACTTACCTTGAATAAATTTTTTAACTAATTACATGCACAGAAATCAAAGAAAAGATGCTAATATCCTTTAAATGAAAATGGATGGTTACAATGGTTTTCTTTTGGAAAAAAATGTGTGCTTGTGGGAGAAGGGTCATAGTAATGTGGTATTTATTTTGATATGCTTGATACTTAATGCATGAGAAGTGTTATTAGAATAAGGATATTGTGATATTATATTTTCATCTCATGTATGCACATGAATATATATTAAATGCTCATTTTTTAAAGAGTGATTATCGGTTGATTAATGTTTTATTTAATCATGCTATGAAATCTTGTTAACGTTAGCAATGATAGAAAATGATGGTGACTTGTGCAAAGATTATGTTTAAAATTTTGGCAGTGAAAGAACTAATGGTCCATGTAGATGAGTGTGAGCTGCAGGATGGTCCACTGATGGGATGACAAAAAATATAAGAGTTGGCTTTATTAAATGAAAACTAGGCAGCTCTCAGATGAGAGACTCCACTAGGAGAAACTCCCACGGAGAACTCTCTACCTCAATAACATTACAATCATGAATAAATAGTATTCACGCATATAGGGAAGTTAGAACATCTTACCTAAATAATATGAACTGATTCCTAATTTGAGGTTCTGGTGAACTGACTCTCTCCTAATATTACATTCTCCATTACCTTCAACACTCCCCCTTAATGGAGAAATGGTTCATTAAAACTCCTAACATCTCCCTAAATTAATCAAACTTAACTCTTCCAAGAGGCTTAGAAAAAATATCAGCAGCATTATTACAAGTATTACAATATTCAATATAAATTTCCTTTAACTGAACCTTCTCCCTAACAAAATGAAACGGTGTATCAATATGCTTAGTGTTTTTATGAAACACCAGATTAATTTCAAGTTTGATGGAGCTATGGTTATCACATCTGATAAATGTTGAATTTTTCTTTTCTTCTCTAGCATCCTAGAGAAGTCTCCTCAACCAAACTACCTAACATGTTGTTGCACACATGGTGTTGAAAATTCAACAAGAAATGTGTGTCTAATTTAATTTTCCCTTAATTAAATTGGACAATAAAATGTATATTATCTTATAATCACTTATAATAGTTAACTGAGTGTGATAAACATAGTTAGTTCATGAATTTCAAGTTGAGGGTGGTTGGTGAGGCATGCAGACTGATTTTATTAGTTATGCAGTTTGAATTGCAGTTAGTGCATTAGTTTAATGCATGAGAAATCAATTAACTCAATTTATTGAGTTAATTTAGTTGAATTAGTTGTAACTGTTTGTTCACTAGTGAGAGATCAAGTGAATTAAATCAGATTTAATTCACATGCACTGATCTTCCATGCAACTGATGATTTACTATTAATAGTTGCATGCATTCCAGTTCCAATGGAGACCCGGTTGAGACAAAGGTTAAAGGGATGTTAACTATCAGTCGTATCATTAGTAGGTTTCTTGCATGCAGCCAGACATCCATTATATTTCCCATGATCTTTACACAGTTTTGGAAGGCTAAAATTCCTAAAGAATAGGGATTGCATTCCACATGAATTTCGCAAGCAAGGTAGGCTGATTAGAGGTAGGAAATTGGCTAAGTATTGATTGATTTTGTCGGTTCAGTGTGAAACAGTTGTGAGAGTGCAGGAGATTCTTGTGATAAGAGTGCATTGTAATTGTTTCATGATTCCATGGTGAATATACAATAGAAGATAGAGAGGTTTTGAGCAGGAAGCTTTCCCCGGGAAGATAACTGTGTTGTGGTTTGATTTGATTCTTTCTTTACTTGTTGTGATTGGTGATCGTATTTATTTTCCGCAATTCATTTGTAGAAGGATTCAATATCTAGATTTAGTACATTGCTTGATCGTATTGAATCCATTGATATACATATGTTTGTATAATTTCTGTAAAAAAATAATACAAAATAAAAGTATTGCCTAGATTCTCCTTATCTAACAATTATATGCCATTGTTAAATATAGAATCGCTTCTACAAATCTTTGTGGAATTTGAAGCACAATCGCCAATCACAATATCATGAAGAAAGATCAATTACACATAACAAGATAATTTCACTGGGGAAATCTTATAGCTAAAAACCCCACTATATTCTATTATGTATTATAGCATGGATCATGAAACAATTACATACAAAGCTCTAATCCAAGAGCTCTCAATACATGAGCTAACGGTCTCACAATGTCATACAAAAATTGGCAAGTTCCTTAGCCAAATTACTGTCTCCAGACAGCCTGCCTCCACTACGCAATCCCTGCTGATAAAAAGCCCTGAATGAATGCAATCTTGCCTTCCTTGACTGAGCAATCCTCATGGGAAAATCCAGTGTGTGTGTGGTTGCATGTGTGCAACCGATAATGTCACAACTGATAGTCAACTTCCCTTTCACCTAGAACTCAACTGGGTCGCCACTGGATCTGACATGCATGCAGTTAATCGTAGTAAATATTTAGTTGCATGTGAGACCACTGATTTTCAATTAATTAATAATCAATTCACTTGATCTCTCACTAGTGTGTCTTCAGTTACAACTAGCACGACTGAGTTCAACTCACTTAACTGAGTTAAACTACTTTACAACTTTCATAACTGCACTTCCAACTCTGTTACAAATTCGAATCACTCAGTTACAACTAATTCCACTTGCATGTCCCACCAACCAACCTCTTAACTCTAAATTCCTATAGCTAACTGATTTTCCACTTCAATTAACTATTTCCATTTGCTCATTGAGAATAGATTATTGTTTATTGTCCAACTATTATTAAGGGATAATAATAGTCGACATGCATCTATAAATAGACATGAAATATATAAACAGAACTTGCACATACATCTATAAATAGACATCATCTATAAATATAATTTTATCATGCATTTATAAATAGACATCCACCTAAAAATAGCCTGAGCCTCCATTTTAGTGTAGGTGCTTAATTTCACTAGGATCTTTGTTGTTGAATCTCAACAATTTCTACATGGTATCAGAGCACATGAAATCACTATAACGGAGAATAAATTGAGTTTGTGACTGAATATAATTTGAATTTACAAAAGTATTCTTGGTGTGATAGGCGGATCACAATCAAAATGGATTTCAATGGCTTGCGATTGGAGTATGCACTCGAGGGCAGATCTAACTATATTTTGTGGAAAGACAGGATGGAGGCAGTACTAGAGGACAATGGGTTGAAGGAATTCATTGATAATGACATTTCCAAACCCGTTGTAGCAGATGCCACAAATCTTGATTCTTGGAAAAAGAAGGTTGCAAAGGTGAGGAGCATCTTACTAGAGGGAATATGAGACCACATTGTCTCAAGTCTCCATGGCAAAGCGACATCATATGCAATGTGGAAAGCTTTGACAGATCGGTTTCAGAGTAGTAGTGATCATAGAAATTGGAACTAAAGGACAAGCTCAGGAAAATCAAAATGGATAAAGGTGACACCATTCCGAAATATTTAAAAAAAGTTTGTCCAATTTCGGGATGAGCTTGGGAGCGTCGGAATTACTGTCGCAGATGATGACTTGGTGAGCCTAGCTCTTCTAGGCCTTCCCAAGAGTTGGCATAGTTATCAGGACTCTGTCAATGGGAGGGAGAAGATGCCTCATCTGAAAGGAGTGTATTATTTCTGTTGTGCTAAGTGTCCTTTCAGTAATATAAACATGTACAATTTGTCTCCATTCGTTTGCTTAAGGAATGAGTGTTTTAACCATGAAACATAGATGAATTAGTGAATTGGAAGCATGAAAATAAGCCTTAAAAACATTGAATAACAGTGTATAATAGAGAAAAACAATCACACATAAGTTTTACACAGTAGGCATGATGAAGCAGTTCACCCCTCCTAGGCTACATCTACTGCTCCATCTCCCAATGGCACGTCCCTCTTTTTAATTATGCTAAAAATTGTAAATTACATGTTTTTACAAGCCTCTAATGGCTTTTTTCTCTACACTAATGGCTCTAGAATGCTAAAATTAGTCTAGGTAGACTCTTGTTTCACCAAAATTGGTCGAAAATTGACCTCCCTATGCATTTTTCCCAATGTCAACTAGAAAAGCTCCACTAAAAGTGGAGGAACTGCAGTTAAAAAATAAAAATTTGGCACATTTCTGAAATTTTGGTGGCGCCTCTATCTTTCTTGCTAAACATAACTTCTGGCTTTAATTTTCACTATTTAACGTGGGCACATTTCCTTCCAAACTGCAGGGTCACGGTTGGCTCTAAAGTTTTGGAACTCAGAGTGTGGGTTCCGCAAACCATGGCATTACATGCCATATCACCGCCATGTGACAGATGTTAATCCTTGCTGGTAGTTACAGTTTACCATTGGGTTTAAGCCAAGGTTCCAGCGCTTGGGTGCATGGAGGGGGGGTTGGCCCTTCGAGGTTGGCCTGCCAAACCCCCAACTTACAAACCTTTAAAAAATAAATATAACCGCCAGCCTATACATTGTAAGAACCACCATACATATGAGATGGTAAAGTGTAGGTGTTGTGCACGCGAAGGTTGGTTGTTTGATTCTGGGGAAGGCCAAAAAAAATTTACACCACACTCCTAGGCCACGTGGCGGCCTCGAGGCCTGCCACATGGCAGCTTTTGATTGGCCATGAATTCAAAAGTCAACTTTTCACGCAATAAGATTGTTCCAAGTGTCAATTTCCCATTGGCCCAAATGGAATATTCCAAGGAATATTCTGGGGAATATTTCAAGGAATATTCTAGAAATATTCCTTGGAATATTCTCTTTAATTTCCCAAAAATTCCAAGTCAAACTTGGTCAATGTCCAGTGTTTGCAGTTTACTGGAATTTTCAAACTATGATAACTTCTTCATACGATGTCAGTTTTTCGAACCGTTCCTAGCACCAAAATCGTAATGACGAGATATTTCCAGTCACTCATCGTCGGTCATGTTTCGAACACTTTCATTTTTTAGCATAACACATGATCTCTTGATCACACCTCCCCACTGGGAAGATTTTGGTCCCCAAAATCTCTCTGGATTACTAAACATGAAGATGACGAGACTCTATCCCCACTCTTCCAATCTTTTTCCACTGAAATTTCCCTAATTTCATTAATTGGAGCTTTTCATGAAATGACAAATTTTTCCTTGATTTCGTCGACCAAACATTGTTGTATTTGACATTTTCATGCTGCACATTTTCTGAAATTGCAGTACAACAATCTAACTTTGTAGTAAACATCTTGTTTCTACATTGGTCTATAATCAAAGGAAACTTGGAATTGTTCTCACCTTGCACTCTATCCTTATGGCGATTTTTTGTTGAATTTTCCTTGAACTTGTGTCGACTCTTGACTAAGTTTCTTCACCATTGTACCATGCCTTTCGGAAACCAGCAATGAAAATTTCAGAATCATGTGCCTTCTTTGCCAAGTTTCTTTGTCCTCTCTTGGACCTTTGCAACTTCTTGCACTGACACCTTGTTTTCAGCACCGTTCAACACCAATGTCAACTGCTGAAACTGTTTTTCATCTTCTTTCAAATACAACCTGATTTCAAACTGAAACAACTCATTACATACAACAAATTTTGTTTGAAAAGGATTATGTAAAACATCTCTTTGTTTAATCATCATCAATGTCAAGTTTTGGCTTGCATTGACTATCCTCTCCATTTGACCTGCATTAACTAAAGAAGTGTCTATTTTTCTGCGATGAGTTCTCACAATATACTTCTTGCCATCTTTGAAAAAATGGTATTTGTTCTCATGGAAATGGAAGATCGCTTTCCTGTCATACAAGTACTGCCCAACACCATACCCTTTATATCAAGCAGAACAACATCTAATTCAATTGTGTCAATGAAATGTGCAGTTATTGCAAAGCACAACATTCACTTCTTTGAAACCTGTAAATTTGCATCCTTACAAATCCACCCAAGTGGATATGGTTTTGGATGTGGAATGGTCTCAAGATTAAGTTTCTTGACCAAGTCTTCAGAGATTAATTTTTCTTGTGACCCACTATCAAAAAATGTGTCAACCTTGGTATGTTTGGAAATTACCCTCACATGAAACAGTTCAATTCTCTCTTCTTCATTTAGAGATTGTATGCGACAGTTAGATGTAATAGAACTAGGTTTAGTTTCAATCTCCTTCCCCTTCAAGTTATTTAGTCCCATAGCTATTATTTTTGTTTCATCTCCCAAATCCAACCCTAATTCTTATTCAGCTATTGCAACATTTTTTCCTTTCTCCTTGGCTTTCTCTTTGGCTTTAAAACTTTCTAGTTTCAACTCTAGATGAAGTTTCCAACAATGGTCTTCATCATGGCTAGTTTTAGAATAGTGTTTGCAAAATAATTTTCCCTTCTCTTTTCTAACATTTGCATTTCTCTTTTTCTTCCAATTACCTTTAAACTCATTTTCCCCATTCTTGTCTAAGTTTTTTTTTCCCCTTGCCTCTAAATGTGTGGCTTGTACATAAAATTCATCTAGGCTTGTAGGGTTAAACATGAGGATAGTATGTCTTAGGTAGGTATGTAAGCCTCCTATATACTTGAGAAAAGTGTCTTGGCTATGAAAATATACTCCTAATAAAATAGATCTTCTCCTAAATTCTTGAGTATACACTTGTACATTTTGTCCTTTCAATTGTTTAAAAATTTTCTAGTCCATTATGGCTTTCTACATGTGAGCTAATGGATAAAACTGTTGTTTTATTGTAGAAATGAAATCAGTCCATGATAGAATAATCTTACCATTCTTCTTGATCTCCTCCTTTGTCTTGGCTTCCCACCAAACAAGTGTTGCACCTTCCATTCTCAATGAAGTTAGTTGGATTTTGGTATCATCATCATGGAAATTTTGGATTCTCAAATAGTCCTCCAATTGCCTAATCCAATTATCTAGCTTTTCTGCATTAACTTCACCATTAAATGTTGGCAATTCAAACTTAACATCAAGTTTTAGAAAATAAAATTCACCCATGTTCTTTGACTTGTATGGTTAATGTACTGAAGAAGAAGTAGAGGGTGATGAGGATGAAGATGAGGGTGATGATGGCGACTTTCCATTGTCTCCATTTCCTCCATTGCCCTTCTTTGATTTATCTTCATCATTGTGGCCTCCTGATGATCCCTGTCCTTCCTTGTGAAGTTTGTAACTTTCTTCTTCTAGCTTCTCATTCCACCAGTTTTCCTTCTCCTCTCTTAAGCTTGAGCCTAGTAAGCATGAAAACCCTTGCAAACAGTTAACAAATATTTGCACATAAAACACTAGAGATTAAACTCTAGCTCTGATACCAACTTGACCTGAAAGGAGTGTATTAGTTCCATTGTGTTAAGTGTCCTTTCAGTAATATAAACATGTACAATTTGTCTCCATTCTTTTGCTTAAGGAATGAGTGTTTTAACCATGAAAAATAGATGAATTGGTGAACTTGAAGCATGAAATTAAGCCTTAAAAACACTGAACAATAGTGTATAATAGAGAAAAACAATCGCACATAAGTTTTACACAGTAGGCATGATGAAGCAGTTCACCCCTCCTGGGCTACATCTGTTGGTCCAGCTCCCAATGGCATGTCCCTCTTTTTCATTATGCTAAAAATTGTAAATTACATGTGTTTATAGGCCTCTAATGGTTGTTTTCTCTACGCAAATGGCTCCAGAATGCTCAAATTAGTCTAGGTAGACTCTTGTTTCACCAAAATTGGTCTAAAATTGACCTCCCTATGCATTTTTCCCAATGTTAGCTAGAAAAGCTCCACTAAAAGAGGAGGAACTGCAGTTAAAAAATCCAAATTTGTCACATTTCCAAAATTTTGGTGGTGCCTCTATCTTTCCCTCCGAACATAACTTCTAGCATTAATTTTCACCATTTAATGTGGGCACATGTCCTTCCAAACAGTGCGGTCACGATCGTCTTTAAAGTTTTGGAACTCGGAGTGTGGGTTCCACAAACCATGGAATTACATGCCATATCACCACCATGTGACAAATGATAATCCCCTCCGGTAGTTACGGTTGACCGTTGGGTTTAATTCAGGGTTCCAGTGCTTGGGCGCATGGAGGGGGGGCTGGCCCTTCGGGGCTGGCTTCCCAAACCCCCAACTTACAAACCTTTAAACAATAAATATAACCGCTAGCCTATACATTGTAAGAACCACCATACAGATGAGACGGTAAAGCACGGGCGCTGTGCGCATGGAGGTAGGATGTTCGATTCTGGGGAAGGCCCAAAAAAATTTACACCACGCTCTTGGGCCAGGTGGCGGCCTCCGGGCCTGCCACGTGGTAGCTTTTCATTGGCCATGAATTCAAAATTCAACTCTTCATGCAATAAGACTATGCCAAGTGTCAATTTCCCATTGGCCCAAATGAAATATTCCAAGGAATATTTTGAGGAATATTCTAGGAATATTTTGAGGAATATTCTAGGAATATTCTAAGGAATTTTCTAGGAATATTATAAGGAATATTCTAGGAACATTCCCTGGAATATTCTCTTTTTAATTTCCCAAAAATACCAATTCAAAATTGGTTAAAGTCTAGTGTTTACAGTTTACTATACTTTTCAAACTGCGATAACTTCTTCATACGATGTCGGTTTTTCGAACCGCTCACGGCACCGGAATCGCAATGACAAGACCTTTCTGGTCGCTAAGGTTTGGTCATGTTTCGAACACTTTCATTTTTTAGCGTAACACGTGATCTCCTGAACACTGCCAGATTGGGAATGACTTTGGTTAGATTTGGTGCAAGAAGAATTTCGGTGGAATACCAGGGATGGATCTTCATATAAGACAGATGATGAAGAAAATTGTGCTTTGGCTGCGAAGGTGAAGAAGGGGAAAGGAAAGAAATCCTATTCCAAATCTTAGTCTGGCAAAGAAGGAAAGAAGCGCGACATGTCCAAAGTGAAGTGTTTTCTCTATCACGAGCATGGACATTATGCCACTGATTGTCCACAAAAGAATAAGAACAAGAATGCCTCAAGATCTACAGCTGGTGAGGCTTTGGCCTCACAATTTGAGCTTGAATTCTCGCTCATTACATGCGTGGTGTCAAGTTCAATGGGATCAATGTGGTACTTGGATAGTGTTTGATCTTTCCACATGACGGGAGACAAAGAACTTTTCAGTAGCTTGGAGGATAAGGACCTCCAAATGCATATCGAAATGGGTTATGACGGGCGATACAATGCTACCGGGATTAATACAGTTACCTTCCAGAGATGATCAGGTAAACCCTTCTTATTAATATATGTAATGCATGTACCAAGCTTGAAGAAAAATTTAGTTTCAGTCGCAATGTTGGAGGATAGAGGCTGTAATGTGGTTTTCAGTGAAGGGAAAGCTTTCCTTCGACACAAAGACATAGGACAATCCAAGAATATTAGGATTCGAGTGAAGAATCTCTATAAACTTGATGTAGATGGATGCACAGCATTGATGGGCAAGGCGAAAAAAGTGGTGAGCCGGGATGAGGGTGAGCTATGGCATAGGAGATTGGGCCGTCTACATCACAGAGCCTTGAAGGTCATGTAACATATTTCTACAGGTATTCCCAAGGGTGCTCTTGTGTAGGTAGACACATGCAAGGGATGTACTATGGGGAAGTATGCAAAGGCCACTTTTCACGAGAAAGAGAACCGAGCTTTGAAAATCCTTGAGAGAGTTCACTCAGATGTGTGTGGACCATTCTCCACTGCTTAGACAGCAAAGCACATGTACTATGTGATATTTTTTGATAATTTTTCTAGAAAGTGTTGAATCTACTTCATGTAGAAGAAATATCAGATGTTCTCAAACTTTCTTGAGTTCAAAGCACTGGTGGAGAAATATACAGGGAAGCATGTGAAGGCTTTTAGGAGCGCCAATGGTGGTGAGTACATATCCAATGAATTCAAGAAATTTTGTAGCAAAGAAAGAATCCAGAGAGAGTTTACTGCGCCTCATAACCCACAACTGAATGGGGTCACAGAAAGAAAGAACAGAACAATTGTGGGTGCCAGAACGAGTGATTTTTCATGACCAGGGCCTACCGTTGCATCTATGGGCGGAGGCATGCAACACAACATTATTTGTGCAAAACTGTAGTCCTCATTGAATACTTGGCATGAGTACACCAGAGGAGGATTTTTCTGGAAAGAAACCTGATGTTTCATATTTTAAAATTTTTGGCTCATCTGTATATGTGCATGTGACCAAGACTCCAGGAAGAAGCTCAAACCAACAGTTGAGATTGGGATATTTGTGGGGTACACTGATACTCCCCACAACTATCGGGTGTATTTTCCAAACAGTAGGATGACTATTGTGAGACGGGTTATAAAATTTGATGAGGAGAAAGCCATGTGATTATCCCTTGAGAGGGAGCTGGATTTGCATGCAGATGAGAAACTCTTGGTTCCAAAGAATGAACCTCAAGATATGGAGCAGCCACATGCGGAGGATCATGGAATGGTAGAAAACACTCATGCAGAGCCGTCCACCAGAAATGGTAGAAAGTGCACCACGGAAGCTGATATATTGAGACTTGATGCGGTAGAGCATGTAGGAAAACCTGCTTCACTGTGCAGACAGAGACGGTCTCCAGACAGGTTTACTAGATACATGGCTCTTATGAGAAAGTGTATTGTGACAAAACCATCCTCCTTTGAGGAAGCAGTGCAGCAACCAATTTGGGTTGATGCTATGGTTAAGGAGTATGACTCCATCGTCAAGAAAAATGCATGGGAAGTTGTCCCAAGACCATTTGGAAAATCAGTGGTTGGATCTAGATGGATCTATAAGGTGAAGTAGGCAATGGATGGTTGTGTGGAGAAGTACAAGGACATATTTGTGGCCCAGGGATTCTCACAAGTTGAGGGGATTGACCAAGAGGATACTTTCACACTAATTGCGAGATACTCATCAATTAGATCCATCTTTGCACTCTCAGCGCAGATGGGGTGGCAGATGCATCATATGGATGTCAAAACTGTGTTTCTCAATGGATTTATTGAGGAATAAGTGTACATAGAGAAGCCATAAGGTTTTGAGATCTTTGACATTGAATCGCATGTGTGCCGACTCAAGAGAGCATTGTATGGGCTGAAGCAAGCACCTCGTGCGTGGTACACTCAGATTTACAGCTATTTCACCGGGTTGGGCTTCACCCAAAGTGAAGTGGATGTGAACCTGTACTAGAGGCGCATTATGTTACTTCATTACATTCCCACGAAAGATCAGGATGTAGATATTCTGATGAAGGCGCTCGCTAGGAGAAAATTCGAATACCATAGAGGCAAGATCGGGGTGGCAGATAATCCATTTCTTGTTGAGAGGGAGTGCTGAAAAGTCAACAAGAAATGTGTGTCTAATTTAATTTTCCCTTAATTAAATTGGAAAAGAAAATGTAATCTTATCTCATAATCACTTGTAATAGTTAACTGAGTGTAATAAACTCAGTTAGCTCATGAATTTCGAGTTGAGGGTGGTTGGTGAGGCATGCAGAGTGATTATATTAGTTATGGAGTTTGAATTTCAGTTAGTGCATGAGTTTAATTCATGAGAAATCAATTAACTCAATTTATTGAGTTAAAGTCAGCTAAACTAGTTGTAACTGTTTGTTGCACTAATGAGAGATCAAGTGAATTAAATCAGATTTAATTCACATGTAGTGATATGCCATGCAACTGATGATTTACTATTAATATTTGCATGCATGTCAGTTCCAGTGGAGACCCAGTTGAGAAAAAGGTTAAAGGGATGTTAACTATCAGTTGTATCATTAGTAGGTTGCCCACATGAAACAAAACATCCATTGTATTTCCCATGATCCTTGCGTAGTTTTGGAAGGCTGAAATTCATAAATAATAGGGATTTAGTTCCACATGAATTGCACAAGCAAGGAAAACTAATTACAGGCAGGAAATTGGCTAAGTGTTGGTCGATTTTGTCTGGGTCAGTGTGAGAAAGTTGTGAGAGTGCAGGAGACTCTTGTGAGAAGAGTGCATTGTAATTGTTTCATGATTCCATGGTGAATATACAATAGAAGATAGAGGGGTTTTGAGCAGTAATATTTCCACGGGAAAATATCTGTGTTGTGGTTTTATTTTCTTCTTTCTTTACTTGTTGTGATTGGCGATCATGTTTATTTTACGCAATTTATTTGTAGAAGGATTTAGTATCTAGCTTTAGTACAATACTTGATCGGAATGAATCCATTGATATACATATGTTTGTATAATTTCTACACATGGCTTGATACTTAGCTTCTGCTGAAGACAGTGATATCGTGTTCTGCTTCCTGCTACTCCATGCAATGACCCCAGACCCAATGTTGAATGCATAACCTGTTATGGATCATCTGTCATCTATATTTCTGGCCCAATCGGAGTCTGAAACACTTGTCAATATAACATCAAACGAATCGGTATATATAATACCAAAGTCTAAGGTTCCTTGAAGATACCTTAAGATACCTTTCACTGCAATCCAATGACTTTCAAGTGGCTTGGACATAAATTGGTTCAATACACTAACTGCATAAGCCAAATCTAGTCTAGTAGTGGTCAAGTAGATTAAACTCCCAACCAACTGCCAATAAAATGTTGCATCTAGCTCCTTAGAACCGTCATCACTATGAAGTTTGGTATTCTGCTATAAAGGAACTCTTGTAGCTTTTCACTAATCCATCCTTAACTTTTTCAATAAACTCCTGACATACTTACCCTGTGACAGAAAATTCTGGCTTGAATCTCTCAAGACTTCAAGACCCAAACAGTAGCATAGCTCACCAAGGTATTTCATCTCAAACACTTGTGACATCTTCTCTTTGATTTCCTTAATGAGTTCATCAACTTTTCTTGTAATGATAAGATCATCTACATACAAAGAAATCAAAACAATTTTCCCCTCTTTATCAAACACAGTATACATATTTGGATAATTCTTGCTTCTTTTATAACTATGATGTAGGAAAAATGAATCAATTTTATCATACCATGACCTGGGTACCTGTTTTAGTCCATATAATGCTTTCTTCAATCTACAGACTAAATGTTATTTCCCCTATTTAACAAACCCCTTAGGTTTCCCTAGGTACACTTCTTCTTTCAACTTACCATTTAAAAAATCAGTTTTCACATCTAGCTCGTGTATCATCCAATGATGTTTGGTAGCTAAAGCAATTAAGATTCTGATTGTGTTTATTTTAGCTATAGGGGTGAAGGTTTCCTCATAGTCTATACCTTCTTTCTATGAGTACCCCTTTGCAACCAGCCCAACTTTATATTTATCTATACTCCCATCTGCTTTAAATTTAGGATTCTATAGTCATTTGCAACCTATGGTTTGTTTTCCTTGAGGTAATTCAACTAACTCCCAAGTTTTTTTTTTAGGTATTGATTCATATTCCTCTTCCATGGCTACCATACATTCATTATATTGACTGACTTCTTTATCACTAGAGGGTTCAATAGAATTTAACATGATAGTTATAAAAGAATTTTCCCTATATCTTGTTGGCAATTGAGTTTTCCTATCTGATCTCCTAAGTGGTGGAGTGGCTTCACACCTATTCTGGTAATCCCTTTATGGACTTGGTTTGACTACTGCATCTATACCATTTGCTTATTCCTTTTTCTGTTGCTACTGCTACTCATGGATGTCCCCTGTTTCATCACTCCCTTCTTCCATCAACAAAGGAATGTCCCATTCTTCATTGTTGTTATCATTGTTTCCATTATGAACCTGCTCATGAAAAGCTACATCTCTAATTGCAAATACTTTATGAGTAGAGGGATCAAACAATTTATAAGCTTTAAATTTAGTACAATACCCAAAAATAGTGCATTTAATGGCCTTTTAATCCAGTTTATTCCTATCCTCCTTTGGAACATAAGCAAAAGATTTGGAGCCAAAAACTCTTAAATGTTTAACTACAGGCTTAAAACCTAATAAAGCTTCAAATGGAGTTTTAAACTCAAGAATTTTTGTTGGACTCTTGTTCTTCAAATATACTGCAGTATTTATCGCTTCCGCCCAAAATCCATTAGATAGATTCTTACCTTCTAACATGTCGTGAGCACACTCCACAAGGGTTATGTTCTTCCTCTCTGAAACCACGTTCTATTGAGGATTTTGAGGTACTGTAAATTGCTACAGTATTCCATGGTCTTTGAAATATTTGATGTAATCATCCTTCCTACATTATCCCCCTTGGTCCAAGCGAAGAATCTTGATGAATTCACCTGTTTTCTTCTCAATCATGCTTCTAAACTGTTTGAAATATTCAAAAGTATGGCTCTTTTTACTGATAAAATATACCCACGTGAATCTTGTACATTCATCAACAAATTATAAGAAATAATAAGCACCTCTCAATGACCTTCACTGCATTGGCCCACACAAATCAGTGTGAACTAATTCTTGTATATCTCTCTTCTTTCTATCTACATTTACAGGAAACTCATCTCTGTGCATCTTCCCAAGAGCACATGCTTCACAGTCAACATGAACATGCTTTAAAACAGGGAGACCATTGACCATACCACTTTTTTGAGGTAGCAACAAATCATTGAAATTAATATGGCCGAATCTCTGATGCCATAACTCTTATGCAGTCATACCTCATGATTTCAATTCTTGGTGTGGCACACTTCTTACATTCATCTTGTAAAGACCTTCCACTCGAATCCCTGTTACAATTGTCTTCATACAATCCAACAGATCCTTAATAACACAATATGACTAAATAACTCTACCTTAATATTATGATCTGTTATCATTGAAATAGAAATCGAATACTTATTAATTCCAGGTACATACATCACATTTTGAATGTGCCTAATATTTCCATCAGGAAGTATGATAGGAACATTACCATGCCCTTTGATTTCGTACCCTTTTTCATCACCAAGTTATATTTTTGCACCATTGCTAGTTTCTTTGAAGTCTTCAAACCATTGTCTATTACCTGTCATGTGGGTGGAAGCTCATGAGTCCACAAACCATGTATCTGCTTCATCATTCTCATCATAATCAGCCATAAACAATCTGAGGTCCTGGTTATGGTCATCATTGGCAAAGTGTCCTGCATGTCTCTTATGTATATGTTGACTTTCATCAAACTTCTTCTTCCGGCATTGTTTAGCTATATGACCAATTTTACCACAATAGAAACATTTGGTTGCTGAATCATTTATGTTTCATGGCATACCTTGAGATGGAGTCGGATTTCTTTGTGGTGTACCTCCGCTTTCCTTCCATTTTCCTTCCCTCTGAAGGGATTCTTCTTCACCATTAAAGCAAGATTTGAACTCTAGGGTTTGAGGGTCATCCACCTTTCTTCCTCTTACATTAGGATCCCTGTCAATTATTCAAATTTGGGGGCTTTCTCTCTTGCATTCAAGCCAGTGATAAACATCTGATAATCGTCAGTCATACCATTCATGGTAATCGTTACCAGATCAATGTTTGATACTGTCTCCCCTATGTCACCAAGCTTATCTTTTAGGTCCTTGATGAGAGAGATGAACGCAACTACTGATTCATTCTCCTCCATTTTAAAGGAGAGAATATTTCTTTTGAGAAATATAAGACAATTTGTGTTTCTAATTTCGTACAGATCCTTGAGGGTTATCCAGATCTCGTTTTTTGATTTGCGCTCTCTGATGTGAGGGATAATGCAGTCTTTGACTGACATTTTCAACAACGTGTTTGGCTTGTTCTCCCTCTTCTCCCAATCCTAAATTTTCACAGTTGATCCGCTTCTTGCAACCGTAGGTTTCAATTCATCACTATTCACGGTCCCCCATGCATGTTGCCCCTCCAACAATGTTTTCAACTTGAATTTCCAATTAGAATAATTGGAACCATCGAGCTTATTTCTCTGGTTCAAGTATGCCTCGACCATTTGGTTATTCATCTTGAAACTTAAAAAACAAAAAATCGACCTCCAGCAAAAAACGAATCTACCCTAGATCCAAAGGAGACAATCTCAAGAAACCAGAGATCCTCTTAAAAAAATAACCTCTTAAAAGAAAATGTGCCCAGACACTTTTCTTCTGTGGCCAAAAAATCCTTTCAAGAATTTTATTTAAAAAAAAAATCTTTTCTAAATGCCTTGATTTAAAAAAATGGAGGATAAAATTTTTACTTGCCTTTAATCCCAAATCATATTCGCCCCAACACTCCGGTTATGTTCAATTAAATCAGATATGTTGCAGCATCTGATCCACACATCATCAGGCACGATCCTCCACAGTGACTCCACATAGGCTCAGCGACCATCGCCTCAACATTCCTCAGCTGGCGTCCTATGGGCTCCATGCATCCTCCAACAATTTTCACCTTTGCCATGACCTTCTGCACGAGCTCACCAGGATCGGCCTCCACGATCCTCCACGTAGTACTCTCCATGCATCTGCATAGTGTCACAGATCGGCATGCTTCAGATCAACAAATCTACATTGAACTGAATCTGAAACCGATTTCATAAGTTTTCCACAAATCGGCTCATTTTCGCCTCTCGGATATGTGTTGAGAAACATATTGGCGCCCTTCCACCTTTTGCTTCCTCGATTAAAATGTCGCGTTTTCCCTTCTCCGAACAACGCTGAATCAGTAAGATCAATGCCATTTTTCTACTTGGACTGGCACTAATCAGCAGACGTACAGATAACACAACTCTGTCTCACAACTAGGGGCCTCTCTTTTGCCACCTAGAAACTCACAGGGGGATAAAATCACTCTGGCTTTGATTCACCAGCCCTGGAGCTCTGATACCATGATAAAAAATATAAGAGTTGAATTTATTAAATGAAAATTGGGCAGCTCTCAGATGAGAGACTCCACCAGGAGAGACTACCACGGAGAACACTCTACCTCAATCACACTACAATCATGAATAAATAGTATTCACACATATATGGAAGTTAGAACATCTTACCTAAAGAATATGAACTAATTCCTAATCTAAGGTTCTATTGAACTGACTCTCTCCTAATATTACATTCTCCATTATCTTCAACATGGGACAACCAGGTCACAAAGATATAAAGAGTGGAGTTTTGTGGGTAAACAATTTCATGATGATTGTAATAGCTTTTAGTTAGATATGTTGTAATTTAGTGATATTTCTTTGTCATATTTTATGAAAATGGTTAAGGGATGGACTCCCTTATAAGCCATTGAGTGAGGGGTGAACACTGTCATGAGCATTTATTAATAAAATTAAACGTTTGCTGGTTTTCACCCTACGGGGTTTCCAGGGTATATCGGTGTTCAATGATGTGATTGCTTATTATGTCAGTTTGATGATATTGATTCCTTACATGATGTGATTTCATAATATTAAGTATGTGATTAACTATTATGGTCAAAGGGATCATGAAATAGATGTAATGTTACATCAGAAATTTTATGTTAATATGCTACAATAGTGGTTGTAATGGTTATGTAATTTACTATTCCTTTACTAAAGTTACTCTGTGTAATGATGAATATTCTATCTAATGGTTAATGAGGAATCTAAGGGACGTTACAACTGATCATGATAAACATCCACTAAGAATAAACTAAGCAACAGATTGTTGGTATCTATACTTTGCTTTCTATTTACCAATTATAATAACTCGGGACGAGACATCGTGTATTTCCTGATTTTACGCTGAGTGCATATTCTTGCATATAAATGATATGAAGTAAATTTAACTAAAGCATGCTTTATTTCACTAATATTTTTTTTAGTTAAACTATTTATCCAAATTTTATAAAATAAAATTACTTATCTTAAAAATTGATAAAATTGTGTATAAAATTATTGTAAATTGAAACTTTTTATAAAAATATCATTTAAAATTTTACAATTTGCATAATAATAAAAACTAGTATAATTCTTTGTTTTTATGTTTTTATATAACTTTTTATCTTTAAAATTTTCCATGCATCTAATCCAACCTTTAAAATCCACCTTTATATACTTGTAAAAATGCTAACACAACCAATCTCTCATATGTATTATATATAAAGATATTAGAACAGATTTATATGACTAACCTCTCATATGCATTTTGGTACAGAGATAAAAAGACTTAAAGACTTATCTAACCTTGTCTGCCATATGCATTGGATGTATATATAAACTAATAACAGTTCCATCTCAACTAGCTTTAAATATATGCATGTGCAGTTTACAAATTCCATGTTATATATGGAAATTTTATTAAAGAATCATGCATCCCAACCAACATCTCCCTTTTTCTCCACACAAAGTTGTCTTGAATGAGACTACGATCCTCATGAACAAACTAAGTTGCATACAATTTTAATATTCGAGATTGAAGAATTATGCATCACCACATTTCCCTTTTTTCCATACAAAATTAATCTTGAATGACACCAGTGATCCTCATGAACAACTAGACCCTACTGATTCTCATGGAAAAAATTCCAATTAAGTTTTAAGATAGGATCATTTCTATGCTCAGATGCAACTTGCATAGACTCTAGAGAGCTGTGATGACTCTTGTTGTATAACCTCCCTGCAGCTTGATAGCAACATTGGAGAATCCGGATTTATAAGTCTTTAGAGACTTTAATCCACTTCCTGAAATCATTCAAAAAAAGATCTCTTGGATTAGGAGGCATACAAGGGCCAACGAATGAGTTGGAAAATCCAAAACCATGGCTGATAGCAATTGTACAGAGCCATGGGTAATTGAGTTGTAGATAATTCAAATGGAGAAATTGCAGAGAAGTCATATAGACTTGTAGAGAACCCAATTAGAGAGATGGGTGGTGGGTTTGGGATCAATCCAAGTGCAATTATGAACCAATTGGAAAATTTACAGATAACGCTGACCCAACTAAGGGTACAGAGAACCCAAAAGGCAAAAACATGAATATTGCAAATAAGTTAAACCTAATTACAGAGAGGCCAAATCGACAAATTTCGGGTCAGCCCAATAGAGTTGTAGAAAATCCAATTGGAGAGATGGGTAAGCGTTGGACAAGCAATCCGTGTGCGGTTAGAAAATTCCTAATTGAAGAAATTTTAGATCACTTAATTGGGGGTACAGAAAAACCAAATGAAAAATAACATAAATATTTCAAACAAGTTGAATCATCAAAATGTGACTAACCAAACTCAATTTCCTGAGATGTTTGGCTTTGGTGTCCTTAAATGACTTAATTGCAGTTCCAGTGACTGGAGTCTATATATTTTTTCTATTGTTTTCTATTAAGCCAAATTCTGCTTCAATATCCAAAGCCGAGAAGACGTCTCCATTTGTCTTCAGACCCACCCTGAACCACCCTGGCAGTATAGCTTTCCCCAAAATTTCACTGAATTCTTTTTAATTTTTCCATTTTCATAGCCAGAATGTAAATTTTACTTCATTCCATCTATTAGGTGTATTTCAATTGGTTTGTTTGAGGTTTAATCTCCACCAAACCATAGGTTCAAATCCCATGAGAGGTTGAGCACAAGAGCCATACCCAATGGGAGTGTTTGCAAGCCAAATTTTCACGACGTGAGATATAGCGTAAACAAAGTTGGATGTTTTTCGCTATGCCAATCATAACCATACATTTGGTTTTACAAGCAAATGGTTTTATGGGGAAATTTTAGCAGGGAGGTTATAATTACTAACATGTGGGTAATTTGTTTGGTGAATAGGGTGGTGGCCCTTGGTGTTGGAGCTATTCTCCACACCTAGTGTCGCATGCCCTTCATGTGGTATGACTTGGGATCCCACACCTCTTCACTCCTCAATAAGTCGAATCGACTTAATTATACGTAGGTGGGAGGTAAGTCTATGGTGTACGTTAGTTCATCAAGTTGTAAAATTCTTTCTGTCTCTGCGTAGCTTGGTTGTCCTTCATATGGCAGATTGGTTGGGAGCACAATCACCTTTTGACAGATGAGGTAAGCTCATTTATGATCAAATAATGAGCAAAAGTCTTGAAATAATGGAATACAGGCTAACACATTCCATCTAGCTAGCTATGAAGAGTGTCTATGTTCGTTATCTCAATCTGGAAGCTTTGTCCATCACGTCCTTGACTCCTTATATATGCATGGTTGTTTTCTCAGGGTGACGAAACCTTTGTGTCACAGTTGCAGCCTACAAGGTATACTAATTTTGCTAGTGTGGAGGTAGATTTCTTCGGTATTTTCCCCATCTTCTTTCAGTATGTTTGTATTATAGTCTTGTGAATTCAATATGTTTATGTCTTATTCGTGTGAAGTTCAGGTTATCCTATCGTTGTATGGTATGAAATTGTCCATTCACTCCTTGGTATTTGTTAGCATTTCTCATTAAGCAGAGGGGCAAATGTTCTTTGTTCTCTTCCTTCATAATTCGGGTTCTAGTCTAATTTTTGTGCTAGTGGCAGTGTTACTCTCAGCGACTCCTCAAAACTCGAACCTTGCCAAGATATCTTTCAACTGTCCATTGTTGGTTTGTGGAGTGTGGTACCCAAGTACCTTATCCATTTGGTTTTAATACAGTAAAAGGTCAGGTTATTAGTTCAGTATATAGGGTCTAGTTTTATAGTCTGGTTCATTTTCTATATAGTGCCATGAAAGGTTGGTGCTACGGGAATTCTCTACTCTGCAAAATTTTTGGGTTATCAATTTACTTCGTTAGTCCACATTATTACATTCATGTTGTTCCTTTAGTGTTTGCGTCTCTTTTGGTAGAGAAGCTATTAATCTCGTGTCTTGGTCCATCACACTAGGTCAGTATACGACATTATCCCTATGTTAGCATTGCAGATTCAACTGATTATATGGCCCCTTTATAGCGGCTTCCTAGTCACAGGGGTGGCACTAATAGGTCATCTTCATTGAGAGGATGATGCTTATTCGGATGGGAATCAATAGCAAATTTCTTTGAGGAAGCTCCCCTAGAGGTCCTGAAGGAAATCCTCCACCTAGAGGCAAAAGAGGTTTGGGACTGTGTTTATTTCATGGACTAAAAAATTGGAGGCAACAATCTCAAATGGGTTCCATACCCACAGAATTTCCGCAAGCAAAGGCTTCATTTCCTTCGCTCCATCACCCAACATCGACAATTGGAAACTCTTCTCAATAACATTATCAGAGATAAGAAAGTAGACAATTACAACATGTTTGCAGGCCAAGAGGAGATAAATAAAATTCTGCAGGATATAAGATATAACTTAGATGACATAGTGGTCAGAGTGTCATGAATGGAACGTTATGTTGTCTCTGATTCAGAGATTGAATCAAATGAACACCATGACGTGTTGGTGGTCATCAATGCTCCAACTCAAGCTTATCCTCACACCAACTCTTATGCCACATCCCCAGTAATCATTTTGGACTAACAAGTCCAGTGAATACTTTGTCTATGAGTCTTTGGGTGACAATTTTGGTTTTTTGTAAATGTTATCTTAATATTTTTGCAAAGCCTAGCCTTTTGGAGGAATATATGTATTTTGGTAACTTATTATAGTTTTGGTAGACTTGGTAAAAATGAAGAGTAATCTGTCAAAATCTATGGGATTCTTAACTTAGCTTTGGGTAGTCGGTAGATCTCGTAATACTTATGCAAAAACTTGGGGTAATCAAGATTTCCCAAGTCAATATTTTTAAAGGTTTGATTAGAAAGATTTCAATATAAAATCTTTTGATAATCAATAGAAATCCACTGAACAAATTAAAAAAGAAGAAGAAGAAAAAGATATGAGCCAACTTTGGAATAAACTATCCCAAAAAGCGTTCAAACTCAACCCATCTCACTACTAGAAAAACTATTTATTTCATCTCATATCAAAACAATTTTAATATCCATTATAAATAAAAATAGTTCAATTTTCACTATAAATAAAAATTGTCTAGAAATCATTAATATATATATGAGATACATAATTCAATCAATAGATATACAATATTTAAGACATATTAATAAATAAATAAAATATTTTAATAGTAATTGTAAATAAAATAATTTAAATTTAAATATCTATATATCAAATAGTTAAAATTAAATTATACAAGAAAGAGACATTATTTACATTTTAGAATGGAGAACGTGCAATATTTGGATAAAAATATGTAATTTCTTACGTATGGAATTTTTAAAAAGATATTAATAACAATAAAATATTATCACTTTTATTTTAAATTAAAATATATATAATATAATTGGAATTTAAAAAAATATATATAAATAACATTAAAATATTATAACTTTCATTTTAAATTAAAATATATATAATACAATTGGGAAAAATATCATATTTTATAAAAATATGTTAAGTATGTATTAAGTTTAATTATGAGGGTGATGTATAATTCCACAAACACCTAATATAGAATTGATAAATTTTGTTTAAAAAATATTTCAATGTTGCTCATAAATAAAATATTTCAAAGTCAAATATCTTTTTTTACATCTATATTTTTTAAAGATCATGTTAGCACTCCACCAAATCTCTGAGGCTAAGAGACCAGCAAAGATAACTATAGACCAAGCTCTCGCCAAGTAGCTAGCCCTACTAGGCAGGAGAGGGCTCTCTCCAAGGGATCACAACCAAGAGAGCTGGATCAATTAGGTTTTAGGCTAGGTATAGTAGCACAATGGTTTTGATTGGTTGATTTGGGTGCTGGATGAGTGAATTAGGTCAAAGAGGTAACTAGGTCAGGAACAATAAGATCAAAATTGCAGATATCTGATGGGGCAAGGTAGGTAGGTACTTTAACACTTTAGGGTTTTAGGGTGAGATGGATCAGAGTGGTGAGGTGCTAAAAAGAGCATGACATTACATGAATTTTTTTAAACTAGATAAATTGAAACAAATTATGGTGATTCTCCCAAAACAGAGCATAAAATATGTATTCTGCTTATCTTACTTGAAAATCAACATATCGTAGAGGTGAAATGAACCATGGAGAGTACAAAACATTCATACATATGAAATAGAAGAAGAAACTATGCCAAAGTAGAGTACCACATGAATCCCAAAAGAATAGTTGCAACTCATCCAATATATTCCTGCCAAAATCTAAATACACTAGTGTCTCTGATCAATACAACAACATCCAACCTCTCAAATGAGTGAAGAGGTGAAAGGTATTGACATCAAACAACTTTTCCCAATCTCAGGGTTCGAATCACCGAGTTGAGGATCTGATCCACAAAATACTGAACTGAAAATCTAGAATGTAGGGAGGTCAAACTAACTTATCCCTAACTTTAGTGAAACTAATTCATTCATCCTCAAAAAGACTTTTACCTAATGTATTTACCCCTAAGTAACTCAAAAGTATCATAATTACATTTACATCCATCATTTACATCAGTGAAAATCATGATTTTCCATGGTGAAACTCAGAAAACTGAAAAAATTCAAAAATATCAGTCCTGGTTAGGTGTGCAGCACCTTTGGTTTGTGTGCAACACCTTTGGTGTGTGTGCAGTGCCATCTTCAAGCCAAATTTTAAAGGGGTTCCCGATGTCCAAATTGAGCTCAGGATAGCTCACTGGAAATCTTATCCTGTCTAGTTTCCATAAATGTGCTTGGTTCCAAAAAATGATAATTTTTGGCCCTCCAAAAATTCAATCTCCTAATACTTGTTAGGTGTGCAGCGCCTGCCTCAAAATGACGACATAAATGTGATTTCTAGGGTGTTTTTTTACCTTTTTCCCTGCCATTTTGCCCAAATTTTCTTAGAAAAGTGCCTAACTTGAATATTTTTTTCCTTCTGAATCCAATGGTACCCTTCGTTTTTCATTTGGAGGCCTCTAGAAGGTGCGCAACCCCTAGGGTCTTGCGCACATGATAGTCAAACTCTGTAAAGACTGTCAAAGTTTGCACAAAAACCCAAAAATCCAAAACTTTGCTCAAAAAGTCTTCAAAATTGTTTTGTGAAAGCCTGATGAATTATGTTAGGCAATGAGAGATGCCTCGGCAAGGATTTCAAGCTTGTCTCCCTCCTTTTGCTTGCTAGGGTTTGCTTACATTTATCCTGCAATTGCTTGAGTTTAATGCTACAGAACTTGTTTATTGTGATACACCTGTTAGACATGTTTTTAAGCATTTTGTTGTATTTTTTTTCCCTGTGAAGGAGTTTCTCAAGGTGGATGTTGACCCTATAAATCCATATCTCTCTTTCATCTTCAACCTCCTTGGCAATTTTCTCCTCAAAAGTGAGTTTTTCATCCTCAATCTTCTGTTGTTGTAGAGCCCTCTTAAGACCTCTTGTCTTAGGTCTTTTTCTTCTACTCTGAATATCATTTTGATCAAGATCATCAATTGGAATCATGGCCTTACCTCTTTTTTCTTTGAGTAGCTCTAGCTCAATAAGAACTTGTTGATCTTTCAGTTGATTATTCCCCTTCTCAAGAAATGAACTGACAAACTGAGCTCTATCCAAATTAGTTTTTAGTTATCAGATTTGGGCATCCCTTTCTTTGGAAATTAAGTTTGAGGCCTCATTATTATCCTGTTGATCCAAGTCAACTAGGTCAAAATATGTTTCCTCATCATGAGGATCATCATCCTCTTGCATGACTTCCTCGTGCACAACTGCCTCTTTCTGCTTTTGTTTTCCCTTTTGTATCTTCTTTGCTGATTAAGAAGGAAATTTCTTCCCACAATCTGTGGGGAAAACACCTGCCTATTCCCTCTCCTATATGTTTTAGCCAATATGTCCATTTTAGCCTCTTTGGTCTCTTTAAACTTGCTGACCATAGCTACACTAGATGACCCAATTTGACTCTAAAATGCTAATGATGGTGATGAGATGGGTCTAGTAGGTTGAGCTAATGGAGGAATAGGTACAGTGGGCTGAGGTGGAGGAGGCACAACTTCAACATGCTGAGATTGTATAGTATTGAATATATCATTGGAAATGAAAGTGTCCCATGAGATGTTCAACTAATTAAGGTGATGAAGGACAATGTTTTTTATCAGAGATTGATGGAAGAGGTTGTTCATTTTTTTATCATACTCTTTCTTTTGTACTATGTATTCCATTTTTTCAATGATCCTGAACAAATAATAAGGAATATTGAGCATTTTGAATCTTGTGAAGTGCATGAGAAATCTGATATGGTATGTGTAGAGTCTGGAAAATCTTCCTTCACAAGAGAAGTACTTCATGATGATTTTCATCATGGGAGCATACCTATCAAGAAGGTGATTGAAAGGGAAGAATTTCTTTCTCTAGTCATTTCTGTACCAAGGCTTGATGTATGGTTGATAATACTGATCATATAGGTTTTGGGCTTTAAACCACTTCTCACCCACATTAGGTATCCCAGTAGTAGCAACAATGATGGCTGAGGATATGGTGAAAGTTACACACAGCAAGGGTCACTTGATTGTCCTGAAGGTTTGAAATGAAAACTCTAGTCAAAATAGGGTGGTTTTGAACTCTTTGTATCATTTCACAAAAATCAAAGCATCCCACATGCTTGAAACAAGTGACTATCATAAGTGAGGCAATTAATTCTCTGGTGTTGGTAGGCTCAAACCTCATAATTCTACCTACCTTGTGTGGCCTTTTTTCCTCTTTGTCTTCCTCTTCCATGAAATATTTATCTTCCTCTTTCATGGTGTTTTTAGTTTAGAAACCCTAGGGATGAGGAAATAGGAGTGGGAGATAGCTTAAAGGAGGAGGAAAAATTGGGGAAGTAGGGGAAGGGTTTAGGGAACTTAGGAAGGTGATAGGGGATCAAAATACTATGGGAATTGTGAATTAGAATTTTATTACAAGGATGATAGGGTTGCCTACGAAATTGAGATGCCAAGGAATTGGGGTTTAGAGAAAAGGAACTTTGGGATAGGGATTTAGTGATATAGGGGTAGGGATAGGGTTTACTGTGAGGTGGGAAGGGTAAAAGGGTTTTCATGGATTAAATTTGGGATTAGGAAGTGAAACAAGGGTTTCTATCTTAAAAAACTAGAGATTTCTCATGGAAATATTGACACCATGAAATTTGTACTTAAGAAATCCAAGGAGGGTGTGATGATGTCTTACTTACTTGCTAAAATATGTAGAAATCCTTTGTTGAAGGTTTGGAGCACTTGCACAAAGTTTTTGAGCTTGCAGATGAAATTGGACAGGTGTGCAGCGCTTATGGGTCATGCGCAATGCATGCCTACCAGATGTGTAGTGCCTATCCCAGGTGTGTTGCGCCTTGTTCCAGGTGCGTAGCACCTCCTAGAAACTCGACTTTTTGCCTTTCAAACTTGATTTTCAAGCTATGTGATTGATGTCTTGATGGCATAGAGAGAAAATGAATGTCTTTTTGATCTTTGGATGGGATTTATGCTTGATGGATTGGATGTTTTGAGCTTTGAGACCCACTTTTCCTTCTCCCTTTCACCTTAAAATTTTGAAACTATACCTTTCACTTTGACTTTATTCTTTGGAAATTGATCATCTGATGGACTTTGAAAACACTAGGATTTTGGAAACTTGTTGCTTTTTGACATATGGAACTCTTAGTTAGCAGCTATTGGAACCATGAACTTATTACATATAGAGAGAACATAAAATTACATAATCAAATCAAAATTACATATTTGATGTCATCTTTACATGGTAAAGTGAATTTATTGGTCACTCTCTTACTTCCTGGTCCTTTATGCAATGGAAATGATGTTTTAAATTTTAATGTACCTTGAAAACCCTAAGACCTAATGGACACATTGATTGAATGGACTTCATGATGTTATGACTAAAAAGGTGATAAAGACTCATGAATAATGGACCCTCGACATAGTGATAAAGTGAGCCAGCAAGTGATGAGATGACATTTTTTGAAAAGAGTGAAACTTGATTTAAATCTGCGCCAAGTGACCAAATTTTTGCATAACCTAGTGGAATGAAAAAAAAAATTGAATGGGACCCCTAACATGACATGAAAGAGTTAATTTTGATCACTAATGGAAGGATACAAATACTGACACTAACATTGGTTCCAGCTGGGGATGGTAGCTCCTTGGAGGTTCCAAGAACATCGTAGAACAAGTTCCTATCCATTGGGCATGGAGTCAAATACTAAAAAATAACTGAAAACTAAAAATTTAAATTGATTTGTGACAAAGTCAAACTGACTGAAAACTGACTTTAAAATTGACTCAAAACTAACTTGACTTTGACTGACTTGATTCCGAAAACAACAAAAAACCAATGAAACTTTATAGCCTTCACTTCGGACCCCAAGCTTCGGTGATTCTCCACTTCACACTTTGTAGGAAAATTAAACTGATTTTTGCAATGATAGTGAGAAATCTAAAAACTACATCAAGAATAATAATGCTTAAGGATCCTACCATTGACCGGTCCTCCTAAAACTTCTTCACCATTAATCTCCTGTAGTAGAAAATAATTTTTCCCTTGAATAGTTGAGATCTTTTAGGGCCCTTTCCATAAGTTTTCAAAATTTATGTGCTTCCTGTTTTCCTCATTCCTTGCATCCCACCGGAAGACTACATCTTCAAGCTTAAAGTTATCTGCCTTGGTCTTAGAGTCATACACCTTCTTTATCTTCTCATGAAGCTTTGAGGTGTTCTGAAATACCTCATCTCTCGTCTGCTAAAGATGAATCATCTAATTGATCTGGTGTTGTACATCATTCTCCTCACTTCCTTATTATTGCTACAATTTCATAGCTGGAACTACAAGTGATGTAGGAAAAACAATGTCTATTCCATAAACTAACTGAAAAGGGGACATTCTGATATATTTCTTACTACTCACCATGTCTGCCCACAAGGCATTCACAAGCTTTTTGTGTCAGTTCTTCTTGTTTGCCTCCAACATCTTCTTTATGATATTAATCAAGGATTTATTAGAGGACTCTGCTAAACCATTACCTTGTGGATAGTAGGAGGTTGAGTGCCCTAGCTTGATGTTATATTTGTCACAAAACTCAACCATCATTTTTTATTTGAAAGCTGCCACATTGTTGGTAATAATTTTATGAGGACAACCAAAACGATACAATATGTTAGTCTCCAAAAACTGAATAATTACTAGGTTTGTTGCTTGCCTTGTTGGGATCGCTTCGATCCATTTCGTGAAGTAGTCGGTGGTTGTTAATGTCCAATTGTATTGTGCAGATGATTTAGGGTGAATCTCTCTGATGAAGTCAAGTCCCCACTGTTGAAATGGTGCATGAATTGAAATAGGTTGCAGAGGTAATGGAAGAAGTTTTCTTTTATCTTGAAAAACTTGACACTCATGGAAACTCATCACTATTTTGTACAAATATGAAAATATAGTTGGCCAATAGTATTCCTCTCTCAATACTTTATTAGTCGTGGTATTCCAGAAAATGTGTCCCC
The DNA here is from genome assembly GCA_034641835.2 of Pinus albicaulis. Classification (NCBI taxonomy): domain Eukaryota; kingdom Viridiplantae; phylum Streptophyta; class Pinopsida; order Pinales; family Pinaceae; genus Pinus; species Pinus albicaulis. The sequence goes on from CM076579.1 coordinate 65,601,563, forward strand.
CACAATCTCCTTTATGAAAATCATTCATAACTTCTTGGGCTTCACTCTCAATGAAACAATTCAACAATATACCTCCTGGAACTTTCCATTAAAGGGCGTTGTCCAAAATGCAATATTTGGAATCTTTCAACTTTAAATACCCACCCTTACTCTTAGTCGTGTCTGGAGGAGGATTCAAATGTTGAAGCACATATATTATATCAGAATACCAAGGTGACGAAAGAAACATATGAGATACTTGTATCATAGTGACATCATGTTCTTCATCGGATAATGTTGTAATAAGATTTATATCTAAAACATGCAGATTTGACTTAGCCATAAGCTTTGCTAAATCTTGACCTTTGATTAGCTTTGTGGGCTTGATCTCGAGGTCATATTCTAACATCACTGTTATCCATTTCCCTCTTCTTACGTATGGATCTGTTTGCATAAGAACATCTTTTACTAATGCATTAGGGACATAAACCAAAGAATGAGAATGTGAAATATAGACACGAAAATCCTTCAATGCTTTTATCAAAGCGAAAGCCTATTTCTCTATGATATTATACCAAAGATTTGCATCCCTTATGGTTCGTCTGAAAAATGCAATGGGTTTTTAAGTCTTGTCCTTCTTTTACATTAACACTGTAGCTATGGTGTGCTTGGAGGCGAATGAGAATATAATAAAATCAATAGTGTAATCCAGGCTTATTAAAATAGGGGCAGTAGTCAAAGAAAATTTCATTGTGTTAAAGGACTTCTTAGCATCCTCAGACCACTTTACCTCATTGTCATTTTTCAACATGTTGGTCATTTCCCGAAGGTGCTCAGCCAAATTTGGAATAAATCTTCATAAGAAATTCATCTTACCATTGAAAGCCTGAATTTCTTTCTTGCTCCGTGGAAATTAAATTTGTTTAATTTCCTCAACTCGAGAAGGGTCAATCCGGATTCCATCCTTAGAGATGATGTGACCGAGAAGTTTGCCCTCTTCCATGGAAAAAAGGCTCTTTTTTGGATTAAGAGAAATTCTGAACTTCCTGCATTTCTGAAAAACAATCCTTAAGTGATACAAGTGTTCATCATCTGAATGGGAAAAAATTGTCAAATCATCTAAATATGCCACTAGGAAAACATATTTCTCATCCGCAAATGCTATATCCATTGCACATTGAAAGGTAGCCCCAACATTTTTTTGTCCAAATGGCATCTTTGCATATTTGAATGTACCTCAAGGTGTAGTGAAGGCAGTTTTGTCCTAATATTTCTCATGTACTAAAGTTTGATTTATCCTGAATATCCATCAAGCAAAGACATTCGGGAAGCCTCAACCACTCTTTGTATGATGTGATCCATTTCGGGAAGGGGGTAATTATCTTTTAGTGACACCTTGCTTAAATTTTTGAAGTCTATGCAAAGAATTATTTCACCAGTATTATTTCTTACAGGGACTAAATTAGATATCCAACCAAAAAACCTTATAGGAACAATGATACCTGACTTGTAGAGCCTGTTCACTTCTTTTTCAATGGATGGCAGCAACCTTGGGTTGATCCTTCTCAACTTTTTCCGAAAGGGATTTTGATCCTGCTTAATTGGAATGACGTGTTGTATGATGTCTTTATTATATACCTTCAAGTCTACATAATCCCACGTGAAAACATTAGAAATTTCAGAAAGTAAATCAATGTACTTATCCTTTACCTCAAGAGACAAAGACCTGGATAGTTTGACTAAATTAGGCTTGTCTGTTGTCCCGATGTTTATGTCTTCCACACCTTTTTCTGTAGGAACCAATGTTGGCTTCCTTGCTACATCATCCTGATCAAAAAATTCTTCCAAAGGTATGAGGCCTTTTGGAACATTGTTATCCTTCAGCTCTAGTATATCAACCTGAGTTGCTTCGATGACTTGATCATCCTTGTCATAAACTTTGTCAATTGTAGAATTATCGAACTCACCTTCACTTTGCAGAAAATTATTAACTTGTTGATCATCCCAATATACTTTCCAATATCGCAAGTTATTAGGAATTGTAGGCCGATGCTTCACATGAATTTCAATTTTTCTGTTGGAAAATATTGGGATTTTAAAATTTCTTGCTACTATAGCAATTGAATCTGCCATGAGATTCTGACTTCTTGGTACTAATGACAAATTGTATTCTGGAAACATCTTCAAGATATCCAGTACAACGTTCCATTATGATATCATTCGTGGATGCTTGGCCTGGTATTCCCCTTTCACCTATTTTATCACAAGTTCGGAGTCGCCATATACTGAAATTCTTCTTACGCCCAACTTTTTCAAGATCTTGAGACCAGTGATGAATGCTTCATATTCTGCTTCGTTGTTAGAACATGAATCAAAAGCTAGTTTGTATGAGCATAATCTAACATTATTAAGAACCTTACCAGGCAATGAAGAGGGTTGCAGATCCAAATTCCAAGGCCTTCCCCGTCTTTCCCCAAGGCACCATCAAAACCCATGGTCCATAGACCATTTTCATCCTCCAAGTACTGGAATTATAATTGTTGTTTTGTCTCAATTGTCTGGGCTACTTCTTGATTCAGATTTGAAATTTCCTCTACCTTATTAGATGGCTGCTCTGAAACACTGGGCAAGTTCTCTTTTCCCTTCTCTAAAATTGTTTCGATGCAATTAGAAATATCTGGTACATCTTCTACTTCTACAAGCTAACTATCTACATCATTCAAACCACTATAATTGAACAAAATGAAAGATTCTAGATCTGTATGTACAACATTTATTGGATTATTATTAGGCCTCTCTTTGCTGCTTATCATGTATTTCATCTTTGTTTCCCGGTACAACTTTCTCAATTTTCTGAAACTAGCATGGTGGCATAAGAGAAGTCTAGTTGCAAAGTGCCTCTCAACTTCACTCCCCAAGATCTAGACAAAAACACACCAAAACGTGGTGGCATATCAGCCACCACCACATCCATCAAGACATTATTTGCTGGAATTTTCTCAAGATAAACTACTAAATCCTTAATAATACCCAAACAATGGACTCTTCCTAAATCGAAGGAATACAAGTCCTGGTAAGGACAAGTGATATCTAGGCCCAATTTCTCCATAATGGATTTTGGCATCAAATTGTGGGAAGCTCCAGAGTCGAGCATGGTATTGTGAAGGATATTCTAGTGGTTTCTTAGACTCAAATAAAATTGGGGGAGCTTTACTATCCTCTAACTGATCGTCTATTACTGGAACAAAGATAAGCTCAGGTTGGTCATCATCGACATTAAGTATATCAGAAGAAGGATCAAATTTTAACATTTTGTCTACATGAGACTTATGTTGATTATTCTTGACATTTCAGTTAAAGGTATTGACCCTTTCAATTTGGAAATTTCAGTTTCTAAGCTGAAAGGAGTGGATTTATCTACCTCTTCAATGATGTCTCTTTTGTTGGCATGATCTTTTGATGCAGCTTCTTTCCTTTGGTTTTCCTTTTCTTTTCTCGATGAGATTGTAGATGGTTGGTTGTCCTTGTTCTGATTTGCAACTACAAGTTCTTTTCCTTTACTCTGATTACCTTGAGAATTATGTTTTGGTTGAGTATATTTTTGTTGAGATGCTTGCTTTTGAATAGGATTTATTGGGACATCTCTACCTCTCAATGTATACTGCCTTTGTTGTGAGCTTAGGGCATTCAAGTATCCTTGCTAACAATCATCATATTCAACCTCCAACTGATGATCCTGGGCTAAAATGTAGCCTTCATCCTTTTTTACATCCATCTTCTCGACATACTCTTCATCTTCAGTCAAAAATATGGGTTGGCCATCAATTGTAAAAAAGTGGTTTTCTGCAACAATATGATCTTCTTCTTCTTCTTCAACTCCTTGAGCTAATTCTGTTGCAAGAGTGTCCAAATTTGTTGTGGCTATGTTGTTTGCTCAGGTGCCCTTTGTTCCCTTTGCTTGATTCTAAATTGAGGCTGTTGTTGTTTTCCTCTGAAGTTCAGATTTCTAGCTTGTGGTTCCGACTACCTTTCAGTGATAGACATCCTGTCAACCATCCTCTCAACTGTTCTGGTTAAAGTGTCTAGTTTTACATTAGAAGATGATGAGGCCTCCTCTTTGATAGTTACTCTCCTTTCACCCTTCATTTTTGACTTCTTTATAGACAAATTAGCTTCTACACTAATTGTTTTTTTATGCATGTCTTCTAACATAGCAAGATTCCTTTCTCGCAGCTGATAGGCCATGTCTGGATCAAAACCATCTGGGTAATGCAAAAGGTCCAACCCTAGAGGGGGTTTGATCTAATTAGGAATGAAATGGTATACTCTGTTGAATCGGGCAATGAAGTCTTTTACTGATTCATTTGGTTCTCTTTTCAGATTGTTATATTCAGAATGGATTTGTAATGGATTCTTATTTACCTCCCATCGGGCTATGAAAGCATCTATCAACTGATTTGATGTGGCTATGGAATTTTCATTTAATGATATGAGCCATACTTTAACTTCTCATGAAAAACTATGAACTATGATTCTCATTTTACATCGTCTTCATCTACTTCTTCTAGATCAATAAAGTCAGTGACTTTAACTATGTGCTGTTTTGCAGTGATTGAATAATTTTCATCAAAAAGTGGTAGCCTTTGGCCATAACCCTGAGGTAAGCATGGATTTGACCTGGTAAGATGAGGGGTGCAAATATGGCCATAATTCCCGCTGAATGGACTACAGGAGTGACACTAGGAAGAGTTTTTTTAATAGGTGATGAATTAGATGGTGCAGAAGAGGAAACAACAACTGACTGTGAGTAAGTCGAGATAGATATTAACTCTTGTTGATATTGGATTATGGATTTTTACGACTAATACTGAAGTTGGTTTGCTAAACTTTCAAGTTTATAAAATTGACTCCAGACTTTAGTGTCAAAGTATGATTCACACTTAGTTTCTTCAAAGGATAAATTTTCTTCAAGTTTTAAATAACTAAGATCTAACTCAACTAATGACTTGACCTCAGAGAGCCTTAACGGATCAAAGACTATGTCAACTAATGAGGTTTCAGACTTAGATTGAAACAATGACAACTCAAATTTTAAATCAAATGGTATATCTTCGAGAGATAGAACTTTAGTAGGCAACGAAGAAGATCTTACCAATGGGATTGGATTTGATTGAATTTATGTAGCTTTATATCTATGTTTCCGAACAAGCCTCTCTGGATCTTCGATTGGATTAGCTGGGTGAGGATCAAGATTTGAACTGGTGTATCTCCTCGAATCCAGAATGTTCACTGTTCAACAACTTGTTTTCTTTGCAACTTTTTCAGATCGGTCTCAACGAAATCTTAGACTTGTCATCCAGAGGCTAAGAATTCAAAGAATAATGGTACAACCAGGGAATATCTGACATTTTTCTTCTCTGGTATGGTCGCCAAGATGTTATCACTCCACCGGATCTTCTAGGCTGAGAAGAGACCAACAAAGATAACTACAGACCAAGCTCTCGCCACGTAGCTAGCCCTACTAGGCAGGAGAGGGCTCTCTCCAAGGGATCATAGCCAAGATGGTTGGATCAATTAGGTTTTAGGCTAGGTATAGTAGCACAGGGGTTTTGATTGGTTGATTTTGGTGTTGGATGAGTGAATTATGTCAAAGAGTTAACTAGGTCAGGGAAAATAAGATCAGAATTGTAGACATCTAATGGAGCAAGGTAGGTAGGTACTTTAACACTTTAGATTTTTAGGGTGAGATGGATCAGACTGGTGAGGTGCTAAAAATAGCATGACATTACATAAATTCTTTTTAAATTGAAGAAACTGAAACAAATTATGGTTATTCTCCCAAAACAAAGCATAAAAGATGTATTCTTCTTATCCTACCTGAAAATCAACATATCATAGAGGTGAAATGAATCATGGAGAGTACAAAACACTCATTCATATGAAACAGAAGAATAAACTATGCTAAAGTACAGTACCACATGAATCCCAAAAGAATAGCTACAACTCATCCAATATATTCCTTCCAATATGAATACACTAGTGTCCCTGATCAATACAACAACATCCAACCTCTCAAATGAGTGAAGAGCTGAAAGATATAGACATCAAACAACTTTTCCCAACCTCAGGGTTCAAATCCCTAAGTTGAGGAGTTATTCCACAAAAGACTGAACTAAAAACCTATAATGTAGGGAGGTCAAACTACCTTATCCCTAACTTTAGTGAAATTGATTCATTCATCCTCAAAAAGACTTGTATCTAATGTATTTACTCCTAGGTGACTTTAAATTATCATAATTACATTTACATCCATCATTTACATCAGCAAAAATCATGATTTTCCATGGTGAAACTCAAAAAACTAAAAAAATTCAAAAATATTAGTCCTGGTCAGGTGCGCATCGCCTTTGGTCTGTGCGCAACACCTTTGGTGTGTGCGCAACACCATATTCAAGCCAAGTTTTGAGGGGGTTCCCGATGTCCAAATTGAGATCAGGATACCTCATTGGAAAGATTATCCTGTCTAGTTTACAGAAATGTGATTGGTTCCAAAAAATGATAATTTTTGACCCTCCAAAAATTCAATCTCCCAATACTTGTCAGGTGCACAGCGCCTGCCTGAAAATGAGGGCAAAAATGTGATTTTTAGGGTGTTTTTTTTTTTTTTTTTTTTACCTTTGTCCCTGCCAGTTTGCCCAAATTTGCTTACCAAATTTCCTAACTTGACTATTTTTTCCTTCTGAATCCCATGGTACCTTTGGTTTTTCATTTGGAGGCCTCTAGAAGGTGTGCGGCACCTAGGGTGATGTGCACATGGTAGTCAAACTGTGTAAAGGCTGTCAAAGTTTGCACAAAAACCAAAAAATACAAAACTCTGCTCAAATTATTCAAAATTGTTTTGTGAAAGCCTGATGAAGTATGTTATGCAATGAGAGATGCCTCAGCAAGAGTGTCAAGCTTTTCTCCCTCCTTTTTCTTGGCTAGGGTTTGCTTATGCTTCTCCTGCAATTGCTTGAGTTTAATGCTATAGACCTTGTTTCTTGTGATATACCTGTTAGACATGTTTCTGAGCATTTTTTTGTCTTTGTTTGCCTTGTGAATGAGTTTCTCAAGGTGGATGTTGACCCTATCAAGCCATATTTTTTTGTCATCTTCAACCTCCTTGGCAATTCTCTCCTCAAAAGTGAGTTTTTCATCCTCAATCTTCTGTTATTGTAGATCCCTCTTAAGGCCTCTTGTCTTAGTTCTTATTCTGCTACTTTTAATGTCATCTTGATCCAGACCATCAAGTGATATCAATGCCTTACCTCTTTTATCTTTGAGCAGCTCTAGCTCAATAAGAACTTGTTGATCTTTCAGCTACTTATTCTCCTGCCCAATAAATTAAATGACAAACTGAGCTCTATCCAAATTAGTTTGCAGCTCTCTGATTTGGGCATCCTTTTCTTTGAAAATTAATTTTGAGGCCTCATGGTCATCCTACTGATCCAATTCAACTAGGTCAAAATATATTTCCTCATCAAGAGGATCCTCATCCTCTTGCATGACTTCCTCATGCACAATTGCCTCTTTCTACTTTTTCTTTCTCTTTTGTACCTATTGTGTTGATGAAGAAGGCAAGGTCCCTCCCACAATCTATGGGGAAAAAACCTGCCTATGCCCTCTTTGATATGTCTTAGCCAATGTGTTTGTTTCAAACTCTTTGGTCTCTTTAAGCTTGCTGACCATAGCTCTGCTAGATGACCCAATTTGACTTTGAAATGCCGATGATGGTGATGAGATGGGTCTAGTAGGTTGAGCTGATGGAGGAATAGCTGCAGTGGGATGAGGTGGAGGAGGCATAGCTTAAGCATGTTGAGCTTGTAGAGTAGTGAATATATCATTGGCAATGAAAGTGTCCCATGAGATGTTCAACTGATTAAGGTGATGAAGGACGATGTTTTTTATCATAGAGTGATGGAAGAGGTTGTTCATTTGTTTATCATACTCTTTCTTATGTACTGTGTATGCCATTTTTTCAATGCTTGTGAACAAATAATAAGGAATATTGAACATTTTGACTCTTCTGAAGTGTATGAGCAATCTGATATGTTATGTGTAGAGTCTGGAAAATCTGACTTCATAAGAGAAGTACTTCATGATGATTTTCATCATGGCATCATACCTATCAAGAAGGTGACTGAAAGGGAAGAATTTATTTCTCTCATTTCAGTATCGAGGCTTGATGTATGGTTGATAATATTGATCATCTAGGTTTTAGGATTTAAACCACTTCTTAGCCACATTAGGTATCCCAGTAGCAGCAGCAATGATGATTAAGGATATGGTGAAAGTTACACCAACAAGGGTCACTTGATTGTCCTGAAGGTTTGAAATGAAAAATCTAGTCAAAACAGGGTGGTTTCGAACTCTTTGTATCATTTCACAAAAATCAAAGCATCCCACATTCTTGAAAAAAGTGACTGTCATAGGCGAGGCCATTAATTCTCTGGTGTTGGTAGGCTCAAACCTCGGAATTCAACCTCCCTTGTGTCGCCTTTTTTCCTCTTTGTCTTCCTCTTCCATGAAATCTTTATCTTCCTCTTCCATGGTGTTTTTAGTTTAGAAACCCTAGGGATGAGGAAATAGGAGTGGGAGATAGGTTAGGGGAGTGGGAAAGGAGTAGGAAAAATTGGGGAAGTAGGGGAAGGGTTTAGGCAACCTAGGAAGGTGATAAGGGATGAAAATACTATGGGAATTTGGAATTATAATTTTATTACAAGGTTGATAGGGTTGCCTAGGAAATTGAGATGCCTAGGACTTAGGGTTTAGGGAAAAGGAACTTTTGGATAGGGATTTATTGATATTGGGGTAGGGATAGGGTTTACTGTGATGTGGGAAGGGTAAAAGGGTTTTCAGGGATCAAATTTTGGATTAGGAAGTGAAACTAGGGTTTCTATCTTTAAAAACTAGATATTTCTCATGGAAATCTTGACACCATGAAATTTTCACTTAAGAAATGCAAGGAGTGTGATGATGTATTACTTACTCGCTAAAATATGGATAAATCCTTTACTGAAGGTTTGGAGCACTTGCACAAAGTTTTGGAGCTTGCAGATGAAATTGGACAGGTGCGCAGTGCCTTTGGTGCGTGCACAACGCCTGTCTTCCAGATGCGTAGCACCTTGTTCCCGGTGCGTAATGCCTCCTAGAAACTCGACTTTTCGCCTTTCAATTTTGATTTTTGAGTTGTGTGAGTGATGGCTCAATGGCATAGAGAGAAAATGAATGTCATTTTGATCTTTGGATGGGTTTTATGCATGATGGATTGGATATTTTGAGCTTTGGGACCCACTTTTCCTTCTCTCTTTCACCTTAAAATTCTGAAACTATACCTTTCACTTTGACTTTATTCTTTGGAAATTGATCATTTGATGGACTTTGAAAACACTAGGATTTTGGAAACTTGTTGCTTTTTGGCATATGGAACTCTGAGTTAGTAGCTATTAGAACCATGAAATTATTGCATATAGAGAGAACATAAAATTACATAATGAAATAAAAATTATATATTGGAATCAAAATTACATATTTGAAGTCATCTTTACATGGTAAAGTGAATTTATTGGTCATTCTCTTACTTTTTGGTCCTTTATGCAATGGAAATGATGTTTTAATGTACCTTGAAAACCCTAAGACCTAATGGACACATTGACTTAATGGACTTCATGATGTTATGACTGAAAAGGTGATAAAGACTTATGAATAATGGACACTTAGCATAGTGATAAAGTGAGCCAACAAGTGATGAGATGACATTTTTTGAAAAGAGTCAACCTTGATTAAAATCTACACCAAGTGACCAAATTTCAGAATGACCTAGTGGAATGACAAAAAAAATTATGAATGGGACCCATAACATGACATGAAAGAGTTAATTTTGATCACTGGTGGAAGAATGAAAATAATGGGCCTAAGTGCAGGTTAAGCAAGAGAGGGATCTATTGTAGGATATGCTAAGCAAGGTTTAAGAGGAGAGGGATGGCCTTAGGAGAGAGTTGGATGTCATCAAGGCATGAGAGTCAAAGGTAGTGAATTAGTTGATGGTTGAAGTCAGTGTAGAGGTGGACTCAAGTGTGGATGTGGATATAAGTATGGGTTTATCAGTGATCCCTCTATAGGTAGATACTCCTACGGACACTAACAATTCAATTTTATTTTTTTTTGACATGTGTGTGTTCGCATTATAAAAAAAATATATCTTCTTGGGGAGATATGTGATTTTTATAATCCAATGTAATTTATTCCCTATTCCATATATATTTGATAATTTACATTTAAAAAAATAATAATAAATATTTTTTAATAATGATTATAAACCAACACAAAATCATCATAATTCTATTTATTTATGGAGGATCAAATCCTTTGAAGCTATGTCACAAGGTTCGTCGAACTTTAACCTTGAGGTTTGAATTTTGGCGCACCTGAAAAAAAATTTGAGGTTCTGTGAACCTCATCCAACCTCATAGCCATTAACCAAGTCCATAGATCAAAACCCATAACTTCATGCCACAACTCAAGCTTGTAATTTATCCTTGTAGTTTCCATGTCAGTGATAGCATTTTTTATGTTTATTGATGTTAATTTCTTACTATTTTATCATATATATATATATATATATATATATATATAGGAAAACCTTATCAAAAAATCCGAACTCAAACCTAACCTAATCATTGTCGAACCCAAACCATGTGACATTTCTTTGAAGTGCAAACCTCTTTTATGTTGATTTAGAATTAATCCAAAATTATAATGAATTTATGTTTATATATATATATATATATATATATATACACACACACACTTTTAAAAAGATTTAAAAAAACTTTGAGATATTAAAAATATTATTTTTATCTAGGGAGTGGTAAATTTTATTTATTTATAAAAATTGTGACCAAGGCACACAAAGATAAGATGACATAAATCTAAAAACCAAAATGAATAACTATTTTCAACTAGGACATTAATACATGAAAACTTGAAAAGAGATAACTATCAACTTTGAGGGAGGAAAAAATACAAGGAACTGTCCACTACAAGGATGATGAAACATAATAGATGATGGAGAATTAGAGAAAGAAACCTTTGTCATTTAGAAATTGTCAAAAAGAAGCAGACCATTCGATGCATACATGGAACCATCCTTCAAAAACTATAGGAGCCCAAAGGGTAGTTAGAAAGGCAGACTGTCGGGGAAGCATGCACCACAAAAGAAAGGTCTTCAACCATTATGCCAGATAGAGGAGTAAACCTGTTATTCACTATTTTGAGTATCGTTTCCTTCAACAGATCAACACAATGTGTGAATTGCAAGTGCATTGTGAGCCAAATTCCCCACAAAGCTTATTTACACACTCATCCTCTTGCAGTCTCTAACTAAGAGCTTATAATTCAAAGAAAATTTCTTAGATGGAATCATCATGGAAAAATAAGTGGGTGTGGGTCTGTTGGAGTTCTTTAAATTCCATTGAAGTTAGAAAGAGCATAATTGGTCGTGCTTGAGACTTTGTTTCTTTGGAGGATAGAGCAAACAAGGCAATGTGGAGGGAGACTTTGGAAACAAACTTGTCAGCCTACATGACTATGAAATAGCGCTAGGGGAAGGAAATAGATTATATCCCACCTATAATGCATGTAACTAAGGAGGGTGAAATAATTGCCATGGGGGGGGGGGGAGGGGAAAATGGGACATGTCATGAGTGTCAAGGAGGTGGAGTGGGATGGTGTAATATTTTTCCTGTGTGGATTTAAACACTTCCATCACCATTCACTAATATTTGAAGAGTGACACTTGTGGAGCGTGTGATCGAGGAATTGGTATGAGGGCTTGTTGGCATTGATACTATAAATCCCTTTGGCACCTAAATGAATAACCTCATTTGTTTGGGAATCCAATCAAGGCATTGGTGTGAGGTCATGTTGGCCACTGAAACTATAAATTCCTTTTACACCTAAATAAAAAGCCTCATTTGCTTGGGAACCTAATCAAGGAATTGGTACCATGTTGGCCATTGAAACTATAAATCCTTTTTGCACTTAAATGTATAGCCTCATTCACTTGGAAATTATTGTACTAAGGAACACAGTAAAGGAGAAATAAATACCATAAGAAACTAAATGGAAAACTGAATTGAACACACAAAGGTAAATACACAAATATTTATGTGGTAAACCTTGATAGGGTGTCAAGGAAACCGCCACGGGGCAAGGGATTGGAAACTCTATTAATTAAGAATGATTCTCCTCATACAACAAGCCTCTCGAGCCATTCCAATTTAATATGGGCAACTTCGTTATTCTAACTTCATTTCGTTGTACAACCAACTAACTGGTAATAAGTAAATTTGCCCAAAATTACATTAATTACATTTGTTGTCATATTTCAACAAACTACACCTTGACAAAAATTTTACTAATCCCTTTCCCATGCCCATTCATCATCTCTTATGCAAGCCAAGACAAACGATACACCATCTCAGCTTCTCTACCGTAACTGACTTCGTGAATATATCTGCATGATTTTCTTGTGTACGGACCTTCTTGAGAACTACTGTTCCGCCTTCGATTACATGTCTCACAAAGTGATACCTTACATCGATGTGCTTGGTCGTGTTGTGATAGGCTGGATTTGTAGCCAAATGAGTAGTGCTCTGAATTTTACAGAACACATTAACTTTTTTCTGCGTCCTTCCAATCTCATCAAGCAGAACTTTTAACTAGATTGCCTCTTTACAAGCATCTGAAGCAGCTATATACTCTACTTCGGTAGTGGACAAAGCATATGTCTCTTGAAGCTTTAACATCCAGCTAATTGCTCCTAATGCAAGAGTAAAAACATAACATGTAGTATACCTCCTTTTTTCAAAATCACTTGCATAATCAACATCCACATATTCGTAGACTGAACTTTCACGACCATCAAAGATGATGCAATGGTCACTTGTGCCTCTAAAATACCGAAGCACCCATTTCACTGCTCGTCAATGTTCTTCCCCTGGATTTGCCATGAACCTGCCAACAACTCCAACTGCATGTGAAATGTCAAGTCTTGTAGATACCATCGCATACATTAAATTTCCTACCGCATTTGCATATGGTACACGAGACATATACTTCTTTTCTTCATTAGTTCTAGGACTTAAATCTGAAGAAATCTTAAAATGGGAAGCTAATGGAACATTAACAGCTTACACATTGTTCATACAGAAAATTTCAAGTACTTTCTTCACATACTTCTGTTATGATAACCAAATCTTACCATTCTTCCTGTCTCTATGTATCTCCATGCCCAAGATATGTTTTTTTTCTCCAAGATCCTTCATATCAAACGTCCTAAAGAGCTGAGTCTTTAACTTGTTGATTTCTTCCATGCTTTTTCTTGCAATAAGCATATCATCAACATACAACACCAAGATAATGAATATGCCATTGAAACTTTTGAATATACATAATGATCATACTCACTTCTGATAAAATTTTGACTCACCATGAAGGAATCAAAATTCGTGTACCATTGCCATACAATGATTTCCTGAGTTTTCAAACTAATCTTCTGTTGCGACCTTGTACAAAACGTTCTAGCTGATCCATATATATCTCTTCATCCAAATCACCATGAAGAAAGGTTGTGTTAACATCTAATTGTTCTAATTGTTCTAACTCAAGGTCAAGTAATGCAATTAGTACTAACACAATATGAATAGAAACAAGTTTAACGACTGGTGAAAATTTTTCATGAAAATCAATAACTTCAGCCTGAGAATACCCTTTTGCAACCATCCTCACCTTATATCTATCAATACTTCCATCAACTTTTCTCTTCAACTTGAAAACCCATTTGCATCCAACAACACTTCTCCCTTCAGGGAGTTCTACAAGATCCTAGGTATTGTTCTTGGCTAAGGATCCCATTTCTTCTTCCATAACCTTTTCCCATATCTCACTGTGTGCATCATCTACTACTCCCTACTAACAAAAAGGTTCCCCATCTCCAGTAATCAATGCAAAAGATGAAGCAGAATCTTCATACCTTTTAGGTGTTTTTATTTCCCTTGTAGACCTTCTTAGAGTGACTAGTTGTTGAATTGGGTATGAAATTACTCCAATTTCCTTTGCTTCTTCACCTTTTTCATCAAAAGTCTCTCCTTCATTTTGACTTTCTGGAAAAGGTTTAGTCTCCAATTGAATCTGTTGATTTGGCGATACTTGTTCCTGTTCAATTTTGCCAACATTTGATTTTATAAGAGAAGATTCATCAAATGTTACATCTTTACTAATGACTATTTTTCATGAAGAAGGATCCCACAACCTATATCCTTTCACTGCATAATCACATTTTTCCTTTGGATCTAACTTTGAACGTTGATTTCTAGGAAAAAGAGCATAGGCATCACAACCAAAAATCTTCAAATGCAAATAATCACAAGACTGACCCGACCAAACTTCTTCAGAAATTTTACAGTTTCTAGAAACCGAAGGTGATTTGTTAACTAAATAACAAGCAGTAGATATTGCTTCTGTCTACAACTCCTTTGGCGGGTTAGCATTGTTGATTATGCTTTTGGCTCTTTCTATAAGAGTCTGATTCATACGTTCAGCAACACCATTTTTCTAAGGAGTATAAACAATAGTTTTATGTCTAACAATCCCTTCATCCTTATAGAATTGTTCAAATTCTAAAAAAGTAAATTCACCACCATTGTCAGTTCTTAAACATTTAATTGATTTTCCTGTTTTATTTTCCACCATAGCTTTAAATTGTTTAAAAACATTAAATACATCAACTTTCTTTTTCAACATATAGACCCAAACTTTGAGGGATAAATCATCAATAAATGTTAAGAAATATAATGCACCTCCATAAGACACAGTAGGAGATGGTCCCCACAGATCAGAATGAATGTAGTCTAGAATTTGTTTACTATTATGATTTCCAATTTTGAACCTTTGTCTACATTGTTTTCCATATACACAATGTTTACAAAAATCCAACTTCGAGGATTTCAAATCAGGAAGAAAATTTCTTAAAAAACATATTTCTATACTCGTTTGGACACACCCTCCTTATTCAATGAGCATTATCCAGCGGCCCTTCCTCTCTAGACGATGGCAATTATGCAAGATGACCAATTTTCTTTCCTTCCTCTCCAGCAGTGGTAGAAATCCTTTCCTCAATGGAGAATTGACAACGGACAACAAGTTTTATTTCTACTACCATCAATATGCAACAAGTCAATTTCAAAAATGTCGTGGATTTTTCTTTCCTCAACGTCGGCGGTCGTGCTTCACCTCCACAAACGCTTCAAACTGAGACTTTCTCCATAGTCTCAATCCTTCCAATGGCAATGACTTCACAAAATCATCTGGACAACAACGTTCTCTTTTGGCAGCGGTGATTATTTCTCTTTTGGGTATAATGGGTATCATTCTTCTCTAACAACGGCCTTCACAAAATAAAAAATTGGATAGTGGAGCAACTTGGTTAGGCTCCAATACCACTTATTGTACTCATGAGCACATTAAAGGAGAAAGAAATGCCATAAGCAACTGAATGGAAAACTGAATTGAACACACAGAGGTAAATATACAAAGATTTACGTGGTAAAACCTTGATAGGGTGTGAAAGAAACCTCCACGAGGCAAGGGATTGAAAACTCTTTAAATTAAGAATGATTCTCCTCATACAACAAGCCTCTCCAGTGATTCCAATTTAATATGGGCAACTTCGTTATTCTAACTTCATTTCGTTATACAACCAACTAACCAATAATAAGTAAATTTGCCCAAAATTACATTAATTACATTTGTTGTCATATTTCAATAGAAATCTATTAAACAATTGTTGGTTCTTTGGATGTTGAACCAATCAATATGACACCCCATTAAGGACAATAATATCAAAGATGTCATCGCTTTTATTTTGGAAAGGATAACTTCAAGATTGAGGTCCTTAGCATTAATCTTTTTTTGCATGTCAGATAAAGACTAGAAAATCTCCAAAATTAATGAAAGAAATGAGAACAACTTCATTAACAACATAGGTTATACCCCTGGCTTCCATAAGAACTTACCTTCTACCTTCTAGAATTCCTTGGGGTTGAAACACTACCCATTATGCACTTACCTCCCCTTAAAATACTATATTTTTAATGTAAAAGCCAATAAAATTTAATATTTTTGAGATATTGAGCACAATAAATTTGAATTGTAAAAAATAAATGGATTTAGTAAAAGCAACCATATATTATTTTTTTTAAACAATTAAATAAAAAATATATATAAATTAATTGAAAGATTCATTTTAATATTTATTTTCTAATTAAAAATTATAAAAACATTATCATTCAAAAATTCCCGAATATTATTTCAAGAGATTTTATTATTTTGAAAAGATGCATGGTATTTGATAAAAAGACTTATTAACAAATATTAAAGAATAAGTTAATAATTTACTATTATAGATATTTAACAAAATTGAAAGCTCATTTTCTGGCTTATAATTTAAGGGAAAATGAAATCATGTTTTCTTGCCCATGAAAAATTATGTTGTAACAACTCACACAAAAATAAAAAAATTATGTTGTAACAACTCACACAAAAATGAAAGCATGTTTTCTTGGCATTGAAAAATTATGTTATAATATTTTGTTTAAGATTTAGATCACAAAATCTGTATGACCAAATTTTCTCATTTAACCATTAAACCACATCTTAAATACTACCAATATTCATTTATAAATAAAAAAACTAAAAACCTTTCTCCTCAATAAAAAATATATTTTTTTCAACTATAGTAAAATAACTATCATTTCAAATAAAGATCAATAATAACCAACTCACCACTGATTAACAAGTGATAAGATCAATAATAACCAACTCACCACTGATTAACAAGTGATAAATTTCCCAGACAACTTAGGGATCTGTAATAATTTCAAATAACACTAAGCAATAATTACCTAGCCACTAATTAACAACTGATAAATCTTCCCACTATTAAAAATTGATTTTCAAAATAAACGTCAAAGATAACCCGAGAATCCCACAAGAAGTAAAGCGTACTTTGTCAGAGCATTTATATTTTTGGAATACACATCTATCCCATCTGAAATCTAACTCAATAAAATGGAATATCATTTGCTTTTGAAATTTTTTTTTTTTTTTTTTAAATTTCAGATTTTGGGGCTTAGAGATCAATTCCTTTTTACGATTAAAAAAATATTCAAACTATTTAACATTCTGATTTTATTTATTTTTTTTACAAAATTCCGCTAAGTTTTTGAATTTCTTTTTTACAAGATTCCAACCAGAAAATTGCCATCCAAATAAATTTGTGGTACCTGAACACCAATTACAAATGAAAACGAAATATTTCATAATAATATTTAAATTTTGAAGATAAACTTGCTTTTAATAATAAGCTCACATTACTCAGCCTGCAGCCAAATTTGGACTATCCGGAGGGTAAGCCAGGTCATAAAATAGATGAGACATCAGAAACCAGAGAGTGAGAAAAACATAATTTACATATTCCTTTCACACAGCATCCATGAAACCAGTATGTACAGAACCTTGTGATGAATCCATAAAATTATTACATCAACGACTCATATTTACAAAAAAACATAACAGTAATATACAAAAATATGACATGTAAATTAGAGCATATAACAACAGCAAAATGGATGTTTTATTATTGATTCAAAGGGACATGACTTCTGCAACACTGTTCACATCATAGAAAAACACAGCACAGTAATCTGTTCAGTCCAGATCAGTCCAGACTCCCTACTCCATATATGGGATACCATACATATTATAGGTATAAAAGTTTTCAGTCAGACCCAACAAATTTTTGCCTCATCTGAGTAGCAAACTCTGCAACCTTTTCAGGATGTGGAAGGACTTTCTTGACACTCTCCCTCTCCATACATGCATTCACCCACTCATGAAGCCTTGGGAATTGAGTCTCCAATGGTATCTTCCAGTTACCCATTACCTCCCAGGCATGGAACCAAGAGGCAAATGGAATGAATGCAACATCCATGTACCCAAACTGCTCCCCTCCAAAATAAGGCTTAATGCCTCCAGAAAGCTCATCAAGGGCTCCTTCCAACAATCCCAGGTACTCCAGCATGTTACGCTTAGCCTCTTCCTGGGCTTCCCCTTTGCATTTCATAATGAGGGCACCTCCATTATCATAGATCTGCACAGTTGTAAGAAAGGAATCAAGAAACCCATGTTGTGTAAATGTGGAAAGAAAGGAATCAAGAAATCCATATTGTGGAATTGTAGATTTTTCCAAACTTTAAACATATCAAGTGGACATTTTACTCATCATCAAATAAGATAAAGCTAAGAATTAATCAGAAATGTGAAAAAAAAAGGAAGCAATCAAGAAACAGTGTAAATGTAAAAAGAAAAAAAGAAAAAAACCATATTGTTTAAATGTTTAGAATTGTAGATTTTTCTAAACTTTTAACATATCAAGTGGACATTTCAGTCATCATCAAATAAAATATAACTAAGAAATGATCAGAAATGTGAAATACCTTCTTGTCTACAAAATCTGCCCAAAATCTTGCCCTGGCTTTTCCCTAAGCAGTGGAAGGCATAAAAGGATTGGTGTTAGGCCAAGCCTCATCTATGTATTCAACTATGATGAGAGACTCACAGACAGGCTTGCCATTGTGGATGAGTACTGGTATCTTCTTGTGAATAGGATTCATTTTCAGTAACAATTCACTCTTGGAGACCAGATTCTCTTCTTGGTATTCATATTTGACCCCTTTCTCTTCCAATCCAACCAAAACCCTAAGACCAAATGGACTAGCCCATAAGTTCAACACCTTCACCTGATCCTCCATCTTCTCCTCCTCTGTAAAAACTTAAAATGATTCAGACCAGACTACACTTATCTCTGATTCAGACCACACTTAACCTCTGGATCAATGGATGTCTGTACCCCTTGCTTGAATGTCAAGTTACATTCCCAAATAGCTTGTTATATAGTGAGTGAGAGAGATGGATGCCGTGGTCCATAAGCACAAGGAAGAGGATGTGTATGATCCAGAGGGTGCTGGAACCATCCATTGATCCACCTGGGACACACCACACCACACCAGTGCGTGAGCAATCACGTCACAGTGTGCTAAAGATCACCGCCATTATCTTTGTTGGTTTGCAACCTTGGGATTGATGGTAGAAAGAATGTGGGTAACAGTGACCTCCGTATTTCATAACCACTCTTCACTTTTGGTTCATGTCAGAAGCGTGTGAAAATCAGCCAGTCATTGTCTTGGGTCATGGTCTCCGCCTTTATTAACAGAAGTGTTCGAAGTTGATACTCTGTGGGGTTGTGGGTTTCATATTTTTAAGTTTTCTTTAATATTCTCATTACTTTTATCATTTTTGTCGACAAATTTTTCAAAGTTGACGGGCTGAATTGCATGTTCTTAAAAAAAAAATTAAAATATTTTATGTCACCTGTTCCTAATGTGTAGTTGCCATACATTTTTCCTTTATCCCACATTTATAGTTATTATATTTTTTTAATATATTTTTGGAAAATTTTATTTAAAATTATATAAAATTGGTTAAAATAATAAATTAAAATAGAATTATCGAGTTTGTTTTTTTTGTATCAAAATTCGTGCGCGCTACTGCTCTGCGCGGCCAGACCTAGCCGCCGACTGGTCTCCTCCTGCGCGAGGCCCTCGGCCTCAGGCCCTCCATGGCCTCCTCGATTGCTGCTCCGGAGGGCCATGCTACTCAGACAGCGGAAGATGCGTTTTCTGCATTGATCAAATCACTTGATCCTCAGCGAACTCGCCCAGCTATGACCAAGTTTGTAAAGAAGCTGGACGGATTGCAAGAAGTTAACCTCCCTCCAGCTCTTCCAAGGATGGCTGCACTCTCTTTAGCTGAGCGGGGGCTCATCGGTCAGTTCACTGGCCTTTGGCCCTCCCCGAAAACTGTTCAGCGTTGGATTGAAAGAAACTGGGCAGACAAAGTACAAGGGAAAATCTCCATTCGTTTTTGTGGAAAAGGTTATTACACATTCCATTTCGAAACCAGAGCAGACAAGGACCTAATCTTCAGAAATGGGCCGTACTTCATGGACTCTCGCGGATTATATCTAAACAAATGGACACCAGATTTCGATCCTGAGCTGGATGTACCAAATGCTGTTCCGGTTTGGGTTCGTCTTCCACATCTCCCACTCCACTGCTGGGGAGATGACTCGGTCCGTGCTATTGGCAATGCTGTTGGAAAATACATTGATCGAAGCGAACCCAAGGATAACATGCAGGCATGTGCGCGTATATGTGTCGAAGTAGATCTTGGCAAGGGCCTTCCAGAAGCAATCAAGCTAAAGGTGGACGAGTGGACGCATATTCAGCAACTGGACTACGAACAAATTCCATTCAAATGTAAGGTATGTCACGAGTACGGTCATTTTTCCAATCGCTGTAAAAAAATAGTTAATGATGAACATGCTCAAGCTGGAGAACAATGGGAAACAGTTAAGAAAAAGAAGACAGCCTCTGGCGAGAAAGCAATCCATGAAGAGGCCCCTCCCAAATCTGCCCCTCCCAAGCCTAACCCCCCCTCCGCTCAGCCCAAAGCCTCATCCTCAGCAGTCCCCCCCCCCTCCTCTCTTCCTGGCCCACCCATTTTCCCCACCACGGGGCCAACCTCTGATCCTCCCCTGATATCCTCAAATCCCTTCAGTTCCCTTTCTATTCCTGAAAATGAACCCCTGACTGAAAATGACCCTTCCATCCCTTACTCCCCTTCTCACTCTTCTCCCTCCCATTCTCCAGACCCCCCCCCACCTCGATCTACTAGAAGCTCCTCGAAAGAGCATGGAGTCAACCAAGAATCCCAAAAAAAAGGGCCTGGTAGGAAATCAAGCAAGCAACAGAGAAATGAAAATGCTCAAAAAGACATTGCTATGGGAACTCAAAACCCCATAGAAACCTACATACTGAGCCAAAACAGCAAAGAAGCAGCACACAAAGAGCAAGAAGGACGAGCATCCCTCCAAATTTCCAATACTCAATGATGAAAGTTATATCTTGAAACTGTAGGGGACTGGGGCACCCCTCAAAAATTGCTGCCCTGAAAGATCTCACATACCATGAGAAGCCAGGAATTGTAATGATACAGGAAACAAAGCAAGGTCTGCAAGAGATGACAAGAATCATAGAACAGATCAAACACTATGAGGGACAAACATGTGAAGCAAGAGGCGCTTCCGGTGGCATCACCACCATGTGGAACAAAAATATCTGGATATGCACATCCAAAACTATTAATCCTCACTGGATTAAAGTCATTTTAAAAAACCAGGAAGAGCAAAAGCAAATAGTCACTTACAATATTTATACACCGAACCATTACAGAGACAAAGAGCAGTGCTGGGACACTTTACAAGAAGACATCCAAGCTGAAGACAACAGCAACATTATCCTTGGGGGTGATCTAAATCTTATATTACATGCCAATGAAAAAAAAGGAGGCATATTTGCACATGATCCAAACAGAGCAAAGCTGGAAAACATTATGCAAGAAAGTGACTTAGTAGATATCATCCCAAAAAACCGGAGGTACACCTGGAACAACCGCAGGCTGGGCAAAGACAACATAATGGAGCGCCTTGACAGAATTCTGGTAAATACCTCTCTCCTCTCTGAGTTTTCCACTGCTCATGCTGAAATTCTGCCTTATCTGGCTTCAGACCACTACCCCATTAGCATTATCCTTGAAGCTCATTGCCCCTTGGGGCCTTTGCCTTTCAAATACAACCCTCTTTGGCGCAGCAATCCTATTGTGGATCTGATTGTCAAATCAGTTTGGCAAAAACACATAGAAGGATCACCAGGATTTATTTGGGAAAGTAAGCTGAAGAATACAAAATATGCCTTAAAGGATTGGGTGAAGCAGAACTACAAAGAACCAGAAGCTATCAAAATTGAGCTGAAAAATAAACTGAAAGAAAATCATAGGAGAATAGAGGAGAATGGGCTAACTCAAGAGGACAAAGCATTAGAAAATGAATTATATTATCAGCTGTACCGGACTAATAGAGAAGAAGAACAGAAATGGAGAATTAAATCAAGACAACTCTGGCTTCAAGGTGGAGACAAAAATACAGTCTTTTTCCATAAGCAAGCAACAGTCAGGAAAATCAGAAATAACATCACCATGATCAATGATGAGGAAGGCTGCCCTCAAAAAACTCAAGCAGCTGTCAAGCAAACTGCCTCAATCTATTACAGCAATCTCTTAACTGAGACCAAGAATATAGAGGATTATTCTGACCTCCTTCAGCATTTGCCCAAAGGAATCAATGATGACATTAATGCAGATTTGATTAAGGAAATCAATGAAGATGAAGTACATGCTGCCATATGGGCCCTCCAGCCAGAGAAAGCCCCAGGACCAGATGGCTTCCCAATCTGCTTTTATAGATCATATTGGGGAATAATTAAGAAGGATCTTGTCAAGATGTTAAGATGGACTCAACGTAAATGCAAAATTGGAGGGTTCACAAATGCAACCCACCTTGCCCTTATCCCTAAAGAAAATCGACCTTTGACCTTCTCCCGTTTTCGCCCTATCTCTTTATGCAATTCCTCTTACAAAATTTTGACAAAGATATTGGCCACTCGCCTAAAACCTATCCTTCCCACTCTCATATCTGAAAACCAAGGGGGTTTTATGGCCAATAGGCAAATCTCGGACTCCATTCTTCTTGTCCAAGAGGCTATACATTCTAGTCAAACCCGAAATGAGAAAGGTTTCATTTTAAAGTTAGACTTAGCCAATGCTTTTGACCGTGTCAGGCACTCCTTTCTTTTTGCTGTGCTTGAAAAGATGGGATTTGCCACTCCCTTCATCAGCCTTATCAAAGCTTGCATTACAGGACCCTGGATCTCCCCTCTTCTCAATGGCAGACCTGGACCATCCTTTCAATCCTCCCGCGGTCTTAGACAAGGCTGCCCCCTCTCGCCATATCTCTTTAATTTAATGGCTGAATCTCTCAGCAGAGCTCTGGATTATAATCGTCGCATGGGCCTCATCACCGGGATTAAGTTTGACAATGGGGTCAAAAACATCAATCACTCTCAGTTTGCTGACGACACTCTGCTAATGGGGGGAGCCTCAAACATCATCGCCCGCCGCTTCAAAGCTCTTCTAGATAAATATATGCGCTACTCTGGAGGCCTGATCAACTACCTTAAGAGCTGTATTTATG
Source organism: Pinus albicaulis (assembly GCA_034641835.2). NCBI lineage: Eukaryota > Viridiplantae > Streptophyta > Pinopsida > Pinales > Pinaceae > Pinus > Pinus albicaulis. Next base: position 65,624,850 of record CM076579.1, read on the forward strand.
GGTGGAACACTTCAGCACAAGTTCTCCATAGGATCGCTACAACCTTTGGGGTTCCTTGTAAGTTGAATTGGGAGCAATTTACATATCTGGGCATGCCTGTGAGTGCCGGCAATTTGAAAGCTACTGCCTGGGAAGTTATCATCGACAAGATGAAAAGGAAGATAAAACACTGGGGCACCTCTTGGCTTAATCCTGCAGGACGTATAACTCTTCTTAAAGCTGGCCTCTCCTCTCTGCCCTTGTACTGTTTCACACTTTTACAAGCCCCTGCCCATCTTCATTCCAAAATGGACGCTCTTCTTCGACATTTTCTTTGGCAAGGAGGAAGAACAGAAAAAAAGAAATACAACTTGGTAAGCTGGAAGCAGGTTACTCAGCCATGTGAAAACGGAGGACTGGGAATCAGATCTTCTAAATTCCTAAATCTTGCCTTTGCTGGCAAGCTGATCTGGAGACTTATATCTGGTAGGAATGCTTGGTGGAAAGCAGTTCTGGAAAAAAAATACCTTAATTACCCAAGGCAACAACTCTTAGACCATGAACTCCCAAACAAAGCATGCTCAACTATTTGGAGGCAGTGCAAAAAAGCTATACCTCTTATTACTCAAAACACTTCCAAAGTCCCAAAAGGAGGTAGCAACATCAGAATTGGGGAAGATAAAGTTCTGGGGCAACAGCCAATCAACCAAAGACCTGGAACTCAACAGATACTTGCTCTCTTTAGCAGTACAGGGATTCAAACTATGGATCAGATATCAAAATGGGAAACTCACTCTCATGCCTGGAAAGGTTGGTCCTTCCCTAATATACCTGTAGATGCAGAAATCAGTCTCAGCACACTGAAAGTCTACCTTCATGGTATTGCCCCTTTCAAGCGGTACCTTGCTGATGACTTTCAATGGGACCCCTCAAGCACAAGTTACACTATTAAGACTGCTTATCACCAGATCTGCAGTAATGAGTATCCCATGGCAATATGGGCGCACTGGCGAACTGTCTGGAAGGCAGAAACTCTCCCAAAAATCAAATTTTTCTTGTGGATCCTCCTAAGAGGGAAAGCCCTCACTGCAGAAAACCTCAGAAAGCGAGGTATAAATGGGCCATCTCGCTGTCCAAACTGCCAGAGTGAAGAAGAGACAAGTCAGCATCTTTTTATAGACTGCCCTTTTGCCTCAGCATGATGGAAGGAAGCTTTTCGGAGTCACAATCCTCCCTGGGAGCTGGGCACTAGCATTTCTGAAGTGCTTCATATATGGAAAAAAAATTATCCATGGGGGAAAAAAGCAAACAACATTGCTCGACGAATATGGAATGCCTTGCCCTGCACCATCCTTTGGAACATCTGGCTGGCAAGAAACAGAATGATATTCAAAGGTAAAGATACTGCTGTTAGAAAACTATACAATAAAGCATGGAACCTCAACTTGGAAGTTCTATCCACCAACTATCAAGGGAACCTTAAGGTATTGGACCTAACTGTCGAAGAAAGGAGCTACATTGGATCTATTCTAGACAAAAGAAGCATAAAACATAACAGCAACGACCCCAACAGTAGGAACAGCTCCAGATGTAGATGGAAGATAAGGATGAAAGAGGAAGAATTTGCTAGCTGGCTCAGGAATAGCAACATCCATTACCTTTTTTTCGATGGGGCTTCCAAATCCAATTCAGGAAGGGCTGGAGCTGGCAGTTTTATTTGCAATGGTAATGGAGTTTTGCTATCTGAATATGAATGGGGTCTGGGCTCAGCTTCCAACAACAGGGCTGAAGCCTTCGCCCTCTTTCAAGGCATGCTCCAACTACTGAAGCTTGGTATAAATAAGGCTAACATCATTGGAGACTCCTCCATAGTCATTGGTCTGATGAATAGCAACAAAAAAGCTCAAAATCTGCCCCTGCAGCAAATCATTGAACGCTGCCACTCCTTGGATCAAAAGATGAATGGCAACCATTATTACCACGTCCTCCGATCTCTCAACAAATCTGCTGATGTTCTGGCTAATAAAGCTTGCCTCCACTCTGTCGGAACCCTTAGGTGCAATGGCCTCGACCAACACTACTTCCTGCCATGACTTGGACTCACTTCAAAATCAGATCCACCCTCCAGATGACCATTAAATCTGGATCCCGGAGATCCCTACCTAGCTCCTATGCGAAATCTCGAACCCTTGCCTCCTGTCTAATGGCGCTGACCTTCAATGAGATTACCTCCCCTGCAGCAAACCTCATCCCTCTCTGGTTTGCCTTAAACACTTCAATTCCCATCATTATCTGCGCTCTTTGTTTTAGTAATAGCTCACGCCCAAATGAAAGCGCTCTTCAACCAGCCAAACCATATTCACCTCCTCTCTATCGATCTCATAAGAACTGTGGATGCTGCCCCTTGAAACCTGCGATTCTGCTCCCACAGACAGAGCTTCTCTGCCACTGTATAGTCTTCTCACAAGCCAGGATCTGTTCCTGTCAAGTTCGCCATCTGCACAGGAGGAAAAAACGAATAACATCAAGCAATCTTCAAAGGGAAGCTGACAAACAGCGCTCTCCCACTCTCAGCAGGCGGCAACAGCGAAACATCTATAAAACCAAACCATGAAGTGTAAAACCAGTCTCCTTCTCTGGCAGTTTGTAAGAATTTACACCACTTCTTTCCTCTGCGCAGCAACAGATGCAAGATGTAGAGCTGACTGTAAAAATGAAAATGGCATAAACTGCGCCATCTGGTGGCATTGTACACAGCAGAAACGCATTGTAAACCTGGAGCTTTATCTCCCTCCATTTTTCTTTTGAATATGATATACCAGCAACCGACATTGTGAAAAAAAATAAATAAATTAAAATAAAATATTTTATGTCACTTGTCCCTAATGTGTAGTTGTTATACATTTGATCTTTATTCCACATGTATAGTTATTATATTTTTTTCACTAGGTCAATTTTAATTAAAATTATATAAAGTTAGTTAAAATGATGAATTAAATTTATATTAAAATTTTAAAATAATAAATGTCTGAAAAGAGAGTCTATACAGGTGAAATTAGTTTTTTTAGAAATAGAGGAATAACATGTTTCGAGTAATTTTTAATAAATGTTTGGTTAATTTAAACTAAAATTATATAGAACAAAAATAAATAAAAAGTATTAAAAATAAAAATAAATTTTATTAAAATTATACTTTATATTTTATAAAAAAGTAATTAAAAATTGAGTGTTTTTTGAGTGAGACTTTTTGGAGTTTGCAGATTTTTAGTTGGAATCAAGTAAAAACATTTGTGGTCAGATCTTGATTTGTGTTGTTTAAATGCAGTTGTCTTTAAGTGAGACTTTTTGGAGTTTCTCGTAGATTTTTAGTTGGAATCTTGTAAAACATTTGTGGTGAGATCTTGATTTGTGTTGTTTAAACTAGATTTTGTGGTGAGATCTTGATTTGTGTTGTTTAAACTAGTTTTTTTTACTGCATATATGGACAAATTAGATCGGAAAATAAACTATAAAACTTTTCAAATAACTAGATTAAATATTTAAAACAATTAAATTATGTCATTTATTTTATTGCGCCGAGAGGCACATCTACAGCCCAGTTTGACCCCGATGTCAGGTATTCACATCCTCATACAAAATGTTGGCTTAAGTTTTAAATTTAAAAATAAATAAATAAATATCGCATTGTGCTAGAACATATATCAATTTCTAATACAAATATGTATTATTTATATAATTTGAATGGATAGTAAATTATATATGTGAATTTGAATGGATCATAAATTTACCTTTAACAAAAAAATTACCACATTGAATTTCTAAATTAAGTAAAATTTTAAACATCTTTACTCTTTATAAAGTCAATGCCATTTCCTAAATCAAAGGAAAATAGTTAATTCAACACAAACAATCAAAATCCAAAATCTTTTAATATTTCTTTTAATTAAATATTTGTAAAATGAATTTATACTTACTCCAGGGCTATGGTAAATAAATAAAAATATATATAAACTAGATGTATGGTAAATAAATAAAAATTCTTTTTATATTTATTCCATAAACCTTTTTATATTTAAAAAAACTTTTAAAAGAGGTTTTATTTAGATGAAGCCTATGGGACGAATACCATGGGACAAATTAATATTGATACCATGGGCCAAATACCATGGGTAAGTAAATAAATATAAAAGAGGTATAAAAAGGTATGATAAATAAATAAATAAATATAAAATAGGTATAAAGAGGTATGGTAAATAAATAAATATAAAAGAGGTATAAAGAGGTAAGGTAAATAAATAACAATATATCAAATAGGATTATAAATAAAAATCTAATTATATAGCAAGCCTATGGGCCAAATACCATAGTAAAGAAAAAGGGTATGGTAAATCAATATAAATATAAATAAACTAGAGGTATGGTAAGTAAATAAAACCTCTTTTCATATTTACTCCATAATCTGCTTTATATTTACGAATATTTATGTTCATTATTTTACATAACTAAGAAGAAATAGAGAGAGAGAGTGATAAGGGAGAGATGGAGAGAGTGTGTGTATGTTTAGGGGTGAGATAAAGAGACAAAGTAAGATGTATGAAAAGAAGGGGGGAGAGAAGAAGAGAGAAGGGGAGAGAGAGGGATATAGTAATGTAGTTGGAGAGAGAGAATGGTGGAAAGAGAGAGAGAAAGAAAGGGATGGGGAAGAGAGAGGATTAGAGAGAGAGAGAGAGAGAGATATGGGGGAAGAGAGAGAGAGAGAGGTGGGAGAGAAAGGGTGAGAGAGGAAGGAGGAGAGAGAGGAGGAGAGTGATGGGGGAAGAGAGAGTATTGGAGGGAAGAGAGAGAGAGAGAGATCAGGGAAGAGAGAGGGATTTAGGGGAGAGAGAGAGAGAGGAAGGACGAGAGAGAGGAGGAGAGAGGGATCGATAAGAGAGATGGATTTGGAGGGGGAGAGATGTAGGAAGTAAGAAATATAGAGAGCGAGAAGTGGAGAGAGAGAAGGAGTGACAAGGGAGAGACAGAGAGAGAGCATGTATGTTAGGGGCTGAGATAAAGAGACAAATAAGGAGAGATGGAGATAAGGGGGGAGAAGGAGATATAAGGAGAGAGGGAGGGATATAGTAACATAGTTGGTGGGTGAAGAGAGAGAGAGAGGGAGGGAAAGAGAGATGGACTTGGAGGGGGAGGGGGGGGGGGGAGGGAGGTAAGAAGAAAGACATAGAGAGAGAAAGGTGGAGAGAGAGAGTGAGTGAGTGATAAGGAAGATGGAGAGAGAGGGAGAGAGGAAAAAATGAGGAAAGAGAGATATTAGCAGGGGAGAGGGAGAGAAGGGGAAGATTGAGATATAGATGGAAGGTGAAGAGAGGGAAGAAGAGAGAGATGGGGAGAGGAGGGGATTGACAAAGAGATTGATATATATGGATTGCGAGAGTGTGTGTGTTTAGGGGGGTGAGATAGAGAGATAAAAAAGAAGAGATGGAGGGGGATATAGATATGGATGGAGGGTGGAGAGAGGGAAGAATATTTCTCACACTAGATGGATGGATATAAGTGGAGATGGTGATTTATAATCCTATTTGATTATTTGCACTATATGCATCGATTTTAGTGTAGATATTTATTTCTAATGATATTTGATTACTTGCACTAGATGCATTGATTTCGGTGTAGGTGGTGATTTCTAATACAATTTGATTGCTTGCACTGAATTTGTTGATTTCAATTTAGATGTCGATTTATAATTATATTTGATTACTTGCACTAGATGAATTGGTTTCAATGTAGATGATTTCTAATCCTATTTGATTGTTTGCACTAAATGCATTGATTTCAATGTAGATGGCGATTTCTAATCCTATTTAATTTATTTCAGTAAATGCATTGATTTCAGTGTAGATGTTGGTTTCTAGAGAGAGAGTGTGTGTGTGATAAGGAAGATGGAGAGAGAAGGAGAGAGGAAAAAAGGAGGAAAGAGAGATATTAATGGGGGGGAGGGAGAGAAGGGGAAGATAGAGATATAGATGGAAGGTGAAGAGAGGGAAGAAGAGAGAGATGGGGAGAGGGGGTGATTGAAAAAGAGATTGATATATATGGAGTACGAGAGCACGTGTGTTTAGGGGGGTGAGTTAGAGAGACAAAAAAGAATGGATGGAGGGGGATATAGATATGGATGGAGGGTGGAGAGAGGGAGGAATATTTCTCCAACTAGATGGATTGATATAAGTGGAGATGCTGATTTCTAATCCTATTTGATTATTTGCACTATATGCATCGATTTTAGTGTAGATATTTATTTCTAATGATATTTGATTACTTGCACTAGATGCATTGATTTCAGTGTAGGTGGTGATTTATAATACAATTTGATTGCTTGCACTGAATGTGTTGAATTCAATTTAGATGTTGATTTATAATTATATTTGATTACTTGCACTAGATGGCTTAATTTCAATGTAGATGATTTCTAATCCTATTTGATTGTTTGCACTAAATGCATTGATTTCAGTGTAGATGGCGATTTCTAATCCTATTTGATTTCTTTGAGTAAATGCATTGATTTCAGTGTAGATGTTGGTTCCTAGAGAGAGAGAGTGAGTGATAAGGAAGATGGAGAGAGAGAGAGAGAGGAAAAAAGGAGGAAAGAGAGATATTAGCGAGGGAGAGGGAAAGAAGGGGAAGAGAGTGAAGAAGAGAGAGATGGGGAGAGAGGGTGATTGGTAAAGAGAATGATATATATGGAGTGTGAGAGCGTGTGTGTTGAGGGGGGTGAGATAGAGACAAAAAACAAGAGATGGATGGGGATATAGATATGGATGATGGGTGGAGAGAGGGAAGAATATTTCTTGCACTAGATGGATTGATTTAAGTGGAGATGGTGATTTATAATCCTATTTGATTATTTGCACTAGATGCATCGATTTTAGTGTAGATATTTATTTCTAATGATATATGATTACTTGCACTAGATGCATTGATTTCGGTGTAGGTGATGATTCCTAATACTATTTGATTGCTTGCACTAGATGTGTTGATTTCAATTTAGACGTCGATTTATAATTATATTTGATTGCTTGCACTAGATGCATTGATTTCAATATAGATTATTCCTAATACTATTTGATTTTTTGCGCTAAATGCATTGATTTCAGTGTAGATGGCGATTTCTAATCCTATTTGATTGCTTTGAGTAAATGCATTGATTTCAGTGTAGATGTTGGTTTCTAATCTTATTTGATTGATTGCATTAGGTGCATTGATTTCAATGTAGAAGTTATTTTCTAATCTTATTTGATTGCTTACATTAAATGCATTGATTTCAATGTATATGTTGATTTATGATTTGATGTAATTGGATATATGACGGTACATTAATATTAAAGTGATTGGATTAACAATATGCATTGATTTTAGTGTAAACACAAAAAGTTTTTAACAATGTAGATTGATTTTTGTGTTATAGTAATTTAAGCTATTAATATTGGAGAGCAAGAGAGACAAGGTATCATGTTTACTACAACAAATCGAGCTAAAGATTTAAATGGTTTACGATTTAAATTTTCTTTTTCATATAATCGATATGAAAAGATAACAAAACTAACAAGGGAGGAAATAAGAATAGTAGAAGAAAATATTTTGAGATTGATCACAATGAAGACTATGTGTAACATGAGTACGTTCTTATTATTCACATTTTCTATCTTTCAACACTATTATTGTCACTTTGCATTTAAAAAAAATATTTCATCATTTTTCATCATTATAGTTACTAACAATAATTATCATCTCAATGAACTGAGGTAACTAAGAAAATTTAAAATTAAAATGACCAAGTTAATCTAAAAAATATTTAGCATATTTAAAATGATTATATTAATATTTGATATATTTACATATTATTGATAAAATTAATCATATCTTTGATAGATTTTCTTTGGCAGCACATGACTAAAACTAGCCTAGATCCATCTTACATCTCAAAAATATACAAAAATTTTAATAATCTGAAAAATGTGACGTTGATGCCTCCAACTGGAACCAGCCTAGATCCATCTAACTCCGGATCTATCATGCGCCGAGAGGGATCAAATCTCTCAAGGTGCAAACCTTTCCTCAAGTTTTGCACTCAAAAAATAGGTTTGCATCTTGAGAGATTTGATCCCTCTCGGCGCATGATAGATCCGGAGTTAGATGGATCTAGACTGGTTTTAAGTTACATTAACACAAGTAATATGAATTCAAAGTTGACCACATGGGTTGCATATTTTAAATTTTTCTAAAATATTTTTCCCACTTCCAACGTCTTTAAGGACAAATTTGTTCAAAGTTGAGGGAAAGAGGGTTGCATATTTTTAAATTTTCTTCAATAATTTTTATTTTTTTATTTTTTAATTTTTTACTTTTATTTATTTTTATTTTGTTTTTATTTTTTTACTTTTTTTTACTTTTTATTTTATTTTATTTATTTATTTATTTATTTATATATTTATTTATTTATTTTTTGCAGTGAGCTAATTGTTACAATTTTTTTGGTTCGTAATTTAAACATTATAGGTTTTGGAGTTCCCAATTTAAACTTGTGATTTTAATAAATTTGTGCAGATTTTAAGTACAGGATCCAGGAGAGAGAACGAGAGAGAAAAAGAGAACGCCTAGGGTTCGAGGAATGGTAGGGTTCAGACAACATTGAAACCTGACAGGGGGATTTCGAGGTAGGTGAATTGGATCAGAGCTGCCTCTGAGAGATTCTATGGCAGCTTCCTCAGGGAGGGGGAGAGATCCCCTCCTACCAAAATGTTATAGTAGGGGATCAAAGCAACAAACATGCAAGGCCCCAAGGGGGGTCTACCCCAAATGTAGGTTTGGTACTAGGAGCATAATGGAAAGCTAAAATAAGAGGGCAATGTCTGCCACGAGCATTGAAAAAACCCAGATTTATCATCCCTGCAAATAAATTGGATGAATACAAGAGTTATATGAAAGGCCATGCATTAATATGTAAATTCATAGGCATTTGGCCAGCAAAGAAAGATCTACTCAAATGGATACAGGAAAATGGTAACCCAAGAGTCATATAGATTTGAAATTTGACTCTAGAGGGTTCTTTACAGTCATATTTACCAATCTTCTTGACAAAGAAAGGATCTTTGAAGGAGGTCCTTACTTCTATTACAATGTTGGGTTATTTCTACGATAGTGGGAAGAATTCTATAACCTTGAGCAAGAACACTTTTTCGCTGCACTGGTCTGGGTTTGGTTATTCGTGCTTCCGATGGACCTCTAGGACCCTGAAATTTTGGAAGGCATTGGGAACTCTCTAGGTAGCTTTGTCAAAATTGCTGAAACAACACTTCAAGGTCGGTATACTTCTTTTGCCTGCATATGTGTGTATATGAATATATCTAAACCGCTTCCAGAATCAATAGAACTTGAATATGAGGGTAAAATTTGGCACCAGCTTCTTGATTATGAACATATTCCGTTCTGTTGTCGCAGATGCCATGAATATGACCATCTTTACAAAACTTGTTCGTTGAATAATCCTAAACAAATGCAAGGGAAGCCACTAGAGGAAATTGAAGGGTCACCTGAAAAAGACAATGGTTTCAAAATTGTTACAAGTAAAAAGAAGAGTAATAAGCCACATGCAAGCCAAAACAATAACTCAAAACAGAAAAGTACGCAAAATAGATATGAGATCCTGCAGGAACTGAGGGGAAATTCGAATGAGGGAGAACAAAGTCATGAAGAAGGACATGGAATGGTATCTTAAAAAAACTAGAAGGTGAAACGGAAGGCACCACAGGAATTGAACGAAACAGAATATTACGGGCAACCTGTGGAACAGTCACAAATGGCGATAGAACAGAACATGGAAGATTTAAGTACAGAGGAAGTAGTTTTAAAATGACTCCTGCAAGAATGAAGGAATCTTGATTATTGCTTCATCCTGGATGATCAGAAGAAGATGTATAAGGAAAAATTTGAGCAATACTTGACATCTCAATCTCAGAAAAAAATAATATCTTTGGAAAATACTTCCTCTCAGGACCACAACACCCAAGCTAAAGGAGGAAAAAATAAAGGTCGTACGAACCTACAAGAATCAATCCAAATGGTAGGTGAAATGTTAGTTAACTCAGGAAAGGTAATACCATTAACAATGGTATTCCAACAACTCCACAAAGTTCATCAATGAAAGTGATCTCCTGGAATATATGAGGCTTAAATAGCAAAGGAAAACAAAGGTACCTAAAAGACGGATTAAGAATAGAAAAGAATCAAGTGATGTTGATATAGGAAATGAAAGTCTCTAGTAAAAAACTAGAAGACATCCTTAAATTATCCAAACGAAAGGCACCACAAGAATAAAACAAAATAGAATATTACGAGCAACCCATGGAACAATCACCAATGGAGATAAAACAGAACAAGGAAGATTTAAGTACAGAGGAAGTTGTTTTAAAATGACTCCTGCAGGAATGGAGGAATCTTGATGATCGCTTCATCTTGGATGATCAGAATAAGATGTATAAGGAAACATTTTAACAATACTTGACATATCAATCTTAGAAACAAATAATCTCTTCGGAAAAGACTCCCTCTCAGGACCACAACACCTAAGCTAATGGAGGAAAAAAGAAAGGTCGTAAGAACCTACAAGAATCGATCCAAATGGTAGGTGAAATGTTAGTTAACTCAGGAAAGGTAATACCGTTAACAATGGTATTCCAAAAACTCCACAAAGTTCATCAATGAAAGTGATCTCCTCAAATATAAGAGGCTTAAATAGCAAAGGAAAACAGAGGTAACAAAAAGACAGATTAAGAATAGAAAAGCCTCAAGTGATGTTGATACAGGAAATGAAAGTCTCTAGTAAAAAAATAGAATACATCCTTAAATTATCCAAACCTCATTATGAAGTAATGGCGATAGATTAGCGAGTCAGTTCTGGGGGAATTTCCATTATATGGAATCCTGTACAGATTATGGTAGAAAACTAGATTGGGCTACCATGGATTCTTACAGGTCTTTTCAGAAAAAATGGAACAAAAGAACAAATCCTAATTTCCTCTGTCTATGGGCCTCATATTCCAGGAGAACGAGAGGCATTTCTAAATAGTATAATAATTCTTAGTAATATGCATAATGAGAAATACTGGATGCTGGGAGGGAATTTTAATATGATTGTGAATTTGACAGAGAAGAAAGGAGGTATAAGGAGAGAGGAGCCAGAAATGGAGCTTTTTAGGGATCTGATCGTGGACTTAAAGCTAGTGGATATCCCCACAGTGAATGGTAAGTACACTTGGAATAATAGAAGATGGGTTGCTCATCAGGTGGCCTCAATATTGGACAGATTCCTAGCCTTAGAAGCTCTTGTGAGCACTGATGTTTTCTATGAAGCAGTTATCCTCCCCACTTTGGGGTCGGATCATTGGCTGATAAGGATGGAAATTGGCATGAAATAATGTCATAAAAAATGTCCTTTTCGATTTGAATCATTTTGGCCGCGAGACCCTAGCTTCTTGGAAAAATCTAAAGGGTGGTGGGAAGCAAGTCAAGTACAGGGCTAAAATACGATGCACTCTTTTCAACTTCGGCTGAAAAATTTGAAACAGGAGATCAAAAAATGGAATAAAACTGAGTTTGGAAACATTTAGCATGATAAGGAAAGGCTACAGGGAGAAATGAAGTGGGTGCAACAACAAATGATTTCAAATGGAAGGACTAAGAATCTGGTCCTAGAAGAAGGAAACCTTCTAAGCAAACTAGAAGAATGCAGAAAGCAAGAGGAAATCTTATGGAAAAAAAAATCCTTTGTTCAATGGCTAAATGAAGGGGATAAAAATACAAATTTCTTTCACAAGGCAATGATCCAGCGAGGACAACATAATTGAATATTCTCCCTAAAGGACCGAGAAAGAAATCAAATTCTCCAACATATCGAGATGGAAAATCTGTTAGTGAATAATTTCAATGATATACTAACAGAACCTTATCATAATAGATCAAAAGCTATTGAGCGCATCAGTCAAAACATACCTACAATTGTAAGCAGGGAACATAATTTGGCTCTCCTTTGGGAAATCACATTAGAAGAGGTTGAAAAGGTAGTTAAAAATCTGGCAAAAAACAAAGCCCCTACACCAGATGGTTTCACTGTGGAATTATACCAGGCTGCTTGGGATTTTATGGGAAAATAAATATGGGAATTAGTCGAGGAGTCTCATCGTTCATGACAGGTCTATCCAGCCCTCAACCCCACCCTTATCTCCTTAATCCCTAAGCAGGAACACTCAAATGTTCTGGCAGGATTTAGGCCTATTGCCTTATGTAATGTCATTTATAAGATCTTATCTACTATCAGGGTTAACAGATTGAAACATATCCTCATGGCCCTAATTTCACCTGAACATACAGGTTTTGTGAAGGCAGACACATCTCGGATGGTATAGTCACGACACAGGAAGCAGTACACTCTCTTCGCGCCCTTAAAGAAAAAGGTATGTTGATAAAGCTTGATCTATCTAAATGTTATGATCGTCTAAGCTGGAATTATCTTAAAGTTGTACTCAAGGCCTTTGGCTTTGATCGAAGATGGATTCTCTAGATAATGTCTTTCATCTCTTCCCCTAATTTTTCCATCTTGCTCAATGGTGTTCCTTCCAATCCTTTCAAGGTTACATGGGGGCTTCGAAAAGGATACCCCCTATCCCCTTTTCCCTTTATCATTGCAGCTAAAGGCCTTGGTCGTCATATTTAAAATAATATTAATGGAGGTCAGTTGAAGGGTTTGAACATTTGTGGGTCGGGTCTAACCCTTTATCACCAATAGTTTGTCGATGACATTATGCTCTTTTTTCAAGCTACTCTGAAAGAATCTAAGGCCATCTTATCTGTTTGAAAAGATTTCATAGAAGCCTCTGGAACTGTCATTAAAAATGACAAATCAAATGTTTATTTCTTTAATAAAAATATATTATCTCAACACTTCCTATCTCCAACTATGGGATTTAATTTAGGATCCCTTCCCATGAATTATTTAGGAATCCCCCTAAGCCTTAATTCCCTTTGGGTTTCAGGCTAGAAATATCTCCTTAATCGTATACAAGGCTGCCTCCAAAATTGGGCTTTCAAGGTCCTCAATGCTCCTAGTCAGGTAGTCTTACTATTCCATTTATCAATTGTCTGGGCTGGTAGTCCCTAAAACCAGTTGTACTAATATGGTCAAGATATTTAAAAAATTTATGTGGCAGGGTTCTAAAAAAATACATAAGTGGGCTCTTCTTTCATGGGATAAGCTTACCAAAATAAAGAGAATAGGAGGATTGGGATTAAGAGATCCATATGTGTTCAACCAGGTGATGGGAGCTAAACTTTGGCGGAGATGGCTCCAAGGGGGTGGGGATCTATGGAAAATTATTTAGGAAAGGAAATATGAAATGCCTCACACTACTGCAGGAAAATTAAAGGTTCAAACAACTCCGAAAGGATCCAACATTTGGAATTTGGCAGCCTTAAACAAAGATCTCATTCGAGAGCACAATTTCTGGGAAATCAGAGGAGGCAATACAACCCTAATTTGGGAGGATTCCTAGTAGCAACGGGAAAAATTATTCAGTCGATTAGACCTCGAAGAAATATTCCTCTTCACTAGTCAGCCAAACACAAGGTCAGTTGAAAATTTCTAGAGTGGGGAGACTGAGATGAAATTGAGACAATGGAAATTAAAGGCACATTGGATGAATGCCCCTGAAACTTGTCAATGGGATAATTACGAAAAAGAACTGAAACCAGAAAATTGATAGCGGCAAATAGAGAAGATATTTTGAGATGGGAATACAGTACTAAAGGAATTTTCACAATACAAGAGGGCTATTACATAAAATCAAATAATTTACATAGTATAACAGTTCCTCTCTGGCAAAAAATTTGGATAGCTAAACATTGGCCGAAAATCGAACATTTTCTCTCGCTTGTTAGTCCCAGTAAAATCCTTACATAGTATCAGTTGTAGAAAAGGGATGCATGGTCCATTGTTATGCATAATGTGTAAGAAACATGATGAAAGTATTTAACACTTGTTGAATACCTTTGATCTGGTCGAAAATCTCTGGCTGAACATCACCATCATCTTCCAACAAACCGACAAGGACAATACGAGCATTGAACATACTATAGAAATTTGGAGAAATGGGGGGTATTCTAGCGAAGTCCTTAATAGAGCTTGGAGGATATCTATGGGGTTTATTCTATGGGCCATTTGGAAAGAAAGGAACAACAAAATATTTAGATATGAGTATAGGTAGAAAGAAGAAATCTGGCAACTGATCCTCAATAATATAGAGAGACCATACTAGCTGAGAAGTGGGATGAAGAAGACTAGAAAACAAATGAAAATGAGGCTCGTATCCTAGCTATGCTTAACCTAAAACCCCAAATGCTGACCCAGTCATTGTGGAAACAAAAACAACTAGGGTGAAACCCACAAGACAAGTTTCATTTTCCACAGAAAGGGTTTCTGAAACTTAACTATGATGGGGCCTCTAAAGGCAACATGGGTCAGGCAGAAGCAGGTGGTATATTTCGGAATTTGCAGGGTTCTATTTGTAGAATATATGCGATGGACCTAGGGTTTTCCACGAACAATGAAGCGAAACTGATGGCAGTTAAACAAGGGTTGCTAATAGCAGTAAGAGAAAGATACCACATAATCATAGTAAAAGGGGATTTTGCTATGGTGACAGGGGTTCTACAGAAGATGCAACAAGGGATACGATGGGAGAAAATTAGCCAAAACTGGAGAATGACACACCTAATCCATGAAATCAACATGATCATCTCTGACATAGGCTACCTCATTCCATCGCATGTCTGCAGAGTAGGGAATGAAGTAGTTGAATACCTGGAAAATTGGGGTTGCACTCATGCGGGAGAAAATTTGGATATTAACCAAGCAGATATGGCTCGTGAAGGAGAACTATAGCCTCTTCAGACAATCGTCAATAGAGACATTGAGATTTCTCAAGATCCCCGATCAGTGTGCCATGCGGGAGATGGGAGGAGTGAGGTGGCACATGGCGGCGTGAAGCACATGGACACTTGAGGATAGTTGACGATAGACGATCAGAGGGGCGGCACCACCACTCACATGATATAATGATTGGCAACATATATGGTGGAGGCCAACTAAACCCGCCAGAATGGTATGGGAAATAGCGCCGACGTGTTAAAGTGTTTATGAAGGTAGGTGAAGGTAAGGGCAGTATCTTTTTCCATTAGAATTCAGAGGAAGGAGGAGCAGACACTATGCGGGAGAAGGTTGGAGCACTGCGATCACACCCTGTCACATGGGCTTTCGATTTCTTATCCCAGAATTAAGAATTACAGTGCATGGCTCTGAATGACTACCCTGCCAAATGTGCTCGACACAATTTGCATTCTGGACCTATTCCCCCTCATTCATTTCATCATGTGGCTGGTTCTCTGCAAGGGATGTGGGTTGATCTTCATGTCCTAAGTTATAAGCCAGTTCCTAAAATATTTAATTCTTTTTACAGAGGTTGTAGTTTGGTTTCAATGGGCCTCTAGCTTATTGTGTCGAAGTTTTATCCTTACCTTGTCAAATTTGTGAGTTGAGAGGGGTTTTCCTGTTTGAGGGTCTATAACTTGTGGGTGTTGAGGAATTTCAATTTTTCTATTGGAATGTTGGAGTTGATTCGTATGCGTCTCGCCATGCATTTCCATTCTTGTCAGAACAAATTTTTCAATCCTACCACCCTTCTCTATAGTCTATTGCTGAGAAGGTGGAACATGGACGCCTATTGCTCTACTAATTGTCAGGATGTCACGCCCGATAGTGCGGGTCCTTTTCACTATTGTTTGTATAAAATAGTTATTGAATTTATGCTGCAATATACATGTTTCTATAAATTTTATACAGGTGTTACTCAACCACTGGGCAAAGACTTCCTACAACACTGTCAATTTATTCAATGGTCGATACTATTGCATGCAAATATGGTTAAAGGATAGACGTCCAAGAAGGAGGCTAAAGACAAAGGGAAACAGAAACAAACCAAGCCTACTGTGGGCCCTAGCAAGAGAGGAAGAAAGTCAGATAAAGAGGTAATGGAAAACCTCTTTGATGCCTATTCTACAGGCATTCTACCACAAGTTTGAAACTTTATCTGTGGATGGGAGAGAGACTGTAATACCAAGGAGGAAGGAGAAATACAAGAGGAGGCAATGGAATTCCTAAAAGACCCCATTAACACAAGAAATAGATTGTCACTATTCCACCAATCTATCTATACCTACTGGACACTTAAATGCTTTCTAAGCAAGGAAATCATGAGTATACAGGAAATTGGAGGAGACCCAAAAGCCACCCCCATTTTACTAGAGATAAGGAGAGAGATCCAAGAAATTCGCATGTCTCAGCATCATGGTATTGTTCGTCTTGGCCGCATAGATCGTCAACTGCAGGCCATGCAGCAAGTGGATATGCTCGGTTCTAGTGTAAAAGGACCCGACACCAATTGAGTCATCGGATGATTGACATGGTATTTTCTTTGGTTTTTGCCTATATATGTTGCAGATAGCATTTACTATTTGAAGTTAGAGTATGTAAGAGATAGTAAAGTTGACATAGTTGATAGTAGAAGGTTTAAACTTTTTTAGTGCCGGTTGGCTTATAACTCTTTAAGGTGGCCAAGAGACCTGGTTTCCTTCGGGTAGGTTGAGGCCATCAAGATTTGATATGATGTAACCTGTTATTTTTTTATCAATAGGAAATAGAAAGGACCTACTAAATTTACAAAAAAAATTTGTGCATATTTTAGGTAAACTAGACCAGAAAATATGTTAGAAAAACCTCCAAAATATATATAGACAGATAGACTTTTTTTAGATCAATTTTATTATAAATTTTGTAGAGATTCTAGGCAAATTAGACTAGAGAATATGTGAGATTTCAACAAATTCGTGCGAGATTCTAGGAAAATTAGACCATAAAATATGTCAAAAAAACCTCCAAAATATATACAGATAGATAGACTCCTGCGACTGTTTTAGATCAATTTATTATAAATTTTGTAGAGATTTGGCAAATTAGACCAGAAAATATGTGAGAAAAAAACCACAAAAAATAAACAGAGAAATAGATTACAACTTTTTTAGATCAATTTAATTATAAATTTTGTAGAGATTTATTTAAATAATAAATTTGAATTGTATAGTCAAAATGTTGAATTCATTTATACCTTTAATTTTATTAAAAATATATATCATTTCAACTCCCAACACAATAACATGAAGTTATTTTATTTTTATTTGTTAAAATAATAAATTTAAATGTTATAATCAAAGTGTTGAATTTACTTATACTTTCAAAAATAAAATTTAAAAAATTATAATTTTATCAGAAATTATATTATTTTAAATTAAAAAAGCACAATTAACCAAAATTATTTTAATTATTATAAAAATTGATATTAAAAAAAAAATGATATTCGTTTGGATTATTATTATTATTAATTTTTTATATTCTTTATATCTCAGAAAATAATTTCTTAATCAATTAAACATAATTTAAAAATTTATTAGAAAATTAATTTAATAATAAAATTTAAATAATTTCTTAATCAATTAAATATAATTTTAAATTTTATTAAAAAAATTATTTAACAATAAAATTTAAATTTTTATATATTAATTATATTATTATACTTTTTATTTTTAATTTTTTTTTTTTTTCTAATATGACAAACTACATCATTTTTTAACTTATAAATAAAAATAATATCTTTCATAACGTTCAACATCATACAATAACAAGATTTAAAATTATAATCTGAACATATTACTTACTTGAAAAAGTTTATCATTTTTCCTGATCACTCAAAATAAACCTAACTTATAATCAAAATCTTAGTCTGTTCAATGTTACATTTTTTTTCTTTTTTTCCATTTACAATGAAGGATCATTAACCTTCCATTATAATTTCTCATTCATGTCAAAAGAAGAATAGAAGCATCACAAAAGAAGATAATTGGTATTTTTTTTCACCCTCAGAAATTAAAAGTAAAAGGGAATATCTGAAAAGTGTAATACAAATTATCCTGAGATAGGGTTTTTTTTTTTTTTTTTTTTTAATGTAAATATTGTTTTAATGAAAAAAAAAGTTTTAAGTGTGATTTTTTGAAACATTTTTTTAATGATGTAATTTGTTTAGAACTTGGTGGGGATTTATTGAAATCACTTGTTTGATGGGTGGACTCTTGACAATCCAAGTGCTTCATAGATTTTTAAGGGTGTCAAATCCATATATGCAGTAAAAAAATCAGTTTACACAATGGCAAGATTTGGCCACAATTTTTTCGTCGGATTTTGGCTAGAAATTCACTAGAAACTCCAAAAAGTTGCATTTAAAGACTACTCCAAAAAAAAAGTATATACAATATTCAGGGTCCATGATTATCATGGTTGATAGTGAGATATTAATGAGATATATTGGGTGAGGGTGGTGGAGATTTGTCTCCTCATTTAGAGGTGTCGGTATTCAAGGTTTCCCCATGCACATGTGACAATTGACACATATTGGGATCATCATTTTGTAGCCAATGCATCCTTCCAGGCTATTTTCATAGCAACGATAGGGGTTTTAGCATGGAGACAAAGAAATTTCTAGAGAAGTTCGGTAAGAAATCCTCCTAGCTTCTAGTTAATTGAAGTCATTTTCATGTATTTGGCCTACGTTTTTAAGATAGAAAGCTTCTCTATCATCTGGAATTTCATGTTCTTCAAAGCAAGTTTCATTTCTTGGGCTGATAACACTTCTAGGAGAACATCTCTTCATACTAATTCTGTGAACAACAAAGAAAAGTGGTTGTAAGAAAGAGGACAATGCAATTTCCTTCATATGTGCAATAAAAGACATCCTCTAGGTGGTTATCATATGCATGCACACCAGGTTATAGGCCCAAGTTTCATGGCTATAGTCTAAGGTTTCAGTTAAATTTTCCATCTCTAACCTAGTTTTTCTCTTTGGTTGTTTCTCTCCTATCTTGTTGTCTTATATTTGTTTCACAAAGCATGCTTTCTATTTTCTAGGGATTTTCTAGGGAGAAGTTATCCCTTCGCATCCTCGCTCCATATTTCCATTTTTCTTTCAATTTTTGCTCAGTTGTGTCTATGGAATCCAACTTAGAGAGGGTATTTTTAATCTATTGTTATTGTTGGTCTCTCATGAGCCTTTTTTGGTGTTTTCAAGGTGCTGGTATTTTGTCTTCATCCTTTCCTTTGAATTTATTATTCCACGTCTCTTTCCCTGGGTCCTTAGGTAGACTTTCCTTTGGTTTTTTCGCTTTAGTTTTCTTACCCATTCACATATTTTGGACTTGGTTGGTCCCTTCACTATCATGGTTCATTTAACCCATTTAGGATGTTGTAGGCAAAGAAGTCAGCGTAATTTCTCCTGCTCGTGGGTCCAAGACTTAACGAAGAGGTTAACAATTGTGTATATGTGATCTACCCCTCATATTCACAAGGAAATTGCATAAGCATACCAAGAAGATAGAATTGAGTGATGATTCATCACTAACGTTGATGTAGATGAAGATGTTAGAGGATGGGTGCCAAACATTAAGAATACCAGGACTAGACAAACAAGATACATGCAGATTGTGGACATTTACTAACAATGGAAAACCATCCTAGGGAAAGTTTTAGTAGAGTGTTCAAAAACCCAATAAGAAATCCTCTTGTGCATTGATGAAATGCAAAGGCATACAAGGAAGTTGATTGATAGGATATCAATCTTAGCTAAGAAGTTGATACACATTGAGTTCTCCACCTTTGATGAGGAGGGTGCTATATTTGACACTATTTACGTTAATTCTTCATCTAAATAAATATTCTTACCTTTCTTTTTGAATAACATGCTAAAAGTATCTTAATTACAATCAATATGATAATAAATCTAATTTACAAGATTGTTTTTTCAGATTAATCATATTATATTTTTTTATTGATATTTCAAACAAATTAATATAATTCATCATCAACAAACTATTTAAAATTATATTATATTTTTTATTTTGTTATCTAATTTAAACTAAAACATAATTTGATTTTTATACCCATTGCACTTGACAAGTGTATTGTATCTTTATTTTAGATAATGTTCATGTTGATATTTTATGAGCGCTATATTTTTAGTTGATCTCACATTTTGAAAGTTTTTTAAACGACCTCAAATGTAGCTTTTAAACATTAAAAAAAAATAGGCTACTCCAACTTTTTAAGCAAGTCGCAACTCTTTTTCGTTTTTTTCATACGATAAGGACAAAAAAGGTTCCCATAATATTCATGTAGATATTGTATGAGGGTTATATTTATTTTAAGGTGATCTCACATTTTGAATCACTCCACATGTGGTTACTTAAAAAATATGCTACTTAATTTCAACTTGCTGAGCAAGTAACAATTATTATTTTTAAGTGAAAGTTTTCAGTTTTTATATTATGATTTATAGGAATTACATTTTTAAGTGGTTTTCTTCTTTTTCTTTTTTGAAAAAATCATAATTTTTCACTGAGTAATTTTATTTTTATTTATTTTTCATTTTTAAATAAGAGAATTATTTTATGGGTTATAAATTAAAAAACATATATAGATTTTTTAAGTTAAGTTTTAGTTTTTAAGGAAAATTAAGCTAAAAATATATGTAATAAGCTTGTTAGTTCATGTATGTGTTTTATCAAAATATATAGAACCAAAATAGCTTATTAATAGGGAATTTAGGCCCAAATAGAGTTGAAGGACACAAATGACTAATTTAGAGAATGTGAGACCACAGGGTTAGTTTTCTAGTAAGGAAACCAAACTCTCCCCCAGTAGAAGTTCTTTACTATAGAGACAAAAAAGAAATTGATAGCAGAACAAGAAATGACCAAAACAAATATTATGAAACTAGAAAATGATAACAAAATTGAAGTTCCTATGATTTCTAAGTTGAGGTGATGTTGATAGGATTATATTGAGAACATCTAGCTAAATTCAAAAGAATAATTCCACCACCCTTCTTCACTAACCAGGTACAGAAAGTAAAAGGAAAGCGACTCAATTTCTCCAATTTCTCCAATGCATGCATTGTTTAAGTTCAAATCTATCCTCTTCCTAGGAGTGAAGAGCGTGAGCCACAAAGGTCTGGGTATTGCAATACAATTCAAGGGTCCGGAAGAGTTTAGTGTCTCGGGTTCAACTAGTGTTGAAGTTTAGGATGAAATATTTAACCACGAGATCAATTTTTGCATCCTCCCAGTATGCCCTTTCCTTCCACTTTAACATCTCCTTCTAATGTCCAATGATTTTTTTGATAGCTAGCGAGAATGTGCAATCGAAGGCAATCACAACCTCCCTTACAGTCAATTTCTCCTTGGTATATTGAACGGAAGCCTCACCACATTGTGCAAAGCAAGTGGACATGACAATATAAGACAACAAAGTATAGAGAATAGGAAAACAATAGAGGATTCCACTACAAACTCTAAAATTTGGTAGAATGAGGCACAAGGACTTGTGAGAGGGGTTCAAATGTTTCTATCAAACTACGTAGGAGGCAGAGTAAGACAATCCATATATGTTTCGAATTGATGGCACTACCTTCCATCATTACTATTGCAGTTCCATATTCATAATGCCAAAATAGTGGCTTTGTCCATAATTGATTTCCTTGTTGTCCCTAGTTCAAGCTGTGAATGATGGTTTTTGGATTTGCATTAGGTGGAGATTGTGTGTGATGATATGTGACCTATGTTCGTGGTGCAACAACTCTTGAGCATGCAACCAATCATTTTTGGCCTTCAATCATTCGATACAGGATTTCTAAAATAGGGACATTGGCCTGTGGGCTTTGATCTACTTAAGTGTGCATGGGTCATGAGACCATTAATATAATCTCTTTGGATGCATCCACGTGTTTAACCAATACCTCAATATTCCCTCATGGCTTCTAGGGTAAGTGGTTGTCACGAGAATTGAACCTTACTAATGGTGAAAAACTACTCGCTTTTCACCATTGGATCCAACCCCTTTGGCCATTGAGAAAATTCTTAATACAATATATTACAACTTTTAAAATTTTCTAGATTGCACTATGTCACAGTTTAAAGAAAAAAATCCTATATCCACATAAAGTTGCAACTAAATTTATCTTCATTGTGATACAATGTATAGTTATACAAGTTTCATGCATACAATGCAATACACTTCTCAAGAAAAGGGAAGTCCAAAATTCATAACCTCATGATTTTTTTGAAATTGTAATACATCACAACTTAGAAATTTTTCTATTTTATAATGTATCACAACGTCAATTTTTTTTTGATCCTGTGAGGTATCATAATCTTAAAGAATTTTCTATCTTGCAATGAATTATAACCTCAACAATTTTCTATATTGCGATGTATGGGAGCCTTGATTTTCGTTTTTCGTTGTGACATATCACAAGATGAAAAATTTTCTTCTTGCAACATAGCATAGCTTGAAAATATTCTCTCATACAACTTAGTGCAACCTAAAAACTTTATTTTAAGCAACATATCTTATGCCAAAAAAATTAAAAATTAAGGGTGTAACACAACAACATTATTTCACCCAAAGAAAACATCTAAGAGTGCGACACACCACAATAGTAGAAAGTTTCTCCAAGCATGACATATGTCGATTGTCCCTTTTAAAAAGGGTAATAGAGGTGAAAAATAGTCATCTCTTCTATATAAAAGTCACAAAGGTCTTTTATTATATGCTCCAAATTTCACCAATTAGGGAAAATTTTAGGGCTAATATTCGCAGATGGGCTAATTTTCCATTCTTTTTCCAAAAACAATATTCGCCAATTCCCATTTTTTCCTAAAAACGATTCGCCCAAATTTTATAAGAAAAGTATTTTACCTTTAAAATCGCCAAAATGTTATAGATACTATATAAAATCATTATAAGTTTGAATATTTTTACTAAAATATCACCAACCATTTTATAGTTTGCATATTATGGATTAGTAATATTCACCGACGTTTCTAATATTTAAGATAAAATTCCATCCTTAAAATTTTCCCTGTCACCAATTTCTTTAGAGTATGCTAACCATCAATTGAGACTAAGCAATCATCGAGATCCCCTTGTGTAAGATGCAACGAAAGAGGATGAAATAGATCTAGATTCTCATTTAGATGGTGTGGGTATTCAATTTTTTCCCATGCATGCAAGGAGTATCACCTTTGAATTTTAATAGTGGCTTTGTGGTTTAATGCAACAATTGACTCATATTGGGATCATCATTTTGTAGCTAATGTATTTGTCCAAAATATTTTTGTATTTTCGTAGCAATTATAGGGGTTTTACCATGGAGACTAAGGAATTTCTAGAGAAATTTGGTAAGAAATCCTCCTAGCTTCTAGTTAATTGGGGTCAATTGCAAAAAGTTGGCCTAATTTTTTAAGATATAAAGCTTCTCTGCCATCTGGAATTTCATACTCTGCATAGTGAATTTCATTTCTTGGGTTGATATAACTTCTATGAGAACATATTTTCATACTAATTATGTGAACAACAAAGAAAAATGGTTGGAAGAAAGAGGTCGAGGCAATTTCCTTCATTTGGGAAATAAAAGAAATACTCTAAATAAAGCTTCTCTGTCATCTGGAATTTCATACTCTACATAGTGAATTTCATTTCTTGGGTTGATAGCACTTATAGGAGAACATATGTTCATACTAATTATGTGAACAACAAAGAAAAATGTTTGGAAGAAAGAGGTCGAGGCAATTTCCTTCATTTGGGAAATAAAAGAAATCCTCTAGGTGGTTATCATATGCATGCACATCAAGTTATAGGCCCAAGTTTCATGGCTATTGTCTCAGGTTTTGGTTAAATTTTCCATCTTTTACCTATTTTTTCTCTTCAATTGTTTCTTTCCCCTCTTGTTGTCTTATCTTTGTTTCACAAAGCATGCTTTCTATTTTCAAGGAATTTTCTAGGCATAAGCTATCCCTTCTCATCCTCGCTCCAAATTTCCAATTTGCTTTCAATTTTTGCTCAGTTGTTCCTTTCAAATCCAACTTAGAGAGGGCATTTTTAATCTATTTCTATTGATGGTCTCTCATGAGCCTCTTCTGGTGCTTTTAAGGTGGTGGAATTTTGTTTTCATCCTTTTCTTTCAATTTATTGTTCCCTGTCTCTTTCCTTGGTTTCTTAGGAATACTTTTATTTTGTTTTTTGCTTTAGTTTTCTTACCCATTCATATATTTTTCACTTGGTTGGTCCCTTGACAACCATGGTTTTTCTAGCCCATTTAGGAGGTTGCACACAAAGAATTCAACTTACTTTCTCTTGCTCCCAGGTCCAGTACTCAACATCGATGTTAACAATTGCCTATGTGTGATATACCCCTCCTCATATTTGTAAGGAAATTGCATATGCATAACAAGAAGATACAAATGAATGGTGATTCATCACTGACGTTGATGTAGATGAAGATGTCAGAGGATGGGTGCCAAACATTAAGCATACCAGGACTAGACAAACAAGATACATGCAGACTATGGACATTTACTAATAATTGAAAACCATCATGGGAAAAGTTTTAGTAGAATGTCCAGAAACCCGATAGGAAATCCTCTTGTGCATTGATGAAATGCAAAGACATATAAGGAAGTTTATTGGCAAGGTATAAATCCTAGCTAAGAAGCTGATAGACCCTGAGTTCTCCACCTCTGATGAGGAGGGTGATATATTTGACACTATTTAGGTTGATTCTCCATCTAAATAGATGTTCTTAATCTTCTTTTTGACTATACATGCTAGGAGTATCTTGACTGTAATCAATAAACTGATAAATCTAGTTTATGTAATCGTTCTTTCAAATTAATCACATCATCATTTTTTGATTGATATTTCAAACCAACTAATATAATTCATCATCAACAAACTATTATACTATTTTAAATTATATTATATTTTTATCCAATTTAAACTAAACCTATAATATTAATAATAAATCAATAAACAAAATATATAATATATACACTATATTGAAAAAAATAATATAATCACTATCTAACTAAAAACTAAAATATACTTTAACGTGATATTGCAACAAAACACATTTCACATCACAAGTGTATTGTATCTTTATTTTAGATAACGTTAATTTTGATATTTTATGTGCTATATTTTTAGTTGATTTCACATATTGAAAGTTTCTTTAAATGACCTCAAATGTAGCTATTAAACTTATATATATATATATATATATATATATATATATATATATTCTACGTAATTCCAACTTGTTAAGCAAGGCACATCTCTTTTCTGCTTTTTTTCAAAAAATAGGTTTGATTTTTTTTCCCATAAACATCATGTAGATATTTTAGGAAAAGTTATATTTAGTTTAAGGTGATCTCACATTTTGAATGTTTCTTTAATTGTATTTAAAAAAAATGCTACAACATGTTGAGAAGGAAAAAAATCATAATAAGAAAAGCTATATTTATTTTAAAGTGATCTTACATTTTGAATGTTTTTTTAAATGTGTTTAAAAAAAATGCAAATTAATTCCAACTTGGTGAAGGAAAAAAATCACATTGTTTTTTGGCTATTTGTTATTGAGTAATTTTATTTTTCATTTTTAAATAAGAAAATTATTTTATTGTTTATAAATTAAAAAAAAAAATATTTAAGGAAGTTTCAAGTTTTTGTTGCAAAAGGAAAACTCAACTAATTATAAACTAGCAATTGCATTGGGAGGTGCAAGGGAATGCCCAAAAGAGGAGCCATGCATATCGAAGGAAATTTTCTCGTTGTGCTACATAGGGTACACAATTAATGTCAACCTATGGGGTGCAAAATCTCACATTAAAGGGTAAAACCTATGAAATGGACATGTTATTGATTACATGGATTATTGGCTTTTAAACTATGAAACATAATTTTTTGTGCCATCCCCACTTAGCCAATCTAAAATTCTTATGCCGTAAAGATGAATCTTAGTTCCTATTTATTTGTTTTGGATCACAATGCCCCCATTTGAGAAACTTTTAGGTCCCACAACAGGTCAGTGTTGAGAAAAGGTGGGAGGTCATTGCTCTTAACCTTTCTTTCAAGGCCATGTTTAGATCATATTTGAAATATTAGTCTTAGGGTTGAAGTAAATTAGTGTTGTTAGATGGAATTCCACCTTATTAACAAAAATAAGATCTATTTCAAATTCTATTAGCAAAATTAAGATTTATGTGAAACTAAATTTTATATTGCATTATGATTCTTTGAATGAAAATCTTCTCTAAACAACCCTCAAATGTTCTCTAAAGAACCCAATGAACATGGATGTGGATGTTCATAGAATCCATTAAGGACTCACTCATTCCCTATGTATCAAAACTAAAGTATGCAAAAGAAATATATGAGAAATTGGTGGATTTATTCTTTGTGAGTACTACAGGAGAAGAAATCTCTCTGAGACAAGAACTATACAAAATGAAATTGTCAAGGGAAGAAGGAATCACTTCATACTTTATGACGATTTATGAAATAAGAGACCAACTACAGGAATTGGGAGAAGTAATGTCTAATACTAAGATGACTATAGTGGTGTTGAATGCTCTACCGGAAGAATGGTGAAACTTCATTTCAAGTTTATACGGGAAGAAAGAAGCAATACCATTCCATGATTTATGGTCTCTATGTAAAATAGAGGAAACAAGATTGAAAGCCAAAGCTGATACAGGATCAAGTGAAGGGAATCAAGCCTTTATAGCCATATCTAGGAAGAAAGGAAGATTCAGAAAATTCGGTCCTCAGAATAAAAGAAGAAATATGGACAAAGTACGATGCTTTGGATGAAATGAACTTGGGCATTATAAAAGAGATTGTACTAAATCTGGAAAGGACAAGAGGAAAAAGGAAGAAGCCCATGTTACTAATGAAAGGGTAGAACTTGATGTTAAGAAATCTAAGAAAGAGGAAGCAAGAGATCTTGGAAGCGAGAGATCTCTATTATGATTGAGATCATCTTCTTCTTTAAGTGATTTCTGTTGGTTGTGAAATAGTATGATAGGAAGCAATGTACATTAATAGCATCATGATAGAAGCATGGTAGGAGCTCTTGGTGAAACAACTCTTGGAAAACTTCACCGATAACAATGATGGAAGGCAGTCATCAAGATTAAGGGTCATCATGGAAACAAGTGCTCACACTCTCTAATGAAATTCTATATGGATTCACTGATTAGAAAGAAAGAAGATAGGTTTAATTCAGAATTCTATGCTATAGAATTTTGGGATTAGGATGTGATGACATTATGATAAATCAGGGCAATGGAATGAAGTTCTTCATTCAAGTGAAATTTCTATAGGATGAATCAAAGGAAAAAGGTATGAGATATATATGTATTTATATGCTGACATTGGATGTTGTGAAGTCATGTCACATGGAATTCATGTCACATGGTTGTAGGTAATGAACTTATATATTTAGAATTATGATCTATGGAGGAGGATATCTCACGTTGCACTGACAGATGAAATCAACATAATAAAACCTCATATGGAATATGAGGTGATTGTATATGAACAAGGAATTGGAAATTAGAAGTTCCTGGGAATGAAGATGTGCAAAAGGGAAGAGATCATGAAGTGAAACCATGTCAAGAGGAAATTATCATTTGGAAGCCAAGAAGATGTGACTAGAATATATCCTGGAGGATATGTAGACTCTGATAGAAGTCTGGTAAAGAAGAAGACCCTTGACAAAACATATCATTAGGATATGTTTCAATCTGAATAGAGGATGCCGATGCCTACAGGAAGATGTCATGGTGAAAGATCATCACTGAGTTAATTTTTGATTTAAAAATTGATATGTATATGTTTATTTGGACGAATTTATGCAGGGCTTCCAATCATATGAAAGGATGCAAGATCCTTGGAGATGGTTCAAAAGAAAGCAACATGGCATAAAATGTGGACCAGATAATGAAGACATATAAATCAATTTTTGATATATGACATGACTCATGGATGAAAGTGATGGATGATATGTGCCCTATGAAGCCAAAGGTTGAAGATTCCTCAATATCGAAATCCATGACATCGAGGGGAGGAATTCTCATGAGCAGCTAGTTGTCTCACCATTGTTGCTACAGGTCCCTGATTGAGAGGGAGCCTAGTAATAAGTTTCTTACTTGGAAGAAACTGGGTAATTCCTAAGAATGAGCTTAGGTACATTCCTCATACAGGAATGAGTACATTCCCTTGTGGAATATATCCTCCCTAGCTAAGAGGGAGAGATAGACACATCATTTTGGTCTTCACTTGAGAAGACAGTATGGAGGATTGGGTAATCATCTGGCATTTGATACTCTTTCAGAATGTGATAGGGATTATAGATAAGAGTAGTTGGGGACCGATATTTTTTGAGGGCTAGCTACCCAAGAGAAGAATAGTCCAAGGAGGTCATACTTTGGGAACAACTAGGTGGAGTATGTGCCTTGGAGAGACAATGACTATGGTGTCTATAAGTCATGTGTCTCGCCAGCATTGTAGCCCATTGTCTTGTTGAGAGATGGGGTTGTTAGTCAAGGCCTTGTGCTAGGACAATGTTGGTTGATATGATTCTATACATATGTGATTTCCAATCTGACTCTTCTTATGATATTCTTCATCTTGAAAGTGACCATGTACTTGTATAAATACCTCCCTATTTAAGAGGGAGCGTTGAAAAGTGTAACTAGGATCAGTTTTCATATTGATTATGTAATTATGTATTTATGTAAAGAAGAAGAAAAGATAATAAAATGTATTTTTGTTGTACTTGCTTCATGGGTTTCATGAGAAATATTTTATTATAGGTCAATAGACTTCTTCTTGATGTCTATTATGGTTATCTTATGGTGTTACACAACATTTTGTCATCGTCCCTGCAATCCCTCGGCCCGCATATTGGAGAGTATTTCCCATGACCTGTGAGCAGTGTCATACTTTGCAAACACCTTCTTTGCATCCTTCTGCATAAGGACATCATTTCTTCGGTTGAACATTTCCTCCGAAAGCCCACAAAAACCTATGTTTTGGCATTGGCGTGGGTATCCAGTTCACCCCTCGCGCCAGTGTGGAGGATGTACACTAGAGCCCGCGCCAGCTAGCGCTCTGTCTCTTTGTTGTGCATGCGCCAACCTTTTTGGGAATGTTTTTTAACAAATTAGAGGAAAAATTTTCCTTTAACCACCTCAGGGATGAGTCACAGGAAGTATTTAAACTAGATGAGCCACGAATCTCCCTCTTTAGGTAGTGGTTGCTTCTCCCATGGAACACTCCTTGAAGATAGGTCTCCCTTCCTTGATTATAGGGATCCTAACCTCTCCCTCTCCTTCTATATAAACAGGCCTTCTGCCTTTATGAAAGCTAGCTGAACATATAGCCAAGAAGTTGAACTTGGAGAAGAGATACTATAGCTAAGTAATCGCTATTGAGAAGGTAGAACCAAGGAGAATTCGGTAGAGAGAGCCCCGTCCGAATTCCTGACGAGCTTTTGTGAGACGCACTCCACTGGAACCCTGCTGGAGGAGACCGCAACGTCGAAGCTTGGTTGTAATCTTCCTTCCTTTCATTAATATACTCGACTATGGTATTGGTTCCATCATTGTGTTGTGTTTATTGATGCAATTGATTTAGTCTTCTTCGACTGACTGATAGTTACGAATGCGGAATAGTATGTTGTATATCATCTTTGTTTCTTGTGATTGTGCAGGTATTCGAGCGTGAGAATGAGCGGATCGTGATCTGTCAAACCAGGAGCAAGAGGCAGTCACTCTTTCGATGACAACAACAGCGCAGGATATACGGTAAGTTATCTATCGAGTCTTCGTCCATTCGTTAACTAGGAATTGATGTCATAGCATGTCTTGTTTGTGGCTAGACCCACTCTAGGGCTAGTGGGTTTGCCTTCGTCTGCAGAGGGGATTTACCTTACCAACAAATTGGCGACTCTGCTAGGGACATTGGGTCCTGATTTCCAAGATTTTGTTCTCCCATCCTATGCGGAACTCTTGGATGCCATGAATTCTTATTCGACATGATAAGTTGTTGTCGGAGAAAAGTTTGTTTTTCTTGTGTCAAGCTCCTCAAAAAATGAAACAAGGTCCTTGGAGCAGAGTTCATTTTTCTTGTGTCAAGCTCCTTAAAAAATGAAACAAGGTGTCATGAGGATGGTTCGTCTTCTATGTCAACCTCGTTAAAAAATGAATTAGCTCACGAGGATAGTTCTTTTAATGTGTCCACCTCATTAAAACATTGAAACACATTCCCATACAATTCGAGTCTTTGATCAGATCTCGTAAAATCCCAGTCGATTCTTTCTCTTGATCTCATAATTTGAACCTTCACTCCATCTACCTTTCATATGGATTGAAGCTTGGGGGGCATGTACCTCGAATTGAGTCACCATGCTGGGGGCATGCTTATTTTTTCAAGCATAGTTTGTTTCTGTTTGAAACTTGTGTAAAAATGGAACCGGTTTCAAGCATAGTTTATCTTTGTTTCAAGCTTGTGTAAAAATGAAACCAACTTCAAGCAGAGTTTCTTGATTTCAAGCTTGTGTAAAAATGAAACCATTCCCATTTTACCTCTTGTGATTTCCATTTTATCAGCCTGTTTTGCCAGATGAGCCTTGGTTTTTTCATTCCATCGTCACTATCTGCTTGGCCGATCATATGCCCTCACTTGATTATTTTACCCATTCCTAAGGAACCTCTGCAATGAGTGGTCTTGTTAGCTAACCTCTTAACCTTTACTTGTTCTGAGCAGTTCCACCATTACCAGAACTAGTAGCTACCCTTAATATCACTCGTTCCTCCAGGAGGAGTCATGTTTCAGCTTTTTTCCGACTCTCGAAAATTGAAAATATTACCGAGACTCTTGTCGTTTTGAACTTGTTAAATGGCTGCGAAACAATATCTACCCAGTATACGTTTACCCCTTTTTCGGGCTGGGATAGATTATTTACGAAAAAGGAATACCTTAGCCTATTGTGACTATGAGGTTCTCTTAGACACAGTTTTCTACCTTTTTGGATCTGTGATACTACCTATGAAAAGGGACTATTGGAGTTTTCTTTTCCGCCTTCTTTTCAAAATCTCTAAATATGAAAATATGCTGAGTTCTCCCTTTGTCAGACTCGTTAAAATCTGATGACTTCAAACTTTGTCGTCATGACGTTACTCGAGTTCCTCCTTCCTAGGGCTCGTAAAATGTACTAGGTTGGATTTGTCCGAAGGAAAAAATTACATCGCAAGCATATGTTATCCCCTTCAAGTTTGTTTTAAAAAATAATTGGGGTACTCGCCAGAAATGGTGGGGGAAAATGGAACCACATTATAGTCGTGTTGGCAGTATGTCGCTCTTGAACATGGCACTTGTTTGAATTCGTTTTGGGTTGGGGACATCTCATCTCCTTATTTGTTTGCCTCCATGGGTTTGGGTAATCTCTTTTGACCACTCATCTGCTCTTTCACGTCACCATGACCTCAGAGCCCTTGATGTCAAATACTGCCAAATCCAGTGTCGTGCCACCGATATGTTCAAGAGAAGTTTGCCTCTGAAGTTGTCAACCTCCCTCTGATTCTCTGTTGGTCTTGATTCACAAACATCATATTCCTCTGTCTTGTGTCGATGATTTGAGAAACGTTATGGCCCACTTTCGATCAAGGTCACTTCCTGTCAACTCCAGCTCATTATGCAGGAAGTTGATCTAGAGACTCCTTTCAAGTACCTTGGAGCCTGCATGACTCAATGGCAAGTTCTTCGCATTCGACGCAAGGTCCACATCATTGGCCTTCAATCGACTGACTCTGTGGGTGTTCGATGTCAGATCACTATTCACATCTTGTGGATTGTACCTTTTGTACCCTGAGAGACATTGTCATTATTGGTGGTTTCTCTCGCGTCTGTTAACAACTTTAATCATTGGTTGGTAATCAGACAATGTTCTTGCATGTTTGACTTCAGCTCACATATTCGCATGCTCGAATTTGTACTTTGTTCGGGTCGAGATGGAGCACAAGACCCTAGGTTTTGTCTGATGAAATCCAGGTTGTGGGTTCTTTGTGGATTACTATGAATTATTATATGAATCTTCTGATTGGATGGCTGCGACCATACTGTTTTGTCAATTTAGTGTTTCTAAATTGATATCATAAATCATCGACCAAAACTAGTAAACTGTTGAAGTGAAGTGCACCATATGTGCCTAAGTATCCTCTTCCTACTTCGTTGTGTTTAGTGTTTTTCTAATGTTTTTGATTTTATGTTTTAATGTTATTTTATGCTAAGGGGGAAAAACTAAATTAATAGCAAAGAGGAAGAAAAGGAAATGTTACTGAATGCACTAAAACAGAATTTAATTGCAAGATCTATTCTAAACTAGGAATGATAAAAAAAAAAGCAGAGAATGCTAATCCATAGATTGTAAAGCTGCTAAGAAAGTAACTCATAACATTAAACTTAGTCCAATTCGTTTCATTAGAGATATATTGGAAAAAACTGAGAAAAAGATTAGTTCTGGTGTGATGAGGATCTCCTAGAAAACAATAACTTAAAACATTACAAAGAAATTTTATTCATTGTTAGAGATTTGTTGGAACAATTTGTGAAAGAGATCAAGCCTAATGTAACAACAATTTCCTATAAAAAAATAATCTGCAACTCACAATATTACTATTAAGTCTCATTCAGGAATTAGAGATTTCTTGGAACAACTTGAGAAAAGACTGTTTATAATAACATGAGAATCTCTTACCTAATTGTAGAACAGAAAATGCCAATAACTCAAAATAATATAACTAATTCTCATTCATATAATAGTGATATGTTGGTCAGTTTTATAACATTGGACTCTAACCGAGATGGAGATGGCGAGCGTTGCGTCTAGGGTTTTCTGTTCTGGGTTTTTCAGCGGCGCTGGGGTGCCTACTCTCAAGTTCTCTAGACAATGGCGGCTCATTGCCGGCCTGAGGGTCCTGGGACCCAACTATTGGCTGTATTTTTTTGACAAATATCCATTTTCTTGCAGTATTCGTTGCCATGAACTTTCGGCAGACTCAAGCTCATTGAGCACCTGCTCTTGCCTGAAGCTTGGTTTGGTCTTTGCAACTTATGAATCCATCACAACCAATGATGATAATGCTTTTAGCTCCTTCATTACAGCTCTGATAGCTGATCTCCGCTCTTTCATGCTACTGGATACAATCCTAAGTCTACAGGGACGCTGGATCAGGTTCTAGCTTCTCCTCAGCGCAGATGCGGTCGTGGCTGGTGAGAATCCATTCTTTGCATATAATTATGGAGGCTCTGCTTTTGCCGCCCTTTCTGGAAATCTTAGGGTTTCAGCTGCAGCTCCGTTTTGGAGACATTCTCCACCATTCTGGACCAACGTCGATATTGTTAAAAGAAATATATCGAGGGTTTTCACTGGTGATCCTGCCACCTCATAGAATGCCCAAACAAGTTCACGTCTCCACATCAAAATGGAAGTTAGTAGCTGGACAGGGGATGTTTCAGAAAACCATGTCCACAGGGAATATGAGTTCCAAGTGGGTGGGCCTTCAGACTCCACCTCCACCATTGGCAAGAAGCGGTATTTTTTCCCGGACCTGCTAGATCAAAACACAGAAGCACCTGCTTTTCAGATCCAAGTCACTCTCCTCTTCGGCAAATCGTTCCTGCTTTGGGTGCGTGATACTGATCTAGTGCAGGATCTTACGCTCAAACTTGAATTTCGGCTGGGGATCCCCTCCTCTTACCAGAGATTGTTGTATAAAGGTAAACTGCTAGAGGACCCTTTTCCCCTCTCCTTTTATTGTATTCAAAGAGATGCTTCTATTGTATTTCCCCTTCGTTTAAGAGGAGGGGCATTCGGGCAGACCTCTTCTGGGCCTCCATTCTCATACAAAGATGCAGTCCGCCCACAATCTGCTTCAAAGGCTGCTCAGCCCTATATGGCTCCCAAACCATTTTTGGTGGATAAACTGGAGGAAGTTCCTTCTATTGAACTCTCTCATCCTGCGCTTGCCGATCATTACCAGACATTTGCAGAAACAACAATCATATGCAGATTTAATGGCCTATGGCCTCATACAACAGATTTATACCAATGGATTCACTCCAACTGGACTACTAAATGCAGGATCTTCTTATGCTCCAAAGGCTTCTTCATTGTGACTTTTGCCCTAAATGAAGATTACCAGAAAGCCTTAACAAGAGGCCCTTGGTTCCGGGGCTCGGCTAGGCTTTTCCTCACCTCTTGGTTTCCAAACTTCAACCCCTCTACAATAGTCATCACCAAAATACCCATCTGGGTTAGACTCCCTAACCTTCCAGCACATCTTTGGCATTTCTCAGTATTCTTAAGCATTGGAGACACCTTAGGCCGCTATCTCGCTACATATACCTCAAGAAGGGAGAATGGAATCTACACTTATGGCAGATTATGCGCGGAAATAGACATCAACAAAGGATTTCCGGATCAGATCAACCTCAAAATTGGGGACTTCCACTGGACACAAACCTTCGACTACGAGAATACGGCCTTCCGTTGCCGCCATTTTCATCAAACAGGGCATCTCCAAAATACTTGCACTCAGTTCCTCAGCAAAAAGAAGAATCCCAATCGCAAATCCAAATCTAAGACCTGGAATTCCTTTGTTCCTCCTCCCCCATTGGAAGACACAGACTCCTCCAACTCGGATGAGGAGGAAATTGTTACTGATGGGGAGAATGTTGGCACTCCGATGGACACGCCCACAGCCAGTCCTGCGGACCCCTCTGCCCCTCCAATTCCTCAGAAACGCTCCCATGTGTCTTCATCCTCCGACTCGGATAAGGATGTTCCGCCCTCAGTGCAGAATAATATACAACTGGTCACGGCCCAGCCAAGTTCCAATGATTGGGTCCAATTAAGCAAGAAAAAAGGGAAAAAAGGTCGTTTGGAAGTATCCACCCATACTGGGTAGATACCTTTGTCCAGCTCTCGTTCTATCTGCTTCCTTGTTATCTTGTTGTTGTTTCCTTAACTGTTTTTTTGGAGCGGGGTTGATAGAATTTCACCTTTGGCTCCCCTTCTTCTCTGCTTCGCTTGCATGCAAGCTCTGATTGTACCATATGTTTTCTCTTAATAGATTTAGCCTTATTTAGAAAAAAAAAAATAGTGATATGTTAGAAAAGATTGAGAATAAGAATAGCTTATAAAATAATGAGGATTTTCTAAATCTAACTAACATAACTAAAATGCAATTAACTCAAATTACTATAGCTAGATCTCATTCATGTAATAGAGATATATTGGAACAACTTATGAGAACAAGATTGACTGTATTACTATGAGGATCTTCGACACCAGTAAACGACATAAAACATAATGCAAAAAGACGAACTCAGAAAACTGCCTGAGTAATAAATATAACAAAACAGGATTAAAGGTTACTTATCTAGAAAGCGTGTAAAAGCCTCTTCAGATAGAAGGGGCCCTCTACTATCAGATTGGAATACGAATCTTTAACTCCTTAAAATTGTCTCCAGAATAGCATCAGATTTATTCTCCTTTAATTAAAATGCTCGGAAACAGAGTATCATAGTATTCGAAAACTAAAAATCTCAACTGTCTTTCTCGGTTCACCGAGTTATTTTTATAGGCAATTACATAACTGATATTGAGTAAAAATAGGCATAGGTGTATTCTACAGTCAAAATCAAACTAGAACTCCTATTTAGGACTCGTGATTTGCTGAAGGCAAATCAAGAGTCCTTATCCTTATATAAATCTGCTTCTTGGATTTTAGCTTTAACCACGTGCATAATCACTTCCAGTTTTTTTCTCAGCCTTCGTGGATGACAAGGAATGATGCAGGAGAGTTTTGGAGTCTAACCATATATGTCTTTCCCTCAAATGACACCTGTAACCTGTTTAAACACCAAGATGGCTACGGAACATATGACTAGCTATAGAATGACTGCATCATAAATCATTAAGACAACAAAATCACAAAAGTACAACAAGTTAGTCATTGCATGTATTCTTAAAGTGATTTTAATCATTCTTATTGATCTTTTAGGCCTATAAATGATGAAGGATTGATGGAATGAAGCGGATTTTGGTGAAAATAAAAGACATTTTTAGGGCTCAACATACCCCCACTGCAAAACTGTTGCATGTCCTCATGCAATCAATCCATGTATTCTGAAACTTCAGCAAGGACATCTAGCTTCCTTTTTCCACTTTGCTTGGTGTTCAATGGCATTCTAGGCTTCCACATAAACAACTTGAACCTTAGATCTATAAGTGCCCTGTTCAATTTCTTGTTTTTCTTCTTCAGCTTTCTACTAGCCTTATACAATGTTTTCATTTGCAGAGATAGAGTTGTGTTCATGTCACTTTTCAGTTTTACTTGTTCCCTTAAAATTTCATTTTCATTTTTTATATGCCTATTCAGTATCTCCAATTCATATTTGTCTCTTTTCAGCACTTCAATTGGAGGTTCTTGTGGACTGGGAGTTCTTCCTCTGTTTTCTGAGGCTCTTCTTTATAATGATTCAACATAATCATAGATCTGTTGTTGGGCTGGATCTACATATGGAGTTCCTCTATCAGAATATTCTTCATACTGGTATTCAGGAGATCTTTCAATTGGTGTCTTTTCATCTTCAATATCTATGATTCTTGCTTGCTTGACTCCTATCTTTTTCATTAAGCCTTTAAGCCTATGACTTCTTCTCAGTTTAGATGGTCCCTCATTTTTCTCTTTAGCATCCTTTCTTGTTACCTTTTCCTTTCTGAGTTGTTTCTTAATTTTGGCCAATTTTTCAGAGATTATTTCCTCACTGTCTTCTTGTGTTGATATATCAGTTTTGATTTCAATAAATTTAGCAATTTTTCCCCTCTTGCTTCTCCTTACAGGTTTTTCTTCAGACAGAGTTTCTTTAGGTTCTTCAAAATGATTTATCAAGAGGAATTCATCCCAAATATCTCCTACCTTCTTCAAATGATACTCAATTAAAATTTTAATTAAGCCATGATGATATAGGGTAGTTTCTAAGAACTGAACCCTTTTCTGGACATTAGAAGCCATCATTTTTAAACTATTGAGCAGGAAAAATGGTAGATTTATCTCTTCATCTATAAAATTCATCATGAGTCTAATGTGATAAACATATAAAGTGCCAAATCTCCCCTCACAGGTTATGAACTTTTTTAGAATCAACAACATATTTCTCCATTTATTTTTCAAGGCTGAACTAGGAATGCCTTTCTTAAATACTGAAATGTCCATACCTGGTATTTTTAGCATCTGTCTCCAGGCTTCATTGTGAAATTATTTGTTTTAAAACCAACACTCCCCTTGCCTCAGAAACTTTGTTGCTTCTGCTATGAATGAATCCGTGACAATGAACTTGATATGACCAATTTCGACCTCTGACCCATTGAATGACCGGGCAAATGACTTGGTGACCTCTTTGTGAAATCCATTGAACTTCTCCATAAACTTTAGCCATCCAACCTGCTGTAATAACTCTTTAATCTGAGGGTAACCTTCTAGATATTTAGTTTCAATTGGCTCTGACCTTACAATAAGTTCCATTGCTTCCTTTCCTTAGCTTCGATTCAATGCTCTGTTTCTTCTCTCCTGTTTGAGGAAGAAAATGGTTGTAGAGGGTTGTCTCACTCTAAAAATGGCTTCTCTGTTTCTACAGACAGGAATTGGCTACGGAATATAATGGCATTGAGTGGATACGAAATGAGTGAAATACGGTAAGGGTAAATCATAAGAATGATTGAGTTTAAAAGTTTGTCATGGAGTAAAAGACCGCGAGGAAATATCATGAAGATTTTCAAAATCATCAATGAATGTTTCGGTCTGATGACGTGACCTAATAGGTCACTTCTAAGTACTGATAGTTAACTTATAGTTAATGATGGTTTGATATGGAGCGGAATGGAAGGGATTTGTTTAAGGATTTTATGATAGGCTTGATCAATTCGAATAATAAAATAACTTTATGAAACATACATATGACTTAACCATATTATATCTTTCATAATTTTTTATCAAAAATAAGTTCACACACAGTTTTACCTTAGCCCTTTTATTTTTTTTATTTTTGCTGCTTTGATATGCTTTGTCTTTCATCTAAAAATTATTGATCTTTTAGACTCCATAATCCTTTTGATTCATCTTTTGTTTGCTGAAGTAAGTTTGCAGGATCAATTGGCTGCAGAACACGTGACTGCTGAATAGAAGGCTGTAGAACAAATGGCTACTGAATAGATGGCTGCAGAATGTGCCTATAAAAAATTTGAGACATGGAATGAAACGTAATGAAATATGGATGGAATGGAGTATGAAATGAAATGAGATGGATCATGAAATGGAGTGAAATGAAGTATGAATGAAGTGAAATATGATGGAATGAAATGGATCATAAATGTAGAGTGGAATGAAATATGAAAAGTGAGCCTGCAAATTATGATTTTATGATACTTGATTACAGAAAAAGAACAATTTTGAAAATCTAAAGTGGCAGAAGAATTCTTATTTTCACCTTATCTTTTCTGTATAAACATTCTAATCAATTATTAGATTTCATGTTTATACTCTCTTTTTTTTTTTAGCATCTGATTACAAAAAATACAACTAAGTTAATGAAGAAGAAGGATTCTTCTTCATTAACTTCACATCACTGTTCTCTTGGAATTTCTTGAAAAATTCTTCTCTTGAAAGTGGCTTATGATACAATTTCAATCTATGACCATTTACAAGAAAATTCACCTTATATTTATCTATTGTCCTGATTTTTATTGCTCCATTGTCAAAGATTTTCACAATTTCATATGGCCCAAGTCAATGAGTTTGGAATTTACCTTGGAAATATTTGAACTTTGAATCAAATAAGAGAGCCCAGTCACCTTCTTTAAATTTCTTTTCCTTAATGTACTTATCATGCCATCTATTCCTTTGTTGTTGGAGTATACTTGTTTTCTGGACTGCATCTTGTCTGATCTCATCCAATTCATTAATCTGCTCCAATCTGTGCTTTTGTGCCTTTGTTAGATCAAGTCCTAGCTGAACTGCCATTTTGAAAGTTTGAATCTGAAATTCCATGGGAAACAAGACTTGTTTTCCATAAAAAATTTCATAAGGGGTATGACCTATTGTGTTTCTCCATGTAGTCCTGTAGGCCCACAAGGCTTCAGGAAGCCTATCTGCCCAATCTCTTCTATGTAAATGAACAATCTTTGTTAGGATCCCTTCAATGACCTTATTGGTAGATTCCACTTGGACATTTGCTTGTGGATGGTAGGTGGTGGATTTTCTGTTTCTAATTTTGTACTTCTCTACCATTTGTTCCACCAAATTCGATGTGAATTGAGCTCCTTGATCTGTAACAATTTCTCTTGGGACACCAAAACGAGTAAAAATATCCTCAAAAAGAAAATTAACTACAGATGCTTCAGTAGCAGAAAGTAATGGCTTGGCCTCTACCCATTTGGTAACATAATCAGTGCAAACTAATATATATTTTTTTTGTCTTGATGGAGGACTAATAGGTCCTACAAAATCTAAAGCCCATTTCTCAAAAGGTTCAATATGTACCTGAGGCTGCAATGGCATCTCACCTGAAGGAGAAGGTTTCCCTACCCTTTGGCAGCTGTCACACCTTTTGACATACTCTTTAGCATCTTTAAAGAGGGATGGCCAATAATATCCTAAATGAAGGATCTTATAAGCTGTCATTTTATCAGCAAAGTGTCCACCACAAGGTTCATCATGACATGCCTTAAGAATCTCAGGCATCTTGTCTTCTCGAACACATCTCCTAATAATAAAGTCTGGACCTATTTTGTATGACTCATTAGCAACCCATGAATATTTTGCACTGTCATAAATAATCTTTCTTTTATCTCTTGCATTCATAATTGAAGGAAATTTCCCTAAAACTAGATAATTGGCAATGTTAGCAAACCAAGGAGTTTGAGTAGAAATTGTAAAAAGATATTCATCATGGAATTGATCTTCAATTGGAGTATTGTATTTAATGTTCTGAAGTCTAGATAGGAAATCAACTACTGTATTTTGTTTTCCAGGCCTATCTAGAATGGTGATGTTAAATTCCTGTAAAAGCAATAACCATCTTATGACTCTACCATTAGTAACTGATTTTTTCATTAAATATTTAATTGCAGAGTGATCTGTGTGAACAAAAGTTTCATAGCCTGTTATATAGTGTCTGAATTTATTTATGGTATGAAAAACAACTAAGAACTCTTTTTCAGTTACAGTATAATTTAACTCCGAAGGGGTCAAATTTTTACTTGTATAGTAGATGGCATAAGGAATCAAGTCTTTTTATCCCAATACAGCTCCTAAAGCTGTATCTGAGGCATCTGTTGAAATATGAAAAGGTAATTTCCAATTAGGTCCCCTCAAAATAGGTGCTTCAGAGATTTTTGTTTTTAGGGTCTCAAAGGCTAACTAGCAGTCAAGATTCCACTTGAATTCACAGTCCTTGGTAAGTAGTTTGAAAAGTGGAGATGCTATCTTGGTAAAGTTTTCTATAAATCTTTTGTAATATCCTGTAAATCGTAGAAAACTCCCAACATCTTTTTGACAACTTGGAAATGATAAGTTAGATATGAATTCAACTTTTGACTCATCAACTTTGATCCCATCTCCTGAAATGTGATGCCCTAGAACAATCCCTTCAGTAAACATCATGAAACACTTCTCATGACTTAATGAAAGATTTGCTTCTTTACATCTCTTTAAAACTTTTTCCCAGTTTTCCAAGGCTTCTTCAAATGTGTTTCCATAGACCGTGAAGTCATCCATATATACCTTTACACAATCCTGTATTAGATCTGAAAAGATTCCTAATACTTCCCTTTGAAATGTTGCAGGTGAATTGCATAGTCCAAATGGCAATACTCGGTAGGCATAGGTACCCCAAGGATAGGTAAATGTGGTTTTGTCTTGATCTTCAAGTGCTACTTGAATTTGATTATAACCATTGAACCCATCTAAAAATGAAAAGTACTTTTTGCCAGATAATGTGTCTAACACCTGATCTATGAAAGGTAGGGGAAAATGATATTTAAGAGTGGCTTTGTTTAATTCCCGGAAGTCAATACATACCCTCCATTTACCATTTTTCTTTGGTACAATGGGGCCAGAATTTTTTGTCAATTTAGTGTTTCTAAATTGATATCATAAATCATCGACCAAGGGTAGTAAACTGTTGAAGTGAAGTGCACCATATGTGCATAAGTATCCTCTTCCTACTTCGTTGTGTTTAGTGTTTTTCTAATGCTTTTTATTTTATGTTTTAATGATATTTTATGCTAAGGGGGAAAAACTAAATTAATAGAAAAGAGGAAGAAAAGGAAATGTTATTGAATGCACTAAAACATAATTTAATTGCAAGATCTATTCTAAACTAGGAATGATAAAAAAAAAAAAAACAGAGAATGCTAATCCATAGATTGTAAAGCTGCTAAGAAAGTAACTCATAACACTAAATTTAGTCCAATTCATTTCATTAGAGATATATTGGAACATACTGAGAAAAGGATTAGTTCTGGTGTGATGAGGATCTCCTAGAAAACAATAACTTAAAACATTACAGAGAAATTTTATTCATTGTTAGAGATTTGTTGGAACAATTTGTGAAAGAGATCAAGCCTAATGTAACAACAATTTCCTATAAACAAAAAATATGCAACTCACAATATTTCTATTAAGTCTTATTCAGGAATTAGAGATTTCTTGGAACAAATTGAGAAAAGACTATTTGTAATAACATGAGAATCTCTTACGTAATTGTAGAACAGAAAATGCCAATAACTCAAAATAATATAACTAATTCTCGTTCATATAATAGTGATATGTTAGAAGAGCTTGAGAACAAGAATAACTTATAAAATAATGAGGATCTTCTAAATCTAACTAACAAAACTAAAATGCAATTAAATCAAAGTACTACAACTAGATCTCATTCATGTAATAGATATATATTGGAACAACTTATGAGAACAAGATTGAATGTATTACTATGAGGATCTTCGACACAAGTAAACGACATAAAACATAATGCAAAAAGACGAACTCAGAAAACTACCTGAGTAAGGAATATAACAAAACATAATTAAAGGTTACTCATCTAGAAAGCGTGTAAAAGCCTCTTCAGATAGCAGAGGACCTCTACTATCAGATTGGCATATGAATCTTTAACTCCTTAAATTTTTGTCCAAAACAACGTCAGAGTTATTCTCCTTTAATTAAAATGCTCAGAAACAAGGTATCACAGTATTCGAAAACTAAAAATATCAACTGTCTTTCTCGGTTCACCGAGTTATTTTTATAGGCAATTACATAAATGATATTGAGTAAAAATAGGTATAGGTGTCTTCTACAGTCAAAATCAAACTAGAACTCCTGTTGAGGACTCGTGATTTGCTGAAGGCAAATCAAGAGTCCTTATCCTTATAGAAATCTGCTTCTTGGATTTTAGCTCTAAGCACGTGCATAATCACTTCCAGTTTTTTTCTCAGCCTTCGTGGATGACAAGGAATGATGCAGGAGAGTTTTGGAGTCTAAGCATATACATCTTTCCCTCAAATGACACCCGTAACCTGTTTAAACATCAAGATGGCTACAGAACATATGACTAGCTATAGAATGACTGCATTCTGTAGCTAAAACTGCTCAGAAATCATTAAGACAAAAAAATCACAAAAGTACAAGAAGTCAGTCATTGCATGTATTCTTAAAGTTATTTTAATCATTATTTTTGATCTTTTAGGTCTATAAATGATGAAGGATTGATGGAATGAAACAGAGTTTGGTGAAAAGAAAAGACATTTTTAGGGCTCAACATACCCCCACCGCAAAACTGTTGCATGTCCTCATTTAATCAATCCATGTATTCTGAAACTTCAGTAAGGACATCTAGCTCCCTTTTTCTTCTTTGGTTGGTGTTCAATGGCATTCTAGGCTTCCTCATAAACAACTTGAACCTTAGATCTATAAGTGCCCTGTTCAATTTCTTGTTTTTCTTCTTCAGCTTTCTACTAGCCTTATACAATGTTTTCATTTGCAGAGATAGAGTTGTGTTCATGTCACTTTTCAGTTTGACTTGTTCCCTTAAAATTTCATTTTCATTTTTTATATGCCTATTCAGTA
Organism: Pinus albicaulis; assembly: GCA_034641835.2. Classification (NCBI taxonomy): domain Eukaryota; kingdom Viridiplantae; phylum Streptophyta; class Pinopsida; order Pinales; family Pinaceae; genus Pinus; species Pinus albicaulis. The sequence continues at coordinate 65,668,119 of CM076579.1, forward strand.
TCTCCAATTCATATTTGTCTCTTTTCAGCACTTCAATTGGAGGTTCTTGTGACTAGGAGTTCTTTCTCTGTTTTCTAAGGCTCTTCTTTCTAATGATTCAACATAATCATAGATCTGTTGTTGGGCTGGATCTACATATGGAGTTCCTCTATCAGAATCTTCTTCATACTGGTATTCAGGAGATCTGTCAATTGGTGTCTCTTCATCTTCAATATCTATGATTCCTGCTTGCTTGACTCCTGTCTTTTTTATTATGCCTTTAAGCCTATGACTTCTTCTCAGTTTAGATGGTCCCTCATTTTTCTCTTTAGCATATTTTCTTGTTACCTTTTCCTTTCTGATTTGTTTCTTAATTTTGGACAATTTTTTAGAGATTATTTCCTCACTGTCTTCTTGTGTTGATATATCGGTTTTGATTTCAACAGATTTAGCAATTTTTCCCCTCTTGCTTCTCCTTACAGGTTTTTCTTCAGACAGAGTTTATTTAGGTTCTTCAAAATGATTTCTCAAGAGGAATTCATCCCAACTATCTCCTACCTTCTTAAAATGATACTCAATTAAAATTTTAATTAAGCCATGATGATATAAGGTAGTTTCTAAGAACTGAACCCTTTTCTAGACATTAGAAGCCATCATTTTTAAACTATTGAGCAGGAAAAAGGGTAGATTTATCTCTTCATCTAGAAAATTCATCATGAGTCTAATGTGATAAACATATAAAGTGTCAAATCTCCCCTCATAGGTTATGAACTTTTGTAGAATCAACAACATATTTCTCCATTTATTTTTCAAGGCTGAACTAGGAATGCCTTTCTTAAATATTGAAATGTCCATACCTGGTACTTTTAGCATCTGTCTCCAGGCTTCATTGTGAAATTATTTGTTTTTAAACCAACGCTCCCCTTGCCTCGGCAACTCTGTTGCTTCTGCTATGAATGACTCTGTGACAATGAACTTGATGTCACCAATTTTGACCTCTGACCTGTTGAATGACCAGGCAAATGACTTGGTGACCTCCTTGTGAAATCCATTGAACTTCTCCATAAACTTTAGCCATCCAACCTGCTGTAATAACTCTTTAATATGAGGGTAACCTTCTAGATATTTAGTTCCGATTGGCTCTGACCTTACAATAAGTTCCATTGCTTCCTTTCCTCAGCTTCAATTCACTGCTATGTTTCTTCTCTCTTGTTTGAGGAAGAAAATGGCTGTAGAGGGTTGTCTCACTCTAAAAATGGCTTCTCTATTTTTGCAGATAGGAATTGGCTACATAATATAATGGCATTGAGTGGATACGAAATGAGTGAAATACGGTAAGGGTAAATCATAAGAATGATTGAGTTTAAGAGTTTGTCATGGAGTAAAAGACCGCGAGGAAATATCATGAAGATTTTCAAAATCATCAATGAATGTTTCGGTCTGATGACGTGACCTAATAGGTCACTTCTAAGTACTAACCGTTAACTTCCAATTAATGATGGTTTGATATGGAGCGGAATGGAAGGGATTTATTCAAGGATTTTATGATAGGCTTGATCAATTCGAATAATAAAATAACTTTATGAAACATACATATGACTTAACCATATTATATCTTTCATAATTTGCTATCAAAAATAATTTCACACATAGTTTTACCTTAGCCCCTTTCTTTTTTTCTTTTTTTTTTTGCTGCTTTGATATGCTTTGTCTTTCATCTAAAAATTATTGATCTGTTAGGAATTTACTAGAGAACATAAATAAAGAATTTACTGAGAGAGAAATAAACATTTACTAAGAGAAATAAATACAAAGAGACCAGCAAAAAATCATGAACACAAACACAAATATTTATCCGGGAAAACCCCAAATATGGGGAAAAACCCAACCAATGAAATTTCATTAACCATTGGCCAAAACCTTGGCCAATACATCCAAGTGAGCCTTCAATGCTCACCTACAAGCCTACATTACAATGAAGTATTCCCAGCCTTTTATAGGCTCCATTACATGCAATACCATCGGCCAAAACCATGGGTGCACAAAACCATGTGCCCCAAAACCACTACTATTTACTCTAGTCAACTTTGACTCTATCCCGAGTCAAGTTTACCTAACAATTCCCCCCTTAAACTTGACTTGGGTATTATTGACTAAATCCAGCCAAACTTGCTAAGTGAGACAACCCCGCTCACTCTAGCTCTTCCCCCCTCAAATTTTTTACCCAGGGTAATTGTTTACTTGACATCCCCCCTATCACCTAGGTCTAACCCAGACTTTACCAGTGATTATCCAGGGGTACGCATGCCATACCAGTTCTTACAGCAGTATGCCCATTTACATGTAAAATTAACTCCATTATAATATATATTTTTGTTTCATTGTTGTTGTCTTTGTACAACATATGAAATCAATGTCCATATAAAAATAACCCATCTACCGGATTACATGAATCACCAGCCTCTGTAATTGTCAATCCTCTAGGAATTCTCTTCAGATACATGGTTCATCAATTTAATTAATTCTCCTCAAATATCCTCTCTCATTTCACGTTCTTCAAAGCATTTGATTGACACATTCTGTCAAACACTTTGCATGTAACCAATCCTCATAGTTTCTTACTCTATAGATTTAGAGACCAAGACCTTTCTAAAGTAACACCACTATAATGCTCAAGAAGCTCAGAATGAAGTTTTTTACATTGCCATCCATTCACCTAGTCCACAAAGATCAGAAAGCACAGTTGCTACAGCTGAAACAACATCTTTTTCTTCTTTCTGAATCTGCTGAGAATTATCAGCTTCATGGTCCATTCTAAACATATCCTGCAATCATAGTTGTCCACGAGATCACATTTCTTTGAGGCATTTTATCAAATAAATGACAAGAAACCTCCAATTTTCCACATTTTGCGTATATGTCTATAAAAACAACAACTACATAAATATCAGACTCAAGCCACATCCTAACCATGTGATGATGAATCTTCTTGTCCTGTTGCAGAGCTTCTAAAGATGCACATGCCTGGAGTACATCACCAATGGTGACCGCGTCAGGTGACACTTCTGCCAACCGCATTTGATGAAAAAAAAAGTATCAATACGTCAAAAAACAAGCCCACTCTGGGCATATGCACAAATAATCGAACTCCAGGAGACCACATCTCTTTCAGACATTTTGTCAAATAATTGGCACGCAACTTCAAAACATCCACACTTCGCATGCATTTCCAGGAGGGAATTCCCCACAAATACATCAGACTCAAATCCAATTTTGACAACTTGGCCTTGGTTTTTCTCCCCTTCTCTTAAAGCCGACAAGTCGACACACGCCTTGATGCAGAAAACCTGAGTGCGCACATGCTGGTAGCACGATAACCATGACAACAAGATCAGGCATCACTCCTTCCAGCATCATCTAATGAAATAGCCTCAAGGCTTCATCCGCTTCTCCACTCTGAGCATAAGCAATAATCAAGGCACCCCACGAAATGACATCTCGTTCAGGAATTTGGTCAAATAGTTGACGTTCAAACTCCAAATGCCCACATTTGGCATACATTGTAACCAATGAATTACCCACAAGTGTATTTGATTCAAAACAACTTTTGACAACATGGGTATGAATCTTATTCCCCTCTCGAAAAACAGATAGCTTGCCACATGCCTTGAATACAAAGGGAAATGTAAAATTGTCCGGTCGTATGCTAGCATTTTGGCATGAAGTTGCTACACTCAGAAGCTTCATCGAATGTCGCCAGCGCATCAAAAATGCTTCCACAAGCATCCGATCTGAAATATTTAAACAAATTCACACAATATCCAGCTTCTTTACATCAATGGTTTCACCATGCAGCAAAAAATTTACATTTCTATCTCAACGTTCTCGTCCACGTTACTTTCATGAGAGAACTCCTCCAATGGGTTATGCATCGATCTCGTCCTTCGGTTTGAGATCCATATCTGTATCAATACAACCGATCATATCTCTATTCACAAGCCAATAAAACCCTTGGCAATAGAAAACGTCCATCTGAAGCCAAAACCTGTACCATAGCTCTGATATCAGTTGTTAGGAATTTACTGGAGAACATAAATAAAGAATTTACTGAGAGAGAAATAAACATTTACTGAGAGAAATAAATAAAAAGAGACCAGAAAAAAATCATGAACATAAACACAAATGTTTATCTAGGAAAACCCCAAATTCGGGGAAAAACCCAACCAATGAAATTTCATTAACCATTGGCCAAAACCCTGGCTAATCCAACCAAGTTAGCCTTCAACGCTCACCTCCAGGCCTACATTACAATGAAGTATTCCCAGCCTTTTATAGGCTCCATTACATGCAATACCATGGGCCAAAACCATGGGTGCACAAAACCATGTGCCCCAAAACCACTATTATTTACCCTAGTCAACTTTGACTCTATCCCGAGTTAAGTTTACGTAACATGATCTTTTAGACTCCATAATCCTTTTGATTCATCTTTTGTTTTCTGAAGTAAGTTTGGAGGATCAATTGGCTACAGAACATGTGACCGCTGAATAGATGGCTGCAGAACAGATGGCTATTGAATAGATGGCTGCATAATGTACCTGTAAAAACTTTGAGACATGAAATGAAACGTAATGAAATATGGATGGAATGAAGTATGAAATGAAATGAGATGGATCATGAAATGGAGTGAAATGAAGTATGAATGAAGTGAAATATGATGGAATGAAATGGATCATAAATGTGGAGTGGAATGAAATATGAAAAGTGAGCCTGCAACTTATGATTTTATGATACTTGATTGCAGAAAAAGAACAATTTTGAAAATTTAAAGTGTCAGAAGAATTCTGATTTTCACCTTATCTTTTCTGTATAAACATTCTAATCAATGATTAGGTTTCATGTTTATACTCTTTTTTTTTTTAGCATCTGATTACAAAAAATACAATTAATTTAATGAAGAAGAAGGATTCTTCTTCATTAACTTCACATCACTGTTCTCTTGGAATTTCTTGACAAATTCTTGTCATGAAAGTGGCTTATGATACAATTTCAATCTATGACCATTTACAAGAAAATTCACCTTATCTTCATCTATTGTCCTGATTTTTATTGCTCCATTGTCAAAGATTTTCACAATTTCATATGGCCCAAGCCAATGAGTTTGGAATTTACCATGGAAATCTTTGAACTTTGAATCAAATAAGAGAGCCCAGTCACCTTCTTTAAATTTCTTTTCCTTAATGTACTTATCATGCCATCTAGTCCTTTGTTGTTGGACTATACTTTTTTTCTGGACTACATCTTGTCTGATCTCATCCAATTCATTAATCTGCTCCAATCTGTGCTTTTGTGCCTCTGTTAGATCAAGTCCTAGCTGAACTGCCATTTTGAAAGTTTGAATCTGAAATTCTATGGGAAACAAGACTTGTTTTCCATAAACAAGTTCATAAGGGGTATGACCTGTTGTGTTTCTCCATGTAGTCCTGTAGGCCCACAAGGCTTCAGGAAGCCTGTCTGCCCAATGTCTTCTATGTAAATGAACAATCTTTGTTAGGATCCCTTCAATAACCTTATTGGTAGATTGCACTTGGCCATTTGCTTGTGGATGGTAGGGAGTGGATTTTCTGTGTCTGATTTTGTACTTCTCTACCATTTGTTCCACCAACTTCGATGTGAATTGAGCTCCTTGATCTGTAACAATTTCTCTTGGGACACCAAAACGAGTAAAAATATCCTCAAAAAGAAAATTAACTACAGATGCTTCAGTAGCAGAAAGTAATGGCTTGGCCTCTACCCATTTGGTAACATAATCAGTGCAAACTAATATATATTTCTTTTGTCTTGATGGAGGACTAATAGGTCCTACAAAATCTAAAACCCATTTCTCAAAAGGTTCAATATGTACCTGAGGCTGCAATGGCATCTCACCTGAAGGAGAAGGTTTCCCTACCCTTTGGCAGCTGTCACACCTTTTGACATACTCTTTAGCATCTTTAAAGAGGGATGGCCAATAATATCCTAAATGAAGGATCTTATAAGTTGTCCTTTTATCAGCAAAGTGTCCACCACAAGGTTCATCATGACATGCCTTGAGAATCTCAGGCATCTCGTCTTCTCGAACACATCTCCTAATAATAAAGTCTGGACCTGTTTTGTATGAATCATTAGCAACCCATGAATATTTTTCACTGTCATAAATAATCTTTCTTTTATCTCTTGCATTCATAATTGAAGGAAATTTCCCTGAAACTAGATAATTGGAAATGTCAGCAAACCAAGGAGTTTGAGTAGAAATTTTAAAAAGATATTCATCAGGGAATTGATCTTCAACTGGAGTATTGTCTTTAATGTTCTGGAGTCTAGATAGGAAATCAGCTACTGTATTTTGTTTTCTAGGCCTATCTAGAATGGTGATGTTAAATTTCTGTAAAAGAAATAACCATCTTATGACTCTGCCATTAGTAATTGATTTGTTCATTAAATATTTAATTGCAGAGTGATCTGTGTGAACAAAACTTTCATAGCCTGTTATATAGTGTCTGAATTTATTTATGGTATGAACAACAACTAAGAACTCTTTTTCAGTTACAATATAATTTAACTCCGAAGGGGTCAAATTTTTACTTGTATAGTAGATGGCATAAGGAATCAGGTTTTTTTGTCCCAATACAGCTCCTAAAGCTGTATCTAAGGCATCTGTTGAAATATGAAAAGGTAATTTCCAGTTAGGTCCCCTCAAAATAGGTGCTTCAGAGATTTTTGTTTTCAGGGTCTCAAAGGCTAACTGGCAGTTAGGATTCCACTTGAATTCACATTCCTTGGTAAGTAGTTTGAAAAGTGGAGATGCTATCTTGGTAAAGTTTTCTATAAATCTTCTGCAATATCCTGTAAATCCTAGAAAACTCCTAACATCTTTTTGACAACTTGGAACTGATAAGTTAGAGATGACTTCAACTTTTGACTCATCAACTTTGATCCCATCTCCTGAAATGTGATGCCCTAGAACAATCCCTTCAGTAAATATCATGAAACATTTCTCATGACTTAATGAAAGATTTGCTTCTTTACATCTCTTTAAAACTTTTTCCCAGTTTGCTAAGGCTTCTTCAAATGTGTTTCCATAGACTGTGAAGTCATCCATATATACCTCTACACAATCATGTATTATATCTAAAAAGATTCCTAATACCGCCCTTTGAAATGTTGCAGGTGCATTGCATAGTCCAAATGGAAATACTCGGTAGGCATAGGTACCCCAAGGACAGGTAAATGTGGTTTTGTCTTGATCTTCAAGTGCTACTTGAATTTGATTATAACCATTGAACCCATCTAAAAATGAAAATTACTTTTTGCCAGCTAATGTGTCTAACGCCCGATCTATGAAAGGTAGGAGAAAATGATCTTTAAGGGTGGCTTTGTTTAATTCTCGGTAGTCAATACATACCCTTCATTTACCATTTTTCTTTGGTACAATGGGGCCAAAATGTTTTGTCAATTTAGTATTTCTAAATTGATATCATAAATCATCGACCAGGGCTAGTAAACTGTTGAAGTGAAGTGCACCATATGTGCCTAAGTATCCTCTTCATACTTCGTTGTGTTTAGTGTTTTTCTAATGTTTTTGATTTTATGTTTTAATGTTATTTTATGCTAAGGGGGAAAAAATAAATTAATAGCAAAGAGGAAGAAAAGGAAATGTTACTGAATGCACTAAAACAAAATTTAATTGCAAGATCTATTCTAAACTAGGAATGATAAAGAAAAAAAAAACAGAGAATGCTAATCCATAGATTGTAAAGCTGCTAAGAAAGTAACTCATAACATTAAAATTAGTCCAATTCGTTTCATTAGAGATATATTGGAACAAATTGAGAAAAGGATTAGTTCTGGTGTGATGAGGATCTCCTAGAAAACAATAACTTAAAACATGACAGAGAAATTTTATTCATTGTTAGAGATTTGTTGGAACAATTTGTGAAAGAGATCAAGCCTAATGTAACAACAATTTCCTATAAACAAATAATCTGCAACTCACAATATTACTATTAAGTCTCATTCAGGAATTAGAGATTTCTTGGAACAACTTGAGAAAAGACTGTTTGTAATAACATGAGAATCTCTTACCTAATTGTAGAACAGAAAATGCCAATAACTCAAAATAATATAACTAATTCTTGTTCATACAATAGTGATATGTTAGAAGATCTTGAGAACAATAATAGCTTATAAAATAATGAGGATCTTCTCAATCTAACTAACAGAACTAAAATGCAATTAACTCAAAGTACTACAGCTAGATCTCATTCATGTAATAGAGATATATTGGAACAGCTTATGAGAAAAAGAATGACTGTATTACTATGAGGATCTTCGACACAAGTAAACGACATAAAACATAATTGAAAAAGACGAACTCAGAAAACTGCCTGAGTAAGGAATATAACAAAAAAAATTAAAGGTTACTTATCTAGAAAGCGTGAAAAGCCTCTTCAGATAGTAGGGGCTCTCTACTATCAGATTGGCATATGACTCTTTAACTCCTTAAAGATGTATCCAGAACAACATCAGAGTTATTATCCTTTAATTAAAATGCTCAGAAACAGAGTATCACAATATTTGAAAACTAAAAATATCAACTGTCTTTCTCGGTTCACTAAGTTATTTTTATATGCAATTACATAACTGATATTGAGTAAAAATAGGCATAGGTGTCTTCTACAGTCAAAATCAAACTAGAACTCCTGTTGAGGACTCGTGATTTGTTGAAAGCAAATCAAGAGTCCTTATCCTTATAGAAATCTGCTTCTTGGATTTTAGCTTTAACCACGTGCATAATCACTTCCAGTTTTTTTCTCAGCCTTCGTGGATGACAAGGAATGATGCAGGAGAGTTTTGGAGTCTAACCATATACTTCTTTCCCTCAAATGACACCTGTAACCTGTTTAAACACCAATATGGCTACAAAACATATGACTAGCTATAGAATGACTGCATTTGGTAGCTAAAACTGCTCAGAAATAATTAAGACAACAAAATCGCAAAAGTACAACAAGTTAGTCATTTCATGTATTCTTAAAGTGATTTTAATCATTCTTATTGGTCTTTTAGGCCTATAAATGATGAAGGATTGATGGAATGAAGCAGATTTTGGTGAAATAAAAGACATTTTTAGGGCTCAACACATACCTGAGTCTGTTTGGTGATCCCTACTGCTGGATGGTTGTGTCCATACCTTGGATCTCACTATTTATGTACTCTATTATGTATGGCTGCACCCATGCCACATGTCATGTATTATATGTATCAGTTGTATTCGTATTTTCAAGTTTTCTGACAGCAGTGTTTGGGTCGAATGTGTTCTCATAAATCATTTCACCCCTCCCTCTCTCTTGGACCTCATGCTTTAGGGGGCATCTGTTACACAACATTTTGTCATCGTCCCTGCAATCCCTCGCCCTGCATATTGGAGGGTCTTTCCCATGACCTGTGAGCAGTTTCATACTCTACAAACACCTTCTTTTCATTCTTCTGCATAAGGACATCATTTCTCCTGTTGAACATTTCCTTAGAAAGCCCACAAAAACCTATGTTTTGGCAGTGGCGCGGGTAGCCAGTTCACCCCTCGCGCCAGTGTGGAAGATGTACACTAGAGCCCGCGCCAGCTAGTGCTTTGTCTCTTTGTTGTGCCCACGCCAACATTTTTGGGAATTTTTTTTAACAGATCAAAGGTGGAAGTTTCCTTTAACCACCTCAGGGATGAGTCACAGGAAGTGGTTAAACTTGATGAGCCACAAATCTCCCTCTTTAGGTAGTGGTTCCTTCTCCCATGCAACACTCCTTGAAGATAGGTCTCCCTTCCTTGATTATAGGGATCCTAACCTCTCCCTCTCCCTCTATATACACATGCCTTCTCCCTTTATGAAAGCTAACCGAACATATAGCCAAGAAGCTAAACTTAGAGAAGAGATACTATAGCTGAGTAATCGCTATTGAGAAGGTAGAACCAAGGAGAATTCCGTAGAGAGAGTCCCGTCTGAATTCCCAACGAGCTTTTGTGAGACGTTCTCCGCTAGAAACCTGTTGGAGGAGACCGCAACGTTGAAGCTTGGTTGTACTCTTCCTTCCTTTCATTAATATACTCAACTATGGTATTGATTCCATCATTGTGTTGTGTTTATTGATGCAATTGATTTAGACTTCTTCGACTGACTGATAGTTACGAATAAAAAATAGTATGTTGTATATCATCTTTGTTTCTTGTGTATGTGTAGGTATCCGAGCATGAGAACAAATGGATCATGATATGTCAAACCAGGAGCGAGAGGTAGCCACTCTTTCAACGACAACAACAACGTAGGATATAGGGTAAGATATCTATCGAGTCTCCGTCCATTCGTTAACTAGGAATTGATGTCATAGCATGTCTTGTTTGTGGCTAGACCCACTCTACGGCTAGTGGGATCGCCTCTGTCTGCAGAGGGGATTTACCTCACCAACATATGGTCATAAATATAATCAAGTGTCATGTATATGAAGTAGCTAGAGAATGCTCCAAGACCTTGTCATAAACAAATAAAGAATGGTTCATGTCCACCCTCATTAAACATTGGAATAAATGAACTAGATGTCAGCCTAATAAACAATGATGAAGTCAGCTTACTAACTGGCAGTATGTCCGGCCTAAAACATCAAAATGATGCCTATATATACAGTCAGCTCTGCGGTCATTTGAGGCAAGGATTTACGGATCACAGGACATGAAACAATGTAGATCTCAAGATGGATACAGTGCGAGTTAAGGATAGAATGTAATGTAGATATTTATGAAGTATAAATTTTTCTTTGAATGTGGGTCTAATACAGAGATAAAGGTGGATTATTCTGTGATTAAGTATGGGTCTAATACAAAGATAGATGCGTTCAAGTGTTGTCTCCAGAAAAGGTATAAGTGCGGGCTCAAGAACAGAGAAAGATGCAATGTCTCTGAGACATTGCTGTGTGTTGAAGTTTGGAATAAATACAAAGTTTTGAATGTGAAGGAGGTGTGGTTAGTATGAAGGAAAGTTCGGATCCAGTGAAGTAAGAACTTACCCATGGTGATGTGAACTCAAAAGTTCAAGAATAGAAGGAAGGTAAATCTCTGTTTTACCTTCCTATCTTCAGTACACAAGAAAAAATATATTTCAAGCAAGAAGGAATGTTTTGATAAACAAACATGATATCAAGAAAGATCGAATTAGAGACCAAGTTCTCTAAGGTTGGTGCACATCAGTGTAAGTTGGTGCATGAATGAAGGATCAATGTTGGCGACAGTCAAAGAAACAGTGTCAAGGTCTTGGAGGCATTCATAGGTCAAGGGTGTGAGTGTTGGTCATGGTACTTGTCATTTGAATATCTATAAGAATAATTCCTTACGGGTTTTCCTCTCCAATAGGGAGAGGTTTTTCCCTGGCTCGAGGAGCCTAACTTTTTGTCTCTTCTATTTTGGTGATTGACTTGATGAAAGACTAAATAAGTTAAGAACATAAAACATAAGTAATAGAAGTAAGCTCACACATAATTATCAAGTAAGATAATTTGAATTAATCTTCGCCACTCTAAATTCTCCATACTAACTAGATCTCACATTGTTTGGAATAGGAGCCACAAACAGATAATAGGCCTGACTACCATAACTTAAATGTTTTCCTTGGCTACAATAAACCACATAAGAGTGTATGCATATAAAATTTGAAACAAGCAAGTAAGTTAACACTATGAAGCATGCAATTGAAATGTATATAAGGTATTGTTGAGGCCTAGAAATGTCTTGGCTCAACACATGAGGAGTTACATGGTCATAGTCCCAATTAGACTCTTATTTTTTCATGTTGCAATCCCGACTTGTATTCTTGGATCAATTTACCCTTCAAAAAATGGTTCTCCAATGGATGGAGACTTGGTTTCAAAGCAAGGGAATATTTACAATCAGATGGTATGATAAAATGGTTTTAATTTAAGACTATTTTGAATGCATCTATTTATTCCTACTTATCTTAGTGATTTATATACAAGGCCAAACATAAAATTATGTTCATAGATATGAAAGGTGGATAATACATTCAAGAACTAGAGGTTAATCGAAATATTATGATGAAAAACATTACTACAAATAGAAAAAACTTTTTCAATTAGCCAAAAGTCTAATTATACCTACATTAATCCAATGAACATGTTAAATGCATATAAAAAATGACTTGATATGTATATGAATGATAAATGGTATACAAATCTAACAAAAGGTTAGTTAAATTCCCCCTATAAGTTATTAGAGTCCATTCAAATATGTTGAAAAAGGTTTATTACAAAATACAACATCGATGGACATGTCACGAATAACATATATGTATTGTAGGTTTTAACCCTATACAAAAATTATCTGCAAACGAATCTTAAAAACAGAAAATAAACAATAGCAAGAGAATAAAACATAAAACATATATACACAGAGATTTTTCCCTTAGATCCAAAATCCAAACTACCAGCTTGACTTCTCATTATATTCTTTTAGTGTTACAACACATATATATATGCCGAAGAATTCATAAACCCCAATCCATTAACCCTGGATTAGAACATAACCGTAGTTCCCTTGACCAAATCTACAAAATACTAGGGGTTGAAAACCTTCATGCTGCAAAACCATGTGAAAACCCATACACAAAACCATGGGCGGGTCCGCCCCCCTGTGACCCCCCCGCGCGTGTGACTAATCGTGGAAAGAATATAACACATACCCAACATTCTCCCACTTGTTGTTTTCTTTCCATAGGGGGCCACAAGAGAGCTTAGTCATTATTCCAGCTCTGCAGCCCCCATTTTTTCTCTAAAACAAGAGAAATTCTGAGTGCTCACAGAATTCGTCAATGCATATGCAACATTCTTCAAAGTGTCCACCTTTACCAACAACACCCTTTTATCATCAACCATATCTCTCACAAAGTGACATTGAACATAAATGTGCTTTGTCTTTGAATGATAAGAAGGGTTCTTAACCAAGAAAATATCATTGTGGCTATCACAGTCTATCCTTATAGCTTGCTTCACCAACCCCATACTTGAACACAATCTCTGCAACCAAACTGCTTTTTTGCTTGCATGAGTGGCTGCCATGTATTCTGCCTCTGTAGTTGAAAGGGCCACTACAAACTGTCTTTTACTTATCCAGCTAACTGCACCTCCAAATAGGCTAAAAACATACCTACTTGTAGATCTTATTTGGTCCAGATCTCTAGCCTAGTCTGCATCAACAAAATCATAGATGTCCAAAACTGTACCCAATCCTAGTCTTCCCTAGTAGCACAAACCATAATCACTAGTGCCACGCAAATATCTGAAAACCCGCTTCACTATTGTCCAATGCTCCTTCCCTGGTTTTGACATAAACCTGCTCAATACTCCCATTGCATGTGCAATGTATGGTCTAGTACAGACCATTGCATAAATCAAGCTACCCACTGCACTTGCATATGGAACACGGGACATATACTCCTCTTCTTCTTGTATCTTGGGACACTATTCAGAAAAAATCTTTACACCTACAAGAATAGGAACCTTCACCGTTTTACTATCCTGCATATTGAACCTCTTCCATATTGTCTCGACATACTTCCTCTAGTTTAACTATATTTTCCTCTTTTCCCAATCTCTCTTAATTTCCATGCCCAAAATATAGTTTGTAGCACCAATATCCTTCATGTCGAATTTGGAGAACAATTGGGTCTTCAAATCTTGGATAATTTCTTTGTCATTTCCAATCAGCAACATATCATCCACATACAAGACCAAATAAATAACACGGTCACCAATTAATTTAAAATATACACAATGGTCCTCTTTGCTTCCGGTGAAAACAAGTCCCTGTATATATGTATCAAATTTCTAATACCACATCCTTGGTGATTGTTTTAAACCATACATAGAATTTTTTAACTCGCATACCAGTTCTTTCTTACCCTTCACCATAAATCCTTCAGGTTGCTTCATGTAGATCTCCTCTTCCAGATCCTCGTGAAGAAATGTTGTCTTTACATCCATCTGTTCTACCTCAAAATCAATGGCAACAGAAACAGATAAAAGTAATCTAATATAAGTAACCTTGGCAACAGGAGAAAAAGTATCACCAAAATCAATTCCCAACACTTGGGAATAACCTTTTGCTACCAATCAAGCTTTGCATTTATCCACCTTGCCTTCTACATTCATCTTCTTCTATACACCCATTTGCTCCCGATGGGTTTCCTTCCATCTAACAACTCCACTAGATCCCATCATTACAAGGAAAAGACCCTCTAGCGAATGTTTTTGAGGAACCCCTTATAAAAATACCCCATACATCCATTTCTAGTGGAGGTTACTAGAGGAGGTTGGTGGGCGGAGGGTTTTGCGAATGTTTTCCACTCAGTGCGCTTATCATCCGAAATCGCAATAGTGCCCTCTAAAAGCGAAAGCACTAGTGCACACAAAACATTGGCACACCAGACACCGTGCGCTCCGTACACACAAGCCTAGTGCGTCATATTACTTTAAAGCACTAGTGCTTCACAACTCTTCTGTACCGGTGCATCATAAAACACCACGCCAAAATAGAAACCGCTTGGTGCAGTATTAATAAACCGCACCATTGCATCATAAAACACCGCGCCAAAATAGAAACTGATCGGTGCATTCGTATAAAATAGCACCGGTGCACCCATAAATTCTGTGCACCGGCAAAGGGTTAAATAAAAAAAATACAACCAAAAAACCGCATTTTTCACTTTTTCAGTGCTCCAGAGCTCTCAATCTCTGGTGCGCTCTACAAGAGAACGCACCGGTGTGCACAAAACATTGGCACACCGGACACCGTGCCCTCCGTACACACCCTCCTGGTGCGTCATATTACTGTAGAGCACCGGGGCTTCACAACTCTTCCACGCCGGTGCATCATAAAACACCACACCAAAACAGAAACCGCCTGGTGCGGTGTTAAGAAACCACACCGGTGCATCAGAAAAAACCGTGCCAAAACAGAAACCAACCGGTGCATTCGTAGGAACAGCACCAGTGTGCCTATAAACCCGGTGCACCGGCACAGGGTTAATTAAAAAAAATTACGGCCAATAAACCACATTTTTCACTTTTCTCAGTGCTCAATCACCGGTCCGCTCTACAAGAGAAAGCACCAGTCGCACAAAATATTGGCACACCGGACACCATGTGCTCCGTCCACACCTGCTCGGTGCATCTGATTACTGTAGAGCACTGGTGCTTTCCAACTATTCCGCCCTGGTGCATCATAAAACTCCGCACCAAAACATAAACCGACTGGTGCAGTGTTATGAAACTGCATCGGTGCATCATAAAACACCGTGCCAAAACTAAAACCGCCCAGTGTGGTCTTAAGAAACCACACCGGTGAACCTATAAAACCCCGCGCACCGAAATAGGGTTAAATAAAAAAAAACTACGGCCAAAAAACCAAAATTTTCACTTTTCTCAGTGCTCCAGAGCTCTCAAGCACCGATGCAAATTATCCTTGTCTGAACTTCCCTTAGATCGGTGCTCCCATTGCACCCATTGAACGCACTGCTGTTGTGCATTTCCCACCAATCTCCAGCTTGCATTTTGCAAAACGGTGGGAAAATTTTCTTTTGCAAATTATACAGCCAATATGCCTCCTTGACGGTGAAATGTATAGGTATTTTTCTTTTTTTTCCATAATTAACCTTTTTAGTGGATTAGAATTTCAAATAGCCTTAAAATTAACCATTTAAAAGATTTTTTTTTTTTTTGGTCGCGCAGTGCACATGAGCTGTTCGGCTCGCATTGGTAATTGGTGCTGCCTATAAAATTTACATGCCGCACTACAACCAGTGCTAAGGGTAACTGCACCGTATCTGGGGTGGTACTAAAAGGCGCCCCGGGTTATTTTAAAATTAAAAAAGAAAAGAAAAGTGCGATGCGTTCATTTAGCCGGTCGCACTGTTGACCATGGGAATAACAATGCGGTGCGTTGATGGAAATATCTGCCCTGGTATCTATCAGCGCACCACATTCAAAATTTCGAGAGGGTTAACAGTGCGGCCTCGTAAAATACCGCACCGTTGACAATGTTATTTGTCAGGAAGTCGGTGCGCTGACACAACTATAAGCGTCGGGGCATATAATTTAGTCATCGCACCGCTCTGCTGACACCATATATATAGTCAACGACCCTTTAAAAAATTTTAGGTGCATCACACAGAAAATTTTAGGTGCACCATATGACATCTGGGTCACCGCCCCTGGTGTGTTAGAAACAAGAACTACACTGGAACCGGTGCATGACTGTTTTTCTGGCGCACCGACTAGTCTGTTTTTTTTTTTTTCCAAAAAAAATTATATATGTATATTCCTAAATACATGTATGATTTAATAAAAAAAATTTATTTAATATGTCAATGATTCAGAGAGAAGAGGAGGAACAACAACAACAACAAGTGGAGTAGTATGACATGGTTTGCCTGTGGGAGACACAAGAGAGGGAGAGAGATGCGTACCCTCGATCTATTACAACAGATACTCAGGGGCTCCTAAGGCAGGTAGGCCTCCTCAAGTTCTATGAGGAGGCTACTTCCCTAAAGGCCCATAATTTTTTTTTGAGACATCTTATCTGCAGGTGGAATCCCACCAATAGGCTTTCCAGGTTGGTCCTGACCAATGGTACACACCCATTGAGGAGGATATATATTTTATTACAGCGCTATCGAGGAGAGGGGTGGATTTTCCCTCGTTCCCAGAGGTTCCAACTGGTTGTGTAGCAGGGAGTCGATTAGTTTACTCCTAGAGATACATTGGAGCAGATGTAATGTCTCCTTCATAGTTTCAGGGACCTGGAGGTCAGTTACGTATTGGTGCATTTGGTAGACAGGACATGCAGTGCCTCTCACTCATTTCGACCATTTCACACAACACCAGTGACGGGCAATGCATTAGTTGCCCACTTCTATATTATGTTGATTATTTAGTACAGGAGCCACGACTTGTCAGGTGGTATGCCATTTTTTTGCGGCAGTTTTGTACAACCTTAGATAGATGTTGTGCTCATGCACAAGGGATGGTCAACTTCTATTTTTCTTTAGATATTTTTTGTTTATTTTTTATGAGGTTTCTAGAGATGAGGCCTACTTTTGTTCGGCAACCTTGTAGGCCGATGTCTGAGGCACGTATGCATATGTGGGGGTAGATGATGCCCAAGAGTGGAGAGACTATGTTTCCAGCCAGGATATCACATGATGCACTGGACTTACTATCCAGTGTTGACGAGCTGCATCCCTTCATTATGGTCCCATGTCCTTATGCTGGATTGGATTGGCGAGGGCGTGTGAACATCATCTTCACAGATGATAAGCTACTAGATGATAGAGGTAATATTACTATTTTATTTATATTTATTCTAACATGTTCTTTAACTTGTTTTCATTAAATTGTGTAATGAAATTGTCTAATTATTGTTGTGTACTTGTATATATTTTTCAGACATTGGCTCTTTTGATGGCAGGAGATGCTGGCACCACCACATGATCCAGGTGTGGATCCTGATGATGATGAGGGAATGCCAGATGTTGAGGGTCATCAGGAGAGCACCGGTGCAGAGAGACATGCTCCTGGTGGTGCACCGATACCACCTTTACTAGGCGCGATCGACTAGATACTAGATATAGGATGAAGTTGGGCGACCAACTCATTGCATTGATTGTTGAGGCGGGCATTAGGCCCGCTCATTACAAAGATATATAGGCTAATGATACGCTATTACAAATGTGGAGAGGCATGTCGCGTGACATGTACAGACTGATGCAACATGTCGTAGGAACTACGACAGTTGTTACGAGACTGAGGAGGATTGTTGCATGTTATAGGTGTGGTCGAGCCGTAGCACGTGATGGAAAATCCGTGAGCAGCGACTCATCATCTC
Organism: Pinus albicaulis; assembly: GCA_034641835.2. Lineage (NCBI taxonomy): Eukaryota > Viridiplantae > Streptophyta > Pinopsida > Pinales > Pinaceae > Pinus > Pinus albicaulis. Next base: position 65,686,075 of record CM076579.1, read on the forward strand.
ATGATCGTTCACCTCGCGCTGTGCCTGATAAGGATGAGGCTCCATTAGCATCTAGCAGCCATCATGGAGATGAGGCTGGACCATCGGCCATGTCCAGTCAGCAGCCTGCAACATCCATCAGTACTAGTCATGATCATGAGCAGGTTGGACCATCGACCGTCGAGGCTGCACCATTGACTGAGCTGGCCTCCACTATTAATGCTTATATTGATGTTGTACTACCACCAAATGATCCATCCATAGTACTAGTCATGATCATGGGCAGGCTTGGCCATTGACCATCGAGGCTGCACCATTAACTGAGCATGCCAACACTAGTATTGCTATTGATGTTGTACTACCACCAGCTGATCCATGAAATTTATGTTACACTTGTATATTTTTAACATTATTCAGTTATATCCATGTATTTTATGTTCTTGTTGCAGTTGTACTTAATTTACATGTTGGTGATCATCGTGATGTGTATATTGTTAGGTCATGTTAGATATGTTCATTTAATGTTTAGCTTGCAAATATATGTGTATGTGATAGCATGAGTTATTTGACATGAGATGTATATTTGATGTTTGCGTTGTGATGATGTTAATATATAATGTTAATTTGATGTTTGAATGTGTTTTTTAGTTGAATATGATGTTTGTACGATGGTTATCATGATCATGATGTTTATTAATTAATTTAATATTAAATGACCATGATATTTATTAAATATTATGTCGTGATTGTAATTGAAATTGATATTTTAATTGTATGTAAAATTGTATTTGTATTTGTAATTGTAATTTTAACTGTAATTGTATGTAAAATATTTAATGTAAAATTTTAATTGTAATTGTAATATTTAATTTATTGTGAAATGATTGTAATTGTAATTGTATATATTTGTAAAATTGTAATTGTAATTCTAATTGTATGTAAAATTCTAAAATTGTAATTGTAATTGTAATTGTAATTGTAAATGTAATTCTAATTCTAATTGTATGTAAAATTTTAACTGTAATTGTATGTAAAATATTTAACTGTAATGATTGTAATTGTATATATGACAAATTGTAAAATTGTAATTGTAATTCTATTTTTAATTGTAATTTTAATTGTAATTGTATGTAAAATATTTGTAAAATTGTAATTGTAATTGTAAATTTAATTCTAATTCTAATTCTAATTGTATGTAAAATATTTGTAAAATTTTAATTCTATTACTGTGAAATGATTGTAATTGTAAAATTTTAATTGTAAATGTAATTGTACGTAAAATTAAAATTGAAATTGTAATTCTAATGCTAATTGTATGTGAAATTGTAAAATTGTAATTGTAATTGTAATTCTAATTGTATGTAAAATATTTGTAAAATTTTAATTGTATTAATGTGAAATTATTTTATTAAAATATTTAAATTTGTAAATAATTGTAAAATAATAAATCTAGAATAATATGAATTTTTGTAACATAATAAAGTTTAGAAAATAATGCAAATAAATTCATGTACTTTAGAATTATCATTATTTTATTATGATCTTACATACAAAAAAAATAACTTTATACATTTCGGTGTGCTTATCATCATAACACGCACTGGTGCATCTTATTACTCAGACGCATCAGTGTTTCACAACTCTTCTACACCAGTGCGTCATAAAATACCACGCTAAAACAAAAACATCGATCTTACAAACCGCCCCGGTGCGTCGATAAAACAACACACACTAGAACAGGGTTATTCTGTAAAGTGCAGTAATGGAGTAGTGGAGGGTTCCTCATTGTGGGTAATAATTTTTCTGAGGAGATGAGGGTTTGAAAATACGAGAGTTCAAATTTCGGCTGAGAATTTTATAGCAGAGAAAATGAGTGATTCAAAACAGAAAGACAGACAAAGATGCTTATAGGGATGCAGACGGCTACAGAGCTCGACAGAGTACGAAAGGAGAAAAGGAGTACAGGTTGAGACCGACAG